>CM050911.1:2639998-3897498 GCA_027742785.1 Vigna reflexopilosa
AAAGTTTTTACAAACCAAAAGTAAGTATTGTGCAGAATTTTTTGTGATTGAGAAAAGGAAAATAACGATTTCTGTCGGTGCTTCACGTTCTATTGTAGTTCTATTCGATAAATAATAGGTAAATAAAAGCTGTTTGTCATGTATGTCTCTTTTTCCTGCAGGTTTGATGCTGTCATACATTTTGCTGGCCTGAAAGCAGTCGGTGAAAGTGTGCAGAAACCACTACTGTACTTTGACAACAACTTGATTGGGACAATCATTCTATTTCAAGTCATGGTTGCCCATGGATGCAAGAAGGTATGCTCATTTTAGTTTTGATCTTATTGCTGATAAAAGAAAAAAATTAGTTTTGATCTGTTGGGTCTGTTTTGGTTGGCATCAACTGCATGGAAAAATGTAGCAATATTGGTGAATATCGTCACACTTCCATTGCATCAATCTGTGAGACCACAATCAGCGGAAATGTTCCCCCATTAAAGGCTGATGACAAGTAGACTCCTTTACAACCATACATTCCATCAACACTCATTTTTCCCTATTTCTGTTTCTATGAGATCATATCACCTTTTGAACCCCTCTGTTTCCTTATCTAGGGTTAACTGCATATTAAATTACAGTTGTTTGTTAAAAATATATTAATTAGAAGCAACATCATAAGATGAAGTCTGAACCTTTTTCTTTTTATGGTTCCCTGCTATCTTGAAGTTTCTTGTGGAATTTGTTGCGCTATATTTAATTGATGCTTCAATCTGAATATTTGACTGATTTTATATTTCTTGAATGATGTCAGCTTGTGTTCTCATCTTCAGCAACTGTATATGGCTGGCCAAAGGAGGTTCCATGTACCGAAGAATTCCCTTTGTCATCGACAAACCCATATGGAAGGACCAAGGTATGACTAGGAGATTGTTAGACAGTAAAACTGAAGATGCTCTAATGATGACTGCTTGCAAAATGAAAAAAAGTGGTTTTTTATTTTAATTTTATAATTTTTGAGTATTACTGATAGCAATGTACTATGTTTTGTCTTGGAAACGGACAATGACATCGATGAGAGGTTTGTTTTTTCAGCTTATCATCGAGGAGATGTGTCGTGATCTCTACTGTGCGGATTCAAATTGGAAAATTATACTGTTGAGATACTTTAATCCAGTTGGTGCACATCCTAGTGGTTTTATTGGTGAGGATCCTCGTGGAGTTCCGAACAATCTCATGCCCTTTGTTCAACAAGTGGCAGTTGGCAGACTCCCTTCACTGACAGTTTTTGGAAACGATTATAAAACATGTGACGGCACTGGAGTATGTTATCACTTTTTTGAATTGGTTTAGTGAATTTTTTCCTTTGTAAAGATTGCATGAAATCTTCTCCCCCACTCCCTCCTATAAAAATCTTAGAAGAGATACAAGTGACCTTAGACAAGTCCACAGACCATATTGCTCAAATAAGATAGAACTTCCATAGAAATATTCCCATTAATTTGATTGTCATGTGTAAAGAGACAAAGGGCTTATTAGAGATGTGATTTACAACTAATAGACATTTCTAACAACCTAACTCACTAACAAATTCCATCTAGTTAATACAACTAACAGTTGACTAATATCCTGTAATGATGCACCTTTTCCCTTTGGTTTGGAATGTTTTAATGATTTTGGACATCCTGAGCTTTCATAGTCTCAGTTTGCCAAATTCTTACAAACATTCATTCTCATTTCTAAAAGCTGCCTTTGATTTCTTCAAGGATCTTACATAATTTTTTTTTTCTCAGGTTCGCGATTACATTCATGTTGTTGACTTAGCAGAAGGTCACATTGCTGCTTTGCGTAAACTGGATGATCCTAAAATAGGTATTATTCCCAATTTATTATTTTCTTCTAATAATTTACCAGTGTGTTCGATGTGGTAAACCCTTAAAGATTGTGAATGTGAAATGATTTTTTATCTGTAGAAGCAATGATAACTTTTCCTATTGGCCCATTTTGTTTTGGATTTTCCCTTTATACTATGTGACTTTGTTAAATGATGAGCTGAAACCTCGGTCTTAACCAAAGTTAAATACTGCCATATGATCTGGTTTGCTCACTTAAGCGAATGAGATAAGGCTTTATTGTTGTCGTGGAGTTAACTTGATAAAATTTCATTGATTGTTTATGCAGGTTGCGAAGTTTATAACTTGGGAACGGGAAAGGGAACATCAGTTTTGGAGATGGTAAAGGCTTTTGAACAGGCCTCTGGAAAGGTAACAGAGTGATAGTTTTATTTCTGTTTTTGTTGTGTAATATAAACCCAATTTTGTTTCTTTCTATTGTCCCGGAACTTCAAATTTTGCAGCGTAACATTAATTTTAAATGCCTAGCATCTCTTAATCAGTTGCATTCGGATAAGATACAATGAAATGGAAGAAATGTGAAGCAAACTTCAAATGTGTAGTTATTGGACTGTCATTAGTATGTCCTGTAGCATTCCTCTGGTTTTTTTGAATCTCAAGTACATATTTATCTCTTTCCGACTGCTACAAATTCATGGATCAAAGGAATAGAGATCAAACTCATAAGGAGAGATGGAGAGCATGCTTACACTCAATAGCAAGAGATACATTTGAGGCTCTTATTTATTGAGAGCTTATTCTGGTCTAATTCTATAAACTAACCCGTAACTACTAAACTGAAACTACAATGAACTCCACATCTCCTTGACTGACTACTACAGATTCAATGAGCAACAAAAGTTTTAGAAATCAAACATCTACCCATTATATACAACAAACGTGTTGAATTTCTAGTGTTTAAGTAGATAAACTGAACCAACTCTTTTATATAATATATCTGGATTAAGCTACTCTTCAGTACATGACTAATTCAATTTCACAATTTATTATTGTTCAGAAAATTCCACTTGCAATGGGTGGTCGTAGACCTGGAGATGCTGAAATTGTTTATGCTTCAACGAAGAAAGCGGAAAAAGAACTTAATTGGAAGTAAGTATTGATTTGCATCAAAGTGAACAATAGCCACTTATTTTTCTCGGTCTTAAGGCTCAGTTTTTTTGCCTTAAGTTTATAATTTCTTTCATTGTCATTACCGTCCTTGTGAATATCACCGCTGTGTTATTAAATGACCGAATGATTTCACGTCAATTCAAAACTCTTTTTGTTGTGTCAAGCTGCAACTATTATACAAATGTTTTCATCTTTCGGTAAAAAATATTGGGCAAGGTTTTTGAAGTTTTATTTCCTCTCCTTTTTTATTTCTTTCTCACAAATTTATTGTCGATGCAGGGCTAAACACGGCATCGATGATATGTGTCGGGATCAATGGAACTGGGCTAGCAAAAACCCTTATGGCTATGGTAGATCTGGAGATTCCCCCAAGTGATGCTTATGATTGTTAGATTAAGTATAGATGTTTTCTTTTGGGGTCTTTTTGAACCCTGTCTCCCAATAGGTCCTAAAGTTCTTACTTAGCCTTTCTAAGATAGAAAATCCTTTCTTAATTATGAATTTCAATAATGTGGTAAATAAGTAGTGGTTTTGTTTTGCTTTAGTTATTCTTTTCGGTTCCCGCTTACAGTATGAGCATTTTCATGATCTTTAAGAACGTATTTATAAATCTAAAGCACACATTATAGATTATGAGTAACGAGTAATATATCATGCCTTACCTCATTATTAGTAAAAAAGTCTTACTTAACAATATATGTTTCGATTTTCATGTTTTTTCTTTATCTTCTATTCCTGTCATTGGACTAGAACTCGCAAACATAGGAAGTTAAAATGTTTCATCGTATTATTTTGAAATAATTGAAGAATATATTAGATTTTTGTCCATAGAACTGACAAAGTGTACAACCTCAATTTGTAGGATCATTGTATTGAACTTTACTTTTGTCATTTTCCATCTCTGAATAGAAACCATAATGTAGTAGTTGTCATATGTGACTTCATTCATGTTCAGGCCAAATGCTACTATTAATAGAGTTTTATAAACATTTGGAGTCTAGTAAACCTCTTTCTTAAACTATGATAAGAAAGTTTTGTTATGTTCATTAAGTGTCCATTTTTCACCTATTCTTGAGTGTGCAGACTTTTTCATCAATGTGTTGCGAAATGTAAGGAATCACGTTGACAATGTTGTTTAAGACGTATAAACGAATTTTATCAACTTTTCTTTTTTACTAACACTTTGAGTCTTTACTCCTTGAACACCTTTACATTCACATTTACCTTCACGACAACTCTTAGGAACTCCAACTAGTTCATAACTTGACATATAACTTAAGCAGAATTCAATAGATTTTTATGCAATGTATTACTCTATAATTGAAGGTTTTGGTTGATACCGATTATTGACACATCTATTTAAGATCTTCATGTATCTCTCAACTGGGTACGTCAACTCCAAGAAAATTGATCCACATAATTGAATTTCCCTCACTAGATGAAGGCTCAAATAAACCATGATATTGAAAAATGAAGGTGAAAAATACATTTTCAATTGACACAATAGTTTGATTACCTCATTTTCCAAACCATCTAACACTCGAGGGTCAATAAGTTTCTTGTAAATGACATTAAAATATATATTCAATCATGTTAGAATACTTCTAACAAAAGTAAGTGAGATGACTCAAATAGTTAGGATTAAAAGTTGTTACAGAACACATGACGATCGTGAGACTTTAAACCAACTGACTTTATATCTTTTATAGAAACAAAACTACTAATATTTGAAGAATAACCTTTTGGAACCTTCACATTACTTACAAAAAAATGCTTTTCTTTTCTCGAAAAAGTACGACAAGTTCGGAACAGATAGACATGTCTTTCAATTGATTATAGATGTAACTTAGAATTAATACTTATGTCAGCCAAATTTTGTTATGCTTTTACTCCATTTTTTGTCTTTACTTTTACATTTAGCAAAGTTCCAATTATACTATCCAATGCATTTTTTACTATTGCAGGGTCTCGACACAACTCCATCCTTAAGACTTTCATTAAATGTTTTTTTCATTCGTAAGAATGATTTTAATAAATGAAATTTTGGTATCTTGCACCATTTTTTGAGCATGCTTCAATTGATTACAACTTGTGTTTTTTTTTACAAATGAAACATGTAAAATGACTTTTAATATTGTAACCATTGAAGTTTTAGATTGTCTAAAACACAATATCATCATAAACAATCTTATATATTTTATTTTCATGCACAAGAAAAGAAATAAATTGTAAATCGTCAACAAAAAGTTAATAACTATGTTTATAATTTAAATTTCCATAATAATTCATAACTTCTGTACAAGTCCAAGTTGTAAATTTCTTGACTTTCTAGCAAATTTATTACTATGCTCGTTCGTCAAATATTAATAATCATCAGAGAATTGCTTATTTTTAATATTATTATTGTTTTATTTTCTTATTATTGATTATTTATTTATTACATGAAAGAAATGATGTGGTGAGCAGTTCCCGTATAATTCTAGAAATGAAGGTAAGTTGTTGAGTACTGTGTTTGGTTCAGTGGAGATGAAAATGAAGAAAAAAAAAACAATTGTATTAACAGATGAAGTGATTTTTACAAGGAGAAAATTGTAATAATAAAAAAGAGGGGAAATAGAAGGAATGGAGTGATGAAGAGATGAAGAAATCAGTGGTAGAGAGATGATTGAATGGAGAGACGATCGACAGGGATGAAGAGAAGTTGATGAGCAATGTCCTTTAACTGAAGAGGCCCTTCGTTGCATTTTGAGAGCAACCTTGCAGCTTCTTCCTTTGTCAATCTAACTCTCACTCTCATCCCTTCTTTTTCTCCGACCACCTCGTCACCACTCTCACACCCTCTTTTCCTAAACTCCTTTTCATTTTCTTCTCCCATGATCGTCGCTTCTACCTCTGCAAACCGCACACTTTTCTTCACCTTCTTCCTCGCCCTTTCTTTTTCTCTCAACTCATCTCTGTAAACACCTTTTCTCACTTCCTCTGCCTCAACTTTTGCTTTTCTACGTGACACTTTTCCACCGAAGCATGCAAACATGCTGCCAATCATTCTCAGTTAATGAGTTATACCAAGGAAGAAACGGGAACAAGTCTAGATTGTTTGGTTAGTGATGCTGAGCAAAAGGGGTTTGGAAAATCACTCAATTTATAACAATACTTTAGGATTTGTCTTCCACAAGTTTGAAGTGTCAAACGGGCATACAAAGAAAATATATACAGTAAAACCTCTTAGTTCCATTTCAAATTTCATTAGCCAATGAGAGACAGAGATGAAAGCAGTCGTGATTAGAAATCTATTAGTCAAGATTCAAGTGATTGACCCATATAACATTTGTTTTTATTCTCCTTAACCATGGAAGTTTTGCTTTTCTTTTGTTGTGAAACTCAAAAGACTGTATTGTCATGGTTGAAAGGGTCTGTGTACATGGGTTTGGTAGTATTTTTCATGTTGTGGTGAATTGACATGTGGGCCATTTCCAAAAGCTTGTGAAAAGATTGAGAAAGTGACCTATGTGTTACACATAGACATTTTTTTTTTAAAATTTAAGACAGAGTAATGGTTTTACTTTTTTTTTGACATAAAATGTAATGATAAAATTGTTATGAAATTATAAATTTTTGTATTTTTTTAAAAAGAAAAAAAAGTAAAAAAATAAAAAAAAATAATATTAAATAAATATAAAAAATTTATGTGTGTGAAAGAATATTTTTTTTAAGATTACATTCATATTTTCTTTTTCCATCTTTTCCGATTATGTTTTAAATTTTATGGACTTACCTCCTAATTTTTCTTCATATTTTGGTCTTTATTCTTTGCACCTCCTAATGACATAATAGTTTAATAAAACAATTATGTGTAATTTTTTTTTAGTAAAGCATGTTTTTAGGATTTATAAAGTAGTTGAATGTTATTAATCGACAGCCACGAAATTACGTTTGTAAAACAAAATAAATTAGAAATTACGACTATAAAATAAAATTAGGATTTATGATATATATGATCATGAAGATGTAACTTTTAGTCTTCTTTTTTCAATTAAAGTGGAATTAAGAAAGTCTGGCCTAATTTATCTTACAAAAATATACACTTGTAATTAAGATATTCACCAGCATCCTTCTTTCAGTGAAAATTCCAATCTTAAAATAATCATATTATTAGAGAAAATGAACCTATTTCACCATAAGTTTTCTTCTTCTTGGTCAAAGAATTCAAGAAATGGCGTGTTGAAATTGGAAAACTTTTCTTAATAATCAGTTTTTTACTTGAATAATAGAAAATGAAATCATATTCACTCTTTTTCCATTCCGATGAATATCTTAGAAAGTGTTAGGAAGAATTGGTCGTAGAGAAATTATGCAACGCGCTTTTTATTAAAATTTGACTAAGTTTGAATTAGTCAATATGATTATGTTTCCAAATCACTTCTGTTACTATCAATATGTTACTGTGCCTGTAATGCATTTCCTTTGAAAAAATAAAGTATAAGAGAAACTTTTGCTAATATTTAAAATATTAAGACTACTTTTAATTGGGATTTTTTTTTCAATTTTCACAAATTATTCTAAAATATAATTAATTTTGTCTTTATTTCTTATCTTCAAAAGATTTAAAAAAGAAAAAAAAAAACGGAAAATCTACTATTTTAAGAAAAGTTAGTTTACAATAAGAGTGTGTTTGATGAATATAAAAATATTTAGTACGAATCTTAAAATAACTTATTTTAAGAGTTTTTAGTATATAAACTCCAAATGCCCCTCAACTATTTTTTAGATATTTGTAATTTATTTATTTGTTATTCTCTATATTTTTATACGTTTCCTTATTATTCTTATTATTTATTTTAATTCAATAAAGACAATAACTAATTACACTATTTTTAATATTTGTTGGATTTTCTTCTAATAATTTATGTAGTTCAAAAATTAAAAATAATTTAATATTATAACTTGAAAATGTTTCACTAAATAATTACGTAAAACTTTCATAGTAAAAATTGTAAAAATTAAATATAATATACTAATAATTTAAAGTGAAAAATGATAAAATTAATGTTTAAAAAATAAATTTAGTTAATATACATTTGTCAATTTATTTAACTAAATTGACTTGTCAAAATAATAGAGATATTAAAATTTTAATTTTCGTACAAATTTTTAATTTACTATTAGTTAATAATATATTTTCGTTTAACAAGATATAAATTTTATTTATATAATAAAATTCTGGTTTTTGGGAACAAGTCTTACAATTTAAATATGGAAAAGTGAACCCTTGTCATGGAATTTCTGATAGTGAAATTAAATTTGAAATATAAATTTCAAAACAAAATATGTTGTTGAAGAAGTGAATTGATTTTAGATTTAACTTTAAAATACTTTAATTTTAATTTAAAGCAATAAAGTACTCCAATACTTTAATTATAAGTATATCATCATCTAGTGCACATTAAGCTATGTACACTATTTTTCATAAGATACTAAACTCATTTTTTTAATTATTTTAAGCTGAGATTTCAAAACATTTCATATAAACTATAGATAAGTTTGGTAAATGAAATCTTGATATAATTGTTTTGCCTATGTTTTGTATAGTAGCTTATTTAAACAAGCTATTTATATTAACATGTCAAAATAATCTATCCAGATTATACTTATAGTTTACAATTTTATTTCTTAAAATAATAATAGAAGACTTTAATATCCAAACTACATTTTATGACTATGAATTTTAGATCATTGCTGCATTGTTACATTCTTTATTATTCATTTAATACTGTACTTATTTATTATTGAAATCATATAAATTTCAATGAATTATTTTGTTGATTATTTTATATGATTTTTTATTTTTATGTATGAAAACAAATTTCATAAAACAGTTTTACGTGAAATTTCATATTTCCATTTATATTTTTATCAATCTCAACTGTAACATCGATACGATTACTTTTCCAATTTCAGATTTTTTTTTTACATGTTTGTCATTATTGTTTTGTATTATTGTCTTGTACAGTTAAATCGTGGCTTATTGTTATTGTATATAATTGCTAACACATAAAATAGGGTTTTTTTAAAATAAATAAATAAAAATTCTTAGGCTAATTAGACTTACGAAATTCTTACATAGTTTCTTTTAATTATAACACTACCGCGATATTTTTTTTGAACAACACGCTCTAGAAATTTTTTTAGTCAACCACCTAAAAATGAAATTATTAAATTATTAAATATACATGAAAAACAATAAATAAGAAGTAAAAAAAATTGAGAAAAATATACTAGTTTTTCTCTGCGAAAAACAAAGTAAAGAAAAATTGGACAAAACAAATGGGGAGGGTGTGAAGAGAAAATGAGTAATAGATTATAGAATGTTCATTGGATATGGGGGTGTAAACAGTGAGGCCCAAACATGGAGGGTGGACAATTGACATGCTTTACATGTGTGGCGAGACAATGAAGAATTGTGAATCAGAAAGTGAAGTTTGTCGCAGCTCAGCGTGAGCGATGGGTGGAACTCAGGCGTTGAAACGAATTCCCCGCATCAAGTTTCCCAACAGACGTACCAGCTCCGCTGCTTCTGGTCGGTACTCTCTCTCCCTTTCAATTTTTCTCCATTTTCTACTTTCTGTGATGTTTTCATTCACTTTCTTGCCGTTTTCCACCACAATCAATGAATAATCTGAGCCTAAAATCGGAAAGAAGCCTAAATACTCAAGTTGATTAGAGTCAAGGACAAAGTAATATGTAATAGTGAGATGAGATCTACTCTTCATCTCCCAAGCTGGTTTTGTGAGCTTGAACTACTCCCATATTCAAATTGTAGGGTGATGCTATATTGTTTTGTGCCGATTATTCAATACAAGCTCCATAGTTTTGATTGACTTCGTTCACTTCGGCTGAAGGGGCTATCATATTACGTTATTTAATTGCGCATAAGGATTCGTGGTTTACAGAACGGTGTTTCCATCCGCATCCCATCAACGATTCTTAGGTGTCCCAAATTTTAGAAGACCATTTACTTGTCGAATATTCAGTATTACGAAGGATTAGTATGCTTTAATTATTATTTTTTTTTTTTGCAGTTTATTTTATTTTTTTGTTCACTCTAGGTTTTCTTTTTGATGATTATGTTGTGATTGATGAGAGAGTACAAAATGGATTTATTGAAAATATGGTTTCTGGTGGAGTCTACTAGCTGATCAATGTAATGGGATATGGCTAAGTGGTTGTTGTTTTGGAAATGTTTTTCAAATTGGAACAGATGTTTGGTCGTGATTAAAGTGTAGTCGAATTTATTTTGTCAGTGTAAAGGGTTATTTTGTTAGTGTAAAAGGTTTTACATTGTGTCAACCAATGAAAAGTCACGGTTGATATAACTTAAAGTAATTATTATAAAATGAAAGAAACTTATCATGTCCAACCTTCTTAATTGGATAGCATTGTAAAACTTCTCTACACCTTTCATACTTAGACTATTTACTCTAACTAAAATTTTACATTAACATAGAAAGACCATATAAAGTCTTTTATAAGATGAAAATTTGTAATAAATAGTTAAACAATTTGAAAAATTGCTTCGAAATCGTGCTTGGTTCATATCTGATTTTTGAACTATTTTTTGTTCCACGGGGTCGGCAGCGGATCTATTTTGAAAATTGCTGTTCTGATTGGTAGTAGTTGAGATCCTCTAGACGAGTGACTGAATTCTTTCCTCAATTATCTGTCGATTGACTAAGAGTAAAATTACCAATTCTGTTGAAAAATTTCATTGCAGGTTCTGCATCTGAGACTCAAGTTGCATCTTCAGCTAGCGATGCTAATTTGTCATTCTTTTCAAGTTCAAATGCTTCCGCGACAGTGGGAGGGAAGGCCTCTCTTCAGCCCAAAAGAACACCAGTGTCCAAAGAAGAAATTGAAGCAGTTTTGGTATGGAAAGTCTCCTTAGTGCTGGGCTTTTTTACCTTATCTGATTGCACTTGTTACTTTTGCTCATAACAAATACATTTATGGAGTGACAAAGGTTACTGGGTTAGCTGGGTTAAGTTAGGACCCTACTTACCCTTGCATAGCTACTATTGAAGTTTGCTACTAGTTAGGCTTCTTAAGAACTTCCTCCACGAGAAGGCCAACCGTTGGATGTCCATGGTTGCCACACTGGAACCTACACACCTGTACAAAAAGTGAATATTTTCATGGAGGAATTCTTCCTCCTAGAATATACGTGTGTTTTTCTTGTTTACTTATTTTTCGTGAATACTAATCATCTTTGGTTAGCCTGGCTTGGTATTGGCTTAATTGACTGATCACTACTTGATAACTGGGAGTCAAATCAGTTTTTCTTGCCCCTTGGTTTATTTCTGTTACTAATTTAAAGTTGTGGACTTTTGGCAGTTGGGTGGCTGCTTCTAATCAAAAGTCTTCTGGAAAACGCACCTGTATCTTGAACTTCTTTCTGTGACTCTGATTCATCAAACTTCTGACGATGCTTACTTTTTTCTTTTTGTTGTTGGAGTGTTCTCTCCACAGTTTACTGATTCAAATTGTCAATAATGGAATATGACCAGGTTTGAACTTTGAAATTGAGAACCGTGTTGTCCATGTTATTACTTCTATAACTAGCCAATTTACCTAGGCACAAAGTGCCTCAATTGTAGAGGAAATGTGCAGCGTAATAGAAGAGTGTTTGTTATGGACCATATTTCATCGAGGCTGTTGCTGGTTAGAGCCATGAGTGGAAAGCTGGACTGCTAGTACTCACATTCAGTATATAGTTGTTTGATTCCATTGTGCCATGCAACTTTCAAAGCTTTCAGAATCCCCCAAAGGCGAGTCATTAGGGTATGAGTGTACCTTATTTTTCGTTGAACACCAAATGATCAATTACCAAAGCAGTCTCTGAACTCACCTCCTCAGCCACCACTGTTACATTTCATTTAGCGGTACCAAAACGAAGACCTGGCTCAATTGGGCTGGGCTATAAAAGCCCAAATTTAACTGAGGCCTAAAAAAATGAAGTCCAAGCCCTGTGAAAGCCTGGGTTTTGTTCGCTAAACCGGTATTTGACCATGATTAGATTGGGATTTAACTCCAACTTTAAAGTCCAAATCCCTTTTGTCACCTCTTCATCCATCTAAATTAGGGAGGGTTCCATTTGATAAGAACACTGCATTTCGGCACACTATCCTTAAAGTGAGATAGAATCTCCTACATGTTTGTAAGCATAAACATGTACTTTGGCAGAGTGTCCGGTTTTAATTTTCTTAATAGAGTGCAGTTTTATATCCTATTAAGAGTTTGTTAAATTTCACTTTAAAACATGTATTTAAATAAACAACAAGAAATAAGGGATAGCCCGTTAGAAATTCAAATAGAGTTTTATGCTTCTGGGTCAGTTATCTAGAAACTCTGTCACCACTACCGCTTGTATAGCAAGAAAAGTTGGATTTATTATGAAATATTTGAATTTATGGCTATCAATTTTAAAAAAAAAATTAACATTATATATTAACATTAAGGATTTACATCACATTAAAATTATGTAACACATGTTATAAATTAATTTATATAAAATCAAATGATGTAGTACTTTATATATTAACATTAAGGATTTATTTACATCACTTTTATAAGCCAAATTAAGTATGGAATGCATGTACGAAAGCTAAATTAATATTATCGTAATGACATATATCTTGATATATATAATGTCGACTTATATATATTGCTTAAATAAATTTATATATATATGAACTAAATTAAGGATTTGCAACCTATCTCGAAGACTAAATTCTACTTATTAACCTAGAAAGGTTATTTGTATTTTTCATAATTTTCACTTCAATTTGTTTTCTACATTAATTTTAACCAAATTATTCTCAACTAATGGAAGATAAATTCTATAATTTAATAAAATATATCGATTATATTTTTTTGCAATGATCGAAGATGACTGACACACATTAATAACTAATAATCACGGTACTTAAACAGCTAGTAACTTTTAAAACATTATATTATTTTTCTAATCTGCGAAGAATTGCGGATGGGGAAAAAAGTTCATGGGCAAAAGCGTCTTTTCGCGGTAACCGCAACAGCAACCGGAAGCGCGCTGTACGAAACAAACACCAGCTTCTTGGGCTTCGAGCCGCTTTCTGTTTCCATTCCAGCGAGGAAAGTGTCCGTCCTCAAAAACCCTTCTCTGGTATATTTCTTCAAACTCTATTCTTAAAAATTTTCACTTTTAATATTACGTCGTCTACTAATACTCTGGCACTTCTAACTTGTAAGCTGTAGCTGTCGTGCCACATGTTCTATTTGTTTGACCCATTATTTTATTTATTTATTTATTCTGTGTGTTTTCTTTCGATCTTCGCTCTGTTTGGAGTATTAGGGTTGCTATATCAGCAACATGTGTTGATCTAGTTTAGTAGTTCTGAGTTTCTGCTTGATTCGTGGTTTGAAGTGTATTGTTATTGTTCTTTGTTTTCCGACGTTTCTGCTTCCGTATCTTTTGGCTACTACCAAACTATTTCCGACTAAGTTGATGAATGTGGGTGGAGGCTTTTGTTGATCACGTGGAGCGATTGTATAGGTGAAGTCTATTCCTCACACTATTTAAATTAGCATCCGAGTCTTTCTGGGTTATCGGTTTTTTGCTTTTAAAGAAGCATTATAATTAAGTATTTAGCATGCTGTTCGCTTTGGACTTAGGAGTAATACATAACCATAGTTAAATACTAAGATGGAGCTATTCTTTCAGTATGTTTTATAATTTGATCTGCGTAAAAGAGTTGCTTCTTTTACCTAGAGAGGGAGGAAATAATGGAAAAGGGATACCGTTTGTTTGTTATGGCAGCTGGAAAACCAATGCCGTGAGAGCCAGTCTTATATCTTCTCTAGAACTTGCTTGTTTTTCTTGAGTTTTTGGTCCCCATGGTCCCATGTGATTGGTAGTCAGCATTTTCTTTACGATCTTTCTGGACGAATGGAATTTAAATTCCATGCCACTCTAATTGAAGGCAAAGGAACAGACTTTTCTCTTCAATTGTAGTAGTTTAACCACAACTATTCTGGGACTGCTTGTTTTGGATGGTCTAACGATTTGCGTATGTTGTTTTCTTGTTAGCCGGTGTTAGTCCACGATGTCGTTTATTTGGGGTTGGTGGTGGTAAAGATTGGATGTGGATGTTTTGTGTGGCGCTGAACTTTTGTTTTTGTACATTTCAGGGCTGGCATCCATGTCATATTCCTATTATTTGCTGAAATGACCTTTGGCTGCATACTGGGCGAAAGTCAAAAACTGATTAGCAACTTATGAGTCAGTTAAGGAAGTGGTGAATTTTGTGCTGATTTAACATCTTGGTGTGGTTATTATTATATAAGGATAAACCCTGCTTCACTCTTATGCTGTCGTCCTCAAAATAGGATTGCCGTCCTTTCTTCTTGTTGAAGGTAAATTTAATGGATGATGGTCCCCCGAAACTAAAAATCATTCCTGATCACTTTCAAGTTCCAACAGCAAGTTTAGAATCCCCTGAGAGCAGAACATCATCTATTACAGAGCCTGGAACTGATCAATCTTCAAGGTATGGTTTCCTGGCTAAAAATGAATAGAAGAAAGCAATAATAAAAACAGTTGTTGATAGACTTTCAATTTATTTGAGTCACTCAATCTAGCTTAGTTTAGGTCCTCACGCCATCAACGGACTCGAAGGAAATTAAGGACAGCTTTCATGTTGAACTTGTTTTCTCCTCGGCGACTGTCATGGGGTTCCAGTACTGGAGGTCAGGAAAAGGTGTGATTTGAGAAGCTTTTATGCTGTGCATATTTTGTCATCGGTCAAGTTTCTATTGCATCCTACCTATAAAAATTTATATTCTGTAGGTTGAGCTAACAGCGGCGGAAGTAGAATCACTTCGAACAGAACTTGCTGATATAGAGGAGAGGGAAGCTCACTTGAAAGCTCAGTGAGTGATGTGATCCTCAACTTTGTAATATTAATTGTTCCCTAATTAGCAGAGTTCTTTCGGTCACAATTCTTGTATCCTCTAGGTGTCCTGATCTTATTCATAGAAGCTGCGTAGATGCTGTCATAAGTATTAAATCTAGATACGTGTGACTTTTTGGAGTATTAAGAATAAAATGAGGACTTCCTTTTTCTTTCGTTGTTATCCATTTCACTCCTTACAAGTGATTCTTCCTGGTGTGCTAGACACAGTTACTCTTTAGTCTTATTTGTAGTTGAAATAGCTGCATTGAGAAAATAAAGAAATTAACTGTTTAATACCTATCTGCCTAATCCTCCCCTTTCTGTGGGGAATTCTTCATTGGATTAGGAGAGCTGGGGTGCTGTGCTTTCTTGTATAATGATTTATTAAATTAATTTTGTTTAACAATTAACACAGGTTGGAACATATTGATGAAGTTTTGCGGTCTGCTCGTTTATCTGGATATTTATACATTCGAACTGTACTAACTGCCTGCCCTACACCAGTTTATGTTTCTTTAGTTTGAGCTTCATTATTTATTTCACATAACAAGCTGAACTCATTTGCTTTTGCTCTTTCTTGTAAAGAGATGGGCAGCACTACCAGGAGAACCTGCACCTATAGATGATACTGAAGTAGATGATCGGCTTCCTCGTTTTGTTGTTCTCCATGGTGCATGTATATTTTTATATCTGTTGTGTACAGGTAATGCAGTAAGTCATGTTCCTTCATTCTTGTAGCTTTAAGAATTACTATGCTTTAATAGTAAAGCAGTTAAATCTGGGCAGTAAAGCTCTGCTCTCTGTTTCGTATTATTCTCCCGCGCCCCTCTATTTTTTGAATATATAAAGAAATGGCAATTTATTTGGAGATGTTTTATTCCTTTTTGAATATTCTTGTTTGCTTCTAAACGATTTGTGCTAGGTAGAATGCATGAAAGTGAATCCAGCGTAGGATATAGAATCTATAGATAACGGCAATTCTCTGTTTGTCATTGTATTGTTATTATACTCGATATTAGTCACATGAATTTGCTGACATACATATGATTCAGGAATTCAACTGTTTTTGTCAGGATAACTCTTTTGAATTGTCTGCCTGTAGGAATGATATCTCATCTTTCATTTTACGGAAACATAGATGTAAATAAAGAAGAGCAATCTATCCAGTTCACTCTTCAGATCTAAAATTCTTTCAGACCAATTTGAGTTATCTAGGAGCCAAAAAATAGCGCAGGTTGATTTGTTTTGGTAACCCAAAAGTTTATTTGGTTCAAATTGGGCCAAACGGTCAAGGCAAGCTTATTTAACTTAAAAAATTATTAATTAATTTTTTTTTCATTTTTCTATCAATTATTTCAAAGGATGGACAAGCCGTAGGTCCACCCTAATTTAAATAGAGTAATAGGAGCAGCAGCGGGGAATTTGCTCTTAGCTTAGTCAAGGAGACCCTTATGTCATGCTTAGAACTAGCTCTCCCATATGCATAAGCTATTTTGAAAAGGCCTAAATTTGTGTTTTAGTCTGTCTTTGAAAAAGAACAACTGCACATGGTTAGCTCAATCAAACAAAAATTATTCTCAAGCTTTTAAATTGTTGACTTTCATTTATAATGCATCAATGCATGCTTTCTGATGAAAGGGAAACATTGCAGATCTAAGCCCCCAGGACTCAACTCTTCTATCTGATATCATTGAAGTAGGGAGTTTACCATGTTTTAAGCAAGAAGATGATGAAATTCAGTATGCCTTTTATATTTTAACTCGTCATGGATTGCGATATGAATGCTCAAGCAGTTCTAAGATACAGGTGTGTTCACGTTAAGATAATTTGATTCTTAGTAGTACTTGTTATTGTATTTTAGTTTTACACTCTGAACGATGTTAAGCAATTTTCATCCCTGATATAATCTTGAACACCTTCTAAAGTCAGTCGCATGTTACCATTTCAATGATGTAGTTTGCCTCCAATTTTCTTCTTTCAGGTCGACTCTTGGTTATCAGCTTTACAAAGCGAATGCAAATTGGAATGTGATACATTTTCTAAAGCTGACTGCAAACTGGAATCTGATACTTCAGTTCCCAATGGTTCGACTGAGATGTAGTATAAGTACACCTTGTTTGGTGAGTTTAAGTGGCTTTGTAAATCTTGGCTACTTTGTAAATAACGATGATATCTAGTAACTTAATAAAAAAAACTAGTGATTTATTTGTGACTTTTTAAACTTTTCAATTTTAATGACCTTTCTATATGTATGTTAACTAGAGTTGGTACATCTTTATGAAGAGAAGCATAAAATTGAATGCTTATACCTGAATAGTGATTATTGTGGCATCATGAGGTTTAAAAAAAGATAAAAACTCTGCGTGAAGATTGGTGGTTATACTTTTCCGATCTCTTTTGTTCACGAACAGCATTATGAGTTGTTAGTGTCCAACTTTCATTATCTTCCTGGGGAGATGATTCTGATAAGCTGTTAATTATATTGTAGGCATAAAATAGTGATATGCCTACAAAACGATTGTCATTGTCATGGGAAAGACTTCTCCCCTCTGCCCCTACTGAAATAATAATCAAGAAAAATGTGAATGCCAAGATTAGGGTGAATGTATTTAAAAATGAGAATGAATTAAGCTCTATTTCACCTCAAAAACTAAACTAGAGAGGATTATCCAGAAGTCATGATAGGAATGCTTGGGCGATGCTTTACGCCCCTTATAGTAACAAAAAGGAATATAAGTGAAAATCAAATACCAAAGGGGTGCCAATTTTAGCTCTAACGGAGAGATATTTCTGGCTTGTTGTTTCCCATCGGAACTTCTTCTTTCTCCTGTTTAATTTGTTAAAGAAAAAAAAAGAAGAGTGAGAAAGGAAAATGTGAGAAATGAGTGAAAAAAAAAACAGATTTTTTTGATTGGAAACAAATAAGTGAACTATTTATTTAATCTTATTATTATTTTGATTAAAAAAAAAGACAGGCAGGCAGTTACTTAATTGATTATGTGGTTAAAATAGTTTTTAAACACATTTTTTGGCCTAACATTGTTGAAGAAAAAATTCCACGTTTTGGTGGACAATCTTGAGAGTGAAGTTGATTCCACAATTTCTTTTTAATTTTCCATCTCCGTTGCACTGAACCAAATGAAGTGGGTCACGTTCAGGTAGTTAAAACTACTATACTCAGACATTTAAAAAGGTGAGCACAGGTTACAAGCTAAATTTGCTTAATTGCAATCGAGACTTGAGCCTCATCTAAGAAACTTTTCTTTGGTTCTTTTTGTCGAAATGAAACAGTACCACGTAAAGTATTTGACAAGAAAGGAGGTTTCGTAATGATTTTCAAGGACACAAGAATCTATAAAAGAGGATTGTTCCCTACCTCTATCCCTCTTTTCTCACCCTTTAAACTAAATCAATCATTCATCAATCTTATTATCACTACATCATCCTTTTCAACCATCATCTCTCTCGCTATTGTCCATTGTACTTAATAAAATCTCTGTCTCATCTGCTGTTAATAATTTTACTTCAACCATCCCTCCTCCGCTTGTTGGTCTATTATTCTGTAACATAAATGCGGATGTCCCCTGCAGTTAGAAAATAACTTTAGGATGAGCAGTTCAATCTCTCACCATCCATTTTTTAATTTTTTTTTCTATAAAAGTTTAATGCATATTAGCGGTTGAGATTCATGCACCTAAAAGTTATAAATTGAAGAATAGTAGGAAAAGATGCTAAAATTTTGTATATTTTTTAATTCAGTCTTATGAAAATTTCTTTATCGTTAAAGATGATGATACGGAAATCACATGTAACAATCTGGTTATTTAACATGTCACTTTTATATTAATTTTAATATTATTTTATATCGATAAAAAATACTTTTATACTTATTATTAAAATAATATTTAGTTAATCCAAATAAAAAAAAAAGTAAAAATTATGCGATTTGTATAACTAATATTTTGGATGTGATTGCATGTTAGGTGAGAGAGTAAGAAGTAGAGAATGCAGGAAGCGCATAGATATAGGAGGAGGAGGTTGGAGAGGATCTTATTCCGAGCACGTGGGCTCAAACATCATGGGCAATGTTTGACCGCAGTAGTAAAGTTACTTAATTAACCCTAACTCTCACTACGTGCTCACATACAATCCACCCATTTCCAATTTACACATCCAACCAAAACTACCGAAAAGTTAAAAAAACAAAAACCCAAGGACCAAATTGCAAAGGTAGGCGAAATAAAAGGAAGCGATAATCCTTGATCATTCTTCACCGTTGCATCCTTGTGTTCTCTTCTTCTGATCTGTCACTGAGAACAATCTAGACGAAGCCAAGAAGATGGCCTCACAGGTTTGCAAATCTGCTTCAAGAGCCGCGAGGTCCCTTCTTTCTGCTTCCAAAGCCTCTCGTTTTCACTCTCGTAACTACCTCCTATCCCTTTTTCTCATCATCATTCTCCAATTACATCATTTTTTTTAATTTAAACCTTTCTTATACCCTAACCATTATATCGTCGTGCTAAAATTAAACCTTCATGATTCTCAGCTTTATTTTTAATTTTTTTTATACAATTTGCGCGAACATCTGTTTTTTTTTTTGGATTGGAAATATGCGTGTACTTTGTTATGGTTTTGGTGAGGAACCGATTGGAAATGTGAATGGGTTGAATTTAGATGTTTTGTGTTTCGCTGAGACGAAAAATGAATATTCGTTTTCGCAGAAGGACGTGCGGTTGGGGCTGCTGCTGCTGTTACATTGAGCAGCAAAGGGCCTCTTTGGTCCTCGAGTCATGGGAGGAGCGGTTCTGGAAGTGGATCCACGTCATCATGGATTTCGGGAGCCATTGCTCTTCCTGCTGCAGGTTTGGTCAGCAATAACTGTTGAAACAATGCATTTACTTTTTGACTATTGTGTGTTCGTGATCACAAAGTGACAAACCGGATATATATTTTAATTGCTAAGAATGGGCATCTTTTAATCCTGCGTGCCACTATCGTTTATATCATATATTTGTCTACAATTAGTAGATCTACACTGTACAATTAATATAGATGGTTAAGATCTAAGATGTACATATATAAAAATGTGAATCTGATACAACAGATAATGCAATTATTTTAAAAATATATATAGTACAATTGTTTGAGATACATATCTAGTCATGTAATAGAATTTCATAAAATTAAGATTAGATTTAACTAAAAATCATAAGCATCTTCTTACTCAATATGCCCCTATTACTTGTATATGAGATGCCGATTGGGTGTCAAAGGAGGAGGAGCCTCGTTCCTTGCTGCTTAACAGTAGCAGCTGTGGCTTCCGGGACCTCTTCAACATCAATAATACTATTTTTGTATCAAGTTATGTTTTTGGATGTCATACACTTTTAATTCCCTTAACATCCCCTACATAGTAAAATATTTCAAAACTTTAATCAAGTCTTTTTAGATTTAACCCATTTTTGTCACAGTAACTTAACACTTTAACCGATAGTGACCCAATAGAAATGACACGATAGGTCTAACAGGTTTTAACTTATGGTTATGGTTTTGATATTATGTTAAAATGTAGATTTATATTCACTTGTATCGATTTTTTTTTTATGTATAGTAAGATGTGAAATCGGATTTCCGACAAAAGTTTTAAGCGTCTGCTTATGTGCTTGGAATTAGTCGGTGGGATCTAAACATTAGTGCAGGCTTCCTTTAACTTGGTATTCTGCTACTGATTTTATTTTATTGCTTTTTCTTCTGTTGTGTCTTGAAGCTTACATGTTCCAAGATCAGGAGGTGCACGCAGCTGAGGTACGCTTGACTTTTCTTTAACGAATTCTCCTTGCCTTTTACGCTGATACCGCTGGTTGCGTGCTGTTTTCTCTGACACGATTATAACGTGTCTACTTTTTCTTACACAGCTGGAGCGCACTTTCATTGCCATCAAGCCTGATGGAGTGCAGAGAGGGCTGGTAAAGTGAAATTTCATTTCTTGTACTTCTTTATGATTTGTTTGTGAAACATTGTGAACAAGTAAGTGCAACTTTGTCCGCACGTGTCACTATATGGTCCCTACTTTGAGAAATGATTACCGAGTATGGAAATACAGTCTCAACTAATCTTTACTTAATCTCGTTTAAAGTGTTACTAATTCTTTTTTCTATATCCGTTAATTTAACTGTCACACATACATTAGTCGAAACATGAACTCGTTATAATTTGGGACTATCTAATACTCTCTTCCACACTTCTGACCTTTGTTCAGGTTTTGCTCACCATTTTTGTTTTTCTCCTTTTCAGATTTCTGAGATTATATCTCGTTTTGAGCGGAAAGGGTACAAGCTTGTGGGAATTAAAGTAGTGATTCCTTCAAAGGATTTTGCCAAACAGCACTATCACGACCTGAAAGAAAGACCCTTCTTCGATGGGCTGTGTGATTTCCTAAGCTCTGGCCCTGTCATTGCAATGGTTAGAAAATAGAAATGACTCCACCTCTGATGACAGGAATAAAAAAATCAGTGTTCTTAATTTTTTTTTGTTTCCCTAAAATTCATGTCACAGGTGTGGGAAGGACAGGGAGTTATTTCCTATGGCAGAAAGCTAATTGGAGCCACAGATCCCCAGAAATCAGAACCTGGAACAATTAGGGGTGATCTGGCTGTTGTTGTTGGAAGGTAACTAATTGTTCTGCAAATAAATGTGCTAGTTTTGTTTCTCTTTACACAATGCTTTGTACATTATTTGGTCATCACAAATTTGATTATAATTGTCCTGTGCTTACAGAAATATCATTCATGGAAGTGATGGTCCGGAAACTGCCAAGGATGAGATTAATTTGTGGTTTAAGCCAGAGGAGTTAGTTAGTTTCACTAGCAATGCAGAGAAGTGGGTTTATGGTGCCAATTGATTCTTTCTCTCATGCCTTGAGTTTTTCTATAAGCTCAGTGAGTTTTTTTGGAATAAGTCATTTTTCAGCGGCTATACTGAACTCTGCAAGCCACAAATAAGCGCGATTGAGATTCGTAGCGTTAATGTATTTTAATAGGAATTGCATTATTTTATTAGTAGTGTGACATTAATTATGCCAATAATTCTAAATGGGTCAATTGGCTTTTTCTTGAAAAGACTGTTGATCTTATAATATAAAACATGTGGGAGACTTTAAATCTTTCAAGAATATTAGGTAATGAATTTATAAATAAGTTCTTTTAAAAATCTATTAATAAGTTGTATTATTAATATGAAGCAGTATTTTTGAGGAAAATACTTTTAATTTCTTAATTTAGGTTTTCTTTTAAACATTATTCTGCTCAAAATAGGGAAATAAGGTTATATATGTATATGATACATAATATTTACTAATTTTATGAGTACTAATATTAAAAAAAATCTACATTTTTATATAAGATCTTTATTTATCTTATAGTATGGACGACGAATTCTTGTAAAAAAAAAAAAAAAAAAAAAACTCTGGTGGTCTCTAAGAATATCTTTTATACTTTTACGCTGTTTAGATTTATTGTTTTTTTATATTCTTACATCTTAAAAGTTAAAATATAAGGTCTTTTATATAGTAATAAAAAGTTATTTAAGAGCTCAAACTGTGGTTTATTATTAAAGAAAATTTACATGAAATTTTATAAAGTCTTGTATAATGAAATAAGAAAAACTGTAACATAAAATATCATAAGATTTTACTAAAGATGCTATAATTAATAATTTTTGAAGAAATATTCTCTTCTAGAAACTCATCGTCACTTACATAAATTATCCTAATATGATGGGTTGTAACAAATAAAAGCCCTTAAAAAATTATGAAATCTAATACGAATTGAGGTGGAACATGGTTACATTAAAAATCATTTTTCAATGCAGATCCTCTTGAATACGAGTTATTTTATCATTATAATGTAATTTCATCGTAATGAAATTATAAGAGTGCTGCAACTTATGAAAGAATTTTGAATTTGGACAAACGACTTGCCCAAATTATGACTTAATAAAACTTTATTAATATTTGGTCTAAGACAAGGAGACGCATAAGATTCAAATATTATTTCTAGGTTGATTTCTGACTATATTTACGTAACAATAATGACATTTCGAAATGATTCTCGGAATAAAATTTTATTTATAAAATATGTTTCAATGACATAGTGAGAATATCGTATTATTCCAATATTTTTTTAGTTTACCAAATAATAATTAATGTTAAGTAATGAAGAGCAATTATCCATATTGAAAAGAAAAAAAACTTTAATTAAGAATCAATGTATACTCAGATTACACAATTCCTCAAAATTGCAAAAGAAAAATCTCAAATTAATTAGAAGATATTGTATACAATAACTAAGATGTAAACTGAGACAAAAATTTCAAATTAAGTGTTAACCTTTTAGTAGGTATACGAAATTCTATAAATAGTAAAATGAAAATTTCAATTGATTTAAAATTTGTATTTATTTCATTAATTATAATTACTTATTAATTCAAACCGTGATTAAAAATATTGACGGATTCAATTCAAGATAAAAACATATAAACATTTAATTTTTAACATTTTAACCACTCGTCAAAACTTTATCTAGCTGGACGAGAAATAACCTTTTTTCATATCCAACTACTTTGTTTTGTTAAGTGAAACAACATTGGACAGAGTGTTTAACATGCTTGTAAGGTAAGTGATTACGTGGCTGAATGATAAAGTCTTAAAAAAAATCTCTATTCTTTTCCAATCTTTCATTTTTCTAAATAGTAATCCGATTAAAAAATAATTAAATCTTTATTAAAAAAACATAAAAATTATACATATTTCCATAAAAATAACGCAAAAAACATAAATAAAGACAAATAATATATTCTGATAAATATAATGAATATTTATCACACTTGTCATTAATTAGACCATAGAGAAATTATGATATAAAATATCAACTTTTCAATAACACATTAACTTTTTCAAACACTTGTCAAAACTTTTAAGATTTTCCTTAAATTGGGAAAAGACATATTATAAAGATTTTTTTTTCTATTGTTTTAATTTTGTCGTATTTAATATTATTTTGTTTTATTTTTATTGTTTGCGTTAATTTGTACTGTGTTCATGAAAATTTCTTTATTGATTGAGAAAAAGAAAATCATCTATGTTATCATTAATGAATCTATTTGTAGAATTACAATTAGTTTTTATGTCACAAATGTCTAATATAAAAAATATTCAGCCATAAAATTGAGGTAGTTTATGGATTATTACTTAATTCATTCTTCTAATATGATCAATTTATTGATTTTGACGAATTTATTTTTTTTCAAATTAGGCTTAGAAAGTTTTGAACATAAACTTAGATTGTTTTTCACCTTGATAGATGTTTAATAATGTTTGAAACTTTCTTTTATGCTGTCCAAAAGATCAAAACAGAAAAATAACAATCGTAGTTTTCAAGTAGTTAGTGTCTAAATTCTTTTGATTTCTACGAAATTGTGATTTTTCTTTGTTAATACCATACAAAAGAACATTTTATTAATTTTAGTTCTGTAGAATAATTGAGAATGAAAATAAAACAAAAGTACATTTACCTTTTTCGTGTATTAACACTCCCATTTCTTCTAATTTTGAAATAATTTATAAAATCAAATTTACACATTTATTATTTCAAAATAAAGATTTATCATTCCTATAATTGTAATAATGATACTTACCTTTTTATTGTTCATAATTTTAGAAAAGTGATATTCACTTTTTTATTTTATTTTAAAATATCATATTTGTTAAAAACTTATTAAAATTATGAAAATTAAAATTCTAAAGTAAACATTGAAGTATTTTTAAAATAAAGAATTCATAATAAGATAAAATAAATGGACGTGGCTTTATTAAAAATATAAAATATATAAACATCATTTAGAAAAAATACGAGGAAAATAAACGTATATTTAAAATTAAAAAAAAAAGTGTAAATGTGATTTATTAAAAACTATAATTGATGAGTTTCATTTCATAGGAAAAATAATTGTAATTTCTCTTTATATTTGAGAACCTTTTTTATTGCATAAGAATATTTAGTGAAATGGTAACTTGCTTTTGGATACACATATAGTAAACAATACAATATATATGTATTAGAAAAAATAAGTATTATATAATGGTGGAAGCAGTTTAAATGATTCTTTTATAAATAAGAGTTATTTACAATTAAAAATTACGTATTTGAGTCAGATTAAAAAAAATTACAAAAATAGTTAAGTCTTGCTTATTCGGATGACTTTATTTTAAAGAAATCGTTATTTAAATGAACAATTTCTGACTTTTAAAGCTTAAGTCATGGAAAGACAAAGATTTTAATGAAAATATTAAAATTGTGAGGCTAAATAGTGACTTTAATTAATTAATTAATTAATTATGTTTAAACGAAGTAATCATGCAAACAACATATGACTTAAGAAAAAAAATACAATAACATATTTTTGTTATTAAAAGGACTCCTTAGATAATTAAAATATTCTAGATTATTAAAAAAAAAAAAAAAACCTTTTACAGAACACCTCCAAAGAACCTCGAAATTTAAAAGTTATTTCTACATAATATCGTAAACAATTCATTATATTTTACTCTGTAAAATTTCTTACAGATTGAAATGATTTTCTTTCTGCAATTTATGTCGAAAAAACAAAAATCAGCTTACTTGAGAAAGTAAAAAAAAATAGAAAAAATAGATGGAAAAGAGTAACTAACTAGCTAGGTAACGGAGAAAAAAGAGAAAAAAGTGTGTAGTGATCTGAAATGATTGACCAATAATAGATTTGAATTAAGGTTAGAAATTGAGAAGGCTGAAGAGAGAAAAGAGAAAAGAAGGAAAAGAGAGAAGAGACCATCTCTTTGTTGATTGAGGGATGGCAGAAAAAACGTTAATCGTAGAAGTGGAGAAAGCCAAAGAGGGCACAGAAGAAAGGCCATCAATGGGTCCTGTCTACCGTAGCGTTTTCTGCAATGATCCAACTCCTCCTCCCATACAAGGTCTCGATACATGCTGGGATATTTTTAGGTATACACAAATCCCATTGCAACTTTTTTTTTTTTTTTGAAGCACAATGTCCATAATCATAATTAACTAATGTTATTATTTCACCTTAATTATGCATAATGTAACATACATTTATATATACCAGTTCGGATTTGAATCTTTTGAAAAAGACTAGTCCCTTCTAGCAATGTGTCACATTAGTGTTTAAGTCACATTTGGAGGAGGATATTCATTACAACAAAAAACCAACAACCATGACAATCAACTCCCCATATGCTTCAATATATAGTAAATCTTTCGGTTTTGTAATAATTATATTTAGTTTCATTTTTAATGTACTCACTGCGTAAAGATCTTTACAGTACTATTATATATATATATATATATATATATATATTTCTGCAGCAATTGGTGAATGGAGGAGTTTTCTCTTATGCATACAATTTTGGTTGGAGGGGATGAGACTTACATTTAGTGAGAGATAATTTTTTATTTTTTAATTGTTTGTGTTTGTATAGGATGTCGGTAGAGAAATATCCTACAAAGTCAATGCTTGGTGTTCGTGAAATTGTGGATGGGAAGGTAAACTCTGTCTTTCTGGTTAACTTTTGTTATTGTTATTGTTTTTGTCAGTGTGGAAATGTTTTATTACTTCTGTCACACTCTTTTGTAGCCTGGCAAGTACAAATGGCAAACTTACCAAGAGGTGTACGACATGGTGGTCAAGGTTGGAAATTCCATTCGTGCTTGTGGTTATGGGGAGGTGAGGAACACATGTTTTGCTTTATAACTTGTTTTAGTGTTTTAATGCTTTACTCCAATATTTTGGATTCTCACAACTTTTATGTCTCTAATAGTTTGGTCATGAAGTCTTTCAATATTTTATTTTTTTACTCAGCTGAATACCTTTACACAATGCCTATTTTCAGGGAGTAAAATGTGGTATATATGGTGCCAATAGCCCAAAATGGATTATGAGCATGCAGGTACAATTTATTTTGACTTTCATTACTTCTATGTTGTGTTTTCTCCATATAAATTTCTCTTTCTACTAATACTTTTATGGAGAGATTTCTATTGAATTTGTACTTTGATCTTTGTTTGTTTTCTTCATCGAATACTTTTTATTGTATTGTTGATATGATTACTGTAGTTGGTTTATTATGATTTTGAATATGAAGGAGAACAAGCCAATTTTTTCTTTATTGAAACACGACTGTCTTCTGTTGAACTATGACTCCTGTTTATTATATTTAGTGTTCTGAATTACGAGATGCCGTTTATAGTGCTGCTAAACTAGCTTATATCTTTGAAATATTTTCTGACACATTGCAACATTATTGCAGGCCTGCAATGCTCATGGACTTTTCTGTGTTCCTTTATATGATACCTTGGGTATGTGCAAGGCTTCTTTATCATGTTTCTTCACAATGATGATGCATTGACTCGTCCAGTTACTGAAATTTGTTGTAGTATTAGTACACAAGATTTAATACTGTCAAAGACAAATCATCTAAACAATTTAGCTATTGGGTGGAGGAACATGAGTGGCTGTTTGCATCCACAACTATTCACACACAAAAGCCCTTTAGGGGTGAAGTGTTTATATTGAAAACTCGAATGTCCCATTGATCATAGAACACACATCAATAATCCATATCCATAGATTCTTTAACCATGAACATTTGCCATCATCTAGAAGTTTTCAAATGATAATTGTAATGGGTTTTGACGTTTGATACACGTGTATGACTTATTAGGGTCTGGGGCTGTGGAATTTATTATAAGCCATGCAGAGGTCTCAATTGCTTTTGTTGAAGAAAAGAAGATACCTGAGGTTTATGCCTATTCACATTATCTATTATATTATTGCTACGAGGGATTAAGAATTCTCTAATAAAAAATTCTATTACTAGCCAGCCTAATTTATATTTGTTGTTGAAACTTTTCAGCTGTTGAAGACATTTCCAAACGCAGCAAACTATGTCAAGAGTGTGTTTTTTTTATTCTCTACTTTCATTCTTAAAATATTGACATATTTGGAAAGAAATGATTACCTTTATTTATTAATTTTGTAGCACTTGTGAGTTTTGGAGATGTTACCCCTGAACAAAGGCAACAAGTTGAACAGTTTGGATTGACCATGTATTCATGGGAAGACTTTTTGAAAGTGGTGCGTTATTCATTTGACTAATAGTTAATCTTTCTCTTACTATTTAGCTGTAAAATTTCATTGAAAATAGCATGCAAGAGTGATTGCAGATACTACCAAATAGTTATAGAAGGAGTATCTGGAATTACTCTGGAAACACAGTAAAAAGTATTATATTCCTGTGTCTGTCATTGTTTTGAATGATAAAACAAGGAATATTTTCTTGTAAATGTAAAATCCAGTTCAAGAAATGTAGGTGCACTTGCATAGGCCAAGGAATATTTAGCGGTTGTTTTTCTCAATCCTCATGCAAATTTTTGATGTCTAGAGCAGGGTCATGATCAGACTTTTGATCTTCCTGAGAAAAAGAAAAGTGATGTAAGTACAATAATGTATACCAGCGGAACTACTGGTGACCCCAAGGGTGTATTGATAACCAATGAAAGCATTATCACACTTTTAGCTGGGATTGACAAAGTTCTGATGAGCTGCAATGAGAAAGTAAGCTAGTGTTGGCCTTTTCATGAGTTCTTTAAAAATGTCTTCATTTAAAAGGATAATCAATATTTTTACGTATTCTTTCTTTGTCCTTCCTAACGGTCATCCATTTTCCTGCTTGCAGTTGAGTGACAAAGATGTATACCTATCATACCTTCCTCTTGCACATATCTTTGATAGGGTCATTGAGGAGGCAATGATAATGCATGGTGCCTCAATAGGTTTCTGGCGTGGAGTGAGTATATGTCAAATATTTCATCACTGAATGAAAGGCTTGATATGATTGTTGAGCTTTAGATTTAACTTTATGCTGAGAAAAGTCAGACTTTGCCTTTGATATGTAAACACGATCTGTGCAATGGTTGCAGGATGTCAAATTGTTACTAGAAGACATTGGGGAGCTAAAGCCAACCATTTTCGTTGCAGTTCCCCGTGTACTTGACAGAGTATACAATGGTAAGTTTTTCCCGTTGTTGACAATTTAGTGACCCTTCTAAAATCATGTGGTGTAGAATTCAGGAAGGACATACTTTCTAAATTATTTGTTAGTTATTAAAGTAGTCTTTTTCGTTAATTCCTTTTTCTCCCGTTAATCTTTTTGAACAGTATTTCCTATCCTCAATTTGATAAACAGGTTTGAATCAGAAGATTTCTACAGGGGGCTTTATGAAACAGACAGTGTTCAATTTCGCCTACTCATAGTAAGTAACTATGTTTTTTGTATGTCACTGCTATCTCGGACAAAACATGAGATGGACGACTGCTCCTATCCTAAATCATTTGACGCAGAAAAGCTCATTTGGATTTTCATTAGGATGAATTCAAAATTACTGTGATCACTTGCCTTAAATTATAAGATTATGATAATAATCTTTTTTCTTTTTGTAGCAAGTTGCATAGCTTAGGTAAAGGGCGAAATCATGAGGAAGCATCTCCACTATTTGACAAAATTGTATTTAATAAGGTGATGCAACAATATTAAGTTTAATTCCACACCCCTTTATTATGAACAGAAAGTGCAGCCAAATTACTGACTAATATATTATATTTTTGTAACTTGATCAGGTAAAGCAAGGTTTAGGGGGAAGGGTACGTATTATTTTGTCTGGAGCAGCACCTCTATCTAAACATGTGGAAGGTTATCTGCGGGTGGTGACTTGTGCTCATATCCTACAAGGATATGGTATGCTTTTATTTGATTTCAATTAATTTTGTTCGTGACATACTATATTTTTCTGAATATTTTTTTACAAGATAAAAAGTTCATTTGGATGAAGAGGATAAAACATACATGGAAATTGGAGGAACAGAGATCCTCTTTATTCAACAAATGGAAAATAAAATGTAATAATCAATGGAGCAAACTTTGTCCAGTCCTCAAATCTAGAGTAAAAAATAGAGCAAACATTGTCTAGTCCTCAAATCTAGAGTCAACTTCTCCAAGTGGAATTATCAATTGCAAAATGCACCAATCATATAGTAAAGAATAGTGTACATAATATAAAAGAATAGCCTAACTTGCAATTGAGGATCAAATTCAATAGTATAGGTTAACTTCAATCAAGCTAAAAGAGACCATCTTATTAAATAAGGTCCACAACTTCATGTGTACAAGACCCATCGTTTTTGTTACCTATTTTGGAAGTGTAAGCATTGTATTGATATATAAACCTCTTGAGAGTACGTGATCTAAGGTAATTTTGCACTATCATGACTTTTATAATTATTCACAACACTTATAACTTAAGAAAAAAAAACATATGTTGTTAATTCAAATGTAGACATACATTTATGAATAAATGCTGTGAAAGTTACTCTGATGTCTTGCCACTCCAATTTTGTGCATGTGTTGATAGGAATTTTGTGGTATAAATATGTATATCAAGTATTGATGCATTTAATCTTCTGTTTGCATGACTGCATGTGTTGTGAGAGCATGGACTTATTAATGCGTTTCTGCTGAAATTAAAATAGGTCTAACTGAAACCTGTGCGGGAACCTTTGTGTCATTACCAAACGAAAAGGACATGCTTGGCACAGTGGGGCCTCCTGTACCATATGTGGATGTGTGCCTAGAATCTATTCCTGAAATGGGATACGATGCACTTGGAGACCCACCAAGAGGAGAAATATGTGTGAGAGGAAGTACAGTGTTCAAAGGGTACTACAAACGTGAAGACCTAACCAAAGAGGTTATGACCAATGGCTGGTTCCACACAGGTTCATTTGTCTCTGTTTCAGATAATCAATATTTGCTACTATATGAGTTGCAGGGCCACATTTTATTCATGAATGATCTATTTAAACAGGTGATATTGGGGAGTGGCAACCAAATGGAGCCATGAAAATTATTGATAGGAAAAAAAATATATTCAAGCTTTCACAAGGAGAATATGTTGCTGTTGAACACTTGGAGAACATTTATGTTCAAGCTTCTGTCGTTGATTCTGTATGCTTCTAAAAACTTATCTTTTTGTTAAACTATATTCCCAAAAAAGTCTTGAAAAACTGTTGTTTTTTTGTTGTAGCATATGGATTTGTGAATGATATTAAAAGGTTTAGTTTAGTGTAAATATATAAATAGAAGTTTTAATTTAAGTTTCTTTTCATTCCATGCATATAGAATCATATAGATGTTAATTCTTTTTGTGGGTTTATTTCAGATATGGATTTATGGAAATAGTTTTGAGTCATACTTAGTTGCTATTGTTAACCCCAACAAGCAAGCAATTGAAAAATGGGCAGAAGAAAATCATATAACTGCAGAATTTGATTCTGTCTGTGAAGATTCTAAAACAAAAACTTACGTAATTGGAGAGCTCGTCAAGATTGCAAAGGAAAAGAAGGTCTATTAACATTTCTCTATTCTTTACATTATACAACATATATTTTTAAGTACGAATAAGTTTTGATTCTACTTTATTCTATGTGTGTGTTTGTTGGTACATACATTTGTTGAAGAATTATACGATCCTGATATTATTTGTTTTTGTCAGTTAAAAGGTTTTGAGTTTATTAAAGCAGTTCATCTTGACCCAGTTCCATTTGACATGGAACGTGGCCTTATGACTCCGACATTTAAGAAGAAAAGACCAGAACTGCTTAAATACTATCAGGTAAAAATTCTCATGGATTTAATTCAGTATCATAGAACTTCAAATGGAATGCATGATGGTTTTCTTTTCTCCTTACTTTGTTATGTTTATCAACTACGTACCAAACAAGAGTTTAATTTCCACTTGAAAATATAATTATAAAGGAATTTAATCTCAGAACTAATGCATTTAGGTTTTTGTTTTAGTATTGACTACAATTTTTTTGTGCACAGAATACCATTGATGACATGTATAAAACACTGAACGAAAGCAACAAATCCAATGCCTGAGATATGCTTTTGGAGCCAACGAGACGAAGACAATTTAGTTTATTCATGTGATTGCACTTGCTTTCCCTTTTCGTGGTTTTGTAGATTATTATTCATTTAGATTGCAAATAATATGCATGGATAGCTGCTCAAATCATAAGCTGAAAAAATATGTTTAGATATATAAATTTATATTTGAAATTGTTAAATTATTCATGTTAACCATGAATAATAGTTATTGCTTCTCTAATACAATATCAACAAGATTTTTTCAGTATGAAAAATTTCCACATTGAGCCCTATCATACAATGTTGAGCATATTTTAATTATATATTAAAAGAAAAAAGAAGCAAATATATCTAATTTAATAGTATGATTTTTAGCATCAATGATATGAATGAGTTTTGTTATATTTTATTATTGCTGTTTAAATTATATTCAAGTGACATCTTATATTAATTTAAAATAAGACGAATTCACAAATTAAAAAAAGTTACATGTAATGAATATGAATAAATCAATATATCATTAGTTAAATTTATTATACTCAATACAAAAGCTAAATTTAATGATTGAATCATAATTAAAAAGTTAATATTAGATTTATTAATTTTTACTTTCATCAATAGATATAAAATGTTTTTATACCAAGAAGCAAACAAAAATATCTATATCTTTCTGTAATTTGAAAATTGTCTTTTGGTAAAAATTTAAAATGAGAAGCTTTAAAATATGAAAGTTTTCTCCATTAATTTAAGTTTTTAGCAACATTTAAAAATGAAAGACAAACGAAAGGAAATCATCATTAAAATTATTTTATTATTTAATTACTTTTTAACATTTTTTATATGTATCAAATAAATTATCAATTTTCTTTAAATAAAATAAAACTACATAAATAATTACTTAAATCAGATTTTATTTAATATCATACTTAATTATAAACTTTTGTAAAACTTAATATTTATTAATTATTTTTAAACAATGTACTTATCACTGCTTAGCAGGACCATATTTTAATACTTAGGAGATTTGGCGTGGAAGAAGTATCTTATTTTGTTTAAATAAATTGTTAAAGTACATGTATAGTTGAAGGAGTGGAATCTAATTCAGTTGATTGGACATAGTATTTAAATTGTTATAAATTTCTACACTAAAAAAATAAACGATATAGGTTTTATTTAAAACGAAAAAAAATTATTTAACGTATTATTAAGTCGACCAATAATATATAAGTATACAATTGAGTTAAATTGTGTTCATAATCTTTTGGCGTCAAGGAACAACAGACATTTTGTGTAGTTGACAAAATGGTTTCATATTAGCCTAATAGTAGACTATGAATTTCTCTTGTAATCTTTTATTTGATTTGTAATTTTTTACAATATTTAGTTGGAGATTGTTGGGCCTACATCAGCCCAATCAGTTAGCCAAAATTGTTAACCTTTAGGTCCATACTTGTTAGCCTGTTGCTTCTTACACCCATCAAATTTCTGCCTCCACCCCATAAAAAAAACTTTTCGAAATCTTTTCAATAGAAAGAGATTATTGCTTTCCGGAAAAAAACCTTCTGGGCTTATTGTGATCCGAAAAATAGATTCCGTAGGTGCAGGAATCAACAGCCTACTTGTTATAGTTTGCGTTGCCTTCTGTTCATTGTTATCTACTGATAAAATCATCTAAGAATTATGGCTTTCTTCATTTTCAATATATTTTAATATCTTGTTGATTTGTGTTTATTTGTGCATATTATCTTGTTTTTCTGGGCACATTGTTCATTTGTTCTTGATACTAATAACATCCAATTTTAGGGTTCATAGGGTATAAAAATTATATATAAAAATATTAGAACTGGCAATTTAATTATCCATTGAATATATAAGAAACTAGTAAATCTAGCTACAACTGTATTTCTGAATTTAAATTTTCATAAAATGTTAAAAGTGGTAGAAGTCTCCTCTGCTGTACATATAGATGGCTTGGTCGGCTGAACTTCTGTTTCCTATTGTCGTGGAAACTTCTACTTGATGACTGTAAATTCCATTAGATTCAATTGATTCTTTTGTTGATGCAATATCGATCCACAAGTGCTGCGGCAAAAAGAAGTATCATTAAAGACTAAAACAAAAAATAGAACTGGACTACCACGATAATGGTATTTGTTGATTCTAGAAATACAAGCATTCCACTTCATTGCTAAATACTACCACCAGAAGGATTGGCAAAAAAGACTTGCTTTTACCTTTCTGTCAAATCAATTATATAATAATTTCTAAGTGAAATATTTATTTTATTAAAACTCAATTGATTTATCTTATTAAATAATCTTTAAGTGATTTTAATTAGACCAATTACGACACTAGTATATATACTATACATTAAGTAAGACACCTTGAATAACTTAACTAGATATTCTATTCTTAAAACTAAATTAGATTGTTCCTATCTAGATCATGTTTAAAAAATTATATCAATATAAAATCATTTAAGACACTATTTACATCTATCAAAATTAACACGCACACAAATATTTACAATTTTGATTACCATCTTATTGTTGTTCATTTCTACAAAATCTTAACACAATCATGATAATATGTAATTTTAACTATACAGTGAAATTATAAAAATTACATTCTATGAAAAAAGCGATTGGGTTATTGAAAATGATATAGTTAAGTATAACTTACAATATTATCGTTTGATCCCTTCCTACATTAGCTGCCATTCCAGCCTGTCCTCGATCTGATTGCTTAATAAAAGCAAGGAATTTTACGAATAACTGTGAATTGTGATTGGCTGAGTACGATGAAAACACAAACTTAAGTGCCAATTTCTGTATATAGTGTTCCTTCTCATCTAACTAACTCCCATAGTGTAGTACTTCTCCTACCGAGTACCCTACATAGGAACAATGGACACCGAGGGAACACGCCGCTTCTACATATTTAAATGAGAAATCAAATAGAAACACGATCAAGACACCTTGAAATTGTCCACCCTTCAGATTTATCATAATTAGTACAAATCATCACAAAGTGTCATGGAGCGATCTAGTGCGTAGTTAACGATTTGTCTGAAGGAACACCATCCTGATGACTACAATCTTCTATACTTGGGAGCCTGCAGAAACTACCAAGTAGAAGCAATCCTTCACTACATCCCATGTGTCCACTCTGCACCCCAATACAAAAGGCACGTGTCAGCCAAAACACACAATAATATCACTAAACCTTTCTTAATCCACGTTGCATATCTACATGTAAGCCATGGTAAGTTGGAACCAAGGCTCACCATCACATTCGATTTCTCTAACAGAAACATGATTCTTCTTTGACCATGTGCATTCGAATTATGAACAAATGAACTTCATCGGACTCGGGCTATTAATCCTCTCTGTTCATATCACATACCCTCGCCTGCAAAGCAACAAAAATGCGCATACCCAGCATAAATAGGAGGAGGATATCATAATTTAAAATAAAATCAAAGCAAGTAACATTATAAAATTGGCTACGACTAAAAAACAAGAAAAATGAACAAAAATTACCAATGCCATAAGTGCAAACAATTATATAAAGGGAGATTTCACCATTCAGTCCAATTGTTTCTCAAATGCTACTCTCACTACTAATTGCAGGAGGCAAGGACGCAAACTGTAATGCAAGTAACTCATCCCTGCTATACTTTAATCTTTGATCTATGTAAAAAATAAATGAAAACAAATCAATTAGATAGTCATATAAAGCTAGAAACTTAAAGATTAGAAGGTAAATAGCAATTACCTGCAAGATACGGTAATACCGGACCTTGATCTTTCTGCTTAGCCATTTGCACAGTCCTAGAAGTTGATCGAGATGGAGAGGAATGATGAGGACCATTTTTATTAAAAGGATATACTGTACCAAGTTCATGTATGACTTCAACTTGTGGATGACGTCTACAGAATGACAAGATAGTGTCTTCTGTTAAGAGCCAACAACCTCTGAGGTCCAGCAGTTTCAGAGTTTCAGGAGCCTTAAATATATCAATCCCATAATTTGTCAATACCGCATCACAAACACTAAGATTTGTCAATTTTGGAATTGACGATAAATAGTAAAGCGAGACGTCTGCAAGAGAAGCACTTTTAAGTGATAAATATCTCAGCTCTAAGAAGCTTGACAAGGGGTATAAAGCTTCATCCCTAACTTGCGTATGCTCCAAATTCAACCTTTCTAATTTAAGATTTTGCAAAGCCATCAGTGAGAGTGGGGAGTCCACATCAATCTTTCCTGGGTGTAGAAAACCTAAGTCGTAAATACAGAAGGTAAGCCAAAAGACAGTTTTAAGACCAGAAGCAGAAAATGAAGATATAAACGATATGAGAGATGCAATAATACAAACAAAATGTAGACAGTTCGAACAGTAAAATAGACAAATGGACAAGAAAATCACAATTTGCTATATCGAAATGATCCACTAGAGCATTAACTGAATGCTTAATAAGTAAAAATGAAGCCTTGGAAACAAAGTGAACAATTATTCAAGGCACTAGCAAAGATAGCAAATTGAGGACATTTTCTATCCGAGAAATTAAGGGCAATTTCAGTTTAAGAATTTTTTTTTAGTTGTCTTTGCACAAATAATTACAAAAATGTCAAATCAGTTTCATTCTATTTCCTGTTTTAAAATATTTGTTAGGAAATTATGAAAATGATAGCTTATTTTTCACTGTTTATTTTAACAATCTCTAAAAACCAGAAATATACTGAGAACAAAGTCATATTTTGGTAGTTATATGTGAAAATAGAAAAGGTTTCCTCAAACCAAAAAGGCCTTAAAAATACCGTTTAGGTTCACTTACTACAATATAACAGAGGGATTTTTCATGTTGAAATTATGTGTAAGTAATAAAACTGGTTAAAAACGATAACAGGGTGGCGCTCCTCTTCATTGAAGATACACCCTCTCAGGCCTAAGGAAAGGCCAAAATAGCATGCGAGCCTCATCCCCTTCACATGCTGTGAATGTAACAGATAACCATACATCTCCCGACATTTTCCCTCCACAACTAAAAACCTAGGAAATAATGAGAAGCTATTCCAATTGCACCATTGACTTGCCTCATGGAATAAGTGAATGGTGCTAGGACATACAGTCTTGGGCTGGACTCAATGGCCCTCATCCTCCAAAGGGTCCCGGGGAGTAATACTAGCAAATTACAAGGGAGGTTTTATCCCAATAGCCATTTTTGCCCAAAGCTTTACCACTACCAAACCCCACATTTACAGTCCAATAAATATTCCAGCCTCAGTATGACATTGGAATTAGAATATAGAGTAAAATCATTCAGCATAAGTCAACCACCTAATTTTCTTTATACGAAATGCATCTCGTTGCTATAGTTGTACCTTAATTAGGGAGCATTTGGTTTAAAAAATGTTTTTCTGTTTTCACTTTTAATTATGAAAATGGAACCGTATTTTCAACTCGTAACCTGCTTTCAAAGGTTTGTATAGAAATTTGTGAAAAACCTTTATTGGTTTTTTGTTTACACTGTTTCCTTTACAAACGTTCGAAAATAGTAAGTAAAATGGAAACAAAGTAATTAAAGATACCATTTCTAGGACATTTTCTCAAACAAATGGCATTTTTGTGATTAAAATTGAAAGCAAAAACATTTTCTCAAACAAATGGCTCCTTAATAATATCAACCCTTGATTTCTAGGATAGAAAATAGCTATTTAAATCTAGTGTGCAGTGCACCAACAAAAGACACATTATTCTACAATGTAACTTGATTAAAAGACAAAATATTGGAAACTGAGTTGTCTACACATGCTGATGAAACCAAACAGGATATGTTGAATATCTTGCATAATATACGATTTACTCTTAGTAGGGTTTCAAATCAACTTCAAGATCAGAAATTAAATAAATGTTAATCCAAAACATACTGCAAGCACGCATCTTTTTGTTCTTCCCAAAAAAGCAGTAAAGGAAATGAACGACAAATAAATTAACAAACACATGTTAGTCTTGCAAAGATGGTTCCTGGTAAGCAGCAGCCCAATGGTAAAGTAAAAGGGATCAATCAATAGGCTGCAAAAATGGTAGGATTTAACCAGAGTATAACCTATATCTTCCACCACAGGTAATGCAAACAAATTTATAAATCATATTAGAAAGAACTATGTCAACTGATCAAATACCTTTAATGTATGTATTGCTCAGGTCAACATCCTTTAATGAAGGCATCATACTGATAAATGAGATGCCAGTGTCATCCAATGGTGTCTGAGATAATGATAGAATTTCAAGGTTGGGAACATGTCCAGCTAAAATCCCTAATCCAGCAGAACTAACCCTGGTACCACTTAGATTCAGACTTTTCAAGTTAGCACCAACACATGCAACCATTTCAACTGAATCGTCCCCCATCATGCATGAGCTGAGATTGAGGTGTTGTATTAGTTTCATTTTACTTAAGAAGAAGAATTTATGCAGGTTGGTATGGGCTACATCCAAAAAGGATACGAGATTTGTATTTGCATACGAGAAGACTCCAGATTCATTCAGGAATGTAGCCCCAGAGAAAATAAGCTTTGCGAAAGGAGATTTATCATCTTCAAGTATAGAATCAATAGTACAGTTACTCATGTCCAGGCATTCAAGAGATGATAGTGTGGGCAATTTTGTGACACTGGTCCAAGCAAGATTTAGATAGGTCAACTTTGGGAACCTATTGAGAACAGCTGCACCTTTATTTGATATTTTACTACCCCAAAGATCAATATATTGTAGCCCTTTCAGTACCTAGGAGGAGGGTGAAGCGAAACAGTACAGGTCATAAAAAAATAAATACACATTTATAAGACCATTTATACAACTTGAGAACAGAACACAAACTCAAGCAAACACACAGAAGTGTTTACACGCATAAACACATGCACATTCCAAAAAGCTAATACAGTGAAAAGCCCCGACTGAAACAAACAATAATGTCTAATAGCGAATTCAAGCAAGTGATTCGGAAAAAAGCTGACATCCAACAAAGTGCTGCTGCATACAGCAATCCCTTACAGCCCAAATCCAGATCATTGAAAAATAGTGCTAAACTAAACCCCAATAAAATTCAAAACCATATCTAATCAGCACCGATAGAAAGCAATAAATTACGATTTTGGCAAGATTTATAACTGATTTAGAAGCAGAACAAGAACAACGGTGTAAACAAAAATAATCTTAGAAATAACAATCAAGGATGAAGTAAACAATGTCTCACTAGTTATAAAAGGATTAGAATTCACACAGTTATAGCATCCAACAAAATCCAACTCTAGAAGTGCGCCTAATTATCATGTTCATCTAGCAGCATAACAAATTCCATAAAAATTATACAATTACAAAGAAAAGAAACAACAATTTCAACATAAATTGATGGAGTAAAAATCACTGGCTGGTATAGTGCTGATTATCCAATACACTAGCATCAAAGAAGAAAATGTAATACCTGTAACGAAATTAGCGACACGTCATCCACGGGCAAGCCACCTAAGTCAAGAAGAGACAAGTTTTCAAGAGAGGCAAGAAGCTTGACTCCTTTGGCAGTGACGCCAGTTTCTGAAATGCGCAACTTCACCAGATTAGGTATGGAGAGAAGATGGTTAATCCCGGCATCGTTAACCTTGAAGCACCTAGACAGATCCAACTCCTGAAGAGTATTCATTCCTAAAACCAATAAAGCACCACGACTGAGCCATCTCGTAAAAAGTGACAGCAAGAATAAGTGAGAAGAATGACGATAGATACGACACCTGTAATTGGCCAAAGTGCTGAAGTGGTGATTCGATGACAATCCGCGAGATTCAAGTAGCGCAAGTGACGAAAAGCTCCCAAATACGCCATCCACTCCGCGTCCACGGAGCCGTTGTCCCTCACGTCAACCTCTTCGGCGCTGTGTTTGAAAACCCTAACAAGGAAGGAGAAATTAGAAACGTGAATGGAACATGATTGTGTTGAAAATGAGGGACGGAAAGAGTAAGAGTACTCGAGGAGGGAAGGGTGGAGGAGACGACGGGCGATGAGGCGGCGGAGGAGAGCGTCGGCGACAGGAGAAGGTAAGCGATCGAGACTGCGCCTCTGCATCCGCCATTTTTCAACGCTTTCTCTGCTCTCACATGCTGCCTCTATGCAGAGTCCAACCAACTCGCTTTCCCTCTTCATCTTCCGTTCGCTCTCTCTTCTCTGTCTTCTGAAGTTGGAGGCAGATACAAACTTATTCAAATGGAATGAATTGAAACTACGTCAGTCTCACTTTGATTTCGATTTGACCAGAACGAGATCACGATGTTGAAGAAGAAGCCTTGTTCTTCTTCTTCTCTTCTTTTCCCAGTTCCCAGAATAAAAAAAAAATAACTATGTTGGGCCTCATCGTGCATTTTGGGCTGAACCAGTGTCGGTTTATGAAGCCCATGTTTTCTTTTCAACTACAGCTGACAGCATAACCAAATAAAATTATTTTTCGAGAGTGACTAAAAATAGCTTCTTGAAATAATCAGAAATATAATCTTTTTCAAACTTGATTTTTTTAAAATTTATAAAAATAAAGTATAAAAAAATAGACTTCCTTATTTGAGTCTGGTCCTATTCGAACTGCAAAAGAAGAAATTTTAATAATAAATATAGACGAAATTCTTAATTAAAAAAAAAACAAATTAACTATTCCATTTAAATTCACTGGCAAGTACATGTCATATTTAAATATTCATGTGTTTTCCCTTTTCATGTCGTTAACGAACTAAATAAACATTTTTCAGATTTCAATCGTTTCATTACTAATTTTATGATTGTTTTATTTTACGTATTACACAACAAGCTTAGCTGTTATCTCCTGTTTTTGTCTCTGAAGCTCACATGGACTTATAATAAAAGATGGTCTGTCACATTTGCTTCAGATCAGAGCATCTTCCGAGAACAGAAAGAAGCTTCCTAGTTAATGAAACTTCGGACAGGTTTTCTGTTAAATCCCCAAGTTCTGTTGTAGTCATTATATGTTACAAATTGGTTTTCAACTGTTCTCGTAATTTCAAGTTTCGATTTGTCTCCTTTTTAGTATATTAGATAAGATGTGAGTGACTACTATTGTTCACTCACAAGAATTCTTCTTGGCCGCTCATTTTGAGGGCTTTGAACGTGACACCGACATTTAACATTGCTGAGTATAATATACAGTTAAAATTTAGAATCACACAAAACAGTATTTGTTAGTTTTCGACCATTCAATTAAAAATCACAAGCTTGAAAGAGCCAAATATGCTAGTTATAATTTTATAGCACAAGGACATAATAATATATATAGCACAAACTGTTTCTTTGTAGAGAGTACAAAATGCTGCAAAGCTTACAACATCAAACACAGAAAAGACATCCAAAGCTGTTGAAAAATACAAGTGATGACTCTTCTCTCAAATATTGAGAAGTTCATTTTTTTTTTAAACTTCTCAACAACCCTGTTTCGTTGTCTGTCTCGTATCACTCACTGTATATAAGTTGTAAAGCGGAGAGAAAGAGGATGAGCTCTGCCCTTTTGTCTCTTCACTCCTTTCTGCTCCGGTCCTTCCATCTTATATAATCTACCTACTTTGATCTAACCTACTGAATTGCAAAATACACAAGAGAAGAAGAAGATTTGACACCAAAATAGAAAAGTAAAAACGTAAAGACCCTCTCCTCACTGCACATTTGTATGGCTACACAGTCTTACACAACAAAGCAGTAAACCGTTCTCATTTCACTTCAAAGCAAACTCAAACCTCTCAGGCCAACACGTAGTTAGCCACAGAGACATCTGCTGGAGAAGTAGAATGGATGTAGACAAATTCAAGGCTTTTGCCTGCAGCTAGTGAGCTGAGCCATGATGGGAATGTGTAGGAATCACCAGACTTTGTGAGACCCCAGATTGGACCATAAAGCTTGGAGATTGAAAGTTTGAGAGAATTGAGACTCCTGTTAGATTTGTTTGTCACCACTGTTGAGTATCTATAATAAGTTTTTCCATTGGCAACCCATGAGGTGGTCATTTTCTGTTCAATAGAAATTGGGCCTGACCATGAAGCTGAAAAAGAAATTCCCGTTAGATGTCGATCTCAACATATACATATCCTTTTAGTTTCTAGTACTTATCGGTTAATTAAGCAATATACAGTGTGCAAGTGAATTAGTGAAGTGACTAGACAAACAGTACCTGGAGATGGAGTTGTCTTGGTATTGGGGGATGGTCGAGGATTGATAACAACAGGTTTAGGAGCGGGAACAACTGCAAGGAAGATATCAAAGCTGATTACAACATTATCAAAGAGTGTAAACTGAAAAAGGCATAAAGCAAGATTAATGGTGGCAATACCTGGAAGAAGCTGGTTATAGCCACCATGACCTCCATTCAGACGTGCTAGAATACCGATGAGAGGAGCGTTGTTATAGGTTGCTGGCTCTGTCTGCTCATAGTTATCTCTTTCATCAGCAAAGTCATCATACGCATCAGGTCCACCAACAAGAGCACCGGTGAGTAGGTTGGGGTCACTCTTTTTGCTGCTAAACCAAGTATCATAACCTCCACGGCAGCTGACAAACGAAGGGTTAACCTTGATCGAAACAATGGATGAACCTCGGTGATGAACCCTTTGTGGGAAGTTGTTTCCATAGCCCACCATGTAACTAGTTGCTCTTGGGTTGTTTCCAAGAAGGTAGTCCACCTGAAGATTAAGCATATGTCAAGTTTTAGTTCCCACTGAAACTTACTTTCTAGTACACAAACTACGAAATGGAATGCAGGAGGTTGAATTACCTGAGACTTTGCAAGGGAGAGAAGTTCAGCAGGGGCAACATTGCCTGAATTACATCTCAAGTTCCTACCAGATGAAGCAAGGTAGTCAGAATAGACAGTGGCTAAAAACGAGGCACTCGTGACAAACTGCATGTTGTTCCATCTCTGGCGGAAAATGAGGCCACCGGGAGTCTTCTGCACATTGCGAGAACCCTTTCCAAGGCACGAACACATGAAAGATTCGGCCTTCTGCTGATATCTCTCGAAAACTGGTGCATGATGGCCAGCTTTGCCCTGCAACAAGAACTGCAAGGAAATAACAACGAAAGATTCTTAGCTAGCTGCCAATATTTGATAAAATAAGCAAAAAAAGAAGAAGCTAAGAATGTGTGTGTACCTTGGCAACCAATGTCTGAACGCCGGCATACTTAACATCCCAACCAAATTCAGTCATGGTCCAACCAGTTCCACCCATGGAATCACCGTTTCTTCCAAGGTAATCCAAGTAATACTGATTGTTAGATGCTTGATACAACCAAGCAGCAGCCCAGAGCAATTCATCCTGCAACCACAATGACCAACACTCAATCAACAATTACATTTGTTTGCTCCCATTTACAATTGCTTGTTTATTTTAATTTTAATTCAAGCCAATAATTTCACATTCATGTTATTTTTTAAAAAGGGAAAAGATTTAAATTTGTTCATATTTAATACAGAGAAGAGAACACAATGAAAACTGATAAACATACATTGTAGCCACTGATTGATCTGTAATACTTCTGGGCAACGGTAATGCTGCTGTCATATTTGCCTCTGTATTTGTCAGCAAAATCGAACAACTGAAAATGAACAAAACAAAGCCAAGGAGAGTCAGTTGCCACTTCCACTGTTCTCATTCAATGAATTAATTAATTAACCTTACGCTAAGTTGGTGAAACATTTATTAAATCAACCTATTGGTTATCTTTATTTATTAGATGCAACTAAAATATCAGATTCCAGAGGGGTCATCTGATTCAGATCTGTGACCCAAATAGCATATTTGTTTTTACTTAAGAGCCTTATTAAGACCAGAATATCAGAAGCATCTTTTTCTCTTCATCAGTCGAACTCTAATAAATGAATAATTAAATGCAACATGTTTTTCACCTATCAAGAACAGTGACAGCAAACAGAAACAGAATCGAGAAGTTGGTGAAAGAGTAAGGTAAAAGGTAGGAGAAAATATAGATCCAATATAACTAGTACCAGTATAGAAAACAGTACACATAGAGATTAATTTATTTTTATTTTAAGACCCAATAAGAGTGGTGGTAAAGTAAATACACAACAAACAAGTACCAAAGTGTTATTTGTGCCAAAAATAGCACCGACAGTGTGGCCACGTGAGAGGGTATAATGGCAATAACGAAGTTTGATTTTTGTGTGATGTGAAAGCATTTTGAAGGGAAGGTTAGGATCCTCCAAGGGGCTACTTCTACACATGGGTAAGACTGTCCCTTGGCCAACCCATCAGAGACCACCCCACTCTTCTTTCTTCTCCATCTTCCCATTTACACATAACAACCAAATTTATTTTTGGACCACAATCTTTAGTATTAATTCTCAATACGGTAATAAAAATATTATTTATAAAATAACTCATCTATAAACAAATTTTACTTTTCTCCTAAAAATATTCCGTTCACACTTCTTTAATGGGACACACAAATTCTAGATATTATATTCATTCCATTGCTTTTTTATAACACAAGAATTAGGTAATGTCTTCCAACAAAATAAATATATTTTTTATGTTAGATTAAAACAATATTTATATTTTCGTCAAACAAAAAAAAAAAACTAGTGTCGGTACAGAAAGTCATAGAATAAAATAATTCAAAAGGAAAAAATATTTTTCATACACATGCTTAGTTGATTTAGTTACTATGTAGAGTTATTATAAAAATAAAGGGACAATGTTGTGATTTAATTTTAGTAACTTTTTGGTGCAAATGCAGCCCTAACTTAAGCGGCCCAACTTGGTCGCAATAACGACTCTGACAAAAGAGTCATAAAAGTGTAACTGCCTATTAACTCCAACCGCTTCACTTCACTGACGAGTGCTGTTCTCAACAACAACTCATGCTCACCACGTTTCACCCTTTAGCTACCTCTACACTACAATGCAATAACTGAATAAAAATAAATAAATTAAATTTAGTTGATAGAGTGTTTACCTGATAGGCGTGAGATAGAAGTTCGTGAGAATAAGCAGGGTTAGAGCGTCGGAAAACAATGGATGCAGCGGCCATAGCGGCGGCGGTTTCTCCGGCGAGATCCGATCCGGGATTGCTTGGATCGATCTTGTAAGCGTGACGGTCTGTTGTCATGTCCTCTGGCCTTTGCCAGCAGTAATGGTCAGTGTTTCCGTCTCCCACCTAATTGTCAAAAGGCCATAACACCAACATTTTTTTAATTATAATCTCATGAAAAAGATGTCATGCATGGTAAATCAATTATTATTCTTTGATGTAACATTAAAATTCAACACTTTAAAAATAAAGAAAAATAACCTTATGGATTAAATTAATGAAAAATAATACCTCTCCATAGAGAACATTGGCCTGAGGGTGTGCTTTGATGAAGTAGTCCGTACCCCACTTAACTGCTTCCATGGCGTGGCCAAGTTCACCGCTTGCAGCCATTTGTTTGCCGTATTCAATTATGCTCCACGACATCATCGTAACGGTGAACGCCATGGGTAATCCGAACTTTACATTGTCCCCTGCATCGTAGTACCCTCCAACTAGATCCACCTGCAATTTCACCACAGCAGTTGCAGAAACAATAAAAACCAGAACTTTCCAAAGAAAAACTGAAAACCAAGATAAAAAGGATTAAGTTTTTAATGCTTTGAAGTTACCCCGCTAGCTTTGCCATCTTGCAAACCAGAATGTGCTCTCCATGTGACTCTCTGGTTGTGGGGAAGGTAGCCAGATCTCTGAGCCTCAAAGAAGAGAAGGCTCTTGCTGAGAGCTTGACCATAGTCATGGCCAGCAGAGGTAAAAGGAGGGGCCAGAAGAAGAAGGAAAAGGAACATGCAGATAAGCTTCTCCATGTGGGAGTGAAAAGGAAATGGCAATGTGGGTGAGTGGAAGCAGCTGAAACTTCGGATAATCCCACCAAGTTAGGAGGGAATCCTTGGGAAAAGAAAGAAGTTTCAAGTAGAGAGAGGGAGAGGGAGTTTGGGGATTGAAAAGTGGGGAGGTGCAGGGGCTATATATTATGGAGGAGAGGGAAAAAGGAAGGTATCAAGAACCCAGATTTTGACAGTGATTCAATAAAAAAAGAAGGTGTAATTTAGTTACTATTTGATATAAAGGTATTATTTTTATTCTGTTTTTTTGGATTTTGAAGTGGCTGCAAATTGCAATGCAGAAGCTCCTTGATGTGATGAGAAATGAGAATGGGACAATGGCATGTGGCCTTACAGGATGGAGGTCGGTGAGGTTTAAAAGTATCTGCTTCAAATGAAATTACTGCCATAAAATATGGACAAAAAATAGAAAACCCTTCAATTTACTCGGTGAGAATGGATACGTGTTAATTGTGACCTGATATCAGTTATTCCTCGTTATCAGTGACTCTGTTTGTGTGAAAGATAAAAGTTCTAATGTTCTTTTATACACTAAAAGAATATATGTTACATGTCTTTCAAATTTTAACAACATTTCTACCTAAATTATACGTATGAGAAAATATAATATAATATAATGTTTTAAGAATAAAAGTTGGGTAAAATTTTGAAAAACAACTGGAGTGTGTGTCAGTTGTGGTATTAAAGTATTGATTACAATTAAACATTTTAATTAAAAGAAAGTGTTTAATGGGAAAATATTAGAGTGATTGAAGGAAGGTGGCCATATTCAAAGTCACATCGCATATTTACACCCACACAGGTCTCAAAGTACACACAATAATACTTGCTTTTAACGAAGCAGTTGACACCGCATTTTCAACCTCCAAAAAAAAAATTAGTAGTAATTCTTTATTTTGTTGCTTGGTAGAAAATACAGCCTCTGTGATACAAGAAAACATGTTAACGCATGTAACTTCACAAAAGACATCATAGTTTGACTTACTGAGGGGAGATTGTTAGATTGGGCTGTAATGGTGTGTGATTAATTGTAACTCTGGCATCATTTTATTTTATTTTTTCTTATAGAGTTTTTCTAATTTAAGACAATTTTGTAGTCAAATTATTTAAACATTTATAGAAAGTTGTGCGATTAAAATGCTGGAAAGCAACAATGAAACAGTCAAAAGAAATGTTTTATGGCGAAAAATTTAGAGTGATTAGAGGAAGCCTATTTCAAAGTCATATCACATGTTCACACCACATGCCTCATAGTACACAATAATAATACTTGCTAATAACCTAGCAATTGAGACATTTTTGAATCCGACCAACCAAACATGTGTTGGTAGAAAATACAACCACTAATATTAAACCATGTCAACACGTGTAAGTTTACATCGGAAACTATTCTTAACCCTGTCATAAATAAAATCTTCAATAGGCGCATTCTTTTATAAACCGTATAGTAAGTTCAACTAGAAATAAAGGTTTAGAGTACACTTGTCCTCGTCGTGAAGATTTGTTTTGTATATAATTTAATAGTAAAATTTTCCAAATCCTTCTGAAATACTTTAATGGTAACATTTGTGAATAAGGGTTATGTTATGGTGATGGTGAAGGTCCACAGAAGCAAGGAGTTACGTGGTGGGTGGGCATTGGTTTAGTTACTGCAAAAGTTTCAACAATGTTTGACTGGTAATGATTTCCATTTCCCAGCGTTATTAAGTTTGGTTTCAATGGAAACCCCATGTTCTTTTCCATTTGATTGTTCCTTCTTCCATGCGTGGAAAAACAACACTTCCGTAATTTACGTGTCGTACTACCATTTAATTATTCATTACTCCTTTTCTTAATTGTTTCTTCCCTCACTAATATATTACTTAAATTAAACTCCCAAAGAAAAAAAAAAAAAACTCTTCTTTGTGCATGGTTTGAGATAGGAGCATCATAGATAAGTTCAGCCCTGACACGAGCTTATGATAATTAATTTCCATAATCTCATATTACATTTTCATAAACGTGGTTGCATTGAGAGTCGAAATATGACAATGTGTGTGGAGAAAGAGAGTGAGATGTAGAGTTAATGCGAGAGTTGAGTCACATGGAATAGGTACTTGCATAGCATAGCAATTAACAACAAAAGTTGAAGCAGTTGTTGAGTTGCAGTACAACCGAAACAAACTGTGAAGGAAATTATTGAGAAGCAACGCAACGATGAAGAAGCTTCATCGGTTGTTCATACGGTTTCTCGTGGCAGAGGAGCCCTGTACCCCGGATTCGGATGCCCGACAACCCGACAATCCACACTTATGGCCATTTATTTTTCGTATCTGAACTTCCCACCGACAGTATCCCAAGTTAACACACCCTAAAAAAACAACAATAATTATGTTCCACACGAGTAACATCATCTCTTTTTTTTCTGTTACTATATTCGGTAAAATGAATACTATATTTTATTTATAAAACTCTCATCCAATATTACGAATAATTTACAACGATGAAGGAACAGAGAACTGGGATTTAAACAGATTTAACGGGCAGCCGTGTCAGATGTTCCAAACAGAGCATTGTAATCACCACGGAGCTACATTTGTTTTAAGAATTTTCAAGTTACGTACATATCTACAAAATGGATTTTCTGTCAAATCAATTTGAGTTTAAAGAAAAATTTACTTTAAACTTACTTTATCGCCATAACATAAGATGAGCTGAATCAGTAGGCACTACTGAGATTGCCTTTCTTGATAAATGCATACTTTGATATTTGAAATTCTTTTGATAACAGAAGAAGTTAACCGAAGTTGTTAGTAGTAATTTGATTTAAAAAAGAAATGGAGAAAGAAAGTGTTGTGGTTGTGGTCAAAACAGAACAAAAAAAGAGAGCGTTGGCCCAATGTCAGAGTGCTTTATTCCCAACCGCAATCAACGGCCTCCGCCGAAAATGATATAAAATCTCTCTCTCTCTCTCACCTTTTTCCTCAGTCGTATTTTTTATTTCTTACTACTTCTTTTTAAAAAGCTTGAATTAACATAAGAAAAAGGAACAGGACACGTCACAGGTAAGTCAAAGAGGCAAGTTTCCGGAATGACTGAGCAGAGACACTTCCCACCGCTGAGTGCCCGTTGTCCAAGGCAACAAGTAAGACCATCGGGATTTCATTTTTTATATTTTTTATTACTCTTTCCAAAATTCTTGAAAAAAAAAACTAATAATGTGACGAAGAGAAATAATTTCAACATTGTGTTATTACTGTTTGTTCTGTACAACTACCTTTTCCAATCAAGTTATCATTGAACTGGTTTTGAGAATCATAACATAATTACTTACTTTTGTTACTTGGTTCTTCTCCATCTAAAGTAACCTTACCAAACAAGGATTTAGGTTTGATTTTTATGTGGCTGCACGTTGAAGTGTTCATACTCATACATAGTACTCGTTGAGTTCGTGAACCGGAGGAATAGATTCTTCCTTCTTTTGATGGTTGAAAATTCACTGCTGCTTCATATCCTAACATTGTGTCCCCAAATTAAGGCTTAGAGTATTTCATTCTTTGCCTTTTGTTCAGTGCGTTAGGTCACCTTTTGGAAATTTAGGCACTTGCATTTGCACAAGACGAGACCAAACATTTTTCTTTTCTTTTAAATATAGCTGCCTTCCACGTACCCAAACTGTTTTACACTGACTTCTTCTGTATTGAGATCTTACAGAAATCAGAGATCATCAAAAGTCAAAATATCTAAGTGAAAAAGCCTAGGTTGGCTATTTGGCCAATCTAATGCGTTAACATTGCACTTCTTATACAAATTTCTGTTGAAATTCCTTTCAAATTTGATTTTGCTAACTAAATTCATTGTTCAATTATTCGTCATTTTTATGATTATGAATCGATGTCTATAATTCTCAAACATGTTTGGTATTAAGATTAGAGCTTCTCCAACTCAATGCAGAAGTAACTATTAATTTCATGAGAGATTTACATTTATTTATTGCAACATGTTTTGGAGCACATTTACATCGTAATAGTGTGACACGTGCACGATGTCTAAACAAGAGTGACAGATTAACAAATTTTAGGATTCCATTTTCCGTATTAATATTGTTTCCGTGATGTATATGAGCTTATAATGGAGGCTAGCCAGAATTTTCTATGTTGTTGACAGAATGATAACATGAACTACAATTTTATGCACCATAACTAAAACTTTTGAATCAACGTGCACTGAATCGTGGCCTTGTAGTAGTTGTAGTTTTTAAGTTGAAAACTATATCAATCAATACTGACGAGGGATTAGTTGGCAGGTGCAGGTGCAGGAGAAAATGTGGGTCAAAACAGAGTATTTGGCCTCTTCTTGTTTTCTTTAGAGTTTCAGATAATAACAACAGAGCATACAAAACTTAGGAATTTATGGAAGAGTAGGTGCATCTACATATATAGGTGAAAAGTGGAAGTATCATGTATAGAAAACTACTTTTACCTCGCAAAATCACTTGTGTTAGAAAATCTCATATTGAGTAAAATAATATCAATTTAACATATACATGTGGAAGAAAGTTTCACAAGGAAAAATAATATTAATTTAAAGTACTCTATTATATTTAACTTCATTTTACAAGTTAATTTTGTAGAAATAAATTAAATTTGAATTCAATTTTTGATACAATCATAAATTATAATTTATTATAATTAAATTTGTCATTTGTTCAACTTATTATACCATTCTTTATCAAAAAATTATTATTTATTTAACATATTGTAGTAATTATTATTTAATTACTATGGAATCATCCATTAATATCCAATTTGACGCTTGATATATATATATATATATATCAACGAAAAAGAAAAATGTATTAAAATGTTTCACATTGACTAATGATAAAACTAGTTTAAAATATACAAATGAATGCAAATCTTATTTTACAAATTAATTTTATATGATTAAATTAAACTTATAATGCCTTTTAAGGACTTAAAAAAACAATTAATTATTATTATTATTTATTTAAAAAAAGTCAATTTATTTTTAAGGTTCACGAATTATTCTAATTTTAATTTTCCCACTTGTTTAATGATGTAAACTACAAAATTGGGTTGAGATAAATGAATGAAAGGTGAAAGAATAACCACGTGCTATCACAATTGTCAATTGAAGTGTTTTTTTAAGAAAAAATATTATGATTAATGTATTAAAACTTATTTGTAACATTTAAAATCCAATCACATAAACTGATATAATAAAAATGACAATAATAAATACGTATGTATTAAAATTGTCCCCAAAATTATACATTTGTTAAGAGTGAAGTAAGAGTGGATGAATTAACTTAATGATTAATTATTGTGTATTAAGTTGGAAGACGAAAAGCATAAGCAAAAGAAAGCATTAAGTTTAGGCTATGAGGCGTGCAATATAAGGTTGAACGAGGCCTTCCGCATAAAGGTTAAAGTGTGGGAACAAACAACTTTTTCAGCGTTTATAAACTACCATCACAATTATTATCTAATTCGTTACATCAATTTCCATCACAAATAATTATAGTTTCACTAAAATATCTTTATTTCATAAATGATTAACTAACCATATGTTTACCACTAGTACATTGATTTATGTACTAATCAAGACATTAACAAAAAGTTTTAAATAAAAACAAAATCAAACTGAAATAGTAAGAGAAAAAATAACTATATAAATAATATAATAAAATAAATTTATATAAAAGTAGTAAATTAAAAATAAAATAAAAAAGAGAGGGGTCCAAGAAGATCTAAAATCGATACGAAGACAATAGTGATAGAAATTTGGAGGTTTTATGGGGACAAGGGGCCCATTTATCCTCTTACCTTCCAAACAATGAAGTAACCTTCCATATCAATCTCCCCACATATTTAAAACAATTCTATCATTAATAAAAACTCTTCTTATTTTTCCTAAAATTTAATTCTTTTATTGAGTTTTTTTATCCTATAAAATCTTTCTATTTTCTATAAAGCTTATGACTTTTTGTTAGAATTTCTAAAATAATTTATAGACTAATTCAATAAACTCCTATGTATAATAAAAATCGAATACATTTTTTTATTACATAAATAACTCCCATAATCCTGAAACTTACATGGATAGTTTCTTTAATATTTAAAGTTTACGTAAAATACCAAAATGACGTTTAAAAAATACACTTCATAAATATTTTACTTTAGTTTTTATATTTAGGTTTTTATTGGTTTTACTCTTTATATTGTTTTATTTTAGTTAATTGAATTCTTTTTTTTTTCTTAAAGACTTGGTATCTTCTTTTTTTATTTCTTAAATTTCATTTCATTTTTAACTTAAATTGACATTAACATGGTAAAGTATGGTTAATCAAATTTTAAATTATTTTCTATCTTGGAATTCATTTTGTTTATCGCGTACATTTTCTAAATTTTAAGACGTGATATTTTCAAACGGTATAATACATTATATTTTAAAACTTTTAACATATAATATATTTTAAGTATCGTTAATACCAATTTAATAAAAAAAATTAACTTAACTCTATTAAAAATATATTAAAATTCAATTAATGAAAAATAAATGAAAAGCATAAATATTAAATTACTAATTAAGCTTTATATATAACACTAAAATTATAAGCTATATTCGGTCCATATTAATAATGCCTCTTGATTAAGTGTTTGATATACGGTTTATTCTTTAAAGGTTCGAGTACATGAAAGAGCGTTTTTATTAAACCCTTTCAATGAATTTTAGTATTTTGAAAACTAATTTCTAATAAATTTCAAATGAGAAGGATTATTATTATATAGATAACATTGGTCGGTATGTTATTTTAAGTAGACCGGGTTCGTATATTTCATAATATATGGATTTATATGTATATCAAAATTTATACATAGAAATATATTGTAAATGATTTGTATATTAAAAATTGTGAGTCTCTATAATATATATATATATATATATTATATTTAATTGCGTTCTTCGATATGAGATGTTGTTAATTAAATTTTTGAAAAATTAGGCACAAAACATTTGATTTAGTCTTTAAATATACGTAAAAAAAGATTATTTAGTCATTAAATATTATAAGTAAATGATAAAATATTCATTTATTCAGTATCGAATTGATCTCTAAAATTAAAGGTTTAGATAAAATTTAGTTCACTAAATTATTTAACATTATGTGATTGTCATACTATTTACACATTCAATATTAAATTTTTTTTTCTTCAAAGACTTTTGGGAATGCTTCATATATTCGGGGAGCTAGAAAGTATTTTATTTTATTTATTTATCACTTGTTCGGTTATAGTTTATTCAAAATTATAAGTGAAACAGGTTAAATAGGGATTGAAATCAATAATTCTGAAATTTTTAATATATCTCAGCACAAAAAAGTTTAAAAAGAATATTAAGAATACGTGTTAAACTAAATGCACTAGAAATAATAAATTTACAGTCTTTTTTTACACTTACATAAGTTGACTTTACTCACTTTTTATTATTATAAACTTTTCAATAAATTTCAACTGATCATAAAACACCTGTTAAATATTGTTAACATTTTCCTCACTAAATTCGTAAATAATTATGTTTATGGATAGTTTTGTAATCTGTTAACTAAATCATACGTTTGTAAAATTAAGTGGGCGGGCATTTTGTCTTCAATACATAAAATTTTGGCATACACACACATATATATATAAAAAATAGTTTGATTTATTTAAACACAGCTCTACGTTGTATTTAATCAACCCAATTGAACTAGATTCTCTCCATAATAATTATATAATGATACATTATTGTCTTTAGTACATATTAAAAAAATATACTTTTGTCCTGTGAAATAAACTAAAATGATTAGGTAAATATTGTTCACTTTACCATTTTTCTCCCACGGGAATAATCAAACATGCCCATTTATAGGATCACAATTTTTCTCTTGTACAAATTTTTTATTTTGATTATGAGTAAAATAGACATAGAAAGTATATAGTGGGTGTACAAATGTTCTAAGTCCAAAAGAAAAAATTTAGAATATTAGGATTTTTCAGATAATTATTTACAATTAATAAACTTATTAAATGAATATAACAAAAAAAATTTAATTTTTATTTAATTGAAAAAGTTATATTTTGTGTAACACATTCCTGGTAAATAAATTTCAATTTTTGTCTGTTTGGGTCACATAAAATAAAATTGCATACGTGTCTTAAATTAAAAGGAAATTAGTTTTATTGTATTATTATTTTTTGGGTCTGAATACTGACCAGTTACGTGAATAATGTTCCCTCCATTATTGTTAGTGATGATAAGTTGCTCTGTCGTTTCTTAATTTGTTTATTAGTATGATTATGTTTATGATTATTACCTTAATGATAGAACTTGGTTGAACGTGCATGTTAATTGATTAAGTAATAATATATCCTTTTTCAAGACAAAACCGGATCATTTTTTTTTTCTATTTATACAATATATATTTTAAAATGTGTGAAAAAATAAGGGATAAAAATTAATTATATATAGTAAAAAATATAAATAAAAACAATTCAGCAATTCTAAGATGTATAGCAGTAACATTTAGAAAGTGTTTGAAAACCAATATCACACGTTATTTTGAAATTTAAAATTGCGAAAAAAAATTACAATAATATATCATTAGTGATTTAAAAAGAAAGAAAATCTCATAACTTAATGGAGAGAATCAAACCGACGTCAAAGCAAAACCCACTCTGGAAAAAGAGGATGAAACAAATTAGCTGAGTGGATTCTAAATTTGGGCGGGGACCTTTGATTTTGTACTGTTGTTAATTAGCGTCAATGTTAGTGCATGTTTAGTAGATTCCTTAATTTAAATACAATTTTTTTCCGTAATTTTAGAACAATCAAATAATAATACAATGATGTTAAAATATTGTCAAATATTATTATTTATTATTATTATTAAACGTATTAAAATTTACGAATCTTTCGTGACAAAGAAATAAAAGTACTTGAAAAAAAAAATTGAATTTTCTTATACTTCAAGGAAGATACTAACGACATATGAGGTTTGCCAAAATTGTCTGATGTTGTTTGTTGAAGATGTGTGCTCTGCAAAGCATGTAAAGTAGTTGTTGTACATGCAGTTGTACTATTTATGCAAGAAAAATGTATGGAAAATTATTTTTTTAAATCGGAATTGTTAATTTTTATATTTGTAAAAAGATTAAAAATTAAAAGATAAAATAGTAAATATAAAATGTGTATACAAATTTGTTAAATGTGTTAAACTAATATTACTCAAAATTTATATCAAATCAATTCATCTTTTCAAAATATATAAGCTTTAAAGAACTTAACCTGCTTTCTTATATATACCACTAATTATTGCAACTTACTATATATATATATATATATATATATATATATATATATATATATATATATATATATATATATATATATATATATATAAGGATATATTATAATATTTTTCTTACTTGAAAGTTCGATTTAAGGAACCGATGAGTTATTGGTTAGATAAAAAAATTTGATTAGTTAAATTGTAGATTTTATAGTTGTATAAAATATTATAATTAGAATTTCCATAATTTAATTTTGATTTGTAAATTTCTTTAGTTTTTTTAGTAAAATATGGTAAGAAGAGAGTCTCTATAAAGGAAAATGTATAAACAAAGAGTACATGCATTAATTTAAAGAAAGTCAAGTCAGTCCGACCAATATTTTGAGAATAATATATATGATTTTTTTAATGATTATAGAATATTTTATACAATTCTATAATTTAACTAATCAAATATCTTTTTCTCTCAACACCAATAACCCAATATATATCTTGATCAAATTAATAAAACATTAAAATTTATGTATGATAAATCTACAAAATACTTAAGATGGACACATTTATCATTCAATTATTTTATAAGTTCGTCTTTTTATATATATCCGCATCTGTTAATGACTTTTTAAAAAATATGATATGTAATATATTTAACATAATAACAAGAGTAAATTACACAAACATTCTATTCATTTTTTAAAAATTATACGGACCCATCTTTATTATTTGACATAATAGAAGTTTTTATTGACAATTTAGTTAGTTAATTTATTTAAGTAAAAAACATACATTTAAAATGTAAGTATTTACATTATAGTTTTACCAGTGGATATAGATTGAACGTTTTAAAGAAGAGCTGAAATTTAAGGTTGAAATTTATAGATGTCTCGAAGAACGAAAACTTTGTAATCAGCATATTCAAGATAGATAGGCAATTTTAGAATTTGAAATAATCAATGTGATACTGAAATTATGACATAACATTTGAAGAATGAAGTACTAGGGTTTAGTTTGGAATAATGATAACATAACATATATTTATATTAATCTAAAACATATTACAAAAATAAAATTATATTTTTAGAGAAATAAAAGTAATGGAAGATAAAAGAAAAAAAAAACTAATATCATGTAAGAAATTTAGACATGTAAAAGTATATTTTTATTTGTTTGATGAAAAAAAAAATTAAGAAATTAAAGAAGCAATAAAGAAATGTTAAAAAGGAATGGAATAATGGGAAAAAGTGATTGTAGATGGAAAAGTGAATCTGCAAAAGCCGACACGAAAATCTTAACGTCCATAGGTCCCCCCACTAACCCTAATCCAACTTTTGGCTCCATCTTCTTCTCTTTTATGCAATCAGCCTCCATTTTTGTAAACTCTCGTCAACTTGCTACTACCACTTTTACACTCATAAAAAAAAAAACCCAATGAGGCCCATCTTATGTTTTATATTGGGGGTAATTAAATACTTTCACTAATATGAAATGATAAAAAAGTAATGACACTTATTATGAATATTTTTATATAAATAAATATAATCTGTTTAAATAAATATTAAGAAAAATAAAATAAAAAATATGAAGTGACACATTATATTCTTTAATACCATTAAATGACCTAATTACATCAACTTATATATATAAAAAAGTCCTAATTGATACAAGTAAAAAAGATCTAAACTATTCTTACAAAATTTGGGATTAAATAACTAATGTAACTTTAATATAATTATTATTTGATACTCTTATTTAATATTTATGTAATTATGATTTATTTATTGATATTTGAGTAGTCAAGAAAATGTAATTATATATTTTTCACATTTAATAATTGATAATATAATATATATTTTACCATAATTAATATTTAAAAAAAAGTAAAAAGGCAAATATAAATGCAATTATAAGCTTTTTTTTTTTCTTAACGTGAATAAAAATTATACAAAAATTTTATATTAATTGAATATGAGATGAATGCAATACAAGTTTACCTATTTTGTCTATGAAAATTTTACAAAGTTAAATAAGAGAATGAATATAACTTTTTACTTCGAGAATGAGAGTATGATATCCACTTACATTGCCCACTTCATTATTATCTCAGCATAGTTGATCTAATAACATTTTTAATTCTTATATTTGCAGTAATGATTTAATGTTTGTTCTATATTTATTTTTTAGTCATTGTGATTTTTATGAATTGGAGAATAAACACACATGTTATAAATTGATCATCTCTCAAGGACATTAAGATTGATCTAACATAAATAACTATATTAAGTCGTTTAAAACAGGTATAAGGATCATATTAAGAAAAAAAATAGAAGGAAAAATAATTAGTACAGATATAAACATAAACGTACTATTAAATCCTACATGATTTTATCAAAGATAAAACATGAGAAGAAAAACGTAAAAAACGAATCATTTAATCAATTGATAAATTATATATTTATGATTTTACTTTATTTCATGAGTAATTGTGATGCACGGATACTATACTTGTATCGTATTGGATATGTTTATTTTGAAAATAACACGATATGATACATGATATATGTATATTGAAAAATATAAAATAATTATTAAAAACATGATAAATATATGATAGTTATTGTATGAATTTAGATTAAAATAATGTGTTAAAGTTGTCAACATGAAAAAGATAAATTATTATCTCGCAAAAGTACTATTACTTTGATATTAGATACTTAACTGATAATGATCGATAAAATATTTTAGGTGTATCATAGTTGACACATAATTAAAATTTTCAATTTGTAATCAGAAGTTAATAAGATATGTGTAGAATGTAAGAATGACAAAAATAGTCAAACCTACACAGGCTAACCAAAACGGTTGAGACAGTATTTTCAATTTAGAAGCTCGAACCAATTGGACCTGCCAAGCTTGGTAGTTTGATAGGCCAGTCCACGAGTCAAGTTAGGCTAGCCTCACTTCATTAAATTTATTTTGAAATTATGACACTTTATATTATCACAACCTGAGTTCAACTCTTTTGACAACCACATCAAGATTTAATACAGTTTGACCAATAAACTTAACAAAAAACTGAAATTGCTTGAATAACAACTGATTTCAGTCCATTTTTATTTAATAAATTAAAATCTTAGTTTGTTTTCATGTGATATTAGATTTTTTTATGACTAAAAAAAAAATAGACGAGTTAAACCATCAAATTGACAACCTATTAAAAATTTTAACATATTTTCAATTAGTAGATCAATCCTGGTGAGTCGTATCATACTCACCTTAAATATGTATTTGACCTATTATATCACTCCTAATTGAATGAAATAGGACAAGACAAACTAAATAAATTTATTAAAATAAGAGGTTTTGTAATTAGCCAACAAACTAATGATACGAGTATGTGCAATCATATGTGCGTGTAACATGTCTCATCATCAACGAACTAGCCACTGATCAAATACATAATAAACACTCCGCAAACCATGAATCCATGAACGAGGTGAATAAAACATGTAATTCATCACAAAACAACAAAAGCACAATCAAAATTAACATGATACTGCCCACAAAACCAAAAGTTCCCAAACCTAACATAATTCCCTTCCATCATGTGGCAAAATATAACCCAAACACCTAAAACAAACTAAGTATGCCTTATATAGAGAATCAAACAACCCCCACGTCGTGCCACCAAAACAAAAACCACGTTTTAAAGGGGATTTCACGTTCACTCATTTTTCTGAATTCATTATCATCGCAATATGGACGTGGTCCTAGGTAAAGGGGAATTTTAAATACACATTTTTAATGGTTTTTGTTTTATTTTTTATTAGAAATCCCGTTTATTAAATAACATCGTTAATTAATGAGCCGTAGAAATTATATTATAAAAAAAAGATGAAACAATCTAACACGATTTGTTTTAAACTGTTTCTTAATCCCTCATTAATTAGTAATTGTGATAATGAATTATGTGTAGAGAGGAGAGGTTAAAATGATGATTAGATGGTAAGACAGAGAATATAGAATGCGATAAGAATGTGTGGTGATGTAGGTTTTGTTGGGAAATCGTAGCCGTCCGTAATCCGCAATTAACGTTAAAAGGGTGGGGCTGATGGAGGCGAGTGTGATCGTGATCAACGGTGATTCGGTGGCCGCGATTTGAGGGGACATGATAATCGTGGCCCAATCATGTGAGTGCTCGTGCATTCATTACAATGTGGAGTGGGACCCACCATGTGATGTTTGGGTTCTCATGCGACCTTACTTCCTGGCTGTGCACGTGCTCCCTCTTCCCCTCTCATATCTTCTCCCATGCTCCATGTTTCTGTTTAAATATCATCATTAATGTTACATCTTCTACATCAGAATAATCTTTTCAACTTTTAATACATTTCAAAATCATTCAGAGAGATACTGGGAATGGAGCCTGACTGAGGAAATGAGCTTCTTCTAAAATGGGCCAAGCCCAAGCCAGAAACCAGGGTAAGATGTATATATTTTAATGGACTTGGGCTGGCCCAGAGAAGACAGATGAGAACATTTGGGCTTCAAACTTTACTCGATGGATTAAATTAAATAAAACAGACCAAAATGGTTTGATATTTGTTAATTGTTTTTAACATTTTTTATATAATCTGGCATATCAAGATAATATACCATTATACTAAAAGTGCATTTTATGAAGAAGTTATTGATAGCACAATAATTGTGTAAGTTATATTATATTCAAAAAGAAAAATGAATCCGTTTATATCATATTTAAGTTGTTAGGTTAATCCAACTAAAATTACCTTGATATTTATAGTAAATACATATGTTAATTTTATATTTATAAGTACATTTTTATACTAAAATATGTAATTAATATCTTTTGACTCTAAACTTTGAAGTAATATATTACTACCCTCACTAGGAAGTAAAATATATATTAACATTCTAGGATTTGTACCAAGCACTGTACCATATATTAAATCATTTTTTATTGTAACAGATATTTAAAATTGATTTGGTTTTTAGATTATTAGTTAATTGCACATTTGAGTAAATGTGGAAGATTTCAACATATTTTTATTCTAATTTTGTTCAAAAAAATAATTTTAAACTGTTTTGAATTTAAAATTGAATATAAAGTAATAATTTTAAAATTGATATCAAACTGACTTTCAAACAATTTTTTTTTTAAATATGAATTTAAATTTAAAATGCAATACAACTATTTAAATTTGGTATCTATAAACATTTAAACTGTGTTTCTGAATACAAATTTACATGTAATTCCAATCTAATTATTTTTAATTCGATTGGAGTTTTCCCATCCTTCTCCACACTAATTTTAGGTAATTTGGGAGTTCGATGAAGACTAGCATAATTAAAAAAGAACACAACGAAAATAATTATTTTTTCATCAGGGAAAATTATATAAAAAATAAAAATTACAGTTTGTTTGGGAAAACTATCCAGTAAGTAATATAATTAACTCATATGGTGGCATCATAGAGGAACTAAATTATTAATTAATTATACTCAAATTAGTCATATATGTATTTAATACATCAACACAACACACATATGTTGGCTCAAACAATGTTGATATATAAGAAGAAAGAACTAATCTCGAGTTAACTTAGTTGAGGAATTATTTTAATTTCATCAGTTTGATCAATGTATTATAATTTTTTTCTTTTTAATTCTTACACGATTTATTTACAGAGAAAGTTGCTGGAAGTCTCGTAAGGTCAATATTTAGAATACATATATAGTGTAGATCTTATTTTATAAATTAGTTTTTATAGAATTGAGTTACGTGTAAGTCTATTTCCAACACTAGTATGGTATCCAACATAGACTATGAGCACTGATTTATTGAGTACAGAGAAAGAACAATGTGAATGCAAATTTTATGATAAGAAAAACAAAAGATTATTACTTTGTTTTTCCGAGTACAATAAATTAGAAGAGACATTGTTCCCACAAAACGAAGAATGGTAAATAAAACTTAGATGCAGCTGATCTCAATAAAATAAAGACTGAAGTTCTGAGTTTTCATGCAGAAAGCCATGAGAGATTTTTTGTTTGACTTTTACTAAGTACATGTAGAAGATTAGGACGCAAGTGTGAACGATGGTGCTTCATAGAAATTAAAAAGTAAGTTAATTACTGTTGGGCACAGCACCCAAATCAGAATCTTTGGTTTTTCTATTACAAATCAATATATAAATTTCAACCAGTCGGTTCAATTATAAATTCCATGGCAGTATATGCGCATAAAGGAAAGGGTTACAGCACAACCTTTTAGGTCTTACGTAAAATCGAAACCAACGTGGGCCTCCTCGTTCTCTCTCTCTTTTTTTTTTTCTCTATTATTGTTTGTGGTCGGAAAGTGAGTGACCCTTTTGTTGTATAAATAGGTGGCAATGGTGCAGCAGAAAACTGCCACTGCTACCATATATCTATTCCAATAAAATTAATTATCAAGGAAGGAAAAAAGAAACATTCTCAATGGGGAGCACAAAAGTCGAATCCTACTTTGTTTTCATGAGCTATGATCCTGAATACGAGAGACTTAGAACTCTTGGGTTCTCTTTTCACCACTTCTCATCTTTTCTTTCATTATAGTAGTAAGAATATATATCATCTCATTTCATGCTTTTGTTCTTGCTGCTAGAACCAAGAGAGGCGCACATGAGCTTGATTTGTACCTTAGTACAAAACACGATGAGCTCTTAGCAAGTACTCTAGAGCCAGGAACCTACAAGAAGACATCTTCTTTGGTCATTGTTGATGGTTTTGCAGTAGAAATTACCCAGGATCAGGTAATATATTTCCCTTTCTATGTGTAACTCTCTTCTTTTCATATCTTATGTTGCTTCTTCCTGTGTTAATTTGCCATCATTTTCAAAGCAGGCTAATGTGCTCAGATCTGCAAAAGGGGTGAGGGTTGTGGAGAAAAATGAAGAGCTGGTCTAGTGTATATATGCGGAGAAAAGAACTCCATGGTTTTGCTTAATCGAGTTCTCTCCTATCTCTTGTTCAAAGTTTCTCATTTGTGTAATTTGCAACGAAGATGTGAACTCTCTAGGCATGTTAGGTGTGCAATGTGTTAGTGAAAATTAACTAAGGTAGATTATTTGTGTTCATGTTTTCAGTCTTTGAAATTACGTTGAGCATAATAACGCACATAGTTTGTTATAGTGTAGGAAAAAAATGATGTATCTCACCGGAAAACCCATTTAAAACACATTTGAAAGCTTTTATTTCTTTCATAATCTGTTTCGGCACCAAAAAATCTGCATTTTGGGAAGTGGGTTTGAACTTTCGTTCATAATATGATGAACTTTCGAAGTTGATTAATGTTTCTGATAGCATTTCTGGTAATAAAAGATGAAAAGAAAAGCAGACGGAAGTGGTGTTAAAAGTTAGAGATGCACTCTTCTTCGAAAATTCTCACATTAAAATTGAAACTAATGTTATATAAAGATTACTCTAGGAATGATAACTTCTGAAACGTAAAACATGAACAACCTATTCTCCTTTATTATCTTTGATTTGTTATATTTGATTTACCCTTCCAAACACATATTAAACAATTTGGTTAACTATTAAACACGTTTGGAAGTAACTTGTAACTCTTTAGATAATTTTGTTCACAAGTTTGCTACAAAAAGTTTTCTTTATCTTTTTTTCATTTAACTTATTTCCCACCTTCCTCGTTATTCTCTTATAATTTTATTACATAATTTATTTTAGTTATAACAAACAAATTGTTAATTCGAGTGGAATTCACCTCGATTCTATATTGAACATTTGACTTTTAAATTTGTAAATAAAATATTATAATTAAAAAAAAACTTTTACAAATAGTCAAACACATGATTTAAAGCTATTATTTTTCAATAAAAAAGATGTATAATTTGATTGAATCACGTTGTTTTTCGATAATTTTAGTTTTATACTTGTCCAATCTATTTTTTGGTTACCAAATTAACTCGATGTTGATACTTTGTAATAGGACTAACAACCAATTGTTTTTCAATTTGAGTTACAATGTTTTAATTCAGGATTCTATGATTAATACAAAATTAATGTAAAAATTGTATATTGTGGATTAATTTTACAGAGATGTTCAATCCCATGAATTTCCTTTTTTTTATGTGAATATCAATTAAGAATTCAATATTTATTTCGAATAATAATATTTTTATATTTTTATAATAGTGTGAAGGGATATGTGAAGTGTCGTGGATAGAAGTGGAAAAGATAAAGATGACTAAATTGGAATTGTTTGAGAAAGTGGAAACAAAAGGTACGAGAAATGTAAATGCACAAAAATAAATTACCAAGAGCAATAACTTGTTAAAGAATATGAGATAATAAAAACCCAAATTGTAACAAACATCCTCACTTAATTGATCATGATCCTCTTCGCAATTATGTTATGAGAATATTTGTGTTATAAATACATATTTTTATAGTTAAGCCAAAATAAAATTAAAAAAAATTACATAATGTGTAATAACATTATAAAACTAATCTAAATTATGTTAATTATGTTTGCTAAGTTCGTGTTTGCAATAATTAACATATGTCTTAATTTTTTTTATCTCGCATAATCCATCTTGTCTAGAGAACATCTTTCTTGATGTATTTTTGGAGTTCTCGATCATTCTACAATTTTTACTTATACGGCTTTATTTTAATTCTTTGCTTCTATTTTATGTGTAACCATCACTTTCTTAATCTTAATCTTGTTATTGATCCCTTCATTTTTTGATATATTTACTCCAATATTCTCTTTGATATCTTATTATCGATATTCACAACACACAAAAAGAAAAAAAAAAAAGATGTTAAAGTTGATTCTAAATAATTGAAATAGTACAATAAATTAATCCATAGGAAGTGATTCCTCAGAATTTAGCATTTTCGAAAGAAAGGAGCAAAGTCCATTGATAATTAGAAGAAGTGTAGAATGGAAAGAAGAAGCAAAAGAAAAGTACAAATGCAAGTTTCCAAGTGTGGAGTAATATTGGTAAAGAAAGAGTACGGCCTAGTGTCATAATTTGTTTCCTATTTTCACCAAAGTTCAGAACAAAGCCTGGTCAAGGGGTTATATCATTCACATGCACGCATCACAAACCATACAATCTTTATTTTTGGTCTTCTTACAAATTTACTCTTTAGTCACACAGGTCATTCATTGTCCATCCACAACAAGAATAATCACAATTTCATTTTTCTACTATTTAAAGTCAAAGTTTATATCTTTAATTTTATTGTGATAGAAATATAAATATAATTGAAGTCAGAAAAAAGTGTTAAATAAATAGGAGATAAAAATAAAGAAATAAAAGTGGTGATGAGCTATTTTCTAAACGAGTGTTGGTAGGGGTCCCTTAGATGAATAATGGTAGGTTAAGAAGAGAATCCTAGCAGAAAAGGGAGCTATTTTCTCCATGAATCTTGAATTTGTGTAGCATTGGCATGAGCATGTCTGTATCCTGGGAAGTACAGGGCACTAGGGGGACAAGGGCGTGCACCTACGACCACACTCTCGCTTTATTGCGTTTCAACATTCAAATATTCTTCGCCACTCAAATGTTAAACAAATAATCTTATGAATTTTTAGGGAATTAATTGTGTTTTTTATCCCTAAACATTTGGTTATTCTTTCAAACTTTATTCTATTTAAGTTTTTTTTTAATGTGACAAACTATGTCATCATTTAATATATGGTGTTTCTAGGTTGACAAGATAGTTCAATGACCAATGGTGTGTTATGTACTTTCTCGATAAGGTCGACAAGACACATGTTGTATTTCAAGTTAGCAAGACATCTGGATAACTCAACGAAAAGTCTAGATAACTTCACATGATACATGGAGAACATAAATAACTAGGTGGAAAGGTCTGATAGTTCGGTAAGGTACATGAAAAATTTAGATAACTCAGTGAAAAGTTCATATAACTCAGTAAGGTGTATGGAGAACTAATATAGCTTGGTGAAGGATTCAAGTAGCTTAGTAGCACCTTACTAAGCTATCTAGACTTTCCACTGAGCTATTGAGCTCTCACCTTACCAAGCTATCCAATATCTTACCAACTTGGTGAAACATTACACATGTCTTTCTAGATTAGGGATGTGGCACAATGTTTGCTATTGAGCTATCTTGTCGACGTGAAATACAATACACATATTTTAAATGAGTCGGGGACATAACATACCGTTTGCCATGTAAAATAAAACTAACCGTGTTGATAGTGGAAGATTAAATCCATGATTTTTAAGGACAAACATAAAACAAAGTTCCAAAAAAAAGAAAACAAAAAACACATTATATTTTTTTATGAAACATACTAAAGCTTGAAATCTTGAACTAAAGTGATAGCAAAATCAATTTTACATCCAAAAAGTAATGAACTCTCCCTTTATTTTATGTTGCCCCCATGAATTCAAGAGGATCTATCTGCAAAATGGTAAAAAAAAAACATTGCTTTTCCTAATATGTGTTAGGTTTTTGGATGAAATACACCAAATAGATTCCATAACACTACTTTTAACTAAAAACTCAAAATAATAGGTTGACAAGTTTTTTTACTTATATCTTACTCTTCTTTTATGGAATATGAAATTTAATATAAGAAACTTTTAAATTTTAGAATTTTTTACTTATTTTATATTATGCTGATCTAAACGTGACAAGGATAAAAAAAGTAAAAGTTTTTAACCCAATACATTAAGAAAAAAATTGATAGGAGAAGAAAGTAAAAAATGAATCTTTTATTTTAAAATTTAAAATAATTGAAGGATATATATATATATATATATATATATATATATATATATATATATATATATAAGAATTGTAATTTCGCTTATTATGTAACTAATAATAAATCTTCATTATTCTTTATAATATAAAATTTAATAATTGTCAATTTCACCTAATCATTGAAAGTTTTAGTTTTAAATCCGTAATTGTATTTTAATACTAGTAAAGGGAGTTTTAGTGTCTATAAGAATCTTATGTAATTCTCTCCCATTGAGAATGTATACTTTAGATGTCCTAGGCTTTTCACGACTTTAAAAGGCGACTAATGGTTTTGAAAAGTAATTAAAAGAGTTCATCCAATAAATGATACAATAATAAAAGTGTAAAAGCAACCACAACTTGATTAAATCTATAATTTGACCTCAATTTAATGTATCATTAACGAATTAGTTTAAGTAGTATATGTTTAAAGCTTTTAGGTTAATGGAAATAGATGGAACGAGATGAAATTTATCGAAATTAGAGTGAAACAAACTATAATAAAATATTTATTCCGTCATTTGAATGTGGCGATGAAATAAAATAGTTTTTTCATTTCATCGTCTTCGTATTTGTATGTTATCTATGATCTAAAAATTCTAAAATTATCTAGCGTTTGTTTAAAAATTATAGAAAAATGATTTAGTAAAATTAAATTAAGTTAAATGTCATTTTTTAATGTGGTATGAAAATTGTTTTTGGAATGTATCATAAGAAGATTTGTGGTAGGCTTGCTGAGAGAAAAGACGAACAACACGAAGTCAAGAAATTAAAGTCATGACTGGGAAAAGAGAGTAATCTTGGTGAGAGGAAAATATCGTATAGCACAGAACAAGGCTTTTGAAAAACGTTAAGGTGTCTGTAAATATTTCTTGACTTGAACTTTAAAATTATGTAAAAGTTTTGCACATGATAAAACAGAAGGAAAGTATGATTTTTGTTTGATGAAGAATAATGGCAAGAAAGAAGTTTGGTATGAGTGTGTGAAGGTGAGAAAGAAGTTAAAAAAGGTGATGATAGTCGTTAACATAAGGAGCAGCTTACTTACTCCTCCCCCAGGGGCTTCTGTTTGGATCCAAAATTTAGGATGATTCAAAAGAGAAGCCCTTGAGGGAGAGTCAACAAACAACCCCTTCATTGCTTATTCACTAAACCTTTCTTCTTATTTCCTTTAAGGCTTCAGAAAGCCCTTTTATATTGCAAAAACCAGAATGTCGTTGACTTTAATTATGTGGGACCTCCATATCTTGGCTTTAAAGTTTTGTTGGAAGATAAGAACAAGAGAGAAAGAAGACACTGATAAAGCCATGCATGTGTGTGTTATTAGGATCTGTATGGAGCATCACTTTGAAAGAATAATCAATAAGATAGGATTGGCCTTAGCAATTAATGTAGAATATCAGCTTGCAATGCATGCCTCCAAAGCATCTTATAATAGAATTGCTGTTTGACATTCGAACCTGTCTTGTCTCTATTTTCCTGTTTCTGAACTCCTCTTTCACGTCTAATTTCTCCGCACTTTGGCTGATCGGGAAAACTTTTCATCTTTTTGTTCACAAATTCTTAACCCTTTACAGTAACATTACCTTTGTTTAAGTTTAAAATTAGAAAACTGTAGACATTATCATTGTTTGATTTAAAAAATAACTATTATGTACAAAAAATTGATCAACTGTTCTGCTAACTTACCAACACAGCTAACACACCATTTGACTACACAACTTAAGATTTTTAACCTGTGAAATCATGACGGATCAAACTAAGGTGAGTTGAAATAACTCATTCTACCATTCTTAAATAAATCTTAAATTAGTTATTTTACTCGTTCAAGGTTAATTCAATTTACAAAGTTTTATCAAGAGGTTAAAATACATGTAATAATTTGAATTATTTATAATTTTATTTATTTCTTAAATAGTTTATTAAGAGGGAGAAATTGATTTTATTTCTAAAATTCTATTTTAGAAATATTTAACTTGACCTTTTTATTATGGTAATTCAGTTCAATCCTTGGTCAAAGTTAACTTGTTTAGATTTTTGGTTATGGTGAATTTCTTTCATCCTTTATTTCGGGCAAAATTACCTCAACTTTTAGTGTCGCAGGTTGAATAAAGTTTATCTGAGTCGACTTTAGCCAAATGTTGAGATTAGTAAGTTCTAACCAAAGGTCGATAATAGTTGCCTTTAGTCAAAGGTTGAGACTATTCATCACTAAGTTAAAGATCGAGCCTCAAACTGAACCAAGTTGATCTGGGCAGAAAGTTTAGTTGTCGACTGGTCGAAGGTTGAGACGAGTGAACCCTGACCAAAGTTCAAGAAGAGCCAATCATATCCAAAGGTCGAGGCAAGTTGAATTTGACTAAAACTCGAGACAAGTCAGTCTGGGTCGAAGGTCGAGATGAATTGATCCTAGTCGAAGTTTAAATGAGTCGGCAGGACCCGAAGGTCGAGTTGAGTAGACCAAAGCAAAAAGTCAAGTCGATTGAGTCAAGCTAATGGTCGAGTTGAGTGGACTCGAGCCAAGAGTCGACCTAATTCACTCGGATCGAAGGTTGAGCAATGTTAGTTTGTCTCAAAGGTTGAGCAATGTGCGGTTTGTGTCGAAGAGACGATTCAAGTCAACTTGGTAGAAGGTCGAGCTGAGTCAGCCTGACCAAAGCTCAAGATGAGTCAATTGTGGCCGAATGTCGAAACAAGTCGATCCTGATCAAAGTTTGAGATGAATTGACCCTAGTTGAAGATCAAGACGAGTCAACACGGACCAAAAATCCAGTTGAGTAGGCCCACGCTAAATATCATGCTGAGTAGGCCCAAATTGGAGGTCGAGCTATGTTGATTTGGGCCAAAGGTTGAGCCTAATCAATGGGAGTTGAAGGGTCCAATCGAGCAGGCTTGGGCAAAAGATTAAGCCGAGTCGGCCTTGTTGAAGGTAAATACCAATTGGTCCAGGTCGAAGGTTGAGACAAGTCAGTCTTGGTCGACGATTAAGCAAAGTTGAGGCAAGTAGACCCTAATTGAAGTTTGAGATGATTTGGTACTAGTTGAAGGTCGAGTTGGGTAAACCTAAGTTGAAAGTCGAGTCGAGTTGACTCGGGTGGAAGGTCGAGATGAGTCGCTCCTAACCATAAATAAAGACGAGTTGACTTTGTCTAAAGTTAAAGTCAATTATACTTGGACTCATAGTCGAATCAAGTAAGCTCAGACTAGATGTTAATATGACTTAACTCAACATAAATTGACTTTTTAGACTTCTGAAATTTTTTTCATGTCCATCAATACAAAATTCTAGAACTTGTAAATTTTCAATTTCTTTATTTTTTAAATGAATTTTAAATTTTATTATTTTAGTTATTTGAAATTGTTTCTTAAAGTTTATCAATTTCAATTTTTTCATCCAACCAATTTATTTTACTTAAAAAAATTTCAAGCTCTCCAAATAAATAAATTATTTTTTCAAATTGATTCGTTCAAATACAACAATATTTTTTATAATAAAAATAATTATATTCATAAAAAATTATTTAAGTATAGTCTTTGTAATACATAAATCTTTACTATTACACAAATCTTTAAATTAATAGTACATCAATCAATTTAGTCTTTGTAATATATGTGTTTTTTTTAATAAACTATTCATTAATTTAGTAAAACAAAAATCCACATTAATCTATCTATTCAATTTCTAACATCATACAATTATTTAATTTCAGACTCCGAATATCACATCCATGATTGTTTCAAAAAGAACATATTGTTATAAAAAAAATTATGAGTTAAACAAAATAAATATTGCTGTACTAAACAATGAGAAATTAAATCCCACACTAAAAAAAATTTAAATAACAATTAAGAGATTAAAAATAATTAATAATTAGAGTAACTAATTTATATACTAATTTATAAACTAAAAAATACTAATATATAAAATAGTCTTTATTATAAATAAAAATTGTAATTATTTTACTAATTAGACTTTAAAAAATTAATTTAAAATCTAATTCACAAATCAATTATATTATTTCATTCATAATAAATATTATATTAGATATAAATAATTTATAATTTATAAGTTATATTCAAATTAATCGAATTATTTTTTATTTTTAAAATTGGTTATTTTCTTATAATGCAACATATACTTAAAGTAAATTATTATTCTCTTATGATTAGCGTTTTTGAATTTGATAACTTGTAATCCTTTTGTTATAAGGTTGACCTGAATTGATTTAGAGATAAGTTATCTCAGATAACAAAAATAGTATCATTGAAGTTGGAAATTCAATCCATAAATAGTTTCTAAAATTATAAATAAAATAGTTAAATAAAACTATTTAGCATATTATTTAATTAAAAAAAAATTAACATAAAGCTTTTCAAAACACGGAAGGTGTACAGTACAATATACATTTGGCGGGAAAATTAGTATTTAATGGTGTAGACAGTTAAATTTCACGGGGTTAGGTTACAATTACAAGACACAAGTGGTTTCTTCTGATTCACTGGGGATTTCTCTGTTCCCAAGGCATGGATTTGTCCCGTCCTGCAAAACGCCATCGTCGGAGCAAAGACGGTGAGACTGAAGCATCGTCGTTGTCGCCGGTGGTGATCTTCGCTCACGGTGCTGGTGCTCCTTCCTCTTCTGATTGGATGCTAAGGTACTCTGTTAATAAAATTGAAGAAAGGGTTAAATCTTATTATAGGTTTTATTGTTAAAGATGCATCTCCATTTTTGTGATAGATGGAAGAATATGTTGAAAGAGGCTCTGCAAGCTGTTGATGTTGTCACTTTTGACTATCCTTGTGAGTTTTTTCTTCTGTATTCCATTTTTTTTCACTGGCATTAAAACACGCTTAAACCTGAAGCATAAAACTTACTAGAACAAATTATCACTGCTCACAACTTTATTGACTTTTTTTTTGTATATAAATTTGTGACCTGTGAATGATCTCTAGTGGAGTGAACCTCCTAATGATTGTGTAGTGTTAAATCTGAAGTGACTTTGATGTGTTTGTCATTCGCTAGACATGTCTGGAAAAAAGAGGGCTCCTCCAAAGGCTGAAAAACTTGTGGAGTTTCACTCAAACATTGTCAAGGAAACTGCAACTAAGTACCCTGGTCATCCCGTGGTACTTGCAGGCAAATCAATGGGTTCAAGGTAGGTTCCACTATATATATTTTTTGAAATGTACATGATGGAATTGTAGGTTATAGGAATTGAGGTAGACGTAATGAAGACTTTACTAGTATTTTCTGAGTGTTGTGATATGCTACAATGTGACGATGTTGTTCATAAGATCTAGCACTTAGCCTCACTAAATAATAACTAAACAGTGATGCAAATTATGATATATTAGGAAATATGAGAACGAGTAAAACGAAGAAATCGTAAGAGATAATCTAAAAGATACATTAAAAATATTCTTAGATATCTTTCAGATGTTGGACATGCATTTTTGCCTGAGGACGTGCCCATTATGATGATTGGTGTCAAGTTATTTGCGATGTCATGGATCTTGTAATTTTTTGGTTGTAGAGTTGGTTGCATGGTGGCAAGCATGGAAGACAATAATGTTTCTGCTGTAGTATGCTTGGGCTACCCATTAAAGGTTTGATGTTCCTTTTTAGACTTCATGCCAATCTTTTTCACTACAGTATAAACTGATTGCGTATGGTTTTTTTTTCTCCTTTTGCCTTGGCGGTAGTAAGAGTAAAAAATAAGGTTTCCAACTATTTGTCTATCTTAGGGTATTCTCCTTGCCTCATTTTATATTTTCTACATAATTCAAAATCCACTTATTCCTTTTTTGTTCTTTAGTCATGAATCTGTTCTGTTTTGAACATGCCCCGTTCATAAGCATTTTTCTTACTATGTCATTTTGGTCTTACGCTAACCATCCTAAATAAAATTAATCAATTTAGTTGATGAAATTGTCCTCCATGGAGCCTGTGATGTAGAATTCTGAATCCAATAATCTTTATTATGCTATTCCTTTGAATATTTTCCCTTTCCTTCTTTTCTGGCGTTCTGTATCCATTTGCACTTTTTATACTCAGTTTTCTATTTGAGCAATTGTTGGCATGCCACATCCGTGACATTATAGCTGGTGCATTGGTTTTCTGTGGGTGTTTTGGTAAAACAGTGAGGCCATTAGAACTAAAGTGCAGATTTAAAATATCATAACTAAGAATCACGTTAGTTTAGTTACCAATATTGCAGGGAATCAATGGTGCAGTTAGAGATGAAACGTTGTTACAGCTAACAATTCCTACAATGTTTGTACAGGTAGTTCTTCTTTTCTAGTTTGTCCTTAACCATTGTTGTATGGTATAATCTGTACTGTGAGCAGAAATTATTTATGTTATCTTAATTAACCTTGTGCATTTGTTTATAATTATGTGTCTTGTGCAGGGCAGCAAGGATGGTCTCTGTCCACTTGAGAAGTTAGAAGCCACAAGGAAGAAAATGAAAGCACCCAATGACCTGCATGTCATCGATGGTGGTGACCACTCTTTCAAAATTGGTAAGAAGCACCTGCAAGCAAGCAATTCGACCCAAGATGAAGCTGAAGAGGCTGCTGTGCAGGCCATTGCTGCTTTCATTTCCAGGTCTCTTGAAGGATGACGAATGCCCCTACGTTTGCTACCTTTCGAGGATATCAAGGTTGTATATACATATTGTTGTATTTTTCATGGAAGTAATGTAGGTCTTGATCCTGTGGGTGGGCGGTAATTATATTTTGGGGAATTTGGCCTTTTTCTTTTTCACTTGGCAGAATACATATATCAGTTCACGGCTGCTGGAATGATTAACCTATTATGACTGTTAGTTAACTAAGTGCAGTTTTATATATATGTTACTATTGCGTGTTTGGATAGGCGTTTTCGTCTTGGAAAATCACGTTTATTGCCATGACTGTTCTTTGGATCTTGTACCAATATAAGCGTGTTTGGTATCCCATCGTGATTAAAAGTAGCTTTTGCATTCGGATCAAAACTGTAAACCAAATTTTATAACAAGCTTGTTCTCATGATGAAAAAATATAAACGTCAACAACTTCACTGGAAAATCAGTTTCATTCAAAATTGATTATGCAAATGTTCATCCAAACCATTAGGAGTATGCGTGAAAAGTTTTAAACCATTGTTCTGTTTTATAACTGATGTTTTGCAATGAAGAAAAAATTCAGCTGATCATTGCGGCATCGACCAAAATATCGAATATATTAATGCTCCAGTAGATTGTACCTATAAAAGCGATTTTTTTCAACATTATAAGCATCCATGGTATGAAAATCACTTGCAACGTAAATGTTTTTGAACACAAACTAGTTCACTTAAGTAGGCTCTTAACTAAAAGGACATTTGCAAAATTAAGTTTGCTCACAATTTTACAAACATTAATCGAAATACGTACTTGGTATCGAAGGTACTGTTCGGTCCTGTGCTGAACAGACAAGTATTAACTTCAACGTATATTATTAATCATTTATCACAAGATACACACAACCAAGTGACCTTGGAATTTATTTCTCCCAACTATTTGGGGGCGAGAACAGTATCATAAAACACAAACACACGTATTATCTGTAAAGATGTTATTTCCTTTCGTTGAACAAGCTTTATTTAGATGCGTCCTGTTTGCAGCTTCTCGTTTCATCATTTCTGCAGGCGCAATAAAAAAACAGAGAAGTCAGAGTCATCGATGAAATCAACAAAATCTTGTTCTAACCAACATGTATGCATTCAATGTAAAATATTTTAATTTCTATATAATGGTTTTTTAGGATAGACTTGAGTACTCGTGTATTTAACTGCACGCAGTCACCTTCGTCTTTGAGCACTGTTTACACTTCTCATCATCACTTTCACTATCACTGCTGCTGCTGCTGCTGTTTTTACCTCCTTCAGTGTTGTTATTGCGAGACATGCCATTCTTAATCCTCCGGAACAAGTTCATATCCTTTTTGTTATTGTTGAGCTCTCCATTCTTCTTGGTAGGAGCCCCAAAACATGATGTACCACCATAAGGATAATCCTCGTCAGTATGGGTGATTTGTGCTTGAACCATTGTAACTGTGATCTGGGTTTTGGAGACCCCATGTTTTTTGTCTTGTTGGAACTGAGTTTGGCCGTAATGGTGAGTCTCTGTTTTGGTACCATTATGGCCTTGCGACTCAACCTGAGTTTGGCTGTAGCATTGAAGTTGATTTTGGTTGCTTCCATGACGGGCATGGTGCCCTTTGAAAGCCTTGCTTGTTATCTCAGATAACTTTTGCCCAAAGGAGCTGTGTTGGCTTTTGGGTTGGCAAACTTCAATTGCAGTGCTATTGGGTTTGGGTTGGGAAGCTTCACTTGCAATATTATTGGTTTTGAGTGGGCATTTTGGTTGGCTAACTTCACTTGCAGTGTTATTGGATTTGTGTGGGCATTTTTGTTGGCTAACTCCACTTGCAGTATTATTTGGTTTGTGTGGACATTTTGGTTGGCCAGCTTCAACTGTGGTATTGGGTTTCACACACTGAGCAGAAGCCATTGCAATGGTTTGAGTTGCTCAGATGTGATTTGTTTGTTTGCAATGGTGGCGTATTATATTGGCATGGCCAGGGAGGGTGAGGCCCTTCCTTCCCTCCATAGTGGAGAAATAAAATAACAATTCATTTGTTCTTTCTTCAAACAGAAATGGAACTTATTCTCTGCGTCCTTCCACAATACATATAAAAATAAACTAAGCGAAAGAACCTAATTTCATGGCATTGGCAGCACCACAGATCTCACTGACATGTTGATGAAGTTCCCACTCAATATGTGGACCAAGAATTCAAGAAAAGAAAAGCTATTATGGCATTTTCGTTTTTGGCGAACAACTCATAGCATATATCAAGAGTAGTTTATAAATGCATTTATCTACCACATCGGAGCTTTAAGCAAGTTTCCTTCAAATTTATAAGTTAAAGATGATTCGATAAGTTTTGTGTTTGGATTATCAGATCAGAATCTCAATTATTGAGTCAAAGTAGTTTATTAAGTTTCACTTTGATTTAAGCCTCTTATTTCTCTTATTGTAAATCAACCTATATGAGAAATATCAATTGTTGAAAACCCTATCCCAAGCCCTGATTGACAAATATTTTTCCAAACAAATTATACAATTTTAATAATATACATTAGACAAGTTTGTTCATTCATTTAAATGAATATTGCAATACACATTAGACAAGTTTATTTATATTCTAATTAGATGACTATAACAAAAGACATACACATGTCTAGCAATACATATTAAACTACTTATTGGATGAGTATAACAAAAAATATTAGATAGTCATTCCATATATTGATTAAATGAGTTTAAAAAACATTGGACAAGTATGTTCATACATTGATTAAATGAATATTGTAAAACACATTAAATGAGTTTGTCCATACATCGATTAGACCAGTCTAACAATACACGTTAGACAAGTTTGTTTAGATGAATATATTAATACATATTAGACGACTCTATCCATTCTATGATTAGACGAATCTTGCAATATATATTACACAAGTTTGTTCATATAATAATTAAACAAGTTTAGTAATATGTATTAGACGACTGTGTCAATATACTGATTAGACGAGTCTAATAACACATGTTGAACGAGTTTGTCAATGCATTGATTTAGACGAGTCCTGTAATACGTATTACATCAGTATGTTTATACAATTATTTGTATTTTTAGCGAATCAACTCTCTATATTTCTATATATCTTTTATACTTTGGAGAGTCTGTTTTATCTTTGCACATATTTTATCATTTATATTTTTACAAAGTTTACTATTTATATTTCTATAATATGTAAACTTATAAATTATTTTAAAATTGATTTTATTCAAAATTTAATTATAAATTTAAGAATATTTATTATTTTTTTTAATTTCTAAATTTCTTAATAAACATACAAACAAATATTAAATGTATGAGCAAGAGTTAATATTTATTTAATGAGATTACTAGTAGAATATGATATTTTGTTTCATACTGGTGCCTATTCCATAAAGTTCTATATTAATAATTTGAAATAAAGAAAAGTAGGAAACAACTAGAAAAGTACAAAGTTGATTCGTATAATTATAATTCAATAAAAAAAAATTGGGTACATTGAAAAATTAAGATTAGTTAGTTATAAGTTATGTGTGGATTTTTCCTAGAAAAAATATATGAAAGATTAATAATTTTGTCAAGAAAAATTATTAGAAAATATTTACATGTCAAAATGTTAAAAAATGATACTTAAATTATCATAGATGAAAAATTTGAAATGTGTTAGTCAAGTTTATTTATTACTCAAAGGAATTATTATGTATATCCAAATTTCTAACGTTTATTTAAACATGACTATGAACCGAAATCCTGATCATGTTATCATTAGTTTAACAAATCACCATTATATTGATTTCATCAAAGTTAACGACGTTAACTTCTTTTTCGAAATAAAAGCTATACATGAGAATGTGATGGTTTCATGATACATCGTCTTATGATATAAATCGTTCAACTAGATAAAGTTTATAAATGACTTAAAAAAAAATAGAGATTGTGGGATTTTTTCCGCCTCCTGAGTGAATATTTTTCTTTTTACATATATTCAGTATGATTAGGGAAAAATTTATAAACACTTTTAAAAGAGAAAAATAAAAATTGAAATTGAAATTAAATTCTCTAAAAATTAAAATTACTTTACACATGAATTGAGAAATAGATTTTGAAGAAACTAATAAAAAAAAAGTTCATAAATTAAATTTAGGCTTATGAGGAAACTGATTTTCTTTTTCTTAATGTTTCTCTTAGAGGTATTATAGGAAAAAAGCGTTTAAACATATTAAAAAAATACTAAAGAACTTTTTTATCTTTTCGTATTGCTTTTAATATATGTCGAATAGAATTTTTCATATTAATAAAAAATAGTTGTGAGATTTTTAATTGTCTTGTTTATTTATAGTTTTGCGTTTCTTTTATAAAAAATTAGATATTAGTAACTGAAGAGAGTTAATTAAACCAGTATTTTATAATTTTTTCTTCTAAATTTATCGAACTAGTTTTATATTTCTAAATTATTTTTTCTTCTAAATTTATCGAACTAGTTTTATATTTCTAAATTGTGAGTGAAATGATTGAATCTATAATCTTTTTTTATCTTCTTTTCAATTTTACTACTAAGTCATTTTTATATCCACTTATTCCTATTCTTACTAACTTGAGTTCATAACATTTATTCAAAATGACTTCATGCCTTGATAGTTCTGTACTAAAATATTAAGAGAAATTTCTAAATTTAATTTGAGAATAAAGTAATAAGATTTGTACTTAGTTTTTTGTCTTTTCTGTTTGAAAATAAACTTGGCTTAATTGGATGATTTTATTATGAAAAGAATGTTATTTGATTAATATTTGACAATTTTTATATTTTTTAAAAAGAAAGAGTAGTGAGAAATAATATTAAATGAGTGTAAAAGAAATTGTAATATCAAAATAGCATTATTTGTTTGTTATACATATATAGTGTTGGGTTATTCAATTATACATATAAAAACAAAGAATTTAGCAGCAAACAGTTTTATTAATAATAGGAGATCGATCTTATATCATACACTACATGCAATTATTTTTAACATGTCTCAACCATCAAATACATTATTAGCTTCTTCTCTGCTATAAGCTTTTAGCTCACTTCAATCATCACACACGTTCACCCTCTGAGATCGAGTTACACACGTACTCAACTTAAGTCCTGCATGTATCAGAAATCAAGTTAACTCACTGCATCATAGTACAACTCAACGAATATATATATATATATATATATATATATATATATATATATATATATAATGTAAAAGTTACTTGCCTTCCGCTTGGGGCAGTTTTCATCGTCACTCTCACTGTCACTGCTGCTACTGCTGGTACCATCGTGTTCTGAAAAGCGATCCTTGATATGCTGCAGCAGACCTTTCTTGTGCTCCCTCTTACTGGTCTCTAGGTTTTTTGTGTTGGTATGCGTTTTAGTGCAACTGCATTGTGTTTCAGTTTTGGTGGTTTGGGAGGTGCATTGGGTGGTGTGTGTGACCTCATTGGAGTGGCTATGGTGTCCTTTGAAGAACTCAGAAACCTTCTCAGCAAACGAGGTGTGCTGGTTTTTCTGTTGGTGGGTTTGTTCGCACTGTGCGGAGGCCATTGCTGGAAAACTGAAGCTTTGCAACAAAGTTTGAGAGAGTAGGTGTTATATAGAGGAAGACGTACATGCACTGATTATACTGTTCCATCTATGAACAAACATGGAATCTGCTTTTTCTCGGTGGGACTAAGAATACTGCAATGTTTTTGTATCATATTCTATCATCTTATAACCTTTTTTTTTTCGCATTTTTCTCCACCGAATATGTACCAAATTAATTTTGATCAGAGGATCAAGAAAATACTATATTATTTTAATTGTACTCACTCTTTTTTCTTTTTCTTTTTCTTTTTATTATCTTTCATCCTCTTCATTTCTATAAGAAAAATAATAATTTATTTTTAACTGTTAGTATGAATTTCATTTGAGTTTCTCAATGATTAATTATTTTTACTATATATTTTTTTTCAAATAAGTATTCGAATCAATTTCATTCGAATGAAGAATACATTACTATAAAATTCTCTTGATTATTATATTGTATGAATTGAGACTGATATAACGTAAAGAAAAACTTATATATGATTGATTCTCATTTGGTCAATATAATTTGTCATATATATGCATTTTCATTCTTAAATACAAAAGTTGTAAATATACTATGTCTAGCGTATATAATCGCTTTTAGAAAAATTCTCTTTAATAATTTTTATTTTTTTAACCTTTTGTATTTATGTGTATCTCAGAAATACTTTTCAAAAATCACCATAAAATATTGTGTTAGAAAACATTTTCCTTTAGTATATATTTGGGCTATTTTACGTTTTGTGGGGGTAAAAAATTAGAAAATTAGAAATGTCGTAATGTAAAACATGATTTTGTTCTAAAACATATTGAAATAGTGTTTTGAAAAAAATATTTTAATATTTAAAAAAATAGAAATCAAGTTTCAAGATACGAATTCTATTTTCTTAAAATTATATTTTTATAATTTTTTAAACAAATTTACCAAGTAAACTGAAAAAAATAACCACCGTGTTTGGTGGTGATCACTTTTGAATCACCCTTCATACAAGCCATTATTAGCCTTCAATTTTTTTGGAAAAAAAAAATTACATGTTCTCATTGAATATCATTATTTTAATATTCTTATTTATTATTTAAAATTACAAAAAGTAAATTCTTATAAAAATAAAATAGTGCAGCATCTGTTTGTGAAAACTTTTGAAGACTAAATTAACAAGAGTTCAACTTTTAATTATGAATTTTGTGATTGTAATAATAAATAATTTGGCAGCTATAGAATGTGTAGATCCTTTAATTCAAAGTCTATAATAATGAAACATTCAAATGTTGACTTTAAGAAACACAAAGCAAATAGGGATAAGGCATTGGTGTGAAATAGCAGCAAGTTTCTATGAAAGCGCATCATGCAACAAAAAGGAACAGAAACCAAATGCTAACAACAATTAGAAGTTGATGTTTCTGTTTGAATTCGGAAGTTACTCATCTATTTAGTTTTCCACAAATTTATCAACATTTTGGTATTATTATTATTATTATCAAAGTAAAATAAAATAAACAAGTTCTAAATACATAAATTGAATAATATTATTCATTATAAATCATAAATAAAACCTGAAATAGAAATACATTCGACAACTTCAAACTTCCATAAAAACATATTCCCTCCTCAGACCCCATACTAAAATTTTCCACAATTGATCTACTACATCTTATCTTGCAAAATCATAAGAAAGAAAAATAAGCCCCAAAAACTGCTAAAAAAGTTTTAAAAATGATAATTATAAAAAAGTAAAAGATAAATTATTTAATTTTCTATGAATAAAGCTAATAAATAAATAACATAAAAATAAATAATATGAATAAAAACATATTTGATGGTACGTAGCTATTTTATATTGTTTTAGACGAATAGTCTGTGAAAATCAACTGAGAAATTGAGTTGATGGCAACAACCATGTGGCGTAAGCAGTCTCTTGTGTTTCTTTGTTTGTTTGAGTCGGGTAATGTAATGAAAAGTAATAGTATTATAGAATTATTAGTGACAAAGCGACCACGCGGAATGATGTTTGAAAATTCTCTTAACTAGAACTCTTGGATTCACAATCATATATCGCAGGAACATGAACCTATGATTAACCACACCAGGTTGACTCGGTCACATTTTCCTATTCTCCACACTCTCCACTGACCAAATCCCGGTCTTAGCTGAAAAACTCGCTTTTCTCAGTCAAACTTGGACTTTCAACTCTCCAATCTTTTGCTCCTTTTTTTCCAACTCAAACCACTCTTTAAATACAACCTTTTCATTCACCCATAAAAAACCATACCTTACCTCATCACCCTTTGCTTCTCTAACCTCACTCCCGCTCTCTTCCACGTCAAACCACCAATCCTAATTCTGGCTACGTCCATGGTCATTGCTTACTACACTTCATCACTCCCAGGATCTCATAAATTTCTTCAGCTTCAAACTCAACTGCAGAAAAATAAACTATTGGTTCTAGATCCAAGTGCTTTTCCAGAATAGAAGTCTGACTATTGGGCATGAGATAAACATCAAGCATCACCATCTCCTATCATTGCCACTATTATTATAAACAACACAAAAATGGCGAGTGAATGGAGCTGGGAACAGAACACACTCATCAATGAGCTAAGTCAAGGGATGGAGTTAGCAAGGAAGTTGAAGGAAGACTTGAGACTGCCGTATTCAGTTGACTCAAAAGATATGCTGCTGCAGAGGATATTATCTTCTTATGAAAAGGCTCTACTCATTCTAAGATGCAATGCATCAACTTCCGAGTTGCAGACCACGAGTCAAGCACCTAAAGCTTTGTTACCGGAGTCCCCAATATCTGTCCATGGAAGTCCTCTAAGTGAGGATCTTGATGGGGCCATCAAGGATCACCAAGAAATTCAACATGATTCAAAGAAAAGGTGAATATTACTAGACAGACTTGGAAGAAAAACATAAACTGTGCCTGATTATTATATTAAAACTCCTAACAAATTATTTATATTTTATTGGTTTCAGAAAGATAACGCCCAAATGGATGGATCATGTAAGAGTGAGCTGCGAGAGTGGTCTTGAAGGACCACAAGAAGATGGCTACAACTGGAGAAAATATGGTCAGAAAGACATCCTCGGAGCAAAATATCCCAGGTGAGGGGATTTCCCGTTATCATGCATGCTTTAAAAGATAATGATAAATATAGTTAAGGATAAAATTGACATGACCAAGGCCAGCTTCTAATTCACAACTCATTATATCACATGCAGAAGTTACTATAGGTGCACCTTCCGCAACACACAGGGCTGTTGGGCAACGAAGCAAGTGCAGAGATCAGACGAAGATCCCACAATATTTGACATAACCTACAGAGGAAAGCATACCTGTTCTCAAGGAAACAACGCCGTTTTGCCACCTAAGTCACCAGACAAACAAGAGAAGACACACAGACATAACGTTGACATTCACCATGCACAGGCATCACAAGAAAGCCTTACAAAGTTCAGAAACATCTTGTCTGTCAACACAGATAAACTAGACAATGGAGATATGGCATATCCTTTCACTTTCCCTTCGACTTCATCTGGATGCATGAAACAATACAGCCACAGCTTGATTCCTGGGACCCTAGAGAATGAGTACTTCTTGAGCGATCAATACCAAACGCACCTGTTATCTCCAACAACACCGGAATCAAACTATCTCCCATCCCCAACTTTCCAGATGAATGAGTTTGATGGAATCTACAACAAGCTTTATTCAGATTCAGATATTAATGACATCATTTCCACCAACACATCAGCAACCAATTCTCCAATTCCCGATTTCAATTTCTCACTTGATCCAGTGGAAATTGACCCGAATTTCCCTTTCAACACCCCAGGATTTTTCTCCTGATTGCACTATAAATGGAACACAGTGAGCAATATAGTCTTCCTAAAATAGGACAACTCCAGACAGAAGTAGAACTTTAGAATAAAGAATCAGCAACTGCAGCACTTATAAATGTCATTCCTTTTAGTCAATATTAGAATTACAGTTTTGGCACAACTTAGCAGTTTGTAGAATGTAATTTCAAATTTATAGGTGCTCCAAATCCGTATTGCTATTTGGTACAACCCCAATGCCCCATCTTTAGTTCAAGAGCAAAGAAGTCAGAAAGAACAACTAACCAACCAAATTAAGTTACAAGATTGCGTCCTCTCAGAAATATATCAATATTATAAGAGAGCTTTTAGAACACTAGTGAAGAGCATTAAAGAGAACGACAGATAAAAAATTACACATCAAAATTGAATTCGCTGGCCAAACCTTTGCAAGATTCCATTCCAATCAACAACTTAATTACACACTGATAAAATAATATTAACAACAAAACGACTTCAAATATCAAACCTGCATCCTGGGTTGCTTCCTTTACTCCTCCGAGCTTGAATTAGGAGTAGATGAAGTTTCATCTTCTTGTGAATTTTCAATTTTTCTAAGACCCTCTCTGAGGCCCAACACAATGAACAAGTTAGTGAGAGTTAGAAGTGACTCAGCCCCGCCATGTAACCAGTCGACATTGGACAAAGAAGTTCCATAATGAACCTTCGCTGTAGTAAGGAACACAAATCACACGTCCATCTTCTTTAAACTGAGCACATTTTCAGTAAATTAACTTAAAACTCACCGTAAATTCCAGCAGGTACTGTTCAATTTTGCAGAGCCATGAAAAAGGGTTGAAAACATATGAAATCAGAGAGAGTAGTAGAATTGCAATAACAAAAGGGACACACAGAGAGAGAGAGACCGACTTGTGGCGCCGACAAAGGCGAGCAAGAAGTAGAAGCCAAAGAGGGTGAGGTTTGGAGCAGTCTTGGACTTGGTAATGAAATATAAGAATCCGATGTAAGGAAACAAAGAGAAGGCGAAAAGCTGAGAAGCGATGCTCTGGGAATCAATGGTGGGTGCCCATGGATCAACCGGTAATGGCAACCCGCACACGATCCCTCCTCTTTTTCCGTCACAAGGGTTCCATTTGGTGCTTCTTCTGAGGCTGTTTACGTTGTCCTTTTGCAGAAAGCTGGTTGGAGGGTTCAGAAAGTTGGGGGCTTTACAGAGGGATGCCAGAGGCAGGGACAACGACAACTTCATGGTACCAGCCATTTCGCTGCTCTCTCTTCTATCTCATCTCTTCCTTCATGCAACACCCGCCACCATTCAATTTCGCAAGCTGTTCCCCAAATGGGCTGGGCCCCTTTCTCAGTTCATCAAACGGGTTTAGGCCCACTTCCTCTAAAGCCTCAATCTCAGTCCAACACATTTTTATGAAAAATAAAAAATTCAGTTCTACATCGGAATTAACACGTCATCAAACAGGATATGACAATGCCGGACAAGTCATGTAACTAAAAAGAAATATAGATAACAACAATTTAGTTCATGCAAATTCTTGAATATGTAATATTCAACACGATGAAATTATTTCGATATAGATTAGATAAATCGGATTGAACATAATATTTTTTATTTTAATTTTTATGTTAATTTTTAATTTTATATATTTTCAGATACTAAATCAATTGATAAAACATCCATAACTAAAAAGAAAGATAAATTTGTGAGGTTCACAAATAATTTTATCTCTAACCATTATGATAACTTTTAACGAATTAGTCTTTGCTTTCATCTTTACTTTTCAAAAGAAATTCATTTATAACTTTATCTACCACTTGTCCGCCATTATTCCATCCAACTAACATTGTTATTCTGTTCCTTGAAAAAGTTAAGAAGTGAAAAAGAAATGAAAAAAATAAAAAAATAAGAGAATTATTTATTAATAATTATTTTGTTTTATTTTTAAATTCGATATTAGTTTTTATTAATTATTACCATTAAATGAATAAAATTAAAACAATTTGTTAACATTTATTAATAAAATATTAATGACAAATATTATATTATTTTAAGTCATTCTTTTGAACGATTCATTTCAAACATTTAAGACTGAAGAGGTATACTTTTTACACATTATCTTTTTACATGTTTAGTCAACTTTTATTTTAAGTAGCTTTTGAATCAATTAGCTTGATGGATTATTCATATAACAAAAATTTTCATCTTTGATATCATTGTGTGCAAATATTCTTTGAACCAAACCCACTAAGTATAATTATGTGAGTCTCATAGAGTTAAATACCCACTCTTAGTTAAATTTTTGTAAATGTTAATTACATAAAAAAAAAATCACTATGTAAACCCTTTTAGCTATGTCAAACGTGAACCACATCAACAATTACGATTAATTTTTTAAATTAACTTCTTCTAAGAGTATTTTAATAATTATTGATAGACTTTTATCACATAAAATAAATTTGTTAATAAACTGAAATTTATTGATATTTTTATTAATGAATTTTAAAATTTACAATTAATTCATTACTAAAATTTATTGATAAATAAAAAATTATACTGATGAATATTTTTTTCTATAATGTAAATGTTTGTCAATTTTATTAGTGAATTTCATTAGTGATGTATTTAATGATCAATTTTTTCAATAAATTTTGTCAATTATTTATAATTTTTATTATTGATGATTTTTTTTTGGTAAATTTGTTGATAAATGAGTGAAAAATTTCATGTCAAGTTTTATGAATCGTTTTTATATTAAAGAAAGATAAATGAGAATAATAAGAGAATGATAAAAAGAAAACAGAAGAGAAAGAAAAGGAGACGCATGTGGAGAATAAAAAAAAGAAGAGAAGGAGAAAGAAAAAAAAATAAAAAGATAAATAAAAGAAGAAAGAATTGGGGATGGAAAAAATGAATGCGATTAAATCGAGAGCAATGAAATCGAAAGCAATGAAAACACTATAAGAATAAGACGAGGAAGAGAAAAGAGTAAAAGAAAAAAAAAAGGAAAAATAAGAGAAAGAGAATGAAGAAGAAAAAAAACTCAATCATGACATTTATCCACAAATTATATTAATGATAAAAATTTATTGGTAATTAGTGACATATTTTTATATACGAAAATAACAGAAAAATTGTTATTATTGACAAATTTAACCATTCGTTAATAAAATTTTGTTGACAATTTTTATTGATGAATTTGTGATTATCATTAAACTCAAATTATCAAAATACTTTTGTTATTATTGATGGACTTTTTCAATCAATAATTTGTAGTGTTAAAAATTTAGTTAATTTTTTAGTTTTAGTATTTTAATTTAATTTTATACTTTTGGTATTGGGTTTTATATTTATGTATTGGACTTACCTTAGATAGTTGTGATTATGTTAGGCATAGTTTGGTTAATTTGGTTTCAAATTTGGTGGCACTTTTATATGGTCTTGACCTGGTAACACATCAATAGTTTTTTTGATCTCATTTGCACACATTTTATTTGACGCTTTATTTTGAATAACAGAGTTATAATATGTTGTAATAGCATATATCAGTTTTGAAAACAAAAAGTAAACTGAAATAAAAGAAGTGGTTGCATTCACAAGACCAAGGTTTTACATTTTACTGTTTTAAGTAAGGGTAACATCAATATGACTTTTGCTTGAAATCTTGAATGCTTGAACCAAGCTATGATCAATGAGTGTGTCTAAACATTATGTGATTTGAGAGTCACTCCAAACCCTAATCAATCACCAACACATAGAAATCATTATCCCTTTAATTCCGTGGAGGAAGAACTTTCGACAATTATTTTATTAACAATAATGGCAAGTCACTTAAACAATTGCATCGTCAATTATCAAAACTTATAACATAAGCAGAAACCCACTATACACACGTTAATTGCTACGTTATTATGACACGAAACAACAATACAATAATAAATATAATAACTATGACCATCTCAAGCACACGAAATACCGATAGCGGTGGTGGCCATGAACCTCTCCGACGCCGACTTTCTCACAAACGAAGCGACCTCCGGCGAAAGCACGGCCACCTCAAATTCCGGAAGCTCGGGAATCGTGGAGAGAACGGGTTCGGATTTGTCGTAAACAACGTAGAAACGATCTTTGTTGGAATATTTTTCTGGCACTTGGAAAGTAGTATTATTGCTACTGGCAATAATACTGGTGGGGGTGGTAGACCAAGAACAAGTAGTAGAAGTCCTTAACTTGTTGCTGGACTTGAAGACAAATCGAAGGAGTTTGTGGAAGGTTCGAGAGATCTTGAAAGGCTTGTTGTTGGACATGATGGGTGGTGGTTGAGGATGAAGTTGAAGTGAGAGACAACGTTCGGGTAAATGAGACATGGAAAGGGTTCTTCTGTTTTTCGGGGAATTCGATATTGCCGTGTTCAGCTGACGTTTGAAGGAGTTGAGCTCGAAGGAATCGTATAGGCTGCTGCCACAATCCCAAACGTTTCCCTTGGAAACTTGGTTAAGAATTTCTTCTCTTGATGTTGATTTCTTCTCCATGTGTGTGTTCTTAGTTTGGGTGATTGTGGGAACTATGTATATAGAATAAGGGAGGATATTATGTATGAGATATGGATGAGAAAATGGAGAAGAGGGTCGGAGAGAGTGACGTTTGAGCACTTTTATGTGATGTTTGGTGAAGGATGAAACGCGTTAGTTATGACTTTGTGACTTGGAAAGTGAGGATTTTTATAATAATTAGGGTTTCAGCTCCAAAGGATATTGACCACCATTGCCATTAAATCCGTGAGAACGCTTTTCTTTTTTCAATATTTCTGTGCCAGCGTTGCATTGGGCAGATAACTAAATGAATGTACAAAATAAATGTATACACATAATGATGATAAGTGGGAAAGTATGGGACAATGGAAGGTGGAATAAAAGTGGCCCCTTGAAATCTTGAATCATGTGTGTAACCATTCTGTCGTGTCATATTCATACCTACATACTTGGCTGTGTGCCATTGAGTACAACCTTCGATTAATTAATTTAGTCCAAAGTTTACTAAATTAATAATCACGTGGGTGCATGCGGTGGCATTGCTTATACTATATGAAAAATCAACACGTAAAGTATTTGGTTTTCGTTGTTTTGTTGGAGTGCTTCTCCATGAAGACTGGAATTATCATGATCCCTTCAAGCATAATACATGTAAATTTTTTTAATTAGCAGATCCATATATCGTGAGTTTTAATATTGTTGTTTCGTTATTTTGAAGCACAAACTGTTATACACCTGTTTGTATCATAGTGCATTTTCATCATAACTTGGTTTCTAAGTTTTCTGGAATTAGTAAAGAACGTTAATGGAATAATTTAGTTTTGATACACTACAAATGCATAAAGTTAATATAGAAGTTTGAGCTAATGCTAATCTTTGACTTATGAAAAAAATAACTAATAACCTTTCTTACTTTTTTTTTTTTGTTAAGATTGTCAAGTGTAGGTAATTTTTGGGAGTTGAAATCTGAAATGGCCACGTTATCGAATTTAGAAGGTTCAGTACGCAATAACCTTAAAGCATAGGTGGAAAGATGCAAAACGCAGTTATCAGTTTCCATGTGTATACTGTAATTTCAGACTTTAGGGATGGAGAGTTGAAAGGGGGATGATGAATTCGTGATAAATGTGGCACACGGAAAGTGATAATTAATCTCAACAACTGAACGTGAAATAGGAAATTCATTTAATTTGAAGTTTGACTAGGATTATATAAACTCTGACAGGGAGTGCAGTTGGCTAACTTTGAGTAAAAAACTAAATAGATCATACTCATGGATATTTATTTTAGTAGAAGGTTATTGTTTTAAAATATTCAGCGTACATGTGAGTAGATATATATCATTTCACCATCTTCCTTCTCAATTTAATCATTTTCGTTTACTTTTAATCCTTTAATCGCTGGAAAATTTATGCTAGAAATACTTTTATGTTCAACATGACAAAATATCCTATAAGAATTTAGATTCTAAAATTTCTAGATACATCTCATAATATATATATATATATATATATATATATATATATATATATATATAATAAGTGTCCTTCGTAGAAAAATCACTTTCACAAACCTACAACTTTTATGCATGGTTTAAACGAGTCTTCACCACTTACTATACGTTAATTAATTTGGGTTCATCAAGTTAATGGTTTTAATTTTGATTAATATATCTCAATGACTTTCTTGAATTTTACTTATTATATGTTGAATACATGTAAAAGACTCCAACAAATACTCTAAACACTTTAAATTTTTAATTTTTTTAGATATTCGTCTTTTTCAAGCTTATCTTTTTTTAAGAAAATAGAGATTATACAAACATTATATTGTTCAAGTCAGTTAAATGTGTAACCATATGATAAATATATCAATTAATTAAATACTTTGTAAATTGTGTTATTTATACTAATATTTATAAGTTTTTTTTTTACGTAGATGGATATAATCATGTGACTAATTATTTAGATTAATCTTTAGTTAGTCAATTATGCTAATAATGCTTTAATCTTTATATAATATGGTCAATGTAATCAATGTTGGTCTCGAAAGTTGTTTTGGCTGATATATAGTTAGTCATGTCGTTATGGTTTGTCCTTATACCACGAGGGAATGGTAATTCTAGACAGGTGGTCGAAATATATTTGGGTACATTTGGTACAACAAACCTATAAATTTTGTACATGTGTAAATGAGTTTGACCATTTATTATAGGTTAATTAGTTTTGATTTACTTGATAATAATCATCAAATTAATGGATTTAATCTTGATTAATATCTCAATGACTCACTTTCTTAAGTTTTTCATACTATTACGTTGAACACATGTAATTCCACTAATATGAGCTGGGATGTTCAGAGTCTAAATTTCTGCCATAGCTACAATGTTAGATTTCAAATCCTTTAAATAATTTACAATACACAAGCAAATGAATCTTTTTAATGAAGGATGATGATTTATTGTAGAATACAGTAATTAACATTCTAAGAGACAGAGTAACATTAAAATAATTTGTATCTTAAACTAAATTAAATGACATAAATAGTTATTGCTTGTCTTAATCAATATTTAATTTGTAAGAAATTAAAAAAGTGTTACTAAAATTTATCTCATGTTTAAATAATCTAACTTCAAAATTAAGGTTTAATTAAATATATGAAACTTGTAGTTATTAATTAATATTAGTTATATATATAAATGTATATATCTCGCTTAAGAAGAAAACCTCAAACCTAAACAATTTTGACTAATTAATAAATATTTAATGTATATGAAAATTGTGATCATATTTTATGAGACAATTACTCACTATTATGGTCAAGATACTCAAACGACATACTACCACATTCTCATAATACCATATAAGGAATTCAAATAGGAAAGTATCACTCATTGAATAATCTAGTATACTTTTTCTCATATCTTAAACAGATCCTAAAAAAGTTTCTCCTTACTTAAGCATCAAAGATTCTTTTGGAGGTGAATCTTTCTCTGATTGGATCAACCTGCCTAGGAAGGACACCCTCAATATTCCTCCACCTGTCTTGTTAGACCCATAATCCAAACCTTGTAAGAACATTTAGCGCCTATCATGGAGGCACGGTAAAACTATCCCCGACCTCACTCATTTATTCCAAACCTACTAACCTTATGCTTTTCGACCAAATGGGAGAAACAGATATGAATTCCATGAATACTATCCAAAACCAAATCCAAAAACTGTTGGACCATAATGAACAACTCATAAGGCAACATCAGATAGACTTGAGGAACATGCAAGAACAAACAGAGGCATTGCTGAGAACTCAAACACGACGCTAGTCTGCAAGCGTTGAAGGCCAAATTGGACAATCTGGATGGAGAAAGATCACAATAAATCGTGTACTCTTGAAAACGCTCTCATGTTGTCGAAACTTATCATTGCTCGATCAACATGAGGCTAATCTACGAGCGTTGAAGGCCAGATTGGATGACCTAGACGGAGAAAGATCACCATGTACTCATGAAAATGCTCTCATGTTGCTGAAACTTATCACCTCGAGAGCGGAAACCAATCCCAAGAAGCAGGAGTCAACCCTCTAGACGATACAACGAGTGTTAGAGGAAGTCATGATATCTTCCAGAAACCCTAACCTAACTCATCATTATTCAAGATGAAACGAGTCTTAGAAGTATGCTTAACATCAATGACATTTACCTTGACGAGTTATAAATCAAAGAATTCACATTCATAAATTTGACATAAACTTTGAAAATGAATCTTCCTCTCTAAATCAACTCATCTAGAAAGACAATCTCAAAATTTCGGTAAGTGTTTTGTGATATCATAATCCAAACGTGGTAAAAACAATAAAGATAATGTGTTTAAATATGTATACAGAGAATATACTTGAGAATTCAAGTTATTAAAATTCATTCTCTAACATACAAGTTGTTAAAGTACGCACATGTACACGAATTATTTATGCTTACACGTATACATTTTGTTAAATAAAAAAATCATATAACGTTTCACAAGTCAAATTAAGAATATAACTCAATCAATACTTACGCCTCTATATCTCAAATTAAGAATTTGAATAGAATCTCTAATACCTGTTCGAATTAGATATTTTATCAAAAAATCAATTATTTATTTTTCATAAATCCTTCGGAAATTATAGAAAACTAAGGTGAAACAAAAATGTAATGCAATAACTCTAAATATTATAAAAGTTTGAAATTAGATATAAATTCTTAAAGATTTATTAGAATACATTAATTGACAGTGTAAAGGCTTTTTACTTAAGATGATATCTAATTTGATAACAGAACAAAACATTAACTCATAATGTGTCAATATTAAGCAATTTGCATTGAAGTTTTAAACATCATTCTTTTCGTTAAGGGGTTAATATTTTACTTTTTGATGTGATTTATGTACAAAATCAAACTCTAAACAATTTGTAACCAGTTTTCAAATCTTGGAGTTCAAACAGAGAACCAATTAAACAGATTATTTCGGTTGATTGGATCTTGGAAATGTACCCATACAAGAATACTTGCAATTTTCATCTCCAACTCCGATTTTACTGGACATGCTAGTGTGGGCTTTAGAACCCGGTAACATTACCTTCCCACATTTTTCTTGCACATTCTAATCCACCACCGGGAATGGATTCTCTACTACCTATTTTTCTTAAATAAACTTTTGTTTGTTATTTTGAAATTTACAAGCTCTCATGAGATTAGTGCATGTTACATGTTTCACAACTTCAAATAACTTTTGGTCAATCCACAACATCACTGCTGAATAGCTTAAACTGGTTGGCATCAAGAACCAATTTCCTAATGGAAGAGAATGCACCCATGATTCCAGCACCCGTGAAAACCACTATAATTGAGAGGTTGATCCAGTAAGTTAAGGATGATTTTGGAGGCTTGTATGTCATGTTGTACATAAGCATCGGCAGAATGAAATCCAAAGGGATGAAACCAACAGCACCAACCACACCGTTGATGTCTCCAAAAAATGGCAACATGGCTGCCAAAAACCCACAGCATATCATGTAAATTGTTCTGAGAATAATGCGAGGAATGAGATTTCTTTTGGAAAACATCCCCTGCCTCACATCAGCTGATTTCTTCTCCATTATCTCATAAGCAACTTGAGAATAAACCTGTCATAATAATATTGGGACAGACATTATTAAACCTTTGCTCATGACAGTTTTGTTCATGCTATTTCATTAAAACACACTACAAGGATCAGTTTGCTGATTTTTGTAATAACTACTTCAAATGCTTAACATGTTTACACCAGATAGTCAATCTCCACATGACACGGCCAGCTTTTTTAGCATACAAAGGTTGATGAAGATTGGCCATGATACTAGTGATTTGAAACTATGTAATAATTTTCGGTGATTGCTCAATCCTAACCAATTGCCCTTTCCATTTACAGAGAAGTGTGGGGGAGCTTACCAGGCCAATGGCAAAGAGCTGAAGAAGAACAAAGGTGATTGCAAGTGCAAGAACCCAAGTTGGGGCCAAAGAAGGTCCACTATCTGGTAGCAGACTCTTTAAAATGTTTGAGTTGGATTTGTTTCCAAACACCCAATATCCAGAAACTGCTGCAGAGTAAAAAGTAAAAAAGATTGTTGTATAACACATAATAAGGCCTTTTACCATCTTCCCAGTGGCAGGGGGAGCCAGAGTTGCCTGTATTTGCAATGACAAGGTCAATGAAACATCCAAACAAATTATCTAAACTTAGAAAGAGGAACATTAGGTACTTGTATCTCAGGTAATATGCCATTCCCAAATATTGCTGCAAGTATGGAGAGGGACGTGAAGGCACTGAAAGCCCTTGCAGACTTCTTAGGTTCTAAAGAATAGTCCCTTGGAGGGGCATTTTTTGACGTACCTGCAACATTAGGTTGGAGTTTTCTGACTTCATTACCTTTGTGAGTACTTAAACATTCAGCAATGTTTTAGTTAAAATTCTATTATTGTCTAGTTAGCATTTGACAACAAATTCTAAATTGTTTCAAAGTAACAGCAATGCACAGGGTCTGCACAATTACATTTAGTGCATACCAGAAAGACAGTTAGTTCATTTGTGTAAGCAACATAATTACACACAGACCGGATAAGAATTTATAATATGCTTGACTGAAATGTTTACTGAAAAAAACTAAAAGAGCGTAAAATGAAGTAAAATTCAAGTTCAATAAAGTTGTTCAAAGCACTCCTTAGGTTGGTCATTTAGTTAAAAGAAGAAGAAGGGTCCAAGTGAATTTGAGTGAGAAGTATTTAGCACTAGTATTATGCAATCCAATTGCAGAATTATGATTTCAAATGTTTGCACTTGTAGTAAAAGTGTAACCAAGGGAAAAAAAAAAGTACCTGCATGAATACAGGCAACAACCACAAGTAGGGTATAGCCAAGGGCGAAAAGTAGTGAACACAAGTTGATGTGTCGCAGGGAATGGAAAGAAGGAAGCTGAGATAAAACTATCATTACCACTGTCACCATTGCTATAAAGTGGTACAATTTGAGGGATCCATGAACTGAAATATTGGAGTACATGATCTTCCACGACAAAAAAAGAAAAAAAAAATCAATCAATAAATTTTTCAAGTTAAAAATTAGAAAAATGAAATACTTTAACAGTTCACACGGATATTAATACTCCAAATAATCATATTCTCTTAAAGCAAAATAGCAGCAACAGTAAAAGATAATGCAGAAAAGGATTATTGTAGAGTTATCGTTCCAGGCCAAATTACATGTCATTATGAAGTGTGAACAAAATTGCCTTCATGAACCAAAATTTCAATGTTTGGATGAGCAGAATGCGTGACTCAACAAATCACAATCATCTTCCTGTTGCGTTTGCACCGCACTTAACTCCTAGTGAAAAAAGCAGTTCAATAATTTGCTATCATTGAATTTGTATATTTGAATTTTTCTCTCTCTTCCTTCAATGAAACTTTGATATTTTCTCATTGACTACTCTATTGGCCATTTTCAGTTTGTCACTACTCACTCTAACTCAACACTTCGGCTAGACCCAACCATGGTTACGTTATGTTAGGTTGAGTTTAAGTTCTGAGAGGAAATTTCCATGAGTACTCATCCTCTTAACACTTTAGATGGTACATTGTTTTATATTGGAAGTTGGGATCAGTTCAATGACTTACGTATGAGTTAAGTGCAATATCTAATCAAGAAGTGAAAACTTGGTGAAAGGTTAGGCTAGAAAGAAAAAGGAATAAAAGAGCAATCAGATGGGACTAAACGAAACTCATTAATACTCTATAATAACACAAGTATACATAATTACAAGCAGTTGCTTTCATTGGTGTAGTCTTTATAGTTTCTTTATATAATACTAAATATAACCTCAAGGCATTCACCCGCAAGCAAGATTGCTCCAACACCAACGCCAGTGTTGATTGCCGTTTGAATGAAGATTACAAAATAAAACATCCATCCTGACCCTGTTACAAATTAATGCATCTTTTATAATCTTACAAAAATTAATAACAAAAATACATAAAATATAAACCTTACATACACCCATGATGATGTAACCTCAGAAAATCTTATAGTCTCACTTTTTATTTAAAGATCCAAAAAGATAGGGAAAAAAAAACTCGTCATATATCATTTTCTGAGGTATAACATTTATTGTTTTATTATGAGAAAAATGAAAGGAATTCAGTTGAGTAATAAAAAATATGAGTGTGTAAGGGATGGATATATGACTCTGGAAAGTCTTCACAGTTAAAAAAACAAAAAATAATAAAGTGAAATAGAAGCAGAGTAAAAATTCATTTAAAATTTGTAGACAATATATTATCTTAAATTTTCTCATTTAATTTCATAAAAAAATTTCAATTTGATCCAAACATAATATCTCACCAAACTGGGATGGGTGTACAAATTTGGGCAACAAGTATTTTGTGAGCATAAATTATTTGTACAAATTTATGTAAATTAACCAAATATAGCCCGAAATTTCGCAGCCAAATAAAAGAAACAAAACAAAACGGCTTTAAATACTAAATAAGAAAAAAAAGTGATCAAATGTATTATTTGTCTTCAAAATTAAAATAAAAAAAAAATTGACTGAAAACTATCAAAATAAACTTACCTAATTGCATCACAAGTGTCAAATGACGAATAAAACTTATAATTATCTATCTATCTATCTATCTATATATATATATATATATCTATCTATATATATATATATATATATATATATATATATATTTCATACGTTAAATATATATTAATTTTTTCATAAAACTGAATTAATTCGTTTAAAAAATATTAAATATGATCTAATAATATAATGATGGTCAACATAATGAATTAAATGATAACCCTCTCCTCTCTATTTAACGTCTCAAAATTCAACAAGAAATAAAGATATTTAAATGAATATAACCTTAAAAGATATGGATATAATTTACTTCTAACAAATAGGGAAAAAACATCCCCATAAAGAGAGAGAGAAATCCATGATGCAGAATATAAAGAATAAAACTAACAAAATATAAGAGTTAAAACTCCTATATCAGTTCACCATTAAGATCATTTTAAATTTGTCACAAACCTCTCTTTATTTAAATTAAAATGTGTGGTTTGTTCATAAACAAACATTTTAACAAGAAACTCACACTTCAGGCAAAGATTATTAGTAAAAATTAACAGATTGTACAACATATAAAAAGAACATTATTCTGCCTGATAAAAAAATAAAAAGAACATTCAAAATTTGTGTTTTATAATATTAAATAAGAAACGGTACCATAATCTTTTTGTATGATTAGCTCAAATCAGATAGTGCTTAACCTCCATTCCAGCTAGAACTTTCAGTAAGTATTAAAAAAATAGAGATATAAGACATGTGGAGTGGACGTTTAACATCTCAACGGAAAAGTAATTTAAAAGGAATTGATTTTAGTATTGAAAAAGTCAACAAGAGAATTACTGAGAAAGGAAAAAGATCTCCACAATCAAGGAAAATGAGGGAGAAACAATAAAGACTTAGCAATAACAAGATTAATTAAAACGAAGTAGACATAAGAAAAAACAAAAATGTAGATAAATTGCACAAAAAAATTCTTATAAATTAATCACCTAAAACATCCGCGGCTAGTTCTCGGAAACGGATGTGTCGGCGACCAGATTTTTCACAGTAATCAAGAACTTTGGACATGAGGAAGTAGGAGTAGAAGGTAACAACTCCCATAGTCGTTAGGCACAAGAATCCAAGTACCCACCCTAATCCTCGGAACGCGTAAGGCAAAGTCAGAATCGTTGGCCCGACGATCGCCGTTGTTAGATGGAACCCCGCGTGCCACCACTGACCTGTCAATTGTTGAGTTATCGGAGACTTTATAAGCCATGCATGGATGTGGTGGCTACTTTCGTTTAACAGAAACCAAAGCTACTTAAATTCATGAGTTCTGATGTCAATGGTTGTTGAATCGGAGTTATTTACCTTTGGATTGGAGAACGAAAGCAGCTCCGGCATCTGCATCCTCGTCGTGCTGGTTATGGATATCGGCTTTTGGTGGTTCCGTCATGGATGAACTGGCCTTGAGTTATTAACTAAGGAAGAACGAGAATGAGAGCTATACGTGAGTGGGTGTCTGTATATATATTAGGTCAGTTGCTACCCTATTATTTTAAATTAATTTGTTCTGTAATTTTTTTAGATAAACAATATTTAAGATGAAAAAACTATTATTATTTAAAATAGGATAAATAATTAATGAAGTAGGATGTATTTTGTTTTAATTACAATAAAAAATTAAAATTAAAATATAAATTTTTAATTCAATTAATATTATTTGAATTTTGAGTTAAAATAATTGGATATGTAATGTTTATTAATTGCTATATGTATTTATTAAAATAAAAATTAATATTATGTGTAATTAATTTAGAAGAAATTATTTTCTGTTAACATCATGTATGTGAAAACTTTGTACAATTGGAGGTAAATTATGATTAACACCTAAAACATGTTAACATAACATTAAGCAGATTAATCAATTAATTATTTACATAAATTAGATCAAATAAATAAAATTTTATAAACATATATTATAAATTCACAAAATAAATTAATTATGTTTTTTATTATAACATTATTATTTTTGAATTATATTTTTATTCTCTGGAAATCACATTTGGATCAAAATGATTTTTTTCTAAATATCCTCTGGAAATCACATTTGGATCTTGAAACATTTAAATTTAAATGTTAAAAAATGTTGTGAAGAGGGTCTTTGTATAGTATAGTATTTTCAATCCTGTAAAAGAAATTTATTTACATTAATTAGATTCACTTTCCAATGTATTTATGTATTTTAGTAACGCTACAGTTAATAATTAAGATATTTAGTGCTTAATTAATTAATATTAAGACAACAAAGGAAAAGTTTTTCCTTCTATAAATATGGTAAAAAGAAGAGTTTATAATAAATAAAAATATATTGTTAGACTATCCCTTTTTTGAAAATATCCTTTATAGTGTATGTTAAAAATGATGTAAAAGTGTCAATATGTGTATTTTGTTAAAATTGAAGTTGTAATTCAAACTCAATTTTATAACATTAATATATAAGTGTCATTTACATTTTAATCAATAATAATTTTTCTATTTCATAGTTCTGCCGTTTAAAGTTTTAATAGAAGTTCTATTTTTCAATGATTGAGGCGTATGAAAACTAGGTTGCCCGCCATTGCAGTCTCATAAAGTATTATTTGGACAGTGACGGAGTATTCCTTATTTGTTGTTGTGTACACACTTTCCAAATGCGTCTCAGATTAAAAAATTAAAAAGCAATATTATTTTATTTTCACTCTAAATATATTAAGTGTTAATATATTTTTATACCATGAATTATTTTTTAAATTAAATAGTTCATGAAAACTTGCATCAAGCCACCCATATCGGTCTATCCAAATTTGAAAACTTTTTCTTATTTTCCTCATTTCAACTTGAAGATGTTTGATTTGACGAAAAGATCGGTCTCTTTGAAAACCTAGAAAACAATATTATAGAAAATGAAAAAAAAAAAAAGTTATTTGTTTGTGATTTGACGAAAAGATCGGTCTCTTTGAAAACCTAGAAAACAATATTATAAAAAATGAAAAAAAAAAGTTATTTGTTTGTGATTAGGCCATCTGGGTAGGTGCATCCCAGATACATCTTAGGGAAGATCCCCAGAGGTGATCATAAAACGCAATGAATTGCAATGAAGAGGCACTGCACAAGAACACTCATAGAAAAGTCAAAGGTTATTATTAGCATTTATGGCTCATGTTTGTTGAAAGGATTCCTTGCTCAGATACTAACTCTCCCAATCTATTCAATGTCAATAGATAATCTTTAAATAAATGAGTTGCTTTGGAAAGAGATATTCCACATGGGTGATCACAGAGCAAATAACTGCAAACATTTAAATTTTGTTCACAAATGAAAAACCAGCATGAATTTCCTAAGTAAGAGATCAACTGCGTCGTGAATGAACCAGACATGATTGTTCGATTTTCTTTACAACTCGTGTAAAGAAAATTACAGTTGAAAACGGACAACTAAACTTTAAAAGATAAGCATATTCAATACAATTTGAACATGCACATGGAGATTCTTTTTCTAGATTCATTATTCGGGTTTTGCAGAAAGAGATTTGTTGTATTCCTCCATCTCCTTCTTGTACGCGTCCATTGCATCAGACGCTTGGCTATTCCAGATTTGCCTATCTTCCTCACTCAGTTCCTAATCAATGATAACAAAATCAAAATTGAACTAGTGTTCTAACTAAGCAAAACCAAAAGTAATTGTGCAACAAAGCTATGCTCCAATACGTACCTTCCACTTCAATGAGACGAGTGCATTAAGGGTTGATGTGTTGATTCCTGATCTTTCATCTTGCAAAGTTTTCCTTGCTTCTTTGCTGGGCACAGAATAAAATTTCAACTTTCTACAACACCATAAATAATATTTTCTCAATTTAATTTAACTTGCAAGTTGAAGATACCTGAATAGGATGAACGATGATGGAGGCCTCTTAGGCCTGTTTGGATCAGAATTCTTGTCTTCCTTGTTTTGTTTCTTCTTCTGACGATTCTGTTTAGTTTTCTGCACCAGGATAGGGTGGATTAGCATCAGTAAAAATACAAGGTGTGTAATAAAAAAATGAAGGAAGAACAAGAGTTTAAACTGAAAGAGAACAGAAGAAAAAAAAAATAATACCTTGATAATATTATCAGTTTTCTCCTTCTTCTTCAGCAGTTGCAAGGCTTCTTGTTTCTGAAGTTTCATATGCTCCTCCTCCTCCTTCATGAGGTGGGCAGCCTCCTCTTCTTTCTTCTGCTTATAAGCCTCCATTTCTAAAGCATATTTCTCCTTGTTCTTCTTTGCCATCTGAGGGGTTACAAGACAAGATGTAATAATCATTTAGAGTTTAGAGACCAAATGCACAAAATCTCTCATAGAGTTGAGAGACCAAATGAACAAACCTCTTCATAGGGTTTCCTCTGTTGCTCTGTCATGTTTTTCCACTCTTGGGCTGTGATCTTTGGAACCTGAATAAAAGAAGTATCAAATTATGTTTTTTTTTTTCTTTAGAAAGAGTCATGGTTAATGAACAAGAAATAATGGGAAAAAGCACACGCAATTACCTCCAAGAAATTCTTGTTTTGGGCAAGAAGAGCTGCCCGCCTATCGTTGGTGAACAAGAAATAAGCAGACATGGGTTGCTTTGGTTTCAATGGATCCTTCTCTTTCCTGGGAAGATCCAATACGAACATCACTAACCAGACAAGTTACAAAGAGAAAAGTAATATGCACAAACAGCATTGTAAATGGTCAAAGAGGGAGTATTTAAAATTTACTTGTTCTTCTTGGTTTCTTTTTCTGCCTCTTGTTTGAATTGTATGTACTGTTCAAGCAATTCCATTGCAGTCCTCTGTTTCTGCTCCTCTTCAAACAACCTCATTGCCTCACTCTCACGCTTTTCCTTTGCAATCACTTGCAAATAAGCTTCTTTCTCAGCATGATATTTCTCCTCATAAGACTTCTTTTCCTCTGCACTCAGAGTCTTCCATTTAGCCCCCAACATGTTAGAAGTCTCCTTAAACTCTGCCTCTGGGTTCGTTTTTTTTATCTGCACCAAACACAAAAGACAACAATACATTAAAACCATTGAATTCAGGCTAAACCAACAAAAGAAAAAGAAAATAGAATTATTTCAAACAATAACTTGGTTTTACCTCATTCCATTGGTCTTTCATCCACAAAATATAAGGTGGAGAAGGTCTTTTCTTCTCAGAGCCGCCTGCTTTCTTCTTCTTGTCCTTCTTTGTTTCATTATCTTTCATCACAGGCAAATTCTACACATGTAGGAAGAGAAACACCCACATAAATAAATAAAAAGAAAAACACAGGAAGATAATGAAAATCAAACTTTAAAAAAGGATATTCAATCACAAAAAATAATACAATGGACCCCCGATGAAACTCTAAACATATTTGAAGATCGTGATAAAATTAAGACACCCGTATGAAAGATGAACTGAACTCACCATAGTTGGTTTAAACTCCTTCAATTTCTGCAGTTTTTTCAGCTCAACTTGAAGTTTCTCTTGTTCACGTCCACGGTTTTCGAGCTCTACGTCCTTTTGCTTCAGAGCCTCGTCTTTGGCCTTCAAAAGCTCTTCAGTCTTCTCCTTATCGAGGCGCATCTGCTGCAACATTTCCTGCATCTGGAGCAATTCTTTCTCGAAAGATTGCTGCTTCTTGGAATCTTGTTTCGACGAGGGTGAAATTGGAGTCGCTGAGGACTCGGAAACCTTCCCGGCGATGATGTTGGCCTCATTTGTTGATGGGGTTTTATCCTTCAGGACCTTTCTGCCCCTCCCCCGCTTCGTGGCTACCGGAACAACTGTGTCACCCATCGATGAAACAATAGAACAACGTGAAAGAGTTGTTTCTGAAAAATTGTTCTAAACAGTGAGTTTATTTGGAGCAGAGGACGAGGTCTTATGTAGGATAATTGGAGCAACGGTAGGAATTTTCAAATTTGAAATAGGGGGTGTGTCTCCTCGTTTCTCTTTAATTATTTGACCGTTTTTACCATGTTTGGGGATATTTTGAATTTTTGAAAATCCACATAATTAATAACTATTAACTGGTAATTTTAAACCAGTAAGGTTACAAACATAAAACTTATAAATGAAAATTGCATTCCTGCTTGGATTTGAACATTTGAAATGAATTGCTGTTAATAAAAAACCAACAAATGGTACTTTTAAAAAAAAATGTTAAGATGGGTTTATTTTCTTAAAAATGAAGATTATTCCAGATGGGTCAGTCTTATATATAATTTTTTTATATTCGGAAAACATTATTGTTTGTTTTCATTGTAATGATAAGCTTTGAGTGCTTTCATATTTTATTTTATTTTTCAAATTTATATAAAATAAATTCAAATTTATTAAAATTAAGAAAATAAATTAATCAATTATACAGAGACAAAAATCAAAACTTTTGGTGTATTAAAAAAACAAAAAGATATTAATATTAATCTTATACACACCACTTTCTCGGTTTTATAGAAAAAGAGAGAGAGATGATAGATTTGATGCCCATGCACTTCCATATCAAAATTAATTGTAAACTAATATTTAGAGTTCCTTTAGCTACATTCAATATATTTATCTCCAACCTCCATCATCCTTCTGTATGAATATGAATATCAAGAATCACAGTATAGAGAGAGAGTAACAATTCACTCAATATTCACAAATGTATGGTGGCATTTAACTGGTTTTCTTTTTCTTACCCCTTCACAATCATCTCCATTATTATATCATTCCAAGTGTCTATTGGCCCAGGTAAGCACCAATGCAAACAATCATTCTGAACTTTAGCATTTTTGTCCTTTGCAAATGGTTGAAATTGCCTGTATGGACCAGGATGCCCATCAGGTCTCAATTGTGATAGTGCAGAGAAATCCACAAGCTTAAAATTCACACCCTTTTTTGAAGCTTCAGAAGCTGCCTTTCCAACCTCATCTAACTCTATGTCACGGAGCATCTGGTTCAAATATTTTCTTTCCATCTCACCTTCTTTAATTGGTGCTGTTCTATTGCAAGTTCCCCCACTGAACCACTCTCCATTTTCAAAATGATCAGCTGTGAATGTCCTGAAAAAGACCACCCCTTTGTGATTTGAAGAAACTACGAAGTTCATCACAAATTTTAAGGCTTTGCGGTATGCGAAGTTAAATCCCAGCTCTGTCAGGTTCCTCTTAGGACAGGAGTGGCAGCCCAATATGGTGTCATTCTCATAGTAGATTGCAGATTTCAGAAACCATTTCCCGGTTGAAATAATGATGTAATCAAAATCCAGGTATTGATCCGTCCATTTACTGTCCAGTTTGTCAAGATGTAGCTCCACTTCAGAACTCGAAACTCCATTTATGTCTTCAAATATAGCAGCTTCCACAAGGAATGGAGACCAAATCACTGATATACGGAAGTTGTATGAGGGGAAGTTCCAGCTTTTGCTCTTGTACTCCTCATCATGGTAGACTAAGACAGGTTGTTCCACCTGAAGGACAAAATAGTTCGTGTCAATCACTCTTCTTCCAATGGTTCCCGAGAATAACACCAGTATATGTGTATATATAGGCCACGATAATTTCTAAAATACATTATGCTCTGTAGCATTGTGATAACATTTTGTAGCACCGACAGTTAAACTTTACAAGAAAACCAAGTTGTACCATGGATTAGAGTAAGTGTTGCAATCTATTGATTAGAGATAATATCAAATTATATTATAACAAACTTTATTTTACAAATTAAACTTTATTTTACAAATTAGTTTTGTGAGATTAAGTATAAACTCAGTTACTAAGATCATGCTTATCTTAATAAGATTATAGTCGCAACCATAGGTGCATAGACTTCTTTACAAAAATCAATAATCATTCCAATGGAAGTTCAAATTGAGCCTTGTAAACCAAAATGATGCTATTGTCAATGAATTGAACAAGTTTTCAAATACTTGTATAGTATCCAAATCTCAGTGCCTCAAATCTACAAGACACTAGATTCTGATGCAACTTCAACAGAGCTAGGAAGTAAAAACCAACTATTTTACTTAACTCTCACGCGCACTAAATATATAGGTTCATGCCTATAAGCGACTGTAAACATATAACTTCCAAGTACTTAGGCCTACTACATCATTTATTTACTCAAACAAGTGCAGCCAAACAAAAGCAAACAACAACAGATTCTTCATTTTATTTTTCAAAGTAAATAAACCCAACCTCCAAGGTTAGACATTGAAACCAAAAGCAAGATCCCGGTCCAACATATAAGAATTTAAGTGCAAAAGACAGTTGTCTGATCCTCATAGAAACAATCGAACAAAAGGGAAAGCAACATTTGGACCTAATGATTAGTAATGGAACCACTAATGATATGGCAATACATACCTGGGAGAGAATGCAAAGCAGGGATTGAACATGGTTGCGGGAAATGGAATCACCAATGAATGCCCAGGCTTTGTTCCGCATCATGTTGAGAAACCTATTTGGATCAAACTGAGGCAAATCACACTGTCTAGGAGCCCACCTCCAATACAGAAACTCTCTGTCAGGCCTTCCATTCTTCAAGCAATTTTGAGGAGTTTCAATAAGGTCGCAGCTTTCGTTGGTGTAAGTTGGACCAGACGGGTTCGGAACCCAATCCCCGTTGAAGTAATCACATTGTTCTGCATTCGATCAAGGTCAAGTCAGAACCACACATTCACACTCCTACCTCACAATCCAACTACCTTATTCAAAAATCTAAACAACATGTGTGCGAGAGAGCTCAAACTCTACACCACCGACTAAGGTAAAATAACCTATTCGTGTCTGTTGACTCCCACATTGAGTTGTTTTTTCATCTGATTAAACATAATAACTATTCTAAAAGTTACATCTGGTTTCCAATTCGTAAAAACTAGACTCAAAGTACACAGAAAGTAAGCTCACATACGTAATGTAACATAGATAAGGTATGATCACGAAAAACAAATTCCACAACAGCATATCAGAATCGTAGATCTAAACGCACGTGCATATATTTTTCTGTCAAAAGGGTCAATAGAAAAGAATTCAACACTGACCTGATTCTGTGGGAGAGAGCTGATCTTCAGTTTCAGAAACGAATTCCAGAACAGGTGGGGGTTCGGGAAGACGACCCAGAAGAGGTGGAGGTTCGGGAACACGTTCCAGAACAGGCGGAGGTTCGGAAAGTGGTTGTGAAAGAGCTGCAGTGTGAGGAGGATTGTGGGGCTCTGATAAGGTGGCTTTTTGAGGAAATGGGGATTCGAGAACAGGGGAAATCTGCGAGGGCAGGGAGTGAAAGAAGAGAATACGGAAAGCGAGGCCTACGAAGAAGAGGGTGAGAAGAAACTTGAGGAAGATATTTCTGTGGGTGAAGGGGAAGTTCTGCTTCAAATAATCGGTTCTCATTTTGTGTTTGTTTGTTTGGAGAAACAGTGGTGACAGAGCATGGAACAGAGGAAGTGAGCTCCTCTGTTTCGTGTCTTTTTGAGCAATGAAAGTGAAGAAGCTAAGGAGAAAGAGCAGAGAGAAGGTGTGGAATAGTTCGTAGATCCATGTCTGTTACCGACTAGTTTTGACGACAAGACAAGATTCTCTCCACCTATTATTTTCCACTTTTTAATTAACAATTTATCACATTTCTCTCTGTTAGCTTCACTTCAGATCCATGAATAAACAATGATTACAGTGCATTAACAGAGTATTCCTTCTATAATTCATTTTCTTTTTCCACATATTCAGATCCATGATTCAACACTATTTGTTCCTGAATATTTATTCCTTATGTTGTGGGAGATTCATCTCTTTCATCAGAATCAAATTCATTCAGTTCATGAAACAATAAAAAAAGAAAGTCTTCATAGTTATCTTAATGGGATTTAAACCCATTCCCATCAAGTCAATTGGCAACATATTATTAACAATATACTGCCTCAATTAAGCTTTGAGATACTTTATTCCTTTTAATGGAATAAAAATAAACTATTTAGTGGAACCGAAATAGTTAATCAGATAAAATGAAAATTAACGTAATTAGATAAAAAAAATTATATAATAAAATTGTTGTATTCGATACTTTTATTCACATAAATAAAAGTCAAAGAAAAAAAATTGAATAGTTTTAAAAAGAAGATAGTTCTTTTAAAATGAAAATTAAATAATTATTTTTTATTAATTTTATATTTTAATTATAAAATATTCAAATTTTATTTACAAAAAATCATTCCATTTCTATTTCTTCTTAGACTATGACTCCCAATCATACATTAAGAGGAAAATAATATATTATAATTGTTTTAAGACATATCGTAAAAATGGTAACTTAATCACTAAACTTTGCTTATTAAAATAATTACAATATCAGTATTATTGTAATCAGACACTTTCGGTTCCACTAAATAGTTTATCTAAGGTAACACTTACTTAAGTTCCAAGCCATAATAAAAAGTAGTTGAAAACATATTAAGACTTTCGTAAAATTAATAAAACATTGTTGAAACACAAATAAAAAATAAATGAATAGCGAAAATGATATTTCTTACTGAGAATTAATAAAACTATGAGTGCTCTTAAACAAAACATTAACACCTATATTAATTTCTTCAAATGCTAATTTTTATCTTATTCTTTCACACTAAATAAGAATTTTTATAGAACAATAAAAAGGACAAACGATAAAAAAAAAAAAAAAAAACTAGTAAGAAAAAAACATTAGAAAAAACGACACATATTCCAGCGAACGTGGAAGGTTAATACTTTTCAAATTGGACTGTTGTTTAAATGATTTTTTTTTTATATATAAACAAGAGAACAATTAATCTGAAATGTCAAGACATTTTTTTTTTAAATGAAGACACTTAAAACCTGCTCTCCCACATTCTTAGACAGAAACCTAAATAGAAAATTATAAAAATTTGAATAAATTAGATAATCAAATTCTTAATAAGGGATATAAATATATACTTATATATATATATATATATATATATATATTGCAAACAGCTGTAAAGTTTTAATTTATTATTTTAATTATTAGATTTCCAAAACCAAATAATTATTGTTCCGGATTATGCTAAATCTACTGTTGCTTATTTTCTTTTCGCGTTGGTATATATACTCAAGTGTATAAGTTTAAGATATTGAATATGATCAATAATTTTCAACATCTAGGGGCCCATATTATAAATTTAAGTTCAATTATTAATATAAATCAATTTGTATTCTACTTTGTGTTTTAAAAAATATAATTTAAAATTTATTTATTACTTATTTTATTAAAAAAACTAATCATTTATAGTTTTAAAAAGTTATTTATTTTTTCAAGCCATGGCAATTATGAATTATTTTTTAATTTTAAACCTTTTTTTTTCATTCAAAATCTTATTTTCTCCCATTCAAAGTTATAAATTTTTCATATACTAAAACAAAATTGTGGTTTCCGTCAAACCTATTGATTAAAATGTGTATTTTATTTAATCTAACAATTTTAGTTAAAAAACATTATATAAAATTTCTAATCTCTTTATATATATATATATATATATATATATATATATATATATACACACACACGTTTAAACCAAAGTATAATATGTAATTTCATCATATATTAATGCTGTAGAATACGAATTAAAAATATTTGTACGTAAAAAAAATTGTCTTGTTTAACATTCTTTCATAATCCTCGTGTGGGGTTATGTGGTTGGCTCCATCCACCTGCAGGCTGAGCATTGTACTAATAATGGCTAATTATTGACTAATAAACAGTGCACTGCGAATCTCATTCTCTCTTCTCTCACTTGTCTTACACATGCATCATTCTAACTTCTAAACCATTCTTTATGTTGATGAACTCCAACAAACTGTGAATAACCATTTTAACATATGAATTAAATGTTACTGTTTTAATCATCAATAAATAGAAGGGTTTCCATTTTGTTTAAACAAACTCTTGAATTTGATATTTTACATGAAAAAAATTGTTAAAAAGAAGTTCTCACTATAAATAGCAAATCAAGTTTACTAACACATATTAGTTATCAAGTTAAATAAAATTATTGTCTTGCTCAATAATTCATGGAAATGTATATTGGACATATTTTCTGATAAAAAGGTGCCTTTTTGAGAGGGGTTGTGAGGTGTGTGGTTAAGAATGTGGAATGAAGGGTTGGCAATGGAAAATGATTGAAATTTTGTTGTCATGTAAGAGAAGCTTGTAACTTTTAAGACACTGATCTTAGCCTTTTTGAGAGGGGTTGTGAGAAGGTGTGTGGCTAAGGAAGAAAATATTCCTATTGGGTTTTGTGTAAAATAAGCTGCACCACTCATTGAGTTTCAATTCAATCCAAAACCACATGGTACTTAACAATCGGCCTTCATCTTCAATTCAATTATTACTTTGACTCATCATACTAAATATATGAATAGGAGATCTAATATTTTTAGACCACAAGTCTGTTAAGGCGGCTGTGGCTACTGGGATATCAGATGGAATAGAAACTTGTTATCACAAGTTATTAGCCTCTCTCAGAAGAGTTATTATGTTTCTCAGAAAATATGATTCTAAATTATTTTGAATTATGTAATATAAAATCATATTTTAAATTCTGTATGGAGATGGAAAAACGAACAAGAAACAGAAACAAGCGTTACAGAAATGAAAGAATTAAAACAGGAATTTGATACTGGGCACTTGTTTATCAAAATATTTACGTTGAACAAATTAAGGAGAAAACTCTGTAACATTATTCAATTCAAAAAAATTCAAGAGGAACAAAACTAGCTCTACACGATGCTCCTGATACTGGACAAATTGAGTTACAGACACGCACATATTTGAGATTAAAAAAGAACAAAGAATCAATTCACATGAACAAAAAATGAGCTAATGAGAAATTAAATGACCATGACATCATGCATACCTAATTGAACAAGCAGCATAGAAAAACTCGAGAAAAAACGAGGCTTTATGCTGCTCTCTGGCCACTGCGAGTCTTTGATAGAATGTCCTTGAGATAGTCATAGCGACTGCGATGATAATCAATCCACAAACACAGCTGCCTGATAACTTCCCTCTTCTCCTCTCCCAAGTCCAACATACCGTCCTCTTTCTCTTTCATCATTTTCTCCAGCTCTCTAACTGTCTTCTTTAGTTGTTCTACAGTTGTTGTCAGATTCATCTTCTCTGATTCTTCCTTTCCACTCTTTGCCTCTAACTTCTCAACTGTCTTCCTCAAAGCCACTTCCTCTTCATTTTTAACTTGCAGTTGCTCCAACAACTGGCTTTTGTCTCTCTTTAGCTGCTCTTTTTCCTTATTCATATCCCTCACATGCCCCCTTGCAATCTCAAGCTCGCGTGAAATGTTGTAGACACTCTCCTCGTAATTTTTGCAGTCATCAGAAACACGACAGCTTACAATTTCTATGCCAGTCATGACACTGTTCACACACTCTCTGACATTAGAAACAATTCCATCGAAGGCTTCATTGTTGGCAGTTATTAGTGCTGATAAAATAGCAATTCTGTCTTCAAGCGCTGTCTGATCTTGCTGAAACTTTTCCTCCGTCTTCCTAAAGCTTTCTTCTCTCTCACTCAACAATTGTTCTGTGACCCGAAGCTTCTGGTTTGACAGACGAAGCCTAACCTCAAGGATCCGAACATTCTCAAGCAAAGTACTGATTTCATCTCCTTTATCTTCTAGGTCTCTTTTTAGGTCTTCTACTGTATGTTCCAAATCAGCTACCTTCTGATCTTTCAACTCAATTCGTTCATGAAACCATGCTGCCATTTCTTCAATTTTCTTCTCTGCAACTTCAAGCTTGACCATGCATTCCTGAAACAAACCATCAATTTGTTTATATTCTTCATTTAACCTCTGATATGAATCTTCTCGCTCTTCTAGTGTTCTCTTAAGATCCATAGACCTGCTTGATATGTCATTCTTTTCATTCTCTACCATTACAAGGCTTTCTGCATGTTCTTGACTAATTTTTTCATGCTGGAGTTCCAATTCTTCTTTTGTTTTCTGTAATGAAAGTAAGCCTTTCTGCAGATCATCAATTTGGGCCGTGAAAGCAATTACTTGTCCGGAAGCCTCACTCTCTTTTTCGTCAAGCTTTTGCTGTAAAGTGGATAACTCTGACTCTTTCTCAGCTAATGTTTTCTCCAGTGCACTAATCGTTCCCTGCAATCTCAAAATCTCCTCTCTCAGTTCAGTGTTCTCATGGACTTTAGCTCTGATTTGCTCTTCAACTTCGCCCTTCAGGTTTTGTGTGGAATCTACCTCCATCTTTAGCTTTTCACACTGATGTTCTAATTCTTGTTTCTCATTCTGTAGGGACACCAAATCATGTTTCTGATCATCAATTTGGACTGTTAAGGCAGTTATTTGGGCAGAAGCCTCACTATGCTTTTGGTGAAGATTTTCCTGTAAAATGGATAAATCTGACTCTTTCTCAGCTAATCTTTTCTCCAGTACAGTAATTGTTCCCTGCAATCCCGAAATTTCCTCTTTCAGTTCGGTGTTCACATGGTCTTTAGCTCTTATCTGCTCTTCAACTTCACCCTTCTGGTTTTGAGAGGAATCCAGCTCCACCTTCAGCTTTTCACACTGCTGTTCTACTTCCTGTTTCTCATTCTGCAAGGACACCAAATCTTGTTTCAGATTTTCAATCTGGACAGTGAAGGCAGTTATTTGGCCGGAAGCCTCGCTCTCTCTTTCATGAAGCTTTTCCTGTAAACTGGATAGTTCTGCCTCTTTATCGGCTAATGTTTTCTGCAGTGCAGTAATTGTACCCTGCAATCCAAATTTTTCCTCTCTCAGTTCCGTGTTCTCTTGGTCTTTAGTTCTCAACCGCTCTTCAACTTCAACTTTCTGGTTTTGTGCGGAATCCAGCTCCACCTTCAGATTTACACACTGCTGTTCTACTTCCCGTTTCTCATCCTGTAAACTGGATAGCTCTGCCTCTTTCTCAGCTAATGTCTTCTCCAGCACAGCTACTGTTCCCTGCAATCCCAAAATTTCTTCTCGTAGTCCAGAGTTCTCATGGTCTTTAGTTCTCATTTGTTCTTCAACTTCACTCTTTTGGTTCTGTATAGAATCCACCTCTAACTTCAGCTTTTCACACTGCTGTTCTAATTCGTGTTTCTCTTTCTGCAGTGATGCCAAATCATGTTCAAGATTCTTAATTTGTTCACTGGAGGCCATTATCTGAGCTGAAATTGCTTGCTCTGTGCTAATAAACTTATCCTGGAGAATCGACAAATTTGATTCTCTATCTGTTGATATCTTCTCTATTTCTGCTATTTTTTCATGTAGCTCCAACATTCCCTGTTTCATGTGACCGATCTCATGGCTTTTAGCCCTTATTTGCTCTTCAGCTTCACTGTTTTTGTTCTGAATGGCGTTCATCTCTGATTCCATTGTCCTTAGCTGCTTGGCTAAATTTTCTCTGTCTTCCAGAAGTCTCTCTTGTTCAAGGATTTTTCGGTCAATTTCCTCTTTCAGAGTTTGCATTTCAATCATATTCTTGGAATTTTCGTGGACTTTTTCTACTAACTGAGCTTCCAAGTCTGATTTCTGATGCTGGAGGGACGTCACTTCTTGCTGCAATGCATTCACCTCATTTGTGATGTTTTCCACTTGAGTGGAAGCTTCGTTACTTTTAAAAATTATCTGCTCTTCGAGTTCATTTTTTTGAGTATGTAGTGTCCCAATATCAGTTAGCAGCTTGTTTATCTGAGATGTTAAATCTGAAATTTTCAAAGATGACTCATTCTCATTATCTTCAAGTTTCTTCACCATTGCAGATAGCTCCTCTTCTCTTTCTCTGGACTTCAATTCGAGTTGTGATATTTGGTTTTGTAGGCCTGAATTGTGCTCTCCTAGTTCCCTTGCTTCAGTGGTGCTGCTCTTCATTTGTACTTCTATATCTCTTTTCTGGTTTTTCAGTGATTCTAACTCCAACTCCAGGTTGGTGACCTGTGCCTCAAGTTCCCCGATACGATTTGAGGATTCTTTCTGAAAACCTTCATGCATCAGAGTAAAGGCATTAATTTCCCTTCCACTCTCATCAAGTTTCTCTTTTAACTGACTTGATTCAGCTACAAATTCTTGTATTCTACTCTGTGCCAGCTGAACCTCATTTGAAGCCTGTGAAAGTTGCTCTTTTAAAGATTTGTTTTCTTCCTCGGCAACTTTCAGATTGTGGCTTATACCTGTCATTTTCTGTTCTCCGTCTTCCAACTGCGGTTTCAGAATGGAAAGTTCACCTGTAACTGCCTCTAACTCTTTGCCAAGAGCTAATTTCTCATCTTTCAGTTGATCAACAAGGGTTCTGAAGCCATCAGTAATCTTCTTCTCCTCCTCAATCTGTTGGAGAGTTGTCTCCTTCTCCATGGTCAAACTATCTTTTTCTATCTTCAACTCTTCCAATCTTTGACTCAGTTCAGCTTCTTTTTTGCCAGCAATATCCACTTGTTTACTTAGTTCAGCATTCTCAGCCAAAAGTTTAGATCTTTGAGTGCCTAATACTTCAGCATCACTTTTCAAATCCATGTTAACTGTATCTGCTTCTTGTATCTTGCTCAGTGCTGCAAGATATTTGGAATTAAGATCCTCCTTCTCTTCATGTGAAATTGTCAACTTCCGATTTAATTCAGCCACTTCTGCATGCACCACTTCAAGCTCTTGCTTTAAGTCTCCGATTGTCTTTTGAAATTCATTTTCCAGTTGTCCGTTTTTGTTGCCTTTGTCCTTTGAAGAATAATCTGAACCTGAATCTGAGTCCGAGCTGGATGAAGAACTCCCATTTTCTCGCTTGCCCTTGATCCTTTTCCTTAACTCAGCTGTTAGATTATCATATTGCGCATACAGTGATTGGTATTGATTGTGGAAATCTTCAATCAGTTCAATAAGTGGTTCCCTCTTGGAAAGTTGCACTGGGGTACCATCCTCTTCAAGGTTGTCATTTTTAATAAGTTTCAATATTTCTTTCACTTTGTCTTCAATATCTGTAGGAAAAGTAGAAAAACTATAAATCATTGGTTTGATCATCGTGATGTGATATACTTGTAGATCATAGTAAAGTATTCATCACTATTTTCAGAGATATGATATCATGCGGTCATAGTAGCAGCTGAATTTAGCCTTTCATAAAAAATTGTACCTGCTTTAGCTACGTGGAGCTGCTCTTCTTTATTAGGGTCAATATGACTTCCAAACAAAGATTTGATAGACTCTCTAAGGCGATGTTTCACCATCTTTTCTTATAGATTTTCAACTTCTTAGGAGGACCACATCAAGATAGTATGTTACCACGTTGGTTCCTGGAAGTCAGAAGTGGAAATTTTAACACAATTCCTTGATATTTTGAGCCCTGTAATGCACACAAATTTGTAGATGTTTATGAGAAATATTCAGATACGTCGATAACGAGACTACAAATAAATCTAGCTACTTTTTGAGCCATCAAAATTTTATTTATATCTATCAAACTTGATAAACAAATATAAATTATAGGAGACCAACTGAAACATGTAGAATCAGTTCCTGAATTATCCAACTTGGTCACGAGTCCCTAAATGATAGAAATTACAATCTGTGATCACCAAATCTGCGATTGGTCATTAATTTCAGTCAATGAAGTCCCAAAATTGTATTGATCTTAAGCATAAAGTTTTCAACTTTTTTATCATTAAAGGGCTTGTTTAATCAACACTGTATCTTTCAAAGACTAGTTTTTTTTTGCACGTTGTTTAGTTATTACAGTAGTAAGTGCATGTGATATTCGTGGGCAGTCTTTCAACAGCAACACTTTGTCACAGGATTTTGTTCAACAGCTTCTTTGCCCACCAAGATGGTGGGATGCAATATTTGGTGTCTGAACAAAAATATTTAAAGTAAAATATTTTTCCAAGATATCACTAGCAAAAGATGTTGCAGGAAATTTACTGAGTTTGATAAGTGAGAGAAGGAAAGAAAATAGAATTGAGTAGTTTGGTAGTAAAAAAAAAATATGTGGGACCCAAAATATGTCTTTCCATAAAATAGCAATGAATAACATGATTGATTATGTTATGGAACAGAATCCGATTGTGTTGAGCATTACCAATTTTTAGTTAAAAAAACACTTTCATAGATTTCGAGGCTCTCAATCGATTTGGGAGGCTTAGGGTTTTTTTTTTCTTAAAACTTATTTTTGTTATAGTAAATAAATAAAGCAAAATAACGATAAAAAAATAATGATAATAAAACTAATAAAACAATACTAATAACTAAAATAAATAATATTAATGTGATTAGGAATAATAATAGATTATTTTTATTATTTTGTTTTCTTAATCATATAATCTCAAAAAGTTCATTTCCACTTTATTTTTTCTTAATTTCTCTTCAACTAAAAACTATATTTACACTATATTTCTCTTCCTTTTCTTCACTTATTTTCTCTACCAAATATTACAATATAAGGGAAGATTGTGAAAGCACAAAGGTTTTTATTCAAAATAGAAACTACTATTATTTTTGTAAATTCATCAGTCCAATGCTAAAAAAATGAGGCCTGGTGCCTCGTGCTTTAGCGGGTTTAGTTCACTTTTTGTGAGGAAGTGAAATTGGGTTCAATTATGGGATGAATTGCGGGCAAGATATAATCTACAAAATAACGAGGAAGAGGGGCAGAACGTGTAATTATTTGGACCCACCCATCAGGGACAGATTCTCAATTAATAGATGTTATGACTATCATCGCTGTACCAACGTTTTATTCCCTCACCTTCTCAGACTTCAAATTTTCAGAACAAGATATAAAAATAAAATAAATACATACGTATTTTTAATAATGACCATATGTATTTTAAGCATGTTATTATGACTATAAGTATTTTTTTATTAAAAAAGTTAAAAAAAAAAGAAGAGGGATAGAAATAGAGCAACTAATCTGACACCACGTCAGCAACTCTTGGAATCATCCCAGAAAAAGATTGGAAATCAAACGTCACAGCTCAACAGAAACTTTCTTTCAGCTAATTTCAAGTGATTTAAAAATGAAACTGAGAAAAGGAAAAAAGAAATCAATCTTTGCGAGGGAAAACATAAGAAAGCAGATAGGAAACACTAATCTTGATCTTCAAGATCATTATATTTCGAAATCCGATTTAGGTACCTGAGATACGGTTTCCGTTTCCCTTCTACTCTTCTCTTAAGAATTGGCTAAGCTCCAAAAACAAAATTGCAGCTACCTGTAGAGAAAAATTACAAAAGGCAAAGTTCAAGGTAAGAAGAAGAACGAGTGAGCTTCAAATTTAATCAATGCATCACCTGATAACAAAATCACCAAAAAAAATTAACGATAGATAATTTTACATAGCAGCAATAGCTTTCTTCCTCTGTCAACTGTCAGTAATATCTAAGCAAATTTATTAATTTTGTCCTTAAATTCAAAGCATGGCAAAGAACACAGTGGTTCAAGATCGACATAGAAAATTAACAAGACAATAAAAATTCATATCAAAGATTAAAGATCAGATACAGCTACGAAAGTTTACCCTGTGCAACTGCAGAGAAGGAGAAAAAAGAATCAAAGAAACCAGGAGAAGCTGAATTACGAAGTAAACAAAGTTGATCCGATCGAATCCAAAACTGAAACGATCACAGAAACGTAAGAGCTTAAAATTGAAGTGATGGAAGAGTTTAAGGAAGACTGAGGATAGGAAATCGACGGTCACCGGTGAAACTAGGAAGGAAGATCGTAGAAGCGGGAGCAGAGGATCGAAACTCTGAGAAGAGAAAAAAGAAGGATTGAAGGGAAGGAAGTGACTGAAAGGGAGCTTCAAGAGAGACAGAGTTTGTTTCTCTTTGGTTTAGTTAAAGTTTGTATAATTAAATGATAAATAAATAAATATTAATTTTAAAAAATTGTAATGATATCAAAAAGTGGCTTTGTTTTGTTTGGATTATAGCGCTCTCAAGAGACGCCAGCATTTTACACCTTCAAATCTCAGGAATGGAATCTTTGGAATTGTTTTTCAAATCTTTGCCCTTTTCTTTCTCTATTTATTACCACAATGCCACCATTACCTCTGCCCGTTATTTTCTTTTGAAATTCTGGACACTGTATTATTAATGTTCCGGTTTTTATTTTTTTATAAACTCATACTAGTATTTTCTAAAATTTCAATTTCCTATTTTTCTTCTATTTTTTATTCACTTTTCCGAAAAATATATAATAAAATATAAATTTTTTATTAATATAAACTTCTTATTTATCACGCACTTATTCAAGTAAAGCATAGTCAAATAACGCGAAAATAGGATTGAGATATCGACAGAATTGTAGAAAACTATGATTGAGATATCGACAGAATTTAGAAAACTATAAACCGCTCTCTATTCTACTCTAATTATAATAATTCGGGTATGTTTATAAAAAGAAAATAAAATTTTTAAAAGTTAAAAATAAAATTTTTAACAAGTCATCCTTGTTATCAAATCATTTTGTAGATAAAAATAATTGACTTATAAAAGAATATGTTCTTTTCTTTTCTATTTCTCTCTCGTGTATGAAAAAACTATACAAATATATATTTTCATTGATCAACTTATATCTTTTTTTCATATTTTAAGAATTGTTTGTTTTAAAATTACAATATCTCAAATAAATAGTTTAAAGTACTGTTATAAAAATTATCATAAACTTAATATGATATAACAGTTAACATGCATATAAAATATAAATAAATATAACCATAAATTAAACTTTATATACAAAATTCTAATAAAACATGTATATAAAAGGATTCTCAATTATAATTAAAGAAAAAAAAAACACATAAGTACTGTACTATTTATGTACAATTATAATTAAAAGAAAAAAATATATAAGTACTATACTATTTATGTATTATCGTTATTTCCAACTAAGGTTTTTTTTAGAAACACGTTCATCACTTTCTGTTCACATTCACTAGATAATCATCATCACAGAAAATCAATGCATTCAATCAAACAACAAAGAATACAAAAGAAGGGTAAGCTAATAATAAAATAATAAACAATTATTACACATTAAGATTCGCATTATACATTCCATTTCATTCACAACAAAGAAAACATCTTGATCATGTTATTGACCTAGGTAAACTCATCTGAATATATGTATTGATGTCAGACTATGACAAGTTTAACACTTGTAGTAGTGAAACAGTTGCCTCCCAAGCTACCACACAAGGTTAATTCGTCTACTACAAAGAACATCAAATTATAGACTAAGATCTCTTGTTACTCTCACTACATAATCCCCTTCTCCATCTGAGATAGCGCGATTATTAAAGCCTCAAGATAACTTTCAAAATTGAGTCCTTACATCAATAATCACTTACTTCAAACTACCATTAAGAATTTCACCCTAGAAATTCTTTTCAAACCATTTGGAGTTCAACCACACTATTCATATCATTTTCAATCACATCACTGAGCATTATACAAAACATTCCATCATCTGAAACCAATCAAAAAAGAGAATAGAATATAAAATACTCAAAACAACTTAAACAACTCGCTTAGTGAGCATAAATTGTTTGCCTAGTAAGAACCAAAACAAGAAGCTTACCAAGCTCGGTGAGGAAGCTTGCCCAACCCCTAAACTTCTATGCCAAAAAACCCTAAAAACTCGCCCAATGAGCAGTCCCCACTCGCCCAACAAGAACAAAAGCAACAAGCTCCATGAGCCAGCGAGTTGGCTCGCCTAACCACTAGAATTTACTACCATGACTCACTTAAACTCGCCCAACGAGCCCCTCTTGCTCGCCTAGCCTTGTTGCATAATTATGCAGCACGAAAACTCATATAAATAACCCTTAGAACATCCATAACCTATTTTAACCATTTTTATCAACTTCTAACACTCATAGATTGGATTCTAGACTACTGTAAACCTAAAGAATTGTGTATATATAACCTATCTTAAACCAATTATCAATTGTTTACATTAAGGTATTAACTCAAAAACAACTAAATCCTCATCTTAGAGACCAAAATTCAATTCCAAAAATTCTAGCTCATTTTTTATCAACTTAGGGACTCTCACAAATCAGAATTGACTTACCAATATCCAAAACTTTCATTTTGACACAAAACCTCTAATTCAAAATCTCACTTTCTAGAACCTCTAAAATGCACCAAAATCCATTTCAAGACACCATTTATCGTCTACTTTACATTCCTAAACCAACTATTTGCACATTCATCACCCAACCAAATTTCAAATAGCAACAAAACAGTTCCTAAAACTCTGCATCTAAATCATTATTTCAACAAGTCACCTAGCGAAACCTCATTTTTAGACTAAAAATTTACTTACAACCTAACTTAACCTTATCTTTCTCAACTTCTTAATTAGATACCATTATTAACTTCACAATCACAATCAATTTAAAAATTAGATCCATTCCAAACAGATTCATCAGAGACCAATATACTCATATCCATAAAAAACACTAGTCAACAAGGAAAATAATTTAGAATCACAATTTTTACTAAAACAATTAAAATATTCACATTCTAACCAAAATCAACATGTACTAACTGAAACCATCAAGTTAAAAAAGCATCAAGAAAATCATTAGTTTCTCTTACCTTAAACAGAATTACTACCACGTTCTAAACAGACACACTCGTTGTTTCAAACACAAAAAACACTTACAAATCACTAAATTATGATTAGAGTTAGAATCTCATATTAACCAATAACTAAGAATAAAACTGTTTTTTTGGTTTTCTTTAACATATTTTTAAAACTATAAAGAATTGCTTAATAAATTATTTTAGGTAATATTGTCATTCCCTCCTAATTTTAAAATATATGCTTATCTCAATCATATTTTGAATAAAACAACAACCACTTTTTTTCTCAGAATTCTCCATCGTATTTTTAATGAATCATACACATGTTTTTGAAACTTTAATTTTGTTTTTTTGTTCATTTTTAAACTAACAATTTAGAAGTGTCAATTAATATACCAATAAAATTTCCAATAATAAACATATCAGTTATGATTGAATTGGCAAGTCAAAATTTGTCTTTTATAAGGCAATAGACACAAATAAAGAACTACTTGTCTATAAGAGTGCTTATTTTAGTTTCTTAAAAAAATTTATTTGAGACAATTTCTTAAATATTGTTGAGTTTGCTTCCAAAATTAAGAGTCCTTCAAGAACAAAAATAGTAATATTTTTCCAAAACCACGATAAAATCTAAATTTAAAAAGTCTGAATTGTGAATTTTTTAATTTCATTGAAATTTAGTTCATAATAACAATATTAAATGTAATTTTTTTTAACAATTATATAACACAATAAATATTACAAATTGCATTTTTAATATATAAAATAAGTATTGAAAGTTATCTTTCATTTTATACGATACATGATATACACATTTTGTTTGTTATATATAAATTGTATGATGTAATGTTTGACCTTGCGTAAAAATGGACTCAATTAAATTACATATATAGTCTAAATTGAGAATGTTTTTCCTCTCATAGAAAAAATAAAAAATCCTTTCCTAGAAAAGGACAGAAAATTATAATTTAAAAAAAGAAAGAGAAAATAATAATGATTTAGGACTCAGATGCCAGAAAGGAGCACGATAGGATGCCACGCTTGGTTCTTTCAATTTCATGTTTGTGTTTGTGGTTATTTCCTCCATATGCCTGCAATTACAAGTCATACGTCACGTTATTATATTTTTTTATGATTTAATATTATTTTTAAAATATTTTGTATAATGTTCTTCACCGTTGGTGGATTCTTTTTGCATGTTCCTCGATTCCTCTTTCTTGTTCTTTCTGCTAGCTGAATAATGTATTTTTTTTATAAACCAAATTTCCTTCGAATTTATGCTGCAATGTTTAATCATATAAATGCCATGTGGGTAATTAATGTTCAACTCACTTTTTATTTTAGTAGGAAAAAAAGTTAAAATTTTAAATATTAAAATAAATAGAAAATAAAAAATGGTTTTTTTCTTTTTTCTTTTAAACAAGTTTGTATCTTCTTTATGTTTTTTTTTTCTTTTTAATTAATTAGAGGAAATTTATTTATTTTTCTATTTTCTTTGCGTCTAAAAAAACACGATAATAGTACACATATTTCGACATTTTAATTCCACGTATAGAACACGTGATCACAAACTTTTTTCTCTCTCTCAAAATCGGTGTTTTAAAGCGGTGAAGTTTCGATTCCCCGCTCTTGTAATAATCGTTTCAATTTTTTATTTTGTTTTAATAAAAAAAATATTACTTTTATTTTAATATAACTTTAGTAAGTTTGTTATATATATATATATATATATATATATTTATTTATTTATTTATTTTTTTTTCATTTTTCTTATTTCAATTTATATTTATGTGTTATTTCAATTTTTTGTGAGCATAAATAATTTTTCTCTTTATATTAATTAAATTAAGTGTATAATTGGATAAAACGTTATATCATATTAAAATATAAAAAATACAGATAAAATGGATAATTTTTTGTTAGAAAATTGACAATTAAAATTAATATTTCCCTTCATGAGGCATTATAATACAGTGTTATTGAGCTCATCAACTATAGAATTATACCTTATTTTTAGGGCATTAGAATAATAATTGGAGAATTATGTATTGTTGTATAATATTAATTATGTATTAAATAACATTTATGGAAAACTTTAGTCACTTTATATAAGGACGTGCGCTTTTTGTTTAAAGATGGGTTTGAATTAATTTACAAGTGTTAATGAAATTTAAATTGTGTTAAACTTGAATTTATTTAATAAAGACGGTAAATGCAGTGCGTGTGCTTTGAATGGTGGTGTAAATAGTAAATAGTTGCTGAAGATTAAGTTGTCAATTTTTTCTTATGGGTATAGAGTATAAAGAGAGCGTTAAAACCAAAGAAAGAGGGAGTGAACTTATAAAGAAAATAAGTGTCTTTAGAACTTGGAATGTATCCTTTCTTGTTTCTCCAACTTAATAATTCTCTTCCTTTTCCTTTCCTTCAACAACACTCTCTTCTCTCTCTCACTCTTTGTCTTTTTCCTCAATGGAATTCAACTTATAGGATAGCAAAAATGGGTATAGATTTTGAATTGTGAGAGAGTTTTCCAAATTAAATGAAACAAAGGATAAAAAAGAATAATAAAATTAAAATTGTCAAGTTATTTAAAAAATTATGAATAAATTAATAATTTAAAACGATAATGTGTGTGAAGATGGAACAAAAATAGAAACGACACAAGATAAATATATACATATTTATCATTATCTTAAAATCCAATTTAAAAATATTAACCATAATTATAGTCATTTTTAATAATATAAGAATTCTCTATCAAGACAAATTTAAACAATATTCATAAACACGAATTTATTTATTAATCATACCATTTTATTAATTCACAACATGAATTCATCCCCAACTATATTATCATTTTGGTTGTCATCACAATTTCTACCATTAATTTTATTATTTTCTTATCCGTTATTAATATTAATAATTATCGGAAATATTTGTGTTCAATTAACAATGATAATCGTGAATTTTGTTGCCACTATTATGATTCTATTGGTAGTACTATAATGGCCTTAACCAACATCATAAATTCAGCCTCAATTATATTATTATTTTCTCACCATTTTTATCATTATTTTCAGTAGTATTGCATCCGTTATTAATATCAATAATCATCGTAAATTTTATTATTATTTAATTAACCATAATAACCTTGATTCATTCAAGTTACATTTATTTTATCTTATTTTATTTTTCTATTAGTTTATTTTTTTATAAATTTATCAACCATAATTAACTATTATCACCACCAAATGAGTTTGATTAAGAAAAAAAGAGAAAGATTGGTATGGTTTATTTATAAAATTCGAAAACTATAAATTATAAAAAAAAAAAATTAAAGCACAAAACTCAACATTTCTTATTTAATTAATGTAAGGCCAAAGAGAAAAGAGGGAAATTATTTTGTTTGATAACATAAAAAATAAAAAAATTGTTAAAATTATATTTTACATTAATATATAGATTTTAAAACCAGTGTATACATTTATATTTACTTTCTCACCCTATTTTTTTTATTCATCAAAACAACATACTCTTCTACTGTATTTTTCTTTTTAGATTAGAGAAATTTATTTATATATTTGCTATTTCATTTCTTTCCTATGACATAATAATTAAATTATCATTTTTAAGTTCAAGTTCTCCTGATAATTTTATCATACAAACAAAATCATAATATTTTCTATCCTGTAATTTTTAACAATGCATATTAAATAAAAGAAAATGTATTATCTATTAAACAAATATCCAATCTCTATTTGTTCTTAAATAAAAAATCATTACAAATTAAAAGTACAATTTAACAAATCCTTACTATACTATTAAAATTCAATATACAATATATTGTTTCACAAGTTTATGTAATGTTATTTACCCTATTTTTTGTAGCCATATCCTTTAGATAGTTACAACGATCTCTATGAAACTCAATCACAAAACAAAGTTGTCTTATTGCTTCCCTTTTCTTCTCCCCAAGGTTAACTAAATCTTCTTCCTTCTTTTTCACACTCTTTTCTAATTTTCCCACTTTCTTCTCCAATTGACTCACTTCTTTTCTTAGGTTCAACTTATCTCCTCCTTCCTTGCTCACCTCTGCCTCCAATTTCCACAAATTCTCCCTTAACAACAATTCCTGTTCTTCCTTTTTATCCAACAATTCCCTAAAGTAATTCACATTCTCTCTCATTTCTTTCACCTCCTCATTCTTTTCCCTCATCCGATCCTTCATAAACTTAACCTCACACATCATCTTAGTCACACGACTTGCATACTCTTCCAGATTTTCAATGGCTAAATCTAATCCATTTAGTGCAATAAATTCAAACCCATTTGGAATTCTTGTTTTTTCATCTTTATAATGACCGATTTTCTTTCCTATGTCTTTGAACTCTTCCTCGTACCTTTGTTTTGTTATTTTGTAACTGTACTTATTTTCGTTATTCAGTTGTTCTGCAACATGAATCCTCTGGTGCAACAACTTTATATTGTCTTCCATTTTCCTTCGAAACTCTTCTGCCAATTCATTAATTTTCCTTTCCGCAGTTACCTTAACAGTCTTCAATTTACTAAACACAACTTTAGCCTGTTTGTTCTCCTCACTGAGTTGTTCAATCATTTTCTCTTGATCTCCTATTTGGGTTGCTAACTTGGCATTCAGATTTTCCATCCTTGTTAGGCTTTCAACATATTCTTTTTGACTTCGTTCGATTTGTTGCTCCAGTTTGTTCTTCTGTTCGTGCATAGTGTCCAACTCTAGTCTCATTTCGTTAAGTTTTGCTTTTAAAGTCATAACTTCCATGGAAGCTCCATTTTCATGGTTTTCATGTTCTCTCACAAAATTAGATAACTCTTCCCCCTTTTGTGTCATTGTTGTTCTCAGTTCATGGTTTCTTTCTTGGAAGACCTTATTTTCCTCTGTAAGTTCTTTAATCTCATAATTCTTGTCTCTTAATTTCTCTTCCAATTCACTTTTCTGACTCATTTGATTTTCCAAATTTAGTTCTAGATCCCTAAGCCTATAAAGAAGCCTATTTTTCTCTGCCACCATATGTTTCTCAACCAATCTCATATTAGTTAAATTGTCCTTTAGATTGTTTATCTCAGTAAAATCTTGATAAAGTTGCTCCCTTTGGCTTTCCATCTTGGTTTCCACTTCTTTGTTTACACTTTCCATGAAATTCAACCTTTGTTGCACCATGTCAAGTTTATCCATCAAATCTTCTCTTTGGGTTGATGCTTCACTTTGCTCACATTTTAATTTTTCTTCCATTTCATCTTTCTGTCTCTGCAAGGACTTGATCTCCTGTTCCAACTCACAAATCTTTGCCATCAAATCTGCAATATTGGGCTTTTCTTGGTTCTCATTGTCATTTAATTGTGCCTGCAAATCGAACACCTTATCTTTCTCCTTTTTCAACAACAAATCAAGTTCGAGTATTTCATCATTCAACTCAGTGTTCTTCGAGGTCAGATGTTTAACTTCATGTGTTTGCTTTTCAACCTCTTGTTTTAGATCACTTTTTTGTTTGCTCAAGCTCTCAACCTCTTGCATTAGTAAAGTTAACTGTTCTTCAGTTTTTTGTGCTTCAGCATTAGTAGTCTCATCTGTACCATCACCTTTATCGAAATCTTGTCTAGGAGTTTCAAAATCAGATACATAATAATGTTCTTTTTCTGACCTTCTTCTGTAACCATCTATTTCTTCTGAAGAAAAGTATTCAGATTCAGAGTCAGATGAAGACACTTTTCTTTTACGTGAAACGGATTTCTCAAACTCTTCAGTAATACGATCATACAAGGCATACATTGATTGATGATTCTTGCATAAGTCTTCTATCAACCCCTTAAATTCTGTCCAGTTTGTGGAATGTTTGAGATTTCCATCTTCTATATTAAGACTTTCGTTCGTAATAAATTTCAATATCCCAGAAATATTAGTTTCAATATCTGCAAAAAAGAAGAAGGAATACATATATAATTCAATTAAGAACTTCAAATATTTTAACACTAAATTACAAATACAGTCAAATAAAAATATTTTATAATAGTTTTTGAAAATCTTCAATGTTAAGGAAGAATTTCATCTTCCATAGGTCAATCATCAAGCACACTAACCCCTTCTCACTCACATATTCTTCGACGTAACCTACTTTCAGTTGCATTTGCCTGAATTACTAATTTATCATATAATAACAAAGATCTTCTTTTGTATTATTTTGTGTGCATACTTTATAATTAAAAAAAAAAAACTAATATTCAATTAGGAAAGCTAATTCTGGTAGATATAAAAGTAAGTTCTGGTAAGTTTTTTTTTTTTTTTGCGTTTATTTTCTAAAGAAAATGATTCGACATGTTTTAATCTTACTCCAATGTTCATAACAAGTATGTACAAACCTGATCTGGTTCTTTGGAGCTCTTCAACATTTTCAGGACCGATTAATCTTCCAAAAAACTTGATTGCTTTTCTTGAGTGATGATTTGTCATCTTTTCTATGGAACCATGAGCAAATAGTATACTTTAAAATAAATGGCTATCAAAGGAACTTTTGTTTGTTTCACAAATGACTAGGAATCCTGAAATAAAGAAATATGACAATTTGAAATTATGAATGCATATCACAAATCAGCAAATATAAATAAATTTTAATTACTTTTACTTTAAATAATAATGTATTTTTTGCTTTATAAAAAGATATTAAGAGATCAATAAAATTTTATTTATTTAACTATTTCTTTGATATACGTAAGAGATAACATAAATTTGATAGAAACAGAACATGACAACAATTGTATAGAGCTCAAAATTAGTCCTACGGATAAAAGGCATCATTTATGAGAATAACATACGCACTTGTCAATAGAAAATCAACAGATAATAATCACTGAAAGAAAAACTTAGGTTATAATTAACCTATTTATGTTATCTAAAACATTTTTTTTGGATATTTTAGGTGATTGAATATATTTTGTTATATTATTGTATAGGAGTAATGATAACCCTCAATTCAGAAAAGGGATGTATGATATCAGTAGCAGGTCAAGTTTACAACACCAATATACAAATTCTATGTATGTGCAAATGGAAAACGCCAACACTTTTTAAAACCAAAAAATTGTCTGTCATGGATCCATATTACCAGTATTGTAGTAATTATGACATGAATATTCATTGTTTTCAATAATCTCATTGTTAGAATCCCGTCATAATTTTTATCATACAATCAGATTTATGTTGATTAGAATATCCTAAATTAAAATGAGACACAAATGTTACAAATCAAAAGGGCACATTCTGTTCAACAAAATTGGATGAAGGAAATGAAGAAAGAACAGATCTAATAAGATTTATGTGTTTGCGCGATAAAGATGTGAGAAAAATACCTGTGAGATGGAATTGATTCAGAGATATTGGGAAAGAAAAGCAGAAGATAAAAAGTAAAAGAGTATAATGAAGAAAATTGAAGGAATATCTTGAGCATTTCTTTGATGAGTGGAAATGAATAAGCAGTTGTTATTGTCTTGCCTGGTGAGGGTGATAAAGTAATTTGGAATTTATTTAGAATAAAATGCCCTTTAAGGATTCAGAATCCCTTGAATGTTTCGCGCATGATTAACAACATCTAAAAAAAGCTGCCATACAAAGGAGGCAAGAGGAAGGAACGTGGAAGAAAGAGAAAAAAAAAATAGGTCTCTTTTTTTTTTCTTTTCAATTTGAACGTTTGATTTCGTTTTTTTTTTCGATTATGTTTTGAATGTTTTTAATTTATTGTAACAGTAGGAATTTGAGAGTTCTGATATTTAGAAGATCATGACCGTCAAAATACAAAAAGGTGGGAATCAGTGATGGGTGAAAACACTGAATTTTCTAGTTTAGGAGTTTCGTATTCTGTAGCTTTTATATTTTGCAATCTATTTATTACGAGATTGTAAAGTTTAAACAAAAAAAAAATAATTAATGGATTTGAATGTTGTGTTTATGATATTCCAACTAGCATTAAAGAAAAGGAAAAAATCAAGTGCGGCGCATAGCAGGTTTAAAGGGCCCAATTGTGACGTGGCACTGTGAGAACCACAGACAAAGAGTAAACAAAGATGAAGTTAGAATACTGTTTTTGTTTTGACCAAAATCGGAAAGAAAGTAGCAAATATCAGGAACTAGTGGACGTGAAAGGATTATCGTGCCCTCCAATTTTGCATGTGCACTGTTTCATACCACATCAACGTGGATCATTCACTGCCATTTCTTAAAATTAAAAAAATACTTTTTAAATTTCAAAAACAGATTTCATTAAAAAACCAAAATTATACTTTTAATATAAACACAAAAATGGATATTTGGATAAAAGTGACAAAATGACATGTTTCGATCAGATAATATTATTTCTATAAAGGGAAGAAATTTGGTATCAAAGAAAGAAAAGCTAAGCATAAAAGATAATTTCTTTGTGGATAATTTACTTATTTTCATAAATGGTTATAGTAAATTGGTTTAAACACAATTAAAAATTATGCTAGGTAATTATTTTTAATTATAAGTTAACAAAGTTGAGAAGTTGAAAGTTGGAATTAAAGTCATGAAACAAACGTTGACTTGGAATTTAGCACGATGTGAATCACGAAGATTTGTACGAAAGTAAGATGTCTTAAATTTGAGTCGAGCGTAACGTCTTCTAATTCTACCAACTTACGAGGTGAGCGAGAGCGGTGGAAGAAAAACCCACTCATAATAATAAAACCCTTTTCAGCTTTTCGTTTCTGTAGTTTCATTTCGAACCTTTCGGTTTCGTAACCGGGTCGGAAAATCGCATTTCTTCCCAAACAAGTATTTCTGTTCTGCGGTGAGCTTTTTGGTTTCGCTCCTTCATTCTCTCAGGTTAGTGAATTGCTATGATTGTTCTTGAATTTTGATTAGTTGATGTCAACATATCTCGTGTATGTTTTTTTATTTATATTTTATTATTATGTTGCTTGCATTTCGTTTGGGAAGCATTCGAGAAGCATGTTTGTGAATGGTGTGTGTGCAATTGCTCATTGTTTAAGTACCTTTGGCAGAACTTGAATAGGTCTGAAAGATAATTTCATGTCACGTGGTGAGGGGCATGTGGAATGATAATTTGGACGGCATGGACGAAGAATTGGAGATTGGTGAGGGTGTGCAAGTGCAACATCAGAACAAGGATGATGGCTATTCACTAAACCCTGAATTCGGCGGAATATTAAAACCCCAAGAATATGATGAAATTCCAGAAGATAAGAATATGGCTGAAGGAAGGGAACATTTGCATCCAGGTCTATTTTCTGATGGCGGTGGTGGTGTCATGGTTGAAGAGTTAATGGTGAAAAGTTGCAACGGTTCTACCCTAGAAATCGGTACTTTGAACGGTCCAGGGTCTTTGCATGATAGCCGCAGTCCATGGCGGCATAATTATCAGCCGTTTGCTGATTCGCGTGTGGGAAGGGATTGCATTATAGCTAGAAAGAGTGTTCAAGCTACATCTAATGCTTGGGAAGATTTTGGGCCCATGTCTTCCCGAGACATATTAGCTAGAAAATCAGTCAATTATGATCATGGCAATGTCGTGCAGCACTTGTCCGCTGATGACCACACAGCTGAGCAAAAAGAGGATGAAGGTGATGCTCGCGAAGTAACGCAAACAAAAACTGCACACAAATCAGGATTTTCAGAGTATTTTAGTAGAAGTACATTGAAGGGAAAGGGTATTGTATGTAAAGGTCCATCTTCTAATGGTTTGTATGTCGTGTCCAGAGATCAGAACCTGATGAAGTCTGGCATTGATATTCAGATGGATTCTAATGCATTCCAGAGCTCCGATTTAAAGATTGCAAAGTCTCCTCATAATACTACTGTGCCAAGATTTGGTGGGTCTGACACTGATGGTGTGATTTTGAGAGAATGGTTGAAATCTTGGCACCACAAAGGAAGCAAAACAGAGCATTTAAGTATATTCAGAAAAATTGCAGACTTGGTTGGCGGTTTTCATTCTCAGGGAGTTGCAATGCACAATCTGTACCCTTCTTATATTAAATTGCTACCATCCAACCATGTTATGCATCTTGGGTTGCCAACTCAGAAACCCAAATTAGATAGTGTTGCGAATTCTGAAGTTCTTCAGCTAGAGAATTCCCTTATTAGAAAAAGGCTGTCGGAGAAAGTAAAATCTTCCTCTCAAAATTTGCAGATGAAGAAACAGAAATTCAGTGACAATGTTAGAGTTGCTGGTGATAAGAGTCAGTGCCCTCCTATGACTGACTTGTATCATCAAATTGCCAATGATGTTAAAGTCAATGCAGTGGTATCACAAGATCATTGCAATGAATACAAGGAAGATATCCAATTTTCTAAGCATAATATTCGGAGACCGTCTCGCCTCCCTCACATATCTAATGCAGGTCAATTCCAATTGACTTCCTCAAATGAAGGATTGGAAGAAGAATGGTATACAAGTCCTGAGGGTGGTTGCACAATATTATCAAATATCTACTGTCTGGGGGTCCTTTTTTTTGAGGTGCATAGTCCAGATGGTGGATGCCCTCTTTATTAAATTAATTCAATGTTCACTTTCTCTGCTATATTCTTGACTTCTTAAAACTAACGTGTTTCTAAGAGTACACGTGTAGGAAACATGCTTTGTCTGTACTTGGGGGGCAGGGTGGGGGATATGTCTTCCCTTTTGAAAATTAGCTTGCAAACATTGTTGTTATGGAGCATTGGTACTCTATACCCTTTCTCTATAAGAACCTAGAGATGATTCGAACTTAAATAACTTATGCTTGTTCTGTGTCAACTCTCAATATATTTGAATTCATTAACATTAAGTGAATAATGAGACAATGAGCCTGTAATTTACAGTTTGTTTTGGGCTAACATCGTGCTAATTTACCGTTTGTTTGCACTTTAAGCAACTGCAATATGCAGTCTTTATTTTGATGCCTTTTTATTCCTTATTTACACTGTCCATTTCTCAGTCTTACATTAGTATTGCCCTCTCGTTTGCATAAACTATCTTTATAATGTTTTGGTATGATTTGAACTGGATGCTGAATATTTGCCAGACACAATGTTACTTCCTCTTTAGAAGAAGCTATGCCGTGAAATTTACTGTGTACAATTATTGTTGTTGTTTATAATTATTTCCTTATTATTGGTCCTGATTATCAGCTGATTTATTGTAATAATTTCCTTATGATTAGTTTTCCTAGTTACTTTAAAACAGTGATTTGATCCCAATATTATGGGATCATTTACTTTTTTCTTTCTTTTTTTACTTTTAGATCAGTTGAGGTCACAATGAAAAAAAAAACACGGTCTTCCTACTTTGATCACGTCCACAAAACAAAGATGGCATGATTTACACCCAAATGAACATCATTTACTGACATCTTAAACCATATTTATCTTTTCATTCTATTAATGGTTGTCTTGACGGCCTAGATCATTTCTTGCTTATTCATCAAATCATCAACCTGGTTATTATTAATTGATTTTTGTTTGTATGTTATTGTCTGCTTTGAACATTGCTATGTTATTCTGGATCGATGAAACTGATAGTTCTGGTGTTTACCTCAAACCTTTGCAATCAATTAACTGTTGTAGTAAATTTAATCCGTTAATAGTTTTCACTGGGTTTTTTTTATTAAATGCTAATTCTTGGTCAATTCATACTGAAACAGTACAGCAACATGAGTTTACATAGACTGATTATATTTTCGGTCTTTCTTTCAGTTATTTAATCATTTTGATTCAGAAAGAGCACATACTGCTGCAATGTCTGCTCTTCGTGGTAGGATTCTTCCCTCAGCTTTCCTATCAGAGTATCCTAAGGAAGCTGCATTTTGCCTTTGGATGCTGCATCCTGAACCATCATCACGTCCAACAATAAGGTAAGGCTGAAATCTTTTGTATTAAGTTATCTAAAATCTTGTGCATTATAGTTACCAGACTTCGGAGGTCTTGGCAAAAGAACAGGCAGTTAAGGAGTGAAGGAGAAGAAATGAATTGGCCTGCCGGGCAGCCTGAGAGTGGAGAGGCAGATAAGAAGATCCTGAACACATGCAAGTAGCAGGGGAAGTAGATAAAAGGTTTCTAAGTATTGTATGTAAAAGAGATAATAAAGACATGTATGTTATTTTTAGTAAGACATTAGAGTACAGTCATAAATACAAAAGGAAATCAACGAAATCCCACATTTAAATTCATAGCTAGCATACAAATGTTGACACGTGTTACATATCTAAAACATGCTATTTAACGGGATACGATGGGAGAATATGCGGAGAGAGAAGGGAGGACTAATAGAAATTGAGCTCTAAAGGAGGTTTACCTTGGGCTCAATTTTCTGAGAGGGCTTCTTTTCTGATCTTGTTCTAGAACTATTTATGAGTTTTGTAAGGAAGTTCCATTTTCCATACTTGCTATATATACCAAAGACAACTATGATATCCTGAAGTCATGACTTATTTTGCATAACAGGGAGATTCTACAATCTGATGTGATAAATGGAACAAAAGTGGTGGACTGTGAGGAATTACTCTCAAGTCTTAACCAATATGATGCAGAATCAGAATTGCTATTGCATTTCCTCGTCTCTCTGAAAGAGCAGAAACACGTGGATGCCCACAAATTGACTGAGGAAATCAGATGCATGGAATCAGATATGAAAGAGGTGGAAAGAAGGCATGATTTGAGACTATCCTTGGCTTCCTCGAGCTTGAAGAACAACTCATCCTGTGGAATAGAGGGTGTATCTCTTCTCAAAGAAGCTTCAACTGCAGAAATATTACCACCAATATACACAGTTTCTAAAGAAAATGAACTGAGACTGATGAAAAATATGTGCCTGCTTGAAAATGCTTACTTTTCTATGAGATCTACAATTAAGCTTCCTGGAACAGAAACAGCAACCCGCCCAGATAAAGATGTGCTGAGAAATTCTGACAACTTCTGTGTAGCTCAAAAAGAAATGGAAAAACATACAGATACTTTAGGAGCTTTCTTTGACGGTTTGTGCAAGTATGCGCGTTATCAAAAGTTTGAAGTGCGGGGCATACTAAGAACTGCTGATTTTAACAATCCAGTAAATGTAATCTGTTCTCTGAGTTTTGATAGAGATGGAGACTACTTTGCTGCTGCTGGGATATCGAAGAAAATAAAAGTTTTTCAGTTCGATGCAATTTTCAATAACTCTGTCGACATCCATTATCCTGTAGTTGAGATGGTAAACAAATCTAGGCTAAGTTGTGTTTGCTGGAATAGCTACGTCCAGAACTATCTTGCCTCCACAGACTATGATGGTGTAGTTAAGGTTTGTGTGGCTTGCTCACTAGATTTGATGCCATTTGAATTATTGCTAACATCATTGGCATACATTCCTTGCTGTATCCGTGAGTTACATTCTGGCATATGCAGTTTCGAATCAGCATGTAATGGTTTTATCTCCATGGGTCTAGTAAAATTTTCACTTGCATATTTGAGATTAAATTTCTCCAATAGGTGAGTTTGTTATACCTTTAAAGATGGGACCCATATTTTGTGGATAAAATTTAAGAGAAAATTTGCATAGAAATTTAATTGTTTATTCCCGTTTTCAAGATATGTCGAACTAACCCTAAAGGGACGAGTGGAGAACAAAAATATAATTTTGTCCAGATTGGCATCCAAATTTTAATTAGATGATTAGTAAATTATCCTGTAATATTGACCTCAACTTATAAGGATGATCATGCCCAATGGCGGGCTTTATTTTAATTCAAATGAATTGCTTTTTAACTTCTTTATTGTAGTATCCTAGAGTACGGGTAGAACGATATCATCACTTCTCCGCCATAAAAAAAAAAGTTTGAAATTTTTTCCCGTAGTATGAAGAAGGCTACTATTTCTTGATGAGTGATATGTTCTTATTTTCAGCAGTACTAATTGCATTGCCTAAATGGATGCATTTTCAGCTATGGGATGCCAATACAGGTCAAGAGTTTTCTCGACTCACCGAACATGAAAAGAGGTCCTGGTCTGTTGATTTCTCTATTGTATGCCCTACTAAATTTGCCAGTGGGAGTGATGACTGTTCTTTGAAACTGTGGAGTATCAATGAGGTACGCTTAATCTCTTTAACCTGCATACACAGTTCAGGGCAATTCTGCTTAAACTGTGAGAATTTGATTGACCGAAAAAGGGTAATTAGAGAAACTGGGGTCAGTATTGCTTGTTGTTTTCTCTCAAGTTGTTATGGCATTTATGGATATGAACTTGGTTAAAGCCACAGCAAAAAATTAACTTGACAATTTCTGCCTACAATTGATCCAGAGCTAATAAAATGTAAAATTATTTTGCAGAAAAACAGTTTAGGCACAATAAGGAATGTCGCTAATGTCTGTTGTGTTCAGTTCTCTGCTCATTCATCTCATATGCTGGCCTTTGGATCCGCGGATAATTCGGCTTATTGCTATGATCTTCGCTTTCTTAGAACCCCTTGGTGTGTGTTGAGTGGCCATCGTAAATCTGTAAGTTTTGTCAAATTCTTGGACGCTGAAACACTAGTTTCTGCATCAACGGATAATACCTTGAAGATCTGGGATCTCAACAGAACCTCTCCTGTGGGTCGGTCAACTAGTGCTTGCAGCTTAACTCTGACTGGACATACCAATGAGAAGGTAAGATTTTATATTTTGTAGCTCTGATCGTAAATTATCTCCCTGGCCTCTTTAAGGGTCTGTTTGTCACACACCTCGAAAATTGGATTTAGAAAAGAAAAAGAAATTCACTTTTTTAGGGTGCTAGATGAAGATTGTGATGGTCTGACTAAGTATTGAAAAATAAATTTCCAAAATTCAGATTTACCTGCCAAAATATTATTTTGTTAACCACTCTGTTGAGCGACTCCTATGGATTCACGTCAGAAAGACTGAGTTGAATACACCTCTTGCTATTACAGAATTTTGTGGGTTTATCAGTTGCTGATGGATATATAACATGTGGTTCAGAAACAAATGAGGTATGCATTACTTTCCATTATAAATTTGTAAGACAGCCTTTTAAGTTGCCAAATACAAAATAGTGTTATACTACTATTATCCATTTAGGATTTTTTAATCATTGAAGTTGTTTATCAACTATTCAACGTTCACTAATCTCTCTGAAATGAGAGCACACATCCTATTCCGTAACTTGTATATGCACAAATTTTGCAGTGATACCTATGTATGGTCTTGCAGGTCTATGCCTATTATAAATCTTTTCCCATGCCAGTCATTTCGCACAAGTTCGGGTCCATTGATCCTGTTACTGGTAAAGAGACTGATGATGACTATAGTCAATTTGTTTCAAGTGTGTGCTGGAGAGGGAAATCAGACATGCTTATTGCAGCTAATACAAGTGGATGTATAAAAGTTTTACAGATGATTTGAGGGGAAGCTTGCCCTTGATTAGGGCACCCTTACTGTTTGTACAGTCATAATATATAGTTTTAGTGTTTCACCCTTGTCACTCAAGTCAATGCCATCAATTTTCTCGCAGTTCATCTAAAATTCTGTTGACGGCACGACTTCTCGTAGCTCAGGCATAATTATGAAGAGAATAAGTCACAATATTAACCAAGATGTTCGGTCTGGCTTTTGTGGAAAAGGCTTGTTACACAAAGAAAGTCGAGGAGGATGAATCTGAAAAAAGGAAGCAGATTCATTGTGTAAAAGATTAACATTTCAGAATGGACACGGCAGGAGTTTCTACCAACTTTTAGATTCAAGATTAAACTCCATATCTCTGCACGAAGTGTGAAGTGAATGCTTGAACTACTAATTGTGCTCCTGTAATGAAATGTTCGTAGCTTAAAAGCAGCTTCACTAACAGACAGTTTTCGAAGGAAAACCATCTTGAATTTCCCCTAGTGTTTAGTTAGTGATGTATACTATTTGGATCTATTGCGGCCAAATTCATCACTTCATCCAACAAATAAATCTTGGGCCGTGTTGCTAATTTTTTTTACTATAACTTATTCATTCTAATCCAATTTTTATTAATTAAATTAGAATAGGTTGAGTTACAAGATGTATTGTATTGCTAAAATGTGTAATTTCAAAACATTTCGTATTATAATTTTTTTTTTAAATTAGAGAATTAATACTTTATATATATATATATATATATATATATATATATAAACACACACACACATTTTAAGATAATAAAATGATAGAATAAATTAAACAATAATTATACTGACTTTTTTTTTTTATAACTCAGGGTATGATCGTTTAAACACTAAAAGCAGTTAAAAAAAATATTGTGAAGCTTTTTTATGACATTTGGTTGCTTTAATTTTGTAATTTTGCATTTTGTAAAGTTTTGAGGCTACTACCTCAAATTTATTACGAGATGGATATAAATCTAAGCATGTATGTGTGTGTATATAAGTATTGTACGGCTACATTTTATTTTTATTTTTTTCCACTTTTTACCTGTTTATAATCTAACTTACAGAAATGTATTTAAAGCAAAATTAAAAAGTATTGATTTTCTCGTATGTTAGTAAAAAATGAACAAACTTTTATGTTATGTTATTCCATTCCAATAAAAGTCTCTTATAATACTCAAGTGTTAATTTTATGATACTAACAGAGATATTCTCATAAAAATACTCAAGCAGTCACTAATGGTGGCAACACATAAGCTAATAGGATCCATAAATGCTCGATGCCATAGCTTGAATTTGAACTGGCAATACAATAAGTAAGCGTCATGTGATATTTTCGAATGTCAAGGTGCGGTTGTGGAAATGGAGGGCTTAAGGACCCATTGTTAGTACATGTTTCCTCAAAAGCACTGAGTGATATCTCTTTGCAACGTGAAGTAACCACAATAATCCAGAGAAAAGGTAAATATTTTTGTTTTCTGTAAGTTTCAACTTGTATGAATATTTGTCATGGTGTGGTATTGATGAATCATCATACGATCTTTGAAATTGTTATAGGTATGTAATTTTTGTAAAAGTTAACAAAATAGCAGTGTCTCGTGAGTTTTGATTCGTTTGCCTTTTAAAGATACGTAAGAAATTGAGGTTAAAATAATAATAGAATTCTGGCATAAATAAAATGAATGAGAGAGATTGGAAAAGGCAAACATAAGATGGGTTTCCGAAACATACGGCCCACAAGAGAGTGGTTTTTTCCTGTTTTGTCTCTCCCCCACAAAACAACTCTAATCACCTTTTTAAACGCAACACCCTCTTCCCACGCAATCACATTACCTTAACACAACACAATTCCCACCCTCTTCCTCTTATTCTCTCACTTCATCTCCCTTTTCCTTTCTCTCTCTTCCGCACCAAATAGAGAGAAAGAGAAGCGACTGTAATTTGGAGATGGCAGGTGTTTGCAAGCATTCCTTGGGATTGGGAGTTGTGGCCATGGTTGCCGCTCTCATTCTTGCTCTTTCAATGCCTGCAGCTGTTCAGGCTCAAACTGCAGCCCCTGCACTCGCCCCTTCCAGTGATGGTACTTTTCTTGTTTCTTATTAACTTTTCCTCTCACTTCTTCTCGGATTTACACTAATTTCCTCTCACTCGGTGAATACTTTCAAAAACTAAAACAAAGAACTACTGTACACACCATGAAAAATATCAGCACCAATGTAATTTGCCATATTTTCAACTCTGTTACTCGAAATTTATGCTGTTACATTTAAAATTTTATGTCAGAGCACACTTTAAGTAAGAACAACAATGCATAGGATATATTTTGAACTTGAATGTTGTATTTTTAATTTCCGAAGCAATTGACTATGTCTAATCCAATATAATAAAAAAGTTCAATCAAATAACTATTTTTGTGTTGTATTGTTATTCAGGATCGTCTATCGATCAAGGCATAGCATATACGCTGATGTTGCTGGCTCTGGTACTCACATACATCATCCACTCGGCCTAAATTTCCTCGCACTTCTGAATTAGGAGCAGAAAGCAGTGTTGTGTTCGGATGTAGGGGGAGACGTGGGGAATGTAATGCTGCTCTGAGTTAGAAGAGTAGGTGTTTTTTTTATTCATGTTGGGCCATTTAGTGGCTAGTGTTTGCGGTCAGAACAGATTTCAGACTTGGTTATGCTTTTCTCTTGCTAATATAATGGTTATCTTGCTTTTGGCATAATGAGAGCATAGCTGATTGATTAAGAACAATAATCGGCAACGAATTTACAATTCTATAATTCTAGAAATAAAAATTGACTAAAAACAATTAACTAGAAACACATCATCAATCAAATACAAAATACTTTTTCTTCTACTAAACCGATAAAAGTTCTCTTATAAAGCCAGAGAACCCATCCATTAAAATGCTATATTTATATTCGCAGTTAACTAGAAACACATACATTTAAACAGGTCATACATTCCATCCCGTGTATCAAAAGGGTTCAGTGTATAAACTGAACAAGGTAAAGTGGAAATGTTTGGTTTATATTAACCCCAGGCCATAATTACGATTAAGGTGGTCAGGTTTAGGAAAAAACTTGCACAACATCCGATGATGAGAGATGCAGTGCAAGCAACTTAACCTCCAACTAAACTTACACTTAAAACCAAAAAATTGTCTAAATCAAAATTATTTGTGAATATTTGAAATTCAAATTTGAAACTGAATAGCTTCTGGTACATAAATATATGAATTAGAAGGCACTTGTGAAGCAATGATGATACCAATCTATAATCAAACCTTCTGACTACTGGGTTCAGTTTTCTGTTTTTCTTGTCCAGCAAGGGAAAAGTTCTTCACTTTCTGTCGAGGCAGAAAACGAAAACCATTTAAAAAGCAGAAGAAAGCACAAATATTTAAACATCCGCAAACATAAACTCAAATAAATAAAGCAATCAAGTTTGGAACATCAAGGCAACTCCAAAGTGAGTAATTATGCTGAATCAACAAAATACACATTCTGATCAAGTGCAACAACTCCAATAAAAATTTCATACAAGAACTTACACAACCGAATGAAAGCTTAAAATAAGTAGTTTCAGTTATTAATAAGAAAATCATTAGTTGATATTTCATCACATGTATGATTGGTTATGTATGTGTACCTACCAAAAAAATACCAACTCTTAACTTTTCCACTAATGAAAAAACAAAACCTGCAAATCGACAATCACAAGGTTTCTGAAGGAGGAATAATTAAAAGTAAAACGAAAAAGGAAGAAATCAAGAAAATAGAGTGTTTAAAAAAATACAAATTGAGCAAATCCTTGAAAAAGAAGTGTCGTCGGCAGGCCAAACGAGTAAAATTTACTTGTATCGTCATGATCATTCGCTCAGATAGCATCGAAAGAATGGATATAAAAGGATTAGAGGAAATTCGATTCACTAATTAAAGAGTTCTCTATTTGAGAAAGGGTACCTTGGCAAGGACGCAGTCACGCAAAGAATGCAAGAGGAGAAGGCATTTGTTTTCATCGTAGGGAGATTGAGTGACGCAGTTGAGAAGAGAAAGAGCTTCCTCTGCACACACCGCTTTGGCTCCGCTTTCTTGCATCTTCGGTTTTCAATTAGGGTTTTAGGGCAAAGTGAATGTCAAAGTAAAACCCTCGTTGTTGTTCGCGAGAAAAGGCAAGGTTTTTCTAACGCGGCAATTGGTATTTTTAACAAACCACGGCTACCTATATATTGCTCCTGTGTGCTCCGGCGGTTTTTTGCCACTCTTCTTAGTTAGGTTTTAGTCTGGAAAAAAAAAAATGTTGTCCCTGTTTCTGTGTGCAACATTTTGAATAAAACATGGAAAGAAAGTAGCATTTTAATTAAGAAGAAAATACTGCTTTACATTTTTAGTTAAAAAGTTTAACGTACAATATATTTTTCGTTCCTATATAATAATAGATGCTTAAATTACATTCAAATAATTTAATTACGTTATCGTCGTCTGATTACTAACTAGTTCTAAATATTTATTACTTAATTATGATGTTTGATGATGAAACAATTATTTTTAATTGAAATTTATATAATAAAACATCACAAATTAGTGCTAATGGTATTAAGATTGTGTTTGCTTCATAAGATTTGACTATTCAAACTAGTTAGGAAAAACGTATTTGAATGATAATTTGTGTTCGTATTAATGAATTTAAAAGATGAAAATGAAAAAGATTTTGGAAATGCAATGCATTTTTAATCTCTGCGAATAGGAAGAGATTTATACTGATTATGGATGAAAAATCTATTTTACTCCTAACAAAATGAGGCAAAAAAAAAGTAAAATATAAGATGATAGAATCGATTCTAATAATGTTGTATTTGATTTCAAACTCTTTGTATCCAGTTCTAGCACCTTGTAATGAGTTCCAAAACTTTGGAAATGTCAAATAAAATTAGATCGAATCTTACATGACTTTCCTACCTTAATTACGTCTCCAATTATTGTTATCGATCTAATTTTGATAAACTTAAAACAAACAGACTATTCTTATCAAATCGAATTCCCAAATGAAGGTGCAGAAGATAATATAAATCTATGAAATATTATGAAGATAATTCAAGATAACTATTCTTATAAGAATTTTTGTAGTTTCTCTTTTTAATTTCCTGTATAAAAACTCTAACATCTCTTCTCATTCATTAATAAGAACAAAATCTAATTGAATAAGTTTAGAAATTGAAAAACTTAATCATATTAAATAAGAATTACATATTTAATTGAATTTTTTTTTTTAAAATTGAGAAAGAAAAGGAAATTGATCCAAATAAATAACTAATTTTAAAACTGAACAGCACGACCTTCTGACAAGCCTTATAAACCTTATACGTATATATATTATAAGTTGATGTTTTGTATAATACAGTTAGAATCTCGAAAAGGTAAATTAGTTTATTAACTAAAGGCCAAATATATTAAAATAAATGATTATGGTAAAGTTTTACATGGTTTAACAAATATACATTGTAGCAGTTAAACTATTGCAGATAATTAAATACATCTATATTGCTAATTTTGGTGACTGAAATGGGGTCTCATTATATAGTGGTTGTTGTGTGTTTGGGGTAACACTGAAATTACTCCCATCCCTTTAATTGGAACAGAAAAAAGGGTATCATCACATTTAAGTTAACCAACAAAGAACACTCACATAAATTGGAAAAGAAGAAACAGAAGAAAAGAAAATGAGCGCGAAATTGCAGCTAAGTTTGTTGATGTTTGGGACCATTGGGTCGATGTTGTTGGAATCTGTGAGTTGCAAAACTGTTCATGTGGTGGGAGACCAATTGGGCTGGAACATCCCCAGCCGACAAAATTTCTTCGACGATTGGGTTAAGAAAAAAACCTTCCTCGTTGGTGACCAGCTTAGTATGTTTTAATTATGAATAATGATACTTAAATAATATTTTTTTTGACAATATTTTAATAGTGATTAATTAATGGTGGTGTTTATAATTATTATTATTAATTGTGAAGTAATTTTTGACCAATTAAATAATGACAGATAGATGATGTTAAAATATTGTCAAACATTTATTAAATAAATAAAATTTGAATTGATAATTCAATTTTTATATTTAAATTTTGTATATTTAACCTAATAGATGGAAAAAAAAAATGCAGTTTTCCAGTACCACCCTGGGCTGGACACAGTGGTGAAGGTAAATAATAAAGAGGATTACGAGAATTGCAGAACGAAAAATGTAATTGAGACGTATTTCAATGGAAACTCAGGTCTTACTTTGGAGGAAGCTGGTGACTATTATTTCTTCTCTTCTGTTGGGAAGCATTGCGAGGCTGGCGTAAAGCTTCACGTCACTGTTACTAATCCCCTCAAATTCTCTCAGTAACCTGCTTCAATGCTTATAATATTTAAGGATTAAATATGTTTTTAGTCCTTCAACTTTAGAAAATTCTGATTTAGTTTTTTTTTTTACTAACTTTTTTTTAATTTTATTTGTTGTTTCAAGAACGTTTCATTATAGCATTTTGATGTGCTTGAAACAACAAATAAAATTAAAAAAAATTAATAAAAAAGACTAAAACCAGAATTTTCTAAAATTAAAAGACTAAATTGTACCTTAGTTTAAAAGAGAGAATAAACCCAAAATCGTCCCAAAGTATAGAAACTAAAAACATATTTAACCCTAATATTCAAAATTATCTATGTAAAGGATTTATTCACTTTAGATTATTTTTACTTTTAACCCTTCATGCTACACTGCTTTTGCCATAAATTATAGTTACATCTTTTAGATGCCTCAAATTTTATATTTTTAAATTATATTTTCAATGTTTATTTTTGTTACCAAAAGTCTATAAATTCACATTAATATTTTTGTAAAATTTGTGTTTTTTTGTTTTTTTTTTTGTTTTTAAATGTATGGATATACTCACGTGTATTATTTCATTAGTACACATAAAGAGTTGTTAGAGTATCCTTATTATATAATATATACCTATTGTATTAAAAGCTGTAAACATTCTTATATTCAAAAATTAAAGTATGAGGACTTAGGAGTTATATATTATAATGACAATTTTGAATATTCGAGACATATATATTTAATCTAATGTAACATTTAAATATTTGTAAGTAGTCTAAATGTCAATAAAACTTTTAAAGTACAGACAGAAATTTAAAAATTATAGATTCTTATTATATGAAATCGTAGACATACTAATTATAATATTTTTTTATTGAAGAACTTAATTTTAATTGTAGTACGATTTTTTTCATCTCTTGTATTTTTTTATTTAGATAGTACGAGGATTCTTTAGTTAATATAGTTAAAAATGTTATGACTTTTTTTCATCTCTTGTATTTTTTATTTAGATTGTGTTTTTACTCTTTGGTATCTAACTTGTCAGTGTTTAAGAATATTTAAAATTATTTCTTTTTCTTTTATTGTTTTATTAAATTTATTTTTAAATATAACTTGTTCTAAATTTAGATCTATTAACTGGGAATTTCCACTGCTCCAAACACCCAAGTTTTAGTATCCTAACCTTACTATTGTCTTCTTAACCAACAAGTTTTGTACCTTAGAAATTTTTTAATTGATTGTCTCAAACATCTTCATCAATTTGAAAGAAAAGCACTTGATTTTTCCAAGCTTCCAAAAAAGTATGCATATTACAATTCATCTTTACAATTAATTATCAAAAATATCACCTTTGCAATTTACAAACAATGATAGAAAATTGTAGTTTCATTTTATAAGTAATGATTATAATTTTTACTTACATTTTACAAGTAATAATTGAAAATTTTATATGCATATTACAAATACCCATCAAACATCTTGGTTTCATTTTACAAGGTTAGAAATTTTACTTGCATTTTACAAGTATGGGTCGAAAATCTTACTTGAATTTTACAATATCAACTGAGAATCTTGCTTGCATTTTATAAGCAAAGATCAAAAGTTTTATTTGCATTTTACAAGCAACAATACGAAAATTTACTTGTATTTTATAAGTATTAATAGAAAATCTTATTTTATTTCGCAAATAACAATTGAAAATTTTACTTGCATTTATAAAATATCGATAAGAAATCTTACTTGCAATTTACAAGTATCGATCGAAAATATTTCTTGTATTTTACAAGTTACAATAAAAAAATTTACTTACATTTTATAATTCTACATAATTTGATTCTATATTCCTCATTTATCTTCTTATATTCATGATATCATATAAATTCTTCCAATAATTTTCTCAATACCTTATTTTCTAGTCCCAACTCCTCCTATTATCAATGTTGATTCTTCTTGTCCTCACATCTGTTCTACTCTCTCTTCTCTCCTCTCTCTCTTCTTATACACACACACACACACACACATATATATATATATATATATATATATATATATATATAAAATGGAGATAATAAACTTTTATTTTTAAAGAGTATGAAAACCTTTAGCTAAAACATTAAAAAATGTTGTCTGTTTTCCATTTTCACTATTTACTTATTTAGATCATTTTTATTGCTTTATTAAACAAATCCTCTTCACACTTAAATATATCTCATTTATTTTTAGATTCCTTACATAATAAAGTTCAAACCAACATTTAAAAATAAACTCGATGAGTAAATCGGAAATCACAACATATATGACTCAATGAGCATTAGGTGATCTGAATTTTTATTTATTTATTTATTTAAATTTGACTACGAGAAGATGTTAGATGGAAGATATTTTGGCATTGTCCTGAGAGAAAATAAATGGAGTTTTGTTGTTTGCGTGTGTTAAAAGACGACATTAATCAATGAAAGGAAGTATGGCTGGAGAGACAAAGTTCTGAGTATAGCATTTATTGTAGATGAACGATACGATGATGCTGATAAATGCAAACATGCACAATGCGAAGCCGCACACCTAATTGCTACTCCTATAAATGTACCATTGTGTGACCCAAAACCCAACTGGGCCTCCTTGCCCATCATGTGTTCCAAAATCTCACTCTATGTTAGATTGTGGGCCAGGCCCTTCACTTTTCACGCAATCCACGCATGCACTCCTATTGCAAATTCATCTTTCTTTCTCATAACCACTCTTACTATAAAAACTACTCATATCTCTAAACAAAAAAAGATTTTGTACATCTCACTTCTTCAAATGGTTTTTACTTTTGTTGAAAGTGTTAATTAAAAATAAAACTAATTTATAATATATAAGTAAGTGTAAATGTAACCTTACGAATTAATTTTGTGGATTAATTTAGATTTAAAATTTATTTCTTAACTAATTTTTATCAACAAAATTTTGACGAAGAATTTTTATTTTTTTCAAGAAAAAAAAAATAAAAATTTGGAAGGTATACCTTACATTACAGGACCTCTATGTCTCGAGGGGAGTAAAAATATAATTTTGAGCAGAAACAAAATAATTAAAAAAGTGAAGATTATCTACAATTTTCTGCTTTTTCATGCATGGTGCCACTTGCTCCTCTCTGTTTCTGTCAGAAAAAAAACAACAACTGCACCTGGTCGGTTTCCTTATTCAAAGGCCAAACCGCATTTCCATGTTCGCTTTCTTTCCAACACTCTAATTTTTCTTTCATTTCATACTATTACGTGCTTATCACCAAGATTATAAATATTAATTAAAAACATCTATAATTTTTCGAAATATAACTGAAAATGAAAACGGAAAAGAAGCTCAACAGTGCGTTTGGTAGGGCTTTTTTTTCTTTCTTTTCATTGCTTTTAGCATCGGAAGAGAAAAAAATAAAGTTAGCGATAGAGCTTACTTTCAGAGTTGACAAGATGCAATGTAGAAAAAAAATGTTTTTCGTTAAAAAATTCAAATAATATAGTTTTTTTTATATGTGAATCGTACTCATGTCTAGGTATCTATTAGGTGATTCTTCTTGGAAAAATAGATTTATATATTTAAATTAAGTTGAAATATGGTGTTTTGTTTGAAAGTTATAATCCTATGGTGCAGAAATTAAGCAAGATACGTTATGAAGGAAAAGAGGAGTTAGCAAATTATTCTGGTAAGAAAGTGGTTTTGCAGGGTTTGAATATCCGGTGAAGTGTGTAGGTGACGGCATTAATTTCACTCAAGCAAACAGTAGAAAGATTTCTGAGCACATGTACTATACGTTCTATTCTACAGTTTATGTTAGGTGTCGGCGTTACTTGCCAAATTCATTTCAACATTAAAATTTTCAAAAATTAATATTAAACATCGGAATATGAAAGCTTATTTATAGTGTTTTAATACATTATTTAATACTAATGTAAATACATTCTTATAATATTTGATACAAGAAATAGAAGAATTTTAATCAAAATGACAAGTATAAATAAAGGAGAGAGATATTCTCTCATCTCTTCTTTTATACATTTTCTTTCAATGTCTTTATAAAATCCTCTTCAAACAAACTTTCAAATATACTTAAAAAACACATAAAAAGTTGTTTATGGAGTTGGAAATGAAGCACGATATTCATGATTTTTTTGCTAGTATTTGAAGATTGATAAAAGAAAAATTGGATATTAGTTGAAATGAAAAATTATCACACTGTAATTCAATAAGAAACATAACGCTCAGTGTAATTGAATAGTGAATATTTTGTTTAAGAAAAAATTGGTTGAAACTAATTGAAACATATATGCACTTAATAAAATCAATCCGTATATTTACAAATTTCATACCAACATCATATATTTGGTTGTTTGTGAATTTGAATGGTTTAGTTTTATTAACCACATTAGGCCTCCATTTTAACACATTTTAAATTTATTTAATTAATCTCAAGTCTAAATCTGCCTGAAGTTGGCTGTTAAAAATATAGTAATAATATCTTGGTTTCAAGTTTTATTATTGTTTTTAATTAGACGTAACTATTCAGAGCATTATTAGTATTTTAAAAAGTAACAAAATAGTTATATCCTTCTTTTCTTATCAGTGAATTTCTCCTATTTTTTTTAGTCACTTTCTTTAATAAATACCATTGGTTAGACAAAATTTAAAGATATATCAGAAAGATAATAGTAAGCCTTGTTTTCGAAAACGAAATTTCGTAAAATATGTTTATTTATATTTTGCACACTTTTATATAAACATTTATTCATGGATGGTAAATTAATTATCTCAGAACAATAATCTTGAACAAAAAAAATGACGGAATAACCTACAAAATTAGTAGTAGTTATATATTACAAGACATAACACAAATAAATGATTTTTCACCACAGTCTATGTATATAAATTTTAACATAACACAAATAAATTCTCTTAACATTCTACTTAATAACATGATATATTCCTATATTATAGTTCGCTTATATTAAAATATATGTAATCATATGTTTCATGTTATTTAAAAATGTATAATCTATTACATGGTATAAAGTGTTAAATTCTTTAGAGGTCAATTGTAAATAAACAACGATATCAAAATTAACCATTCCAGCGAGGTAAAGACAAAATTAAACGGTGTATCAAAATTAGATGGATGCATGAGCAATGGCGGTTTGTTTTAACCTGCAAACTCGTGTACCAAGAAGGTAAATAACACCATTTGCTGGTATAAATATATAAATAAAACAAAACGACTAACTTATGAGACAGAAGAATTTTATATATATTACAAGACACAGAACAGAGGTGCCTCCGTGGGACGCACGCTTTTACGACCAGTGTTAATAAACATATGCTGGAATAGAAAATGTCTCTCCTTACAAAAATACTACCAGCCATGTCGATCGAAAACGAGAAGGAAAATTAAAAAGAAAAAGAAAAGCATGTTTTTTTTTGCCTAAAACCCCAGAAAACAAAACTGATAGCAACCTTTTTGGTTGTTGGCGATAGAATTACAAGACGAAAATGGTGTCTGAATCAAAGAGCGACAAGAGGATCCCACACAAACAAATCCCCAATGTCTTGGAAATTATCGCACTCTCTTTGCCAACTCGTAAACCCAAAACCAAAACCCAAATCTAAACTCTCTTTCTCACTAACAAAGCATCCACTCAAATCAAATTCATCGCCCAAGAATATACCACTGCTCTCTGCAACGTTCTTATCGCACTCGTCAAACATATCCAAAGTGCTTTCAAATCCGAATACGACGTCCTCAGGAATACCAAACACTGACTCATCTTTCAACTTACTATCCTCCCAAAACCATGAATGTTCGCACTCGCTCGCCGGACCAACCGCGTCGTTTGCGGTTACCGATTCAGCTTCCTCGGACGCCCAACAGCACCGAAGAACCGAAGTGGGGGAACGCAGCTCCTCGCTCGGAGACTCCTCGCCGGAGCAGTAACCGCTTTTTCTGTCCTCCGCCGGCGGTGTTATGAAATTAGTAAGCGCGTCGGCGCCACGCAGCTGAATGGCGGCGTTATCGTACACAATGGCGGCTTCCTCGGCGGTGTCGTAGGTGCCCAGCCACAGCCGCACGCGGCGCGACGGGTCCCTTATCTCCGCCGCCCACTTCCCCCACGGCCGCTGCCTCACTCCGCGGAACTTCCTCGCCCCAGTTCGCCGCCGAAGCGCCGGAGCACCGCCAGACTTTACCTTTCTTTTCCTGGAAACAACTTTGACTCCGGCGCCGTGGATGGTAATCTCGTTGACGAAGCTTTTGACTCGTCGGCGCGTGGAGGACACGGAGGGCTGCTCGTCGTCGCTGGAGGAGTCCGTGGCGTCGGCGTCGGTGACACGTATCCGCACGAGTTTGGGGTGGTGATGGTTTTTCAAAAGGGTGTGATCTTGGACGAGGAGTTTGGTGCGGTTAAGGTGTTGTGTTTGCTTGATGGCAGACGAAGCCATAACAGCATTGAGGGTGACGGTGGAGAGAGTCGGTGAAGTGAAAGGGAAAAGAGAAAGAAGGAGAGAGTAAGAGAGAGATTCCTTGGAGAATGGAGAGAGTGGACACGAGCGGAAGGGATGGGAGAATATAAATAAAGAGGGAAAGGAAAGAGAGAACACGTCAGAGAGAAGCTTAAAAGGGAGAGAAATCAGAAACGTAGCGTCAATATGGGTTAAATAGTGTTTCAAAAGTTATTAAAGAACGAGAAGGTTCAACGAAAGTTACGTTTAAAAGGAGAGAATAACAGCGTGCATCACTGCTCGCACCAGCGTGGAACAAAAGAGATGTAAGAAGAAATGTTGTAAGCTTAGAACACAGCACCCACCACATGTACCCTCTGGGACGAAGAAAAAGTGTACATTTTTCCGCTAAAGATATTCAATTTTAACAGTTTACATGACAGGAAAAAGGAATAATATAGCTGCTGCAAAATAACAAGATGAACTAAAACGTTGGTGATGATATGAAAGGCACAGTATGAAAAGTTAAAAGAGGTGAAATGGAAGAAGGAATTGCTTTGAAGAAGAAAGGGAAGAAAATCTGTGAAAAAGTACTGTTTCTTTTGTTACCTGAAACCTATTTTACAGTAGCTAGGTTCCAACAGACCTATGAGTTACACTTATACTGGGTTTAAATGCCATCTATTTTAATGAATGCGATTTACTTTAATATTTTTTTGGCTTAACATTTGGTGAGGTGATGCGAAGATACATAGGAAATGTGGCAGAAGTAAGGCAAATAATAAAAGGACATGTGGGAAGACAGAAGGCACACCGATCACGTGAGGTGAGACACTTTGGCTCAGGTCAGCCATTCTTTGACTGAAAAGAGGTCTTCTTAGTTCTTCTCTAACGGTTAATTCAATTTCATTTGAAGGTTCTGCATTATTATTCATTTTTGGGACGTGGATTAGCAGAAGCATTTCAGAATTGTTTTGCCTTTATTTCAGCCCTATTTTTGATGTTAAATTAAAGAGGTAAGTGGTTAACAGATGCCAAAAGAAGCACGCTGAGGAAGTTCTGGGTCATCATCATTATTAATTCATTGGAAATATTTGTTTACTTGTATGCATGGGAAAATGGAAAATTAGTTGCTTACTCGTATGCATGCCTTGAGCCACAAAACAAACAGAACCTTCTTTCCTATGCATACATACATAACACTATACTATCATATTCATAAAGTCAAATCAAATCAAATCACCACCTTTATTTTCAGTCTTGTTTAAAATTTCTGCTCTTTATTAAATACTTTCAAGGCTTTTATTTATTTCCCACTTTCAGATTTTACGTAATCTTACTTTAATCTTATTTGTTAATAAATTTCATGTATGTATTAATAAAAAAAGTAAATATGATATTTTATTATTTTATAATTTTATAGTGTGTAATGAATATACAGTATTGAACCGTTGGGTAATGAGGTGCGCTTGAAGGAAGAAAGGAGCCAGAAAGAGTTTGACTGCAGTCAACAGTTGAAGCAAAAGAGAGAATGCAAATGATGTGGGAATGATTGAAAATTTGACAACAGAATGCTATGAACAAGGATTACGAAACAAAAAACCTGAATAATTTACTGCTCTCCTTAATTTATCACTAATTCATTATCCGCAACCATTTCATTACTCCTCTGTGTCAGAACACTATGCAACTTGCATTCTCATTTCCCAATGTAATTCAAATGTTTTTATTTAACAATAAATGAATTAAATATAACCAAAGTTCATTAATCAAAAAGTAATAGACAATAAAAAACCATTCATAACATGGTAAGTTGAATAGTTTGCACTAGTAGGAAATTTTTTATATTTATATTTTATATTTATACAATTTAATTTTTTATTTTAAAAGTTGGGTGAATTATATTTATAATCTCCATTACAATTCTTTTTATTAATTTCAGATTTAAAAATTATTTTCAAAAAGGTAAAAGTTACTAAAAACATGCGTTAGGCATCACTTAGAAAATTTTATCTATAATTTGGTTGAGTTACGTTTTCAAAATTTCAAAAACAAACTTTACATATTTCAAAAGTTAAAATGTTTAAATATTTTTTTACTTTATTTTCATTAACTTTGTTTAATACGAGACTAGTTTATTTTAAATGTTTAATATAATATTAAATTTAATAATTTATGTTAAATTTTATCATTTTTTATTATGTATTTAAATTGTTAACATAACTTTGTACACGTTTGACCATATTTGAATAAATTATTAGATTATTACTTATATGATCATCCTCTATAACGAGAGTTGTTTATGCTATTATTGAACCACGTTATCAATAATATTGGAGTCACCATCGGAGTAGCTTTGCTCCTCCACCACCATGATGCATCATATTCCACCACTATCGCGAGTGCAACACAAGCCATGAGGAACCATGAACCACCTCACGTCACCAGTGTCTTCATGTTATTTTCTACACCTGCACTTCGAACCACTATTAGTCTTCAGCGAATCCATTTTTTCAAAGCCCCTAATTGCAAACCACACATAACACAATTAAACTATCACGTGATGATAATAATAACAAATCACCAACAAAACATGACAACAACGAAAGCATCAATTCAACCACCATTGAACCCTAAATCACAAAACTCCAAATCGTGAGCTTCACAGGGTGAACCACCTCATGAACACAATTCACTGCGAGCAATCAACAATCACAACAATGTCAGTATTGTGTTATCGCAAACGTGGAAATGAGATCAATCAGAAATGCAGATCAAATCATTATGTGACCTAGATGAACCAGATCAGTAACCTTGTCGTGGTTTGTTGAAGTGGTCTCATCAATTGTGTAAGCAAATCAGACCCTAAATCACAAAATCCCAAATCTTGAGCTTCATAAGATGAATCACCTCATGAATGCAACTCACCATAAGCGATCAACCATCACAATAGAGTTAATATTGTGTCACTACAAATGTAAACACACAATGAATCAGAAACATATATGCACCACACACAAATAACACTTGTATGAAAACATCGTCAACTGTCTAAGCAATATGAAAAAAAACCCAATTTAACAAATTATGACATTTGAAATTATATTAAACATCCAAAAAAATAATCATTGAATAAAAGTAACGAAAATAAAAACTAAAAGAATATTTAAGTCAAAGTTAAAATCATATTCGAACATTATTTGAAAAATTATATTTATATGTTATTTTAATAATAAGTAGAAGTAAAATAAAATCAAGGAAATAAACATATAATATGACAAAAAGTAAACAAAACATAATTCAATCTCCCTATCATTTTGTATACATTTGTTTTAAAACTGTTTTAATTATAATATTTTAAATTGGTATGCAATATTTGAAAAAGTATTGACTTAACATTTGGTTTTGTATATTGTTAAAATGTCGTGCACATTCAAACATAGTATAGTACTGTCACGCAAATATTTTTATTAAATATTGATTGTGGAATTAAGATTATATAACTAAATAATAATAATCGGAAATAAAATGAAAATATTAAATTAAAAAATAACAGTAAATGAAAATCAGAAAACAGAAAATATATACTTAAGCTTATTGTAATTAATATCATGATAAAAGTGCGCTTCATTTTCTTTTTAGTTTAGTTCACACATTATTAATTAAGAGACTAATAATCAATATCTGAATAGTAAGACATGTTTGGATAAATATTACTTACATACATGATAATAAAAAGTGCATTAATACGCAATTGCCTTTTCTTTGTTAATGTTATATTTTATAGACAAGATAAAGCCATTTGTGACCTAATTACTTATATATTAAAATATTGTCATTCACTTTAGTTTTTTTTTTCAGTATAATATTTTTTTAAAAACATTTATCCAAAAAACATCATTTATATTTTTATTTATTAAACACTCTTCTACTTATCACTTTCTGTCTGTACTGCTATTTTTGTACAATAATAACAAAATGGTCGTGTTAACCAACCTTTTCAATATATAATGTTAAAATGATAAAACCATTATGTTGGTTTTTCTTTGGCGAATTAAAGGTCATAAGACATCCTATTTTTAGTATTATAGATTTCGACATGAAAGATTGAGAAATTAAATACTTGAAAAAACTTTTTAAAATAAGTTAACAATCTGACTTACTGTTCATGGTGATTATATCACCTTAAAAATAATATAAATATTTACAGCATAAAATTAAAAGTGTTAAAATTAAATAAAAATATGGGAAACGATTCACAGCCATAGAACTACTTCACAATCCATTCTCAAAGATAAAAATAGTCATTGAATTTAAAAAAATAAAAATAAAACATAAAATAATGAATTTCAAATAAAAAACAGTCGATGTCAAAATAACATGATCCTAACAATATTCATAAGAATGGTATATTATGCATAATTGACATACTCACTAATAAGAAATTATTTCTGTTATTTATGATCAATTAATAATATCTAATATTTTTAAAAATATATTTTATTTTATTGATAAATTGATTTTGATTCATTAACATTGTGTTTGATGACATATTATAACAATTCTAAGAAATTGAAATATATAATATATTAAATTATTTGTAATAAATTTTTTTATTTTTTAAATATTTTGTTTCAATGAACATTAAGTTAAAGATTAACTCAAATCGATTTAGTTAAAGAATTAAATTGAGCTAAATTGGATTGAAGGTTGGGTTAAATTTCCAAGTTAAATATTGAGTTGAGTCGATTCAGGTTGAGGATTGAGTTGAGTTGGTCCAAATTGAATAAGGTCAAACTAAGTCAACTCGGTTGAGAAGTTGATCAAAGTTAACCCAGCCAAAGTTCAAGTCAAATCAATTCGGTTGAGGCAAGCCAACTCTAACTAACTTCAACCTAAGTCGACTTGAACGAAAGTTGTCTTGAACCAGATTGAGCGAAGGTTGACTTGAGTTGGTTGGATTGAATAATTGAGTTGAGTCGGTTCAACCAAAAGTCAAACTAAGTTGATTCACGTCAAAGGTCAAGTCAAATTGAACTAGGTCGAAGGTCAAATTAAGTGAGTTAAGATCAAAGATTCACATAAATTGGTTCAATGGATAAATAAAATGGAAACTTCTTTAAGAATAAGTTGAGCTGTCTCATAAACTGTAAAATTGACATCTATGATAAAAAAAGAGATTGGTTTTGAGATTTTAATTTCCTTTACGTTTGAGTGGATTTCAAATTTTATTGTTTGAATGATGTGCTTACAAATTTCAATTTTTTTTTATTTTATTTTTTCATCTAAACAATTCATTTTGTTTCAAAAATTTACAAATTCTCCAAAGAAATGAATTACTGTAAAAATTACCTTATTTAAATACAGTATAAAGAATATATAATTTACTTTCCTTTATTACTTCATCTTACTTCCTAAATATGTGGGCACAACTTTATCTACCAAATGTACCGAAAAGAAGTTTATCTGAGGTTTATACGTGTCCTACAAGAACACGTTAAGGGCCAAGAAAACTTGGTACAAACGTATATAGCAGAAAGATTTACTGCAACAGAATAGCATGAGGTCTCCATTAATTTACTCCAACCTTTCAAGCACATCAATTCCAAACATATATGTCTGATAACCCCAACTACTTGCCTCTGCACAACATTAAGGATGAAACATATTTTCGTTCTGTAATCAAATTCAAATGTTAATTACTCCCTCACTTCTTCTACACTTAATCAGATAATTCAGCATGGATAGCAAGTTCATTGTTGGTTTAAAGTCTTGCAGAAAGATTCTTTATTATATATTATAAATATGTTTTATTTCTAGTTAATTTGAAATGTTCGTCCATAAGATAATGTATAATGTAAACTTAATATAATGCTAACAAGCTCTGTTTGATGAATTCTGAGCTTGAATTGCACATTTACTATGAAGTAGTCTATACATATTGTTATTTCCAAAAATGCATAATTTCATTTATTAGAGTCTGCATCAAACATTGAATAAGAAAGAAAGCATAGGTTATAGTATCATTTTAAGCATTAGAGTGTAGCTGACAGTTGAAAATGGCCTTAGAATATGAGTGCCCTTTCCTCTTTTATCTACTCCAAAAATCTAGGATGCAAAGAGATGGCATCAACATCTCTTATGGGGTAATTTATAAAAGTTGGTGGAAACATTTAAATACCTTCCCAATGACTGTTCAGTAAGTTAGGAAAAAAAATTTAACATGGACCTTCATGTTAGATACACTTTTGACCAGAGTAATAAATATGGAAAATTGAAAATGTGATCTAGCTCACTGGATCTGCTTATCCAAAGTTAGCTGCACCTGTAATTAATACCATCTTTACCATCCAGATCCTCCCATGCACATTATTCTAACAAAACAAGATAGTACAAATTTTCTAACTTTTTTTTCTAACCTTCCAAAATTGTGTATTCAATTTGAATGCATGTTTGATTCAACATTCGCATACTTGTTTTAGATTTATTTGTAAGTTGCAAAGTTAATGATGATTTCAAAGTTTAAAGTGACGATTTTTAGTTATATAAAAAGCTTGATCTTTTCTAGAATCAGGAAATTAATTCATGGTAGCCTTTAAGGTGATTGGAATTTGGAGTGAGTTTTGCTTTTAACCAAACTTTAAAAAAATGTTAAAAAGAAAAGAAAGTTCCGACCAATATAAAGTTATCTAGTTACTGTGATAGATTTATTGAAACATGTGCAAAACATAGTACTAGAGGAATGGAGTTTGTGTGAACATGTATGGCAACCCATCATGAAATGTGTCATTTACTGCAATCCAAATTCTGCATTCCGTGGTTTTCTTTTGTTAGAGTTTTCTATTTAATGTTCATTGGGCACAGTGAGACACTGTTTGAAGGGCAGGTTAAAATAGAGAGATAACTCTCTCTTCTTCTTTTTTTCTATTTTTGGGGCTACAATTTTTCTTCGGGTGTCAAAATGTAAGAAACTCAAGTGACACAGCTTTGATGGTGTTTTTTCTTCGACTGTTTTTGTTTTTAATTTCTAAAATTGTTTCTTTATTCTTGTATTAGTTCTTTTTTTATAAAAATTGTTTTAATCGGTTCTTCTTTTCATTTTCTTACTAGTTTGTATATCAAATTTTAAAAACAGCAATAATTGACGAAAAATATCAGATTTATAAAGTAAAATAAAACAAGAAAACAAATAAAAGTAAAATGCCCTATAACATTTATTTTCACTAAAAGTTTAATATTTTTCCTTTTGAAAAAAAGGGACCTCCAACATAGCGTAATATGGCCCAGTTGGTGGTTTTTATTAGCCTTTTGCTATCTACACTTGCCCCTAATTGCTAAGTTCCACTACCCCTTCCTTGTTTGTATTTTTAAATTGCTTCAGTAACCATAATTTTCTCCCTTCTCAAATCAACTTGGTTACACACTCATCTTTTTCCATTCAATGTCCTTTCTCTAAAGGTGGCAAAACGACTTGCGTCCGGTCGAGACACAAATTAAAGCTGCCCTTATTATTAAGAAGTTGAACTATAATCCAAATCAATATTTTATTGTTTTACGTAAAATTTGTAATGTTTATTTACAATTTATGATATAGCTTTTAACATTTAAATTTCTTACACATGGAATTTTTTTCAAAATTTTAAATTCCTCAACTAAGATTGTATTGTCAACGTCACTATAGTATTTCTTTTTTAGTTTTTTTCCATATCAGACAAAAATCTGTTAGTTCTTTTCTCATATAACTCATATAACTCATATTTGAACATGTAATTCATCCTTTTCCTATGATATACGCAATTATCTTTTCCGCCTAATAAAAGTCTTCTTAGTTCTTACTTTGTCTTTAATTATATTTTGGATTTTGCAATCAGCGTAATAAATTTCTCATTTTATTATCTGGAACTGTCAGTTTTTTTTTTTTTTAAATGGATAGCTACACATTTTTCTCTAATGTTCACATAAAAGCAAAGGAAATTATTATTTTTTAATTTAAAGAAATTATATTAATCATCCACTCCAATTCTGAGAAAGAAAGAAAGAAAGAAAAAGGACCTTATTCATCACGTAATAAGCATAAAACATTATAACATGATTAAAGACATTCTAGCAAAAGAAAAATAATTCAATAGACAGTTCATAGAATGTTATAAAAAGGATGAAGTAAATTTCTCAAAAAATTCCTATATAATAAAAGAACAGAGGTAATAGTTGTTAGAGACCTCTTGCAAGGGAAAAACAACAGTTAAAGGTAAAGGTAGACCTTAGTAAAGGCTGTCTCAGTTCACACACACAAAAGGAATGCTTCACATTATGACCACTTCTTGCTATACCAGGGCATGGTACTCTTCTACCAGGGTCAAATCAGTTAATAATTAACCAACTCAGGCAACTTAAATATCAGAAAAAATAATAATAGTGATAATAATAACCACGCTCTAAAAATGGACAAGATACACTGAAATCAAACAAAGGTGACACCTTTCTTTCATTCACTTCCTCTGGGGAAGTAGGAGGGAGTGGAAGGAGAGTTACCACTTTCACGTTGAGACAAAGGTGACACCTTTCTTTCATTCACTTCCTCTGGGGAAGTAGGAGGGAGTGGAAGGAGAGTTACCACTTTCACGTTGAGACAATTTGAGTTGTTCAGCTTGGTTCCCAGACGATGAATAAGGTTCTGCATCAATCTGCCTCACATTTTCTATCATCTTGACAACTTCAGACATCCTAGGCCTTTGATCAGGCATCCTCACCACACATGACATGGCTATCTGTAACATTTCCACCATCTCTTCCTCTATGTTTGGATATCTCATCAGTTCCAGGTCAAACACTTCAGCTGTCCATTCCTCACGCACAACTGAATGAACCCACCTCACAAGGTGGATAATCTCATCACCACCAGTAGTGTGGATAGGGGATTTCCCGGTCAGAAGCTCTAGCAGCACCACACCAAAACTGTAAACATCTGAGGGCTGTGCTGCTTTTCTGGTGTCTGTCACTTCCGGTGCTCGGTAACCAGCTGCTCTTGATATTGGTAAGGCCAGTGAGCTTGATATGGTTGCCAGACCAAGGTCAGACACACATCCATAATGTTTGGTGTTGAGAAAGATGTTTGAGGATTTGATGTTGCCATGTACCAGCTTGCCACCGTTCTCAACATGGATTCGAGCAATGCCTCTTGCAGCACCTAAGGCTATTTTCAACCTTGTATCCCAATCTAAAGGCACCCTCTCCTCTCCTCTCTTGGCTGAAATTTTCAGAAAGAATAATGCATCTTACATGTAAGGACAGTGTATAACTAGATGTGATTAGCTGTGTAATGTGTAGAATGTACCAAACTAGCATTTTCAAGACAAATAGTTTATTTGCATCGTTTGAATCTTGACTTCTTTTGAAATACAGCATGTTCAATATTTGAGTGCTTGAATAACTTTAACTACCATTTGTAAATAATATGAAGTCAAATAACAGTCACACTTCAAAACATCATAATATACCGATAAGGATTTGATTTGCACGATACAGGTTAAAATGAGAAAAATCAGAGAGAATAAAATACGATAAATGTATCAGCACGTTATGGAAGTATATGCTCAAAGTTTAATGTAGAGAAAGAGAATTTAATTCCTTTAAAGTAAAATTATGTGTGATTTATTAGAAGAAGACGTAAAAGGAAGTAAAGTTGTATTCACTGATGATTTCAAATGAGTTAACTTTTCAATGTACTTTAATTTAAAACAATGAAAATACCCTACTTTCTCACTTTACAATCTTTATTTTAAATTAGTCATAAGTAGAATACGGTCTTGGACTTTACACATACAGGCATGCTTCTAAGTGACAATAACTAAGTCATAGGAATGAAGATGTAACTGAAGCTATTCGATAATTTGAATAATCAAAAGACTCGTTTTTCTACCAAATACTTTAATTTAAAACCATGGAAATGCTTTACTTTCTCACTTTACAGTCTTCATTTTAGATGAGTCAAATTCACTGGAGGAAGGCCAATGAAGTTTTTCGAAAAAAAGTGTAAGACTTCATATTTAAACACTTAGACATGCTTGTCAGTGACTACAACTAAGCCAGAAATGTGAACATGCATAGAAGCAATTTGAATAGTCAACACATCCGTTTTTATGACGAATTTTGCTCATCTAAATTGGTGAATTTGACTATACATATCTCTACTAACATTTGATTTAAGTGCATTATTGCAAATTAGAACATAAGTCAACTGCAAGACAAATTGCCATGAGCTAAAACAGTAGTACGTACCATGCAAAATGGAAGCTATGCTCCCCTGACTGTGATAATCATATACCATGAGTTTCTCATCTTTGGAATAATAATATGCCTTGAGCTCAACAACATTCTCATGCTTAAGACTTCCAACAATCTCCATGTGCTGCTCAAAATCCTTCTTCCCAGCAGCTACCTCCTTTAATCTCTTTACAACAACCGTGGTAGCATCTTCTAGTATTGCCTTGTAGGCAGTTCCAAACGTTCCCTTTCCCAGAACCTCAGCGGAAGCCCTCAACAAATCCTCCAAATCAAAGGCATAATTACATCCCTCAAAGAAAACCAGCTTATTATTTGCATCCTGATTCCTTGAGACAGCTTTCTCAGGAGACATTTCTCCCTTGTGCAACTTCCCACCGAAGGTTTCCTCATCTTCCTCACCTCTTCTTGAGCAGCACACAAAAGTCAAAGAAACAAAAGCCAGGAGGCCTAAAACAGCAGCAGCAACAACCACTCCCAACAGCGCCGCCTCACTGAGCTTTCTACGCCTCCTAGACTTCAAAGCCGGCTCAAAAGCGGGCTGAGGTGCCGGAGAAACTGGGGGAAAAATTCCAAAGGAAATGTTATTCCCAGAGAATGCAGACTCAGGAAACCTCAACAGAGATTTGGGCACAGTTCCCTGCAAATTGTTGTTGGACAGATTCAGCACCTGCAATCTTGACAAGTTGAGGTCAGGAATTTCCCCGGAAAGAGAGTTGTTTGCAAGGTTCAAACCAGAAAGCTGAGGCAAGATGTTAAGGGAGACAGGAATGCTGCCATTGAAATGGTTATTGGACAAATTGACGACAGTGAGGTTCTTCCAGGCCGAGAAATCAGGCAAAGGCCCAGACAAGTTGTTGAACTGAAGGTAGAGGAAAGACAAGTTCTTTAGATTGGAAAAATCAGAAGGGAAAGGCCCAGATATCACATTGGATCTGAGGCTCAAAGTTTGCAGTGCTGCGAGGCGGCTAATAGTGTCAGGTGGAATAGTGCCATGAAATCCAACCCCTGGCAACCTAATTGCAATTACTCTGGACCTGTCTTCATTGCAAGTCACACCAGTCCAAGAAGCACACATGGGGGAACTCTCATTCCAATTCAGAGGCCTGGAAGGAGGGAACTTGTTCACAAACTCAAGCAACGCCTCCTTATCTTCAAGAGGCTCACCACTTCCTTCCCACATAACCAAACACAAAAGGGAAATGGAACATAAAATGGGTAGAATGTCCATTTCAAATTTTCCTTCCACTCCTGACAGCAGTAGGAACGAGAAGTTTCTCCTGCTACCTTATTTACACAGCAACACAAGACTATTCTCCATATACTGAAACGAATCACCGCAAGATTGTTAGTTTAGACAAAAAAAAAAAGGCACCATTTCCCCTTAAGACAAAGGGGAAACCCGAAAAAGAGAATGAAAATTAAAAAAAAAAAAGTGTGGAAACTGGAAAAGGAAATCAGATTCCTAGAAGATTGTCTAAGAAAGTAGAAGCGGACACTGAGAAACTTGTGCATAAAAGAATGAGCTTGCAGGTTGTGTTTTTAAGTTAACAAAGGGAAACATAATTTATTTAATCTGTTTAAAAAAAAGAAAAAAGAAAAGAAAAGAAAAGTAATAATATGTGTTCAACTTCTAGCAGGTATGGTGCATCTTTTGACTCTTTATTCTGTAGCAACTTTTCAGAGGAGATGGCGAACAGAGAAAATTCAAATTTTATAGGAAGATAAAGGAAGCTGAATTAGAACTCACTTGGCTCTAAGCCACTCTATCTTCTTTGCAGATCTGATAAAAGAATGTCCTCTTTGTCCCGCAAAAGAAACAAAACAAAACACCCTTTTAAGTTTAACCTTACGCACCTGCGCTATTACAAACTCAAATAAGATAATTAAATAACATAGAGAACGTGCAAAAGAGTTGAGAAAATAAAATAAAATAAAAGAAGCCTACGAGATGTGTTTTTCTAAGGAACAATGCTCACGGTGCTCTGAGGTTGCAAGCTAAAAGTTGCACCTTCCAATGCAAAACGAAGAGGGGGTGAGCAAAATGCGATTTTGTGAAGGGTAGAAGAATGTGCGTGGAAGAGAGACAGGAAATTTTGAGGAGCATTCAGCAACGGCTCTATTTGGAGCGGTGAGTGTAACTGTGGGGAGGAAAAATGGAACGTCTGAAACAGTAACAGATACACGCATGGAGCTTAATGGCGATGCCACTAAGTAAGAAGTGGAGAGTGAATGCGGAGAGAGATTGGAGAGAATAAGGATTAACGTTGGAACGGAAAACCGCTGTTCCTATGTTGATGGGGATATGGGTTTATAGGGATCACTGACGTGGACGAATTAGAGATCGACATGTGGGTCCGGTCTCATTTCATTCGGTTTTTTGGCTTCCAAAGATAAACGAACAACCACTCTGTCTCTCATTTTGGATTTACTTTTACACTTTAATTTGTCCCAATTGTTTAAGATTATTATTAGATTCTTAATTAATTACAGAATTAAACTTTGGAGTTGATATCTAGTATCTAATCAGAATGTAGGGGAAATTGTGTAAAATTGCATTATGGGTAATTTTTTTAGAAGAATAAAATCAGTTTTTTAATTGATCAATCAGTTTGACATTTATAAAAATTAAGAACTTTTGGATAATTTTTTTAAAAAAGAAATACTACTTTGACAGCAAAATATTCTTTTACAGTTATTTGAAACTATCTCTTACTATTTTTTATCTTTTATTTTCTTTAAAAGTACAAAATTTAATTTTTGTTAAAATTATTTCATTCTTATAAAAATTGTTACATGACCTTTTCCTTTTTCTTAAAACCGAATGTTTTTAGATCATCCGTTTTAAATACTATACTATTAGATATTCTACTAATTGAATTAAGTTGAGTGGGGTCAATCTAATACTTGTGCCGAAATTTTTAACATTTGATTGTCTATTTTATTTTAGTAGAATGAGTGTCCTTATACTATTAGTCTAGCAGCATCAATGGATCTTAAATATTAGAAATATTAATTAATAATTTGTGGATGTAATCTAATACTAACATATTTATAAATAAATTAAGTATATATTTTAAAAATTCAGTTAATAATCTGTTTGACTTCTTTTATTTTAGTCTACAATGACTTATTGTTTAAAATATAACTAAATGTGAATTATAACTATAATAAAATATTTTAAATATCATCTTACTTTTTTCTTTTTAATTTGAAAACTTCTATTGCTATTTTGTGATTGCAAAATGCCTCGGTCAAATCATTAATACTGATAGTACAACTTTAGCCATTTAATAGTTTTTAATTATTTATAAATTTTATATAAACATTTTTTTAAACTATGAGTAAATGCTATTTGCATTGATTCTACGGAACTTTTTATATTGAAATTAATACAAATTCTTGTATACAGTTAATATATTAAATTTTATAATAAATATTTTAAAAATTATATTAAATGTTTTGTTATTGATAATTTAAAAAGAACACAATGTTAGTTTGGTAAGGTGAGACGGGAAAATGGGTTATCAAATCTATAATAATCTTGTCTATTGTAGATTTGAGTTAAAAAAATAGTTTTTTTCTAAATATGATTAAATTTAACTTAATTCATTTCACTTATGAATTAAATGAATTTGGATAGAGTTAAAACTGAATTGATTCGTAACTCATCAATAATACTTTGTTTTTTCATCATTTTTTTCGTAAGTTTTTTATTATGATTATTAGTACTTTCAATTATGTATAATAATGTATATTGATATTATGATTTTTTAAATACTAGAATATTGTCTAGTAATATTTGAAGAGTTTAGAGATTTAATTTATTTGTTTACTTAAGTTATTTAGGTTAATGTTTTAATTTTCAAATAATATATTAATAATAATGTTTTTTGTGTGAAACAAGTGAACATTTTGATTGTAGTATTATAAAAAATGAATAAAATTAATATACTTTGATTATTTGTAATAAATATATAAAATAAATTAAAAGAATAAAATATTATTAAATGAGTCAATTCACTTACTCACTTATCAAATCATGATGAGTTGAATTTAATTATAAAATTTCTAATTTATCAAAAGTAAGAAACTTATATTTAAGTCAACGATGAATTGAATCGAATTGTCTTACTTTAACGTTTTTAAGATGGATGAAATCTATCAACTTACAACTAATATAACAACACAAACTAATATTTTTAATCTCACAAAATTAAAGATGAAGACTTACTTGTCAATCAATTTATTCAAAATTAAAAATTAGAATGGAATGATAAATTAAAACTTATTTTTTTTTACCTTAGAAGACAAATTAATAATAATTCTATCGTGAGTGTAATTATCTTTTTAGTTACTATATTAAAGACATTAACGACTCACTTGTGTGTGTGTGTGTTAAAAAATGAAAAATAAAAAGTAATGAAGTTGTAGAAAATAAGAAAAAGTAGTGTAGTGGTGAATGAAGAGGTTACAAGATTTATAGAGGAGAACGAAAATGAGGTTTTGAATATGCCTATAGAGGAAATTACATAAAAAATCAGATATATTATATTTTGTATAAAGTAAATAAATTTTATTGTAAGAAGAAATACGATTTTAGTTTGTTTGAAAAATAATAAGTATCAGATACTCCCAAGACTCAAAGTATTAGAAAAGAACATCTTACGCTAACATAGTGGGTGAGGAAGAAAATTTGAAGATATTAGAAAAGAAAAAGAGTGATAATCCAGAATTGTATATTAATGTATGTGATGAGAAAGAAACCAATTATATATTTAAAGAGTATGGAACTTTAGAAGAATATGAAAATTCTTTCCATAAAGTATTATCATAAACTCAAGAGCGTAAGATAATACAAGGTGAAAATGTTAGTACTATCAAACCAACATTGCACAAAGGTAAACAACAATAGAACCTTCAAATGTTATAGAAAATAATTTCATTGAAAATAAATAGATTGATACTTTGATACATTCTTGTTTAATAGATACTTAAATATTAAAATAGTTGTTGCATATGGTCGATGATCATATAAATAAATCTTCATTATATTTTGTTTTGATATATAATTAGTTTTTCTAGAAAATTTGAAATGTTTTATGAAAAATATATTGCTTAGATAAGATATCTTTAAAAGAAATTGTAATTCTAAAACATTATAAGTATTTGATTATTTAAAATTAAATAATTTTAAATTTTATTGGATTTAATTTATTATTAATTTAGTTTAACTTTAATTTAGGCTTTATTATATTTAAATAAACTCGACTGAATTTGAATCGAAATTAACTTGACTTAATCAAAATTTAAGTCTATTTAATTTGTATTAAATTTAGATTAACTCGACTCAATATGAGTTTGGACAACTTGGTTTAATTTTAATCTATGTTAACTTGGTCCAAACTTGCACAAACCAAATTCAATGTTATCTTATTTGAATTCAACTTAATTTAATATTTTATAATTTGAAGAGAAATTTTTTTACAAATATAAAATAAAAATAAATAAAAAAATTTGACAAAAAAACAACATCAATCAAAATTAATTAGACAAAATGATTATTAATATTGATATTTTTAACTTTGAACAATTGTTTAATATTTAAATAATTTTTTAAATTTAATGATAATTGAAATATTTGATAAAAAAATAAAAATTCACTATATTTAAATTATGTTATGAAAATAAATTATAATTTTAAAGGGAGAGGAAAAAACTTGTACACGGTCACATAGAATATCATGCGGTAAATTTGCTAGTTTTTATATCTACTACATGTTTTACAACAAATAGTATAAGTTTATTTCTAATTAATTGAATAATATACAATAATACAGAAATCTTTACATTATACATGAAAAATAAACAGAATTACTGTGAGAATTAACACTTCGAGTGTAGAATATTAATCATTAGATGGCTATTAGCAAATCGATTGTATAATGATACGAAAGGATATAATTAAAGACCTTGAAGTAGGACGAATTCATTATTTGCATGTTACTTTGGAGAATAAATATACATGTGTGATAACTTTATATTATAAAAATGTAATAAAAGATAGAGGCATTAGGTTATCATTAGTAACTCTATAGATCTACTCATTAATTTACATTCTCTTATCAGAAGAAGAAGAAGGGGAAGGTGGGAGTAATGAGTAGCAGGTTTAAGTGGCTTCTGAGTGGTGAAATGATCATTAGTCCTTTTACAATAACGACAAACAGTTGATGTTGTCAATGGTCCAACGCGAAAAACGACTTTTACAAATGCCCCAAAAATTCAGTATTCATTTTGTACAATTGCATAAACAACTTTCTTTCTTTCTGTTTAATGCTTTTTATTTTATTTTTTCTAATTTATTTATTAGAGAAAAAACATACGACCATATCTTATCCATATCTATTCCTTCTACTGTATTCATCTTTTTGGATTATCAATCTTTAAACATTATAGTATTCTACATTATGTACTATCTCATCATCAATAATGCATCTTATGCATATTCTTTGCATAATGGCGATCTTTTTAAAGGAGCATGTTGTTGTATATTTGGGAATTAATTTATCAATTATAGTTAATCATGTGTTCTAAAACATGACCCACTGGGCCATTGTCACTCTTAATTTGCGACTCTCCCAGAGACTATTAATAACACAATGATAGGTTATCGTTGAGGGTGGGCAAAACAATCTGATTAGCTCATTCTGATCCAATTTTGGACTGATTAGCTCATTCTTTAGTTTTAATTTTTTTGTTGAAATTTGTTTAAGGAGAACATACGGTGGTTATTGTGGCACTGTATTTCGAACACACCACAGTGGTTCCACTGCGACGCTAGTAGATGTGGTGGGGTTCGCTGGAGATTAAGATTGAGGTCAGAGAATTACGTGTTGGGAACTTTGTTGTTGTTATTATAAGGTATGTTTACTTCGTTTGCTATTAGAAACTCTTGTCTCGAAGGATTTTGCATTATTCCTTAGTTTGTGTCCTGCAAGCTTTTTCATGAATTGTAAAAGTTATATCATTTTCTAAGACTAGGGATAAAACATTGACACCAATATTCTCAACCAAAAAAAGCCCGAAAAAGGAGACATAAAATAGAAAAAGTGCTCATATTAGCTAGCATTTCATCTTTGGCACTTTTTAATTAAGTGTACTAACTAATTTTATTACTAATTAGGAGGTCTTTTAGATATAATTTATTGACATATAGCGCGAAAGTTGTAATAGTTCAAAGTTACGACAAGGTTGAAATTGTTGGGACCAGATTTAATCAACCTAATTTTATTGTTTTGTTTATTATAAGAAAAAAAGGTATTGTTGGTAGTAATTTCTTTAGACAGATTTTTAACGGATAGAAATTTCTCTAATAGTCGGTAACATTTATTAAAGAAATTTTATATTTAACGTTGGGACATTCGACGTTTTATATTCTTTTAAGTGGAATTACAATTCTAAACGACATTTAATAATTGTATTTATTTACAAAAATGTCACTGATCATTTTTAACGTTAACTATTGAGTGATTCGACATTAAACGTGTGACGTTATACGCTGTTTTTGTACTAGTGTGATTCTTTTGATATTTACACAATAACATAAGAGAAAAAGAAAATGATTTTATTTATGCATTGACTTGGTTGCATGTATGTATAAGATGGTGACTATGACGATGTAGTAATAGAAGTAACAAAAGAGAAAGGTTTAACTTCACTCAACCCTACCAACTTCTTCTTCCTCTTCTTCTCTATCACCTTTGAAAATAGCAATTTGGATTCGATCAACAAAATTCTATTTCCCACATTTTTCTCCAAACTAAAATATAAAACCCAACTTAGTATTGCATAACCCTCACGAGAGAAATTCAACCTTATTTTTTAATCATAAAATTTAGAAAAGTAGCAGTAATCTTCCACCACAATGAGTATGTTAACTTTGGATTCAATGGTTTTCATTTGGTGAAAGATCCAACCTTGATTAAATATGAAATTAAAATAAGTAATAATAATAATAATAATAAAATATTATTTTTTACTGTAATCAAATATTTCAAATTATTAAATAAAATAAACAATAGCCAATCTTTGTAATGTTACGATATTTAATTTTACTAGCAGGTTTCAGAACTCATATAATATAATATTTAAAAATAAATTAAATAATTAGGTCATGTATGTTAAAAATATATATACTATAAAGTCAAGAGAAACTGAACCAGACTTTTTAAATAATACAGTTTCTTTATAAAGTCAACTTTCAAGAAAAGAAGGAACCAATCTTGCCTTTGATTATCAACTTAACTCACTTGATCACGGATAATGGATAAAAATAAATAAAATCAGTTGATAGGAAAGTTGTTCATTTTTTTAATAATTATTTTAATAGTCATATGATTTAGAATTAGTTAAGAGTAATAAATGCTGACAATGAACAAAGGTGTGAAAATTAAATATTTAAAAGTAAAAATTATTCAAATTTGTGATGAAAAAAGTAATTGAAACAAAAATCAAGAAATTATCTCGAAAAGTTTGAGATTTTAGAAAAACAAAGTTTTTCAAAACTTCTTAATGGTAACTGATAGTTTACGTAAAAAAAGAAAAATAGTATAATTGTGTATCTTAAGACAAAAAAAAGGTATGAAATATATATTTAATATTATTTTACCCTATAAAATAAATTTTCTATTTGATAATACTAACAACATCTCGTACTATAAGCAAGTACTATAATAAAGTCGAGTATAGTTTATAAGAAAAAACTAAAACTAAGTTAGAAAAAACTAAAACTTAAATGTTCAATATTTAACCTGAAAACAAAATTAAACATATATTTTTTTCAAAAAATTAAAATTAAATTTTGAAAAAAGAAATCTTAGAATAAAAAGTATATAATATATTTTAAAAATATTAAACTAAATAATAGCAAAGGAACATGACAAATAAATAAAAACAGAATAAGAAGTCTTTAAATTTGAGATCAGAAGACTCGGAGTTATTTCTTTAAGTTTTTATTCTCAAGAAGTGTCAATTTTCTGAAAAGATGATTTCTTAAACATTTAATAATTTTTTAAGAATTTAAAAATGACTTGAAAGTATTAGATTAAATAGAAATAATAATAAAACATGTATTAAAGTTTATATTTAAATATTGAAATTAACTTACAAAGGCTTATAGGTAAATTAATTGTGATCAGAAGTAGCATTATGGAAAGTAGTATATGAGTAACAGTATTAGCTTTCCACGCTCTGAAGGTGAATGATGGAGTACGGCAATTGTGTTGTGAATGGTGATTTAAAGAAAACAAGATAAGGAGAAAAACCAGTCCAAATTATGGTTGTCTTTTTCCTCCAACAGCCAACGTTAAAGTCTAAACTACCTTGTCCTCTTCGATGGCTGTCGTAACAAAGCCTTAATACACAGGTCATTATCCAGAAAAACGGTTGGTCGTGAAGGAATGTGGATCAATTCAATTCCTCGTTAGGAGTCTGCAAAACCAACAACATCGAATAAAGTTAGCTTTCGCAGACGGTGCCATTCCTTAATCAAAGTTTCAAAGCGTGAAGTGTAGAAGAGAAGATTTTGTTATTGCAAAGGTTGCATTTTTCACTTATGATATTGCAAAGTTCAGCCAACTTGTGAAGTGGGGTTTAATAATTAAGGTGGTTTTTGGCGTTGAATTGTGTTTGTACTGTTTGTAAGTTAGTCTGGTTAAAGGAGGGCCAGAAGTTATCCTGTGGTGTGGGGAAGACACAGACCAATGACTTGTGCATATGCAAGTGTTTGATTATGAGTTAAGTGTTTTCATGGTGTGATGCATCAATTGGATGGTGGTCTATTCACGGATGATGGGAAATTTTCCTACTTTTATGGGCACTGGGATTTTTGTAGGACATGCACATTTTACCTCATCTTACACTATTTCCCCCCCAAAACAACCTATACCTACCCTAAGTAAAAAACTTCTTACAAGTCTTATCAACAATTATTTAACTCATTGTACCACCAACTTATATTACGTCAAAGTTTTAATATAATGAAAAAGTTGAAGATTCATCTGTATTTTATTAGTTTTTATAGAATTAGTGTTTTCCTTAATTCCATAAGCTCCAACTATAAATACTTCTAATGAAATAAGAAGCAAAAATACTATAATTTTGACTTTAAAATCATTAAAGTAGAATAATTTTAAAGTAGTATAGTTTGATAAAATTTTATTACACTGAAATTATATCAAACTAGTAAGATTTCAATTAAAATTACAACAAAATAAAATCATATCAAACCGATATGACTTTAGTTTATATCCCATGACATTGAAATTGTATTAAACTGATAGAACATCATTTTATATTACAATATACTAAAATTATACTAAACTAACATGACTTCAATTAAAATTAAAAAAAAAAATTCTCATAAATTTTGAAGTTGTACAAACTTAATACAAGTTCTTTAAAATAGAATCGTATCAAATTAACATAACTTTAAAATTACACTATTTTAATAATTTTAAAATCAAAATTACACTATTTTAATGTTTTTGCCAAATTTAGAATGCTTAAAAAAATCAATTACTGTCGCCAAATATATTAAAATTAAAAACGATGTTCAGAAAGAAAAAAGATAAAACTGACAAATCTAAGTTGTATGGTACGAAATAATTATAAATTTTCTTATATATAGAGAAAATATAGAAGTTATTTTCATGAGTTGCTATCATTTGTTCCACCACTATTTAATTTGAATCTTAATTTCAGGTTTGTTACATCCCTACCAAACCTTTTCTCTTTCTTTATATTATAGATGTTGGAAAATTTCTTTATCAAATAATTAAATGCTTATGAAAATTGTCATCTTTAACATGTGAGAATTTTTGTTGTTAATTTATCGAACCCTCGAAAACATAATGAAAAAGAAAAAAAAATGCACTTTCAAACCTTTTTTTAAGATTGAAAAAGTAAAGATTTTGTGAGATATATAATTATGAATGATCCAAAACAAAAGGACTAATATTTATTTATTTTATAAAATAGGAATCATATAGTAAAGATTTTTCAAATTGTTTTTAGCAAAGACTCTGATATTTTTTAAATCGAAATGTTCCAAGATTTATAAGTCTTTATCTGATTGGGCTTGGACTTGCAAATAATCACTTTAATTGATCTTGATTAGGGATCTCTATAATCCTTTTTAATCTTAAGTCATATTTTCAATTAACCAAAATTATCATAGTCATCTTAGACTGAGAACATATAGGCCATCATAGGCTGAGATGTTCTGGTCTGTCATAGGTCAAGATATACCCGACCAACATAGACTGAGATAGATCAAACCAATATAGGTTGAGATGTATCAGACCACCATAGGCTAAGATGTACCAGCCCACTATAGATTGAGATGTACCAGGCCACCATAGGCCGAAATGTACCATGTGACTATAGGCCGATATGTGCTAGGCTAACAAAGGCCGATACGTACTAGACTAACATAGGCCGATATGTACTAGGCTAACATAGGTCAAGATACATCAGACTAACATAGGTCGAGATGTATTAAGCCAAATAGGTTGAGTTGTATCAAGCCAACATAAATTGAGATATATAAGCCCAACATAGACAAAATTGTATCAAACCAACATAAGTCAAGTTGTATCAAACCAAAATAGGTCGAGATGTATTAGGCCAACATATAGACTGAGTTATATCAGACAAACATAGGCTAATTTGTATTAAACCAACATAGGTCGAGCTGTATTAGGCCAACATAGAACAAAATGATTTTAAATACATATAATATATTTATGGCAACAAAATGAAAACAAAAAAACGAAAATAATAATAAAAATAATTAGTTTTAGTATAACATGATTCTCAAACAATAATTAACATTAAGTAAACCAAAATTACAAAGATCAGTGATATATAATATTTATGTATGAACAATTGTGTCAAAAATACTTATTTTTTTAAATGAATATATATATATATATATAAACTTGCATAGAACAATTATGAAATTTATCTACGAGTAAAATAATGATATATTATCGTTTTAATATTAAAATTTTATACATAAATAATATTACTTTCACTATTTAAAATTTATGGATGTCACTAGATATTTGTTAAGTCAAACAAGACTAAATATATTTTAATAGACTAAATATATTTTAATGATAAACACTCAAATATGTAATTGTAAGATAATATTGTTTTTACTTTAGAAATGTAAAAAATAAAAAAAGTTGACAAAGCCATATTTTATAAAGAACACATAACTTAGAGTTTATTAATTAAAAGTTGAAATACGCTATTTTCAAAATAAAATATGTATAAATTATCGCATCTTTGAGATATTTAAGTATTAGTCCAAGTCTTTGAATAAAATAAAAAAGTTGGATAATATATATAAAAAAGAAGACGCGTACATTCCTTATCTAAAGTTTTAAACTAAAAGAAGTTGATTAGACTCATGTTTCATTAGATTATATGTCTTTTAAAACATAAATAAAAACATCATGCATTTCTTGTACCATAATTTACTTATGATTAAAAAGTTGTATGAAGAATCAATTGTATAATCAGAAGATAAAAGTTCAGCAACATAACTAAAAATGAGTTACGATTTCTATTAGAAAAAAAATCATATAATAATAATAGAGAAGGTTGAAATCTGGATATAAATTGCAGAAGCATTCCGAAAAAGATGTTTTAAGATATTTATAGACAATTAAAGAGTGTATACCATTGTCAAGGGCACTCGACAGAACATATCCCTACAAACATTATCAGAATTATTTGATACTTTTATTTTTATTGTAAGGTGAATATGAATTTTATGCTGACTTCAGTTAATAATTAACCCGTATGTTATTTGCGAAATTGACATGAACCATTCAAATAAAATGTTGAAGGATGTGATTTCTCGTTCATATTAGCCAATTCATTATCAGAAATTAACCACATATATGCTATGTATATATGGGAAAAGCATAGTGAAGCAACATTTTAGAGATGTAGTCTTTATCTACAAGCATACATGAGTAGTAAGTTTGAGAATATGCATAGACAGGTTGAGCATCAGCCAAAAAGAATGCTGGATGGTATGTTTTAGTTAGTTTATGAGACAACTCTGGAGCAGATGCATGGCGTAGATACTTTTTGTCAAACAAAATAAAACATAACAAAAAACATTAAACTACTCCACCTAAGATTGATTCCACTTTATTAGCATCTTCATACCAAATTGATGTCATATCAAGTGGAAGGGACCACAGAGAGGTCCAAGCGGCCAGTCCATTCTTCACCTGGCTTCAACGTGATTGGTTTCTCAATCGCTGCACCATCCACGCACACCATCTGCTTGTACTCTTCATCCCCCAAATCTACTATCGCCTTGGACTTTTTCTCCCACGGATTCCAAACAACTATGCAAAACCAAACTTGGTTAGTTTCACCGTACCAAAATTTCACTAACCTACCAACATCATTCACCATTTCATTTGGAAATGCAAGGAACCATACCAACATCTGGGAGTCCTTCCTTTCTTATGACAATTGTCTGCTTCTTTTCGTGGTCTAGAACAGCCACCCCACTGCTACCCGAATCAAGATACACTCGATCCACCTAATACATCCCGACAATAATATAAAAATATCTCACTTTTCTTAAATCAATGTCACTATTTCAACAATAGCAGTAACAGCTCCTCAGTTGTCTCACCTCTGATTCAAATGTCAATGCATCTCCTTGTTCCGTGAAGCGTTCTTGGTTGTGTAAGTTGTCTAGATAGTCAAGAGTTTCCAATCCTTCCACCCTCACTTCACTGCCAATGATAGTCAGAGATTAATTATGTAAAATTTATCACTTCATCTTTTATTCAACGTTCTATTTCTTTTTGTCAAATGTATGTTGTCATGATCACATTTGGTTACGGACCTGATATCAGAGACAGAGTAATATGTATGGTACGCAAAGGAGAAACTGAAGGGCTTGCTATTGACGTTCCTGACGCGAGAAATCAGAGTTAAATATCCATTTCCTCCCAAAGAAACCCTTAACCGAAGTTCGAAGCTGGACAAAATATTCCAGATCAGTATCTCAAATATTCGGAGATTCAACCCACAATTTAGGTGGGATGCTAAAAACCATGATAAAACTACCCATGTTTGCGATCGAGGTCCCCCACATGTGGTTGGGGTCTCTGTACTTATGCCAACAATTCATTTACTTTTTATTTTTCTTGCGATGTGAATTCTTGGACTGATTCGAGTTTTGGACAAGAAAAGTGTCATCATTGAGGCGTATCGTTATAATTTCTCACAATTTATATCATGTTTTTATATGGTCTAAATTCAGAAGATAAAATGCATTTAATTCCGAACCTATGTGGCCATATTTTCAGATCATCTTCGGTTGGTTTGAGCAGCAAGTCAATATGGGCTTTTTCACCGGAATCAGTGGGTAACGGTGGAGGATCTTGATCAATTACCCACATTTTGTTCCGGGCAAACCCATGATGCTCTAATGATCCACGGTTTCTGAACTGGAAATATAAAATTACAAGAAGTCAAAAAAAAAAAAAACCTTGTTTATCGAACTCTCTGCATGTAATTTTTCTGTTACTTACTATTGGTATGAATATGTTGGTGTAATTTACTTTTAGAAATTATTATCCCACATTGAAATTATACCTGAGGGAAACAGATTGCAATTCCTCCTCGTAATGGTTTGAGAGGACTTATGATTGCCTGAGAAAGAAACACCACATATAAAGAGAAAAAAATTACATCCTCAAGTAAAAGCTAATTAAATAATAGATGATTCCAAAACAAAAAACAAAAGAAGTAAAAAATCCTCATAATGTTTACCTTACTACTAGTGAACAAAAGCTCCTCCCCACGTTCCCATTTCCATGAAACAACCTGCCCTCCGTGCAAACTAACCTAAAAGTGTCACCCACGCTAACATCAATTTATGAGAACAGTTATTTCAGAATCCAAAAGGAAAGAAACTACTATATGTTCTGGGTAATTTCTATCTGACACATAATGACATTTTAAAGTTCGTATACAAGTTTCACAAACATGTAAAGTAGAAATTGATCTCAACGTAATAATTATTTACCGTACAATAATTTCTGCAAAAAGGTGGTGAATGTAAGAGATCAGTGAGAGTTAAAAGAATCTGACCCTTGCTGAGGCTCCTCGATGGTTCCGCAGAACCACTAGGCCTATTCCATTCCTATCCTTGGTAATTTCAACCGCTCTTATATCATCACTTCCAGCCCCAGAATGATTCATATCCAAACACCTCGCTGATTGTATAAACTGAAGAAGCAAGAAACAGTATCAGTATCACTATTCTCGATCCCTTTAAGCCGAGGAGTTCAAAGCTGCTTCCCGTGAGGATACGAAAACAAGATTAACAAGTTCAGCTGCACCAAGCAGATGAAAAACCACGGGTTTCCTATCACACCTTCCTCGTGAAAAACCAAGTAATCCCACGAAAATTGATACCAAAATCGCAACTTTTCAACCACCAACTACCTTCGTCTTAATCTTATCTAATAACCCATAGTAAGGGTCAATTCTCGAACTACGGTCAAATACAGACGCATGAAGCAATAATGGTTGTGATTACTGTCTGAATTTGTACTATGTACTATCTCCTACCATCAAATTAACGGAAGAAGCTACCATAGTAAAATAGGTGTTAATGATATCCAATTCTTCCAATTACCATTACCAATCCAAAACTAACGTTATTCAAAGAGAGTTTCACTCATAGCCGTCTAATTAAATATTTGATCATGAGTATTGTAAGTATCAAATTAAACTGACAACGAGAAATCAAAAAATTATTTACCTAAATTCAAGCAAGCAGAGTTGAAGTAGAGTGGTTCCGAGTTTCAACCCCTGCTGTGAACAACTGTAATATGATTATGAACACGTGACTGCAATAACGGACTTGACTACCCGGTTATTTAACAGTGTCCAAGTTTTGTTTTTTAAGGAGCTCGTGGTAGGCATAATTTAAGCTCCAAAAATGGTATCCTTTTGTTTCTTACAGAAATCATATAGATGGTGGAACATTCGTGTAAGTACTAGAGGTCGAAGCCAATGGGTTTGTTACTGGTAGAATTATGGAATGATGGAAATAACCATCAATCATTCGGACATTGAAGATAGTGACTCGAAGTCCTATACCCTTAATTAGATTGCAGTGGACCTAACATGCAATTGACACCATGGTCATTTTTTGAGTTTGTAAAATTATCTTATGCTAGAAAAGAGAGAAAGAACGATGCTTGTACTTCTCATTCACAATGTGGGTTGAAGCAGAAAAGGAAGATTAGGGCCTTATCCTTCGGCATTGGTACACTTTCTGGTTCGACATGCATGAAAGTGATATGACAAAAATAAATACAATAGAAAAATCAACTGGTGGACATGATTGCCTCTAGAAAACCACATTCCTGACACTTGCCCTACTGCTAATTGCATGTGGTCCAATAATCGATCCGTCCACTTCAAACTTTATTGACTAGTTTATAATTTTACATACACAAATGAGAATTAAATCTTTATTGAAAGTGACAAAAATATATCATGTAGATTCAGACTTTAGAACAGAATATTTTGAACCCCAACTGCATCCTCACTTTACAGTATATAATAATTTGTTCTCAGGGAACTTTTATCACGTTAAAATTCAATTTTTACAAGTGCAAAAGAAATAGCACAAGCTGAGCCCCTTAGGCAATTTTTACTAGTTCTCTTTAAGTTTCTTTTTGCCCCTCCTATTTATTGTGTACTTATAATAATTGTCTCGAACATCTCATATTCTGTTGGTCTTCAAGCTGATCATATTCTAACATCATAACCTTCTCTGCATCAATATTGCACGGTGCCTGTAACTTACTAACTGCACTCACTGACTTTACTATCTTCATTTGTTTTATGGATGTCCTTGAATTCTGATCTCTGTGCAGTTGCAACAATTTTACACGCTGATATTATCTTGCCGTAGAAAGAAAATTGTGGTATATGATTTAATACTCTTACTTGTATTTGTATTTATGTTTTCAACGGTAGTTATAGAGAAAACGAAAAGATTTCAAACCTCACCTTCCAAATTAGTTTTATATAATTAAATTAAACTTAAAAAACACCTTTTAATATATTTAATTTAGTATTTTGTCATAAAAACTAGTTGTCAAGTAAATACATAGAATATAAATGAAGATTTTCCAAAAGGAAAAACATTTTGACAAATTATATAATTAGATTTAATGTTGTTTTCTTAGTCTAATTTTATTATACACAATCATTTTTGTATCATTTGTTATTATGTTATTTATATAAATGATCCCTTAGGTTTTAAGAAATGTATAATTTTCAATTCTTTATCATACATACAAGATAAATATTAATTATTTTACAAAAACAAAAACAAAACTCATTAAAGTATAATTGGTAGTAAATATATAAGAATTTTACGTTATATAAGATTGCGAGACAAAAGTATTTTTACTAATGTACATGTATTTTTACTAATATATTATTAAAAAAATATAAGATTGCATGACAAAAGTATATATACTCGTACGATAATGTTTGTATTTGAGTTAGTTTTTAATAAAAAAGATATAAAATCTCCTATTGATAAAATAAAATCAGTTTCCTAATATTTATTTTAAAATATTTTTATGAGTAAGTTCAGGCAAAAGCCAACTTAGATTCAGATTTCTTGTAAAAGAAAACTTAAAATTTAACAACTTAAATGAAAATAAAAATGGTGGAGAAAAACTCGTTAAAGGTTGGTTAATTTTTTTAAAAAAAGTTATCAACAAGTGAATACATACTTCAAATTTATAATATGGTTAAAAAGTCAAATATTTAGAGTAAATAGAATGTATAAAGAATATGCATTCGATTATTTTAGTCCTTTTTTACAGCTCAATCCACTCAAAACTAAAATCTTTAGAAAAACAGATATGTAAAACGTATTTACACTATCATAAATCATATATTTTAAGTTAAATATCTTAAAAGATATATGAATAATAATGACATAAAAAATATATTTGTATTTTAATGCAACAGATATTTTTTGTTACAAATTTATAAGCATAGATATTTTTTGTTAAAAATTTATAAGCATTTTTTTTATGTATTCTCAATGCAAAATTCTTATAATATCATTTCATTAATTGTTTGGGCTGAGTTCCTTTTCTTTTTCATTGACTAGAACTTTCAAACATTAGACTGATATGTTAAAAGAGATCCCCCAATAAAAAACACAATTTTTTAAAATAGGACACAAGTAATATAAATAAATTATTTTATCAAAATAACTTGAAATTAAAAAAAAAACATCATAGTAAATTGATCAAACTTGTGATTGACCAATTAAGTTTGTGACTTTTAGATTGAATTACATGAATTTTTTTAATACTATAGTAATGATACAGAGTGTTTATTTATTCGTTAGAAAACTCTATAATAATAAACCTGAAATCCTATTTAAAAAAACCCTTAGTAAAGTATTAATTGAATATAAAAACTGCTAATAAATTATATTGATGGTTTAAATTATGTAACTTAATTCACTCAAATTAAAATGGGTAAAATGAATTGATTGGATTTATAATATTCCTTATTTTTAAAGTAACTATTATAAAAACTAATAAATTTATATTAAAGAAAATTCACCCATAAACTAAAATATGTATTTTAAAATGTTAACATGAAGGTACATAAATAAGAGGTGAGCTGTTGTGGGTTGGGGGCAGAGAGAGAATCCGTATCAAGTTCAAACATCTAGGAAGTTTCAGGTGTATCGTCTCTGAGCATCCTCTCTGAAAATGAACGACGCAGATGTCTCCAGGCAAATCCAGCAGATGGTGCGGTTCATCCGCCAGGAAGCAGAGGAAAAAGCCAACGAGATCTCTGTCTCCGCCGAAGAGGTATTTCTTCATTGTACGGTTTTCTCCTCTTTCGGTTTCTAATTCATGTTCTCAAAACGAATCCTACAGGAATTCAATATCGAGAAGCTTCAGTTAGTTGAAGCTGAGAAGAAGAAGATCAGGCAAGAGTACGAACGCAAAGAGCGCCAAGTGGAAATTCGCAAGAAGATGTAACTTCTAAACTACCTTTCTATCCCTTTTTTTATGTTGTTTTGGTCTCTGTTAGTTTGAAATTCGTTAGGATTGTTCGTCAGCTGACATTGCTTGAAATCAAATTCTGGAGACCAAGTCTTACTCGTATAGATCTTGATCCTTGCTTGTGATATTAATGCAATGTCTATGGACTGTGATTACTGTTACGGCAAAAGCTTTATAGAACCAGATTCAGTGCAATCAGTCCAGTTATTTTTTGTTGTAATCACTCATTCGGTGTATTTATAATTGAACTGCCAATATGACCTGTCAGATCTTTATTGAACACTTCCGAATTGCTGAATTCGCGAATGCATGCAATTTAGATCACTTGTGAAGTAGCCTATTGGATCCTTGTCGTCTTTTCCTAGTATTCAATTAAAACAATAATTAATGTTAGTTCCATTTTAATTTTTGCATTTGGAAAATGTGGCCATAGGTTTAGTTTAGTTTACTCTCTTTTGTTTACTTATTTACTTTGTTTGGGTTTGAATAGTTGATGTTCAATTTCCTTTAAGCTACTGACATCTGTGGCAAATTACTTGAAGTCAAAGATATTGTCGAAGTTTGATGAATGAGATTGAGGGTTTAGTTCAGATAGACGTATTTTTGAAACACGGATCTGAGTGTTGTTCTTCGAAGTGGAAAAAACAGTTCTGCTTGTGATATTTTATGTTTTAAGGCCCAATTCACTGTTTGTTGTAGTGAGTACTCGATGCAGCTGAATGCTTCTCGAATTAAAGTTCTTCAAGCTCAGGATGACGTGATCAGTTCCATGAAAGAAGCTGCATCCAAGGAACTTTTGAGTGTGAGTCATCATCATGATTTGACTTTTACTCATCATGATCATGTGTACAGAAACCTTCTTAAAGATCTCATTGTTCAGGTCAGTTAAAGGTTTAGTATGTTACACCTACTTATGATTCGATGCTTTTATTTACTGTTTTTCCAAGTATTGATATCAGATTGTTTGCATTTTTTTATTAAAGGCCTTGCACAGAGGCAAATGTTGTTATGGTTATTTATTTATTTATTGTACCTCTGTTTTGTATTATTTTTGATTATGGCACAACATTGTATCAATAACTAATATTTTCATTGCTAATTGCTATTACCTGGAGACGCCATTGTATCAACTTCAGTGATTGTTTTGTGATAGGAACTCAGGCATTACAAGATGCTTGCTGGAATATTTAAGTAGTTTGGTTCTCTTCTCTTAATACGTATTCTTTTAGGGTGGGTTCCCCAAATGCCTGGATACTTATCAATTCGTATCAGAAAAGGTTGTTGGTTTCTTGGACAGGGCTATCTATGGAGGGTTTTGATTAACAAGGAGGTAGAGTGAAGTGTCAGCAAATGAAGTGTCATAGAATGAAAGCTACCAAAATGTCTACTCTTAGGAGTGATGCTATGATAAGAACTTGGGTATTATGGAATGCCAAACTCCCATATGAAGTAGTATGGGATGTGTCGTGGAGTATTTAAGTGATTGGTTCTCTCTCCTTAATAGCTAGATTTTTAGGACGGGTTTCCAAGTGCCTAGGTACATTTGATTGAATAATTACTATTTCTTGATTCCTGAAATGGAACCAACCTTTTTCTCCGTGCTGTGTTCAATGGCATGGGTTCAATTCCTGTCCTAACCTCTAACCCTTACCTGGTCAACATGACCTTTCTAAACCTTTGTAATGATGCGTCCTGCTAGACTGCTGTTTACAAATCACCTTCTATGCATAAGTATATGTAATGTTTGGGTACATTTTGAATCATAACTATTTCCTGATTCCTGGGTTCAATTCCTGCCCTACATGACCTTTTTAAACCTTTGTAATGATACATTCTGCTAGATTTCTGTTTATAGATCACCTTCTATGCTTGTATGTGGACTTGAAATATAATGTAAGGGCTGTGTGTTGCAGTGTTTGCTAAGACTGAAAGAACCTTCTGTCTTATTGAGATGTCGGAAAGAGGATCTGCACTTGGTAGAGCATGTGCTGGATTCTGCTGCACAGGAGTATGCTGACAAAGAAAATGTTGATCCTCCAGAGATCATTGTTGACAATCAAGTCTATCTTCCTCCTGGACCCAATCATCATAATGCTCATGATATCTACTGGTAAAGTTGTGTTACAATTAAATCTTAACTAATTGTTCAGGGATTTACTTTCTTACCCTATGCTTTACTTTTTTCCTCTTGTTTAATTATAATTTAACATTATCTTATGAGAAAAGTATCACTTTTAAATATTCTGTACGTAGTAATTCTTACCCACAACAATTAATGATGCTTCTGAAAATCGGATTAGCTGTTATCTGCTTAGATATTTAAATTTCAGTTTTAGCACACTTGATTGTTTTTGTTGATATTCAGTTCTGGTGGCGTGGTGCTAGCTTCTCGTGATGGAAAGATTGTGTGTGAAAATACTCTTGATGCACGACTTGATGTAGTGTTTCGTAAAAAGCTCCCTGAGGTAAGTTTTTTGTGCATAGTAATTCTTATTCTGTGATATGTATCCTCGTTGTTAGATATTTTCTGCTGAGTTATTTATGCAGTTGACTTCCATGTTATTTCCAAGTAGAAAAATGGTTTTTTCTTTAGATATTGAAACTTTGACATTGAAATACAAAAAATAAGATGAATTTCTGATATGATGAATTTGGTTAGTCATTGGATATGATGAATTTCTGATAGCCAACATTCTTCTTTATGTTTTTTCTTGGGAAAGGGTGAAGGGGTGTAATTATTTTGAGATGATGAGCTGGTAAATCGTGTCAAACGATTAGATTCTTATGAAGTTTCTTTCTCCTTGTTGCAGATCCGAAAGCAGCTCTTCGGACAAGTTGTTGCTTGAGGTTTTCGATTGTATTGTTTCGTTACCCCTAGATTGTTTATATCCCGAAGCATAAGCTTGTCTTGGACCTGAATAGCTTTCGGGCCGTTGAATTATAAGTATTGTCTTTTGAATAATACCATTTCTCGTTATTTCAGTTGCTCCCATATAGGTTATCATGGGGGCATGTGGTGTTCTAAAATTTCCTTAGTGATGATTGTTATCACCGTGAGTATAAGTGGTTGCTCTGGCCCATTGCTGCTTTGAGGTTACTGGTAATCATGTACCATATATATAAATATTGAACACCAGTACATTACTGTCAACATTGTGACAGAAATATAACTGTTCTCTTGTATCTAGATAAAAAAAGGAGTGGAGATAGTGAAATTTCGGGTCCCTGTAATGGGGGGATGAGAATTGGACCGCGTTCAACGAGTAATTTCATTCCTATTTGCCATGGATTAGGTCTGAATAATAGTATATCACTTCTGATATAGACCCTTATAAATAAATTTACATGACCTGGTGATTACAAGTAGTTACTAAAATCGATCTTTAATTAAATATATTTTTCATACATTAGTACAGGTTGTGAATTAATTTTATGAAAATATAAGAAATAAAGATATAAACCCGAGGATTAAAATAAATTTATAAATGATATACATTTATGTGTTGGTATAAATTTGATTTAGATCGGTTAGTGGTCGAAATCAAATATGAGAAATCCAATAAAAGAATTATATATATATATATATATATATATATATATATGTATGATAACTAAAATTTGAACTATTTATCAAGACGAAAAAGAAAGACTCGTATAGCAATTATATGAATTTTAAGTTTGGAAGGGTTGCGTTCGAAATACTTATAAAAATTTGTAAATTAGTTACTATCAATTAAATCAATTTTATAGCTAAGATACTAATATAAATTTTTTTATGTAATATTGAAAGATAATTATATCATCATTATTTATATTTTATATCTGGACATGACTAAAAAAATCATATAATGATATCTTCCAAGAAGTATTTTCAACTTATACGCTCTTACATTTAACCTTGTGGTATTATTTTATAATTTTCATACTTAAATATTACAGTCTTATTTCCGTTTAATTTACACTCGTAAACATAAAACTTCTATTAATGCAATCCAAAGTTCAAAAGTTTTATTTCATTAACTGTTTGAGTAGAGACATTTAAATGGTAATAAGAATAACATGTATTTCTTTCAACTTCTTAAAGGATAATAGTTGTGAATTATTATATTAAGAATTTGAATATATAACAATTTATTTAACATATGTTTAGACAATTGTTTTATAAGAAAATCTTTCATAAAATGTGTTAAATATTAGTTTTTGAGTTTTTTGAAAATCTTCTAAAAATTAGGATAAAGAAGTGTTTGATATATTCAAAGCGCAACTTTTTATTTTACAATTGTTAATCATCTCAGGAGTAGTTACATAAATATGAATTCACACACGTCAACATAAGAGAAGTTTAAGAAAAAGGTAGCCACCAAAGGGGTTTGACGAAGAGATATAAAAAATATCGGGGTTGACTGGCGCAACAAAACGAAGTCGTTTGATCGTGGAGGAAATTCCCATTGATACGTCTTGGAAGCAACGTCGTCTAAGGCAGCTCCTCGTTGGTGGTTGAGTCACTGCCCTTTCACTTCCTTGACGAGTCCGCCAATCTCACCAACCCAAGCAAAATATGCTCATTCCTCCTCTTACTTAATTAACTAAACACCCTAAAAAACCTGATTTACTAATTAGATAATCTATATCTATTAAATAATAAATTAATAATTAACAGAAGGATAGTCCAGATTTACAACTACAAAGACACTTTCTCGGACATAGTTGCATGCTCCAATATCACTTTACAAACCTCAAATCACCACTCTCACCAACCCTTCCTTTCGAATGGAGTCAGCAGCTCTGTCACGCATAGGCCTGGCGGGCCTGGCCGTGATGGGCCAGAACCTAGCCCTAAACATAGCGGAGAAGGGCTTCCCCATCTCCGTCTACAACCGTACGGCCTCCAAAGTCGACGAGACCGTAGATCGGGCCCGCAACGAGGGCTCCCTCCCGCTCATGGGCCAGTACACCCCTCGTGACTTCGTCCTCTCCATCCAGCGCCCCAGATCCGTCATCATCCTCGTCAAGGCCGGCGCCCCCGTCGACCAAACCATCGCCGCTCTCTCTGACCACCTCGAGCCCGGCGACTGCATCATCGACGGCGGCAACGAGTGGTATGAGAACACCGAACGCCGCATCAACAACGTCGCTGAAAAAGGCCTCCTCTACCTCGGCATGGGCGTCTCCGGCGGCGAAGACGGCGCGCGCAACGGCCCCTCCCTCATGCCCGGCGGTTCCCAGACTGCCTACACCAACGTCCAGGACATCCTCCACAAAGTTGCTGCGCAGGTCGAGGACGGCCCCTGCGTCACCTACATCGGCGAGGGGGGTTCTGGGAACTTCGTGAAGATGGTCCACAACGGAATCGAATACGGAGACATGCAACTCATCTCGGAGGCTTACGACGTGTTGAAGCACGTTGGTGGCCTGTCGAATTCTGAGCTTGCGGATATCTTTGATGAGTGGAACAGAGGGGAGCTTGAGAGTTTCTTGATTGAAATCACTGCGGATATTTTTAAAGTAAAGGATGAGGATGGTGAAGGGTTTTTGGTTGATAAGATTTTGGACAAGACAGGGATGAAGGGGACGGGGAAATGGACGGTGCAGCAGGCGGCGGAGCTTTCGATTGCGGCGCCCACGATTGCGGCGTCGTTGGATTGCCGGTACTTGAGTGGGTTAAAGGAGGAGAGGGAGAGTGCTGCGACGGTGTTGAAGGAGGCGGGGTTGAGTGATGAATTGGGGAAGACTGGTGTGAGTGGGGTGGATAAGAAGAGGTTGATTGATGATGTAAGACAGGCTTTGTATGCTTCAAAGATTTGTAGCTATGCTCAGGGGATGAATTTGTTGAGGGCCAAGAGTAATCAGAAAGGATGGAACTTGAATTTGGGGGAATTGGCTAGGATTTGGAAGGGAGGGTGCATCATAAGGGCAGTGTTCTTGGACAGGATCAAGAAGGCTTATCAGAGGAACCCTAATTTGGCTAGTTTGATAGTGGACCCGGAGTTTGCTAGGGAAATGGTGCAGAGGCAGGCTGCGTGGAGGCGGGTTGTGGGGTTGGCGGTTTCGGCTGGGATTAGTACTCCGGGAATGTGTGCTAGTCTTGCTTACTTTGATACCTATCGGAGGGCGAGGCTGCCGGCGAACCTTGTTCAGGCTCAGAGGGACTTGTTTGGGGCGCATACCTATGAGAGGGTTGATCGCCCTGGGGCTTTCCATACCGAGTGGACAAAGCTTGCACGCAAAAGTGGGACTGGTGTTGGTGCTCTCAATTGATGATGAGTTTTGGTTGTTTGGCTGTTGGTCCTGCAGTGCAGCGTTTGAGTTGTAATTGTTTGTTTCTTTGAGGATCTTTGGTAGGCAGAGCAACTATTTATTGTTTTCTTGCTATAACTACTTTGGCTTAATAAAACGAAGGCGTGTCATTTGACTTCCACTGGCTTTTCCTTTGGTAGAGTACAAGCTGTTGATGTTCTTGTCAAGTGTATATTTGCTTGAAATTAGAGTTATAATTGCATTTTTGGATTTGATTCCTCTAAAGTGAGGAAGGCTAAAGTAAGTAATCTACTAAAACGTTCATGATTTATTTTATGTATGTGCATGTGATGCTGCTTGCTTGATTCTCTGAAGTAACACTGTAGAAGAAGAGATTGATCCTTGAATTTTATATTTTATGTGAAATATATTCAAGAGTTTCTTAACAAAATATGATGAGAATTGTGTTGACTCCTGTAAAGCAAGAAGCGTTTTAGAATGTTGAAGTATAAAGAAAATTATTGTTGATATTTCTATGCATTCATAATTTCTTGTGCAAGTGATATATCTATTTTTTCTGTAACCAGGGGTATCTAGACTTCTATTATACTCCTTCTGTCTCTCTGTCACATTATTGGTCCATTTTGGAACGAAAGTACTTTTTGTTGCGATTTCAAATTTGAGGCGAATATTGGATGAAAACCTTGGTTGAGGGACCTCATCACCAAACCATTTCTGCATTTGATATTGATGGTTGATTGAAATTGGCACTTTAGTCTATAGAAAGAGATGCTCGTGGTATAGGCGCCTGATCCTTGTGATTTGTTTGAATAAATTCATGAATTTCTTGATAAAATATGATGAGATTTATGTTGAAGATTCATGTATCAAGTCAACTGTGTTACAAACATCAAATAAAGTTTTAATGTATCTTGATTTCCTGTTTATATTGTTTTAGGTGATTTTGGTGTATCTGCTGAAGGGTTTTCACTTTTTCCCGCTTTGTAACTTTGCATGTTTGTACACTGTAAGGTTATGTGCTTCTTGTCGTGCCTTGATGACCAAGTTTTTTATTTTTACCTTTTGTTAAATGAAAGCGTGCTTTACATTGCTTTTCTTTGGGCAACCTTGTGGAGTTAGGACACAGTAATGCTTTTGTGATATTGTTTCTGTTGGAGTTTACGTAACTTTTTTATTTCTTCAGTTTATTAAGTTTAGTGCTACACTTTACAGTTGTACGAGACTAATTAACAAATGCAAATTGCTTAATGCCATTGAGAAACCCCGGGCAGAAAATATTTTATGGTACAAGATAGTTAAAAGAAATTCTTGATGTATCTGTAAAGTATTCCTTCATTTGTATTCAGAATCATGCTTTGTTCATTTCACGGAATGAACGAACCTAGCTTGTTATACATTCACTGAGCAAAGAGTATTAGTTAAATGACAAGTGTGATTGGGAAAAGATTACAAGGGGAAGAGCAGTGAACTAAAGAACGCCGCACTCAAGAACTGGCTGAGTTCTAGTCACTGCTGCTGAGGGCATTTTACTATTGCCAATCCATCTACTTTGAAGAACCTGATCCTCATTGGCTTGTTTTTCCATTGCTTGAATCCTCTTGGTCTTGAGAAGTCTCATGGAAGAAAATCCCGCATAGCCAACTATAATCAAACCAAAAAATCCAACTACAAAGCCAATCACCCACAGATACCATCTTCCCCTCTTCTTCTCTAGTGGGAGTACTACCGAAAAGTGACCCTGGTCTCTTGAGTAACACACTCCAGGGGCACTCATCTGAGTAAGTTGAAATGTACCATTGGCATTGAAAGCTACACATCTCACCCTTGAGTTGATGTGACCCCTACCCATAAGTGTGATGTTAGGAAATTGAATAGAAATAGGCTGACCCATTGTGTTGAGAGTGAGGTTTCTTTCATTTGTGTCTGTTACATTTGAGGCATCGAAAACCAGAAAGCCAACAACAGAAGAGATGAGTGAGTAACCTGGCAAATTGTAGTAGAGGGTTGACCAGTTGCCCAGGTTTTGGTACACAATAGCCAACCTCTTGACATGGGGAATGGACACGGTTCTTGGTGGGATCCGAAAGTAGCTAAAGTTGGCACCTTTGTTCCAGAGCCTTCTGCTTCTAAGACGTACTATTGAAATATCCATACCAGACAGGTTCCTTGGAAGAAGAGCATCATACAGAGCACCTGTTTGAGGCCTGTGCTTGACCAGTGATCTGAAAGCAAAATCTTGAACCAAGGAATTCAATGATTCACTTGCAGGAGTGTTGCCCAAGCTGTGCACCAAGGAGCAGCAACACAACGTGAGAGGTAGCACCCAGATGAAATCCCAGTTCATACTGTATCCCATGAACACTTCAAACAAAGAACAATGAAGACAAGATTGGAGGAATTGAAATGTGGCGATCTGTTTTTGGTCTTGTTGATTTCAATTGTATAATATAGAGGTCGTTGTATCTGTAAAAATACCAAGCACCAAGTCCAATGATGTTTACTTTCCACAAAGAAGAAGCATGCTCAGGTTTGGGTCCCAACTACTGACTCCAGAGGGAAGAAGGGCTCAAAAAGTCGCAAATTGACTAGGGCATTCTGATTCTATCTTATACCTAACTGTCTATTTGGGCTTGTGCCTCTGAGAGAATCTTTGTTACTACAATGCCAGAAAGCATGCGTTGATTGCTCAATTTCTCCCCCTCAATGGGAGGCATATCTAGAAAATGGAAATGATGAATAATTCCACTAGGAAACCAAGGGCATTTCTTCCTCCACGCCCAAATTTTAACTTGCACCTCTTTAAATTTCAAATTTACCCTCCTGAAATTAAATTCATTAGGCATTTACATTTGTAGGTGTTGTAGTGTTTGTAAAAGTTGCGGTGTGCTCAGCGGTGGTGCCTGGTGGTAGTTATTGGTGCATTAGAGTTTTCGGTAAGTCACGTCTCCAGGTTTAGAGTTTCAATTTCTGTTTTGAAATATGTGGAAACATTTTTTGAACATAAATAGTTTTGTATTTAAAAATATATAGTTCAAAATAAAAAATAAAAATAAATTTTAAATAGCACATGTATTTTCAATAAACATAATTAGGATATGTAAAATTTTGAAAATAAATTTCAGATTTTACAATTTATAAACTTCAGTCAATCTAAAATAAACACATAGGATAGTGAGAACGAAACTAAGCTCTTCAACTGATGAGTATTCAAACAGTGCCTAACAGCGAGAAAGGGTTTGGATATTGGGTTTGAAATAAAAATTCGAGGAATGGGGGAGAGGAGGTATGCGGCAGGTTTAGGAAGAAGATGAAAATGAAAAGGATAAAAAAAAGACAAATCCGTCATTTTACTATCTTCAAGGAGAATGCAGACTGAAATCACGGGGTACATGAAGAAATTAAAAGAATGATGAGGTGCAGGAAGCAATTTCCAATCGTCGAAACCAAAATAACCAAACTTAGGCCCGTCAAGCCAGAGATTTCTTCAGGGCTAAGGAGACATTTAGGCCCAACAGATACCAGCCCAAGAAACAGTAACATTGGAGGAACTAGATTGCAGACCTAACATAAAGGCCAAGATTTGAGAGTTTCGCCAAGCAAGCATGGACAATGGACAAATTCTCCATAAACACTTGAAAAAAATTGTTTTACTACAACTTTAAATATAAATTTATTTGTATAAACTTTATATAAATTAATGTCAACATATTAAAAATTTTATTTTTTGTTCTTATTTGTCTTGCAAAAATCCTATACACACAAAATGAGTAACCATAGAGTATATAAACTTTGTTAAGAGCTTAAACTTTGATCTGAGGTTTAAATTTTTCGTATTTAGCTGTCATATTTTGGAAGGGGGATTTTTATTTTCCATAATGATCATGTTGAGTTCAAACACACTGACTAAAGTACATTTGATCTATAAAAATTATAGTTCATATCAAAAGTGTTACTCGTAATAAAGGTGAGTATGTGTTGAATTCGAATCAAACTAAACCGATTCGATTAATCGCCTTTCTTTCCAGCTTTTTCAGCTACCGAGTTAAAGGATTGGGCGTAGATCTGACAGTAATAAAAAATGAAATATTAAAATAAATTATTAGAAACCTGAATATCATAAAAAAAAATTATAAGAAGGCGAAAAATATTAATAAGACATGTATAAATTAATGAAATAGTAAAATTTCATAAAAAAATCATTTCATCGCTAAATATTAAATAAAGCATAAAAATCATTCTTTTTAACATTTTATATAAATATTTCATTTCGAGTATATAGTCGAACATTCATTTGAAATAATTTTTTTGATACATGTTCAATTCGTTCAAGTAAATGGTTCTCCAACTCTGGCACTTGCTAAATGTTATTATAATAAATGTATAGAAAAAGTTTTAACTATCATACATTTGACTTGTAGTAATAATTTTTTTCATGGACTTTGATTAGGTCGGTCAAATCATGGTTCAATTCCATTTAAACTTAATGATTGACCTATTTAGATTAATTAAATGATTAGTTGATTCTGAACACGACTGATAGATCTCTTCTATGCTTGGTCGATTAATCATATTATTTCAATCAACATGCTTCTTTCGATACTAAAGACTCGGTTACATGGGATAAGATAAAATATTGTATGTTTCTCTCCTGATATATAACAACTCGTCGTCAGATTAATCGAGTGCACGAAAAATATATGCACATTATGAATACTCATGTTTTAAAGGACAATATACAACATAATGTATAAACATCTTCATATAAAATAATTTGTAATAAACGTTAACCCATAAACATTTATCCATAAAATTAATAATCCACAAAAGCATCAGTAACTATAAGATTATTTATTTTTTAAATTAAATTAAATTAAATGTTTCTAAGAATCATGAGCTTTAAATGTGACACATCAAAAAATTTTAATGTAATTGATTTAAAATGATTATATATCCATTTATTTTTAAAATTGGGATGATAAAAATATATCAAAGTTTCACACAGAGACAATTTTCAATTTTGTGTCAATGTTGAGCGACTAAAAACATATTTAATCCATAAATTATATAACTTGTAGCACTTGCTATTACCTTTATCTCAAGAAAGTTGAAAAAACATTCAATTCATATGGCATTATTTGGAAACTTAAACAATATTGAATATAAAATTTTTCAAATTTTAAATTGGTTTTTCTTTAGATAATTTATTAATTTAGAGTTAATTTTTTTATTCATTTGATTATACTAAAATTGTCATTAAAAGTAAAAAAATCAACAACATGTGTACTATAGAACGTCATTGAAAGTCTTGTTATAAAGTCAAAAATACAAAAACACATTCATTTTCTTCTTCCCTTTGCTACAATTTTCTTCTTCTCCTTACTCCGCTCTAGCAATTATGAAGTCGTCTCTTACTGCTTCATTAAAGACCACCATTGCTAGTTAGTCTTTGCTCATGTCTTGCTACTATGTGCCCTTTCCTTCCCCTCCTTCACGGTCTTTCCCTCCCATTTCCTTTTTTGTGCTTCCAATGTTTCACATCATTCTTATGTGATTCCTCCTTGCCCTTCTCTCCTCTGCCTTTTCTAATCACCAACAAGGTTTCCATTTAGGCCTTCTATGCAATTTCTAGAAACATGGTTGTAATTGTCTACATGGTGAACGACATTACTCGAGTTATAGAACAAATGTTTGAGCGACTACCCATATAACTTAGCTTGTGCCAATTTTTTAATATGATTTTGTGAGTGTTGGAAGTTTCACGTCGACTAAAGATAATGTCAAATTATAATATATAGATGGGGTGAAAACCTCACCATACAAACCAATTTTTTTGGGTTGAGTTAGACTTAAATCCATTTTATAATAGTGATAGTGGATTTGAGTAGAAAGAGAGATGAAAGTGAGTTTGTTTAGATTAAGGAAAAGATTATGAAAAATAGGAGTTTAGATTTTCTATTGAGTTTTTGATGTTGTCCCGTACTGAACATTAAAAACACTGATGTTGATATACTATAATTCTTTTTTACATATTTTAAAAGATTGAAATCGATGTCAATTGATGGAGTAAACTTAGGTTGTGATTTTTATGTTCATTAGGCTTAAGGCCCGAAATTCCCAACATCACATTGTATCATGTTTTAAAAGATTTATCCAGTTGTTTGACCTATTAGCAAGTGCATCAAGTCATTTGTAGTACAATTGATTGAGGGTTATCGTATCCACATGAATTTAGGAAGCATGTTGATAGTTCATTTTTGGATTTTTGCATTTGAAAAATATTGACAGTAGTATATATTATATGGATTTAGTGAAATAGAGGTTATGAGCAGATTTCATCTCATTCCTTTCCAATGCATCACTGTTGATACTGTCTACGTATTTACGCAAATTATTCACTGTCTTAGGAGTGCTCTTCTAATGTGACTATAGGTCCATTACTGACACCTATAGCCTATGATCATCAAACTTTAATACCCCTAGTGACTACTTAAATGATTTACTTGCATTAAGATATGGACTCTATAACTAGCTAGAGCCTTAAATATATTCCTAGTATCTAAAATCATGAGGAGAATTATTTGGACCACAACTTGGAATCAGCTCTCACTCAATCCCAAGTCAATGAAATAAAATGAGTGATCAGTTCGTCAAACAACAAACACAAACTAACTTACAAACATATTTAATGAAAGTATAGATAAATATCCAAAAAAATTAGAAGTACAAATAGTTAAAATTGATTACATTGAACCTCGACACGAGAAAGTTCAATCATTCTTAGAATATTGCAATACAATCCCAACAACATATAAACTTAAGATTCATAATAAAATCATCTCTCTCGAGCCTCGTAAAACCATTTCTACTATATTACTACACATTTGATCATCCGATCAATGCTAAAATAAGGACATGAGGTCTATATTTATAAATTGTCCATGGTGGTCTCAACTCAAACTTTGGCGCTTAAGATGCAAATGTTTTATTGTATATCTTTCTAAATTGCTTTTCTTATGGCTTAACCTGTAAAAGTTACATTCCATATCTTTACAATGGTAGGTGCTGAGGTTTCCTCCTAATTTTGTGGCCTAAACCTCATGCTTTGGTGCTTTAGCTCCTAAGATAACTTATTTGAAAAAAGTCTTTATGGTTAACCTCAAGTTTAATGTTTGAGGTTTTTTTTGTAATATCTTAAAAATATAAATATTGTATTATATTTTTATTTTACTATTTAAAATAGTTTTTATAAAAAAAAATATTATTCATAAATATCATTTTATATTATTATCGCGGTTAAGAGTAATTTTGTAATCTTTATTTTCTATTTATTAAAACATTTCATTTAATCTATTACATCAATCAAATCTTACATAAATTTTCAAAGATTTATTTTCAAATTCACTCTCAATTACTTCCAAATCTCTTAAAGAAAAAACAATACATAATTTACTCTCAATTTTCTTCAAATCTATTAATTTTCTTTCTCTTAAATCATCTCTCTTAGATTAAAAACACCATAACCAAAATTAAATGAGTTATACAGTTATTAATTATTTTTTACTTTATTATTTTAAAAAGTAAATAGTATATTAATTATTTTTTATTTTTATTCTATTATTTAAAATAATTTTTATCAAAAAATATATTATTCATAAATATCATTTTATATTACTCTTAACATTAAAATAATTTAATGATTTTTATTTTTTATTTATTAAAATATTTTTTTAATTTAGGGTTAAATATGTTTTTAGTCCCTATACTTTTGGGCGATTTTGGTTTTAGTTAATTTTCAAACTAAGGTACAATTTAGTCCTTCAACTTTAGAAAAGTCTGGTTTTAGTCATTTTTACCAAATTTTTTTAACTTTATTTGTTGTTTCAAGCACGTTTCATTATAGCATTTGGATTGTTTACACTCTTTGACACATTTTTGCTTCAATGTTAACTGAGAAACGCGTTTGAAATAGCAAATAAAGTTAAAAAAATTTGGTAAAAAGGACTAAAACCAGAGTTTTCTAAAGTTGAAGGACTAAATTGTACCTTAATTTGAAAATGTACTAAAACCAAAATCACCCAAATATATAGGGACTAAAAACATATTTAACCTTTAATTTATCATATCACTCAAATCCTATACAAATTTTAATAAATTTTACTTTGAAATCTTTTCTTAATTACTTTTAAAACCTTTAAAACAATAACACTTAATTTATTCTCAAAACTTCTTAAATAATACATAAGTTTGTTCACTTTCAAATCATTCACATAAAAGATAACTTAAACCTACACATAAAATTCCAAAGGCGCCAAAAAAAAAAAGAATATTTTTGAAAGTTTGGTTGATTGGTTACATAATTTAATAATTTTGCTAAGAAATATTTATTGATATTTTTGATGCTTTACTAGCCCTCCTTGATTAGAGTTATTCATGCAGCGGTGTAGCAGGAAGCTTTGAAGTTTGAATGGTGAAGTGTTACTGCACACATCATATCAGATCATATGGCGTTGTCCGATGAAGTGACCTCGTAGCACAGTAGTACCTATCTAGCCTCTGTACTTCATCTCTCCTTTCTCTTTCTAATAATATACTTTTCTCACCCTCTACACCACTACACCATAGTTTCTACACCTGATCACGTGCTGCTGTGCTGTGCTGTGTTTTATGTAACCTTTTTCTTTTTCTTTCCATCAACAAATTCGACACCATAATTCTGTCTCGTTATCTGTAATTGGCGTAGGAAGAGCCTATTTATTTTATGCCATTTCTTTCTCCTACAAGAAATACCACATAACAGTGGTAACATGTGATAATGAGAGAATCACGCAAGGGCATTTAAACATAAACTTAAATTGTTTTTGTTTTGTTTTGGGTGTTGGCAGAATGGCTGACATTAACGAGTTCCGAAAAGAGTCTTAAATTGGGGGTATGCATAGTAGGTTAGATCTATACACGAAATAGAGAAATTGAAGGGTAGAATAGGTGTTGCATGGATGGACAGGTGAGGAAGAAACAACTGTGAAAAAGGCTTGATTGGACAAATTGATATGAAATGGTAATGGGACAGAGATAAATGCAAGAGACACCCATATCTCTTCCACATTTGGTACCCAGCTTTTCTTTTTTTCCTTTGACAAGACCTGTTTCTGTAGCCACTCATTCACATGATGTGATCTTCATACACTCACTCCAACCTACCTTCTCTTTACAAATTTACTAAAATACCATACATAACACACTCCACTTCATCATCTATACTACAATACTATGCCTAAGTTTCTGTGTGTATGTTTAACATATAAGTGAAACAATCAAAGTAAATCTTTACCCTAGGCTTAGAGAACAATAATGATAGAAAAAAATAACTCTTAAGAAGTGTTATTTAAGTACTTTTAGTGAGATGTAAATTACTTAATATTAGGTAATGAATGATGTAGAATAAGAACAGTGAAATATCTGTGCTGTTACTTGCTTTATATATGAACTTTTATAATAGATGTTTTAAATTTATATCTCAATTGTGATTACAAATAAATTAATATCTGTTCTCACTATTAATATACATACAAATTAAACTTAAAATACATTGTGATTAAAATTAACTTTTTAAATGCACAAGTTTTATAACTTCCATTTGTTAAAAAATGTTTTATGTGAATAAATCTCATGTTTGAATGTATAACTTTTTATGATCTATAAAACATTTTCTATCATTTTATTATTCAATTATTGAAATATATTTTATCCTCTGAAACTATTCTTTTACCTTGATAGAATAGAATCTCAACTAATGAATTTATTTATTTTAAATATAAAAAATTTAAAAAACAAACTTACAAGAGAAAAATCATATATTTCTATTACAATATAATTATGAATACAATTAAGGAAATATAAAATGCACCATCTTTCTTATAAAATGTACATTTAGGTGTTAAAGTGTGCATAGTAATCATCTAACAAATTGAATTTATGTAATTAGAACAATTTTAAATTAAACATCATATTTGTAAAATAACAAAATCATATTCCAAAATGTAATATTTCTTCTTTTAATTATATTTGATCTAAAATCTAAAATAAATTAAAATTTGAACTATTTATTGTATTATTCAAATCTTTACCATTCTTGTAGATGTTTTATTAATTGAATGAATAACTATTTACATTTTTTTAAATAAACTATGTAATTTGTATGCTAAACCAAAAGTTACAAAATTAAGAGAAAAAACAAATATAAAATTTTATCATCATATTTAGTGATTTTTAGTTAAAGTTATTACTTTAATAAATAATTTATATTCAGTATCTTATACAAATATTAACCACGTACATATTTACATACTAATTCTAGTTTAAAATTATTACAATAAAATCACCCAAAGATACCTATGTTTTATTCCATTAAGGTCTAATGCAAAGAAGTCACTCACCCTCTATTCATTTGAAAATACTCTATCTAGAATTTTCCATACTCCTCAAACCTTTCCATTCTATTTCTCTATTTCCTAAGTTATTCCATAATCGTTCAGATTCAAGTAGTTGCTTTTCTTTTTATGAGGCAGGAAATGACTGACATTACTGCTGTTATATGGAAGGAGAATATGAATAACTTTTCAGTAAAATAGATAAAATAAATAATAGTTGTAGCTCTCTCCTTTTTTTTTTTTCAAATAGACACACAACACACGTATAACTGTTATTTTTTTTTTTTCACCAGTCAATTTATAATTTACATCTAATTTCATAATTAATAGAAAATTGAATATTAACCGTCAAGAACTTTCAGAACCCTCCTCTCTCTTACGGCTTATAAAAAGCCTTCATTTCTCTTAGATTCTGCAAGTCGCTTGCTTTCGTTATAGTGTAGCTTTTTGTGGCCAGTCTTTGAGATCTGGGCTATGACATGATTCTGTAGTAAGATGTTTTCCTCTTGCTCCGATTTTTCCTTTTCATTTCTAGCATAAGTTATTACTGGTTTTTTTTTATCACATGTGCTTATGTTTAATACAAGATTTTCAGTGTCTATGTTGAGAGTCATGCAGATCTGTGTGCTTGCTAAGCTGCAGACCGAGACGAATAACTGAGGCCTTAACAAATGTAGGTAAGTGAGCTTTCTTCAGTCCACTCATAGGTGGCAATAAGATTCAATTAGCTGCCGACTCATTCATCCAAATGCTGAGTAATACTCTGAAAGATACTCATCAAATGAGTGAATGATGCGGGAGACAAATTGATTCTTAAGTTTCCTGTACTTGGACTGAAGGGAGCTCCCTTTTCCTTTCTATGTAAGATCCAGCTCCTATTTTTTCTTTCTGGCATATCTTTGACATATCTAAGATTTTGGAAATGGTAAGTGAAGGCATGTTGTCATAATTATACAAGCAAAGGCTTCCTAGTGTTTTTTTTTTCTTTCTTAACTGACCTGTTTTTTTATACATTAAAAGTTTGACATGCAAGGGTTTTGACAGTATTTGCTTTTAAAGGGTCTGTGCTTATGGATGCCAAGAGGTTTTTGATAACAGCTTTCCAATTAGGGATAGATTTAAGGTTGCCGATTGAGACTCTTTTCTGATGAAATGCATGGCTGATGAGGGTTTTTGATACAAGGTTAAACTGCTTCTTTCCAACAAAAGCTATTCAAGTTCCAAGTAGTAACTGGAGTCTACGCATGAGAGACATGTTAGCTCGAGCCCATACTCAACCCAAGTACAACGTCCACTTCATCTCGGGTCGCGCTCTTTCTTAGCAACAAGTTCCTAGACATGGTGTCTGCCACCTGCTAGTTTAATTACTAACATGTCCTTGTTCTTTTCTTCCTCATTTTTTTATGTTTTGATTTAGTGAGTAGATGCCAAAGATATTAACAATTTTGTAAATGACATGAGTCTTACTCTTTGTGATTGTCAGATCTACAATATTTGTTTCATATATATATGTATGTCTCTATTGTAACATGGATAATACTATCATAAGGTGGTTGGGGTCAAAGCATTAATTAAGGAATGCTTAGTAATTTTATCAGATCTGCCTTTGATAAATAAATTTTCAGAAGTTATCTAATTATTTGTCTTTATTATTTACAGTTATGGATGTGATAAATAAAATTTGTAATTAAAGTTGGAGGGTATTTTTTGCTTCTTTATGGAAAAATAAGGGACATCTAACAGGATTAAAGATCTTCTGTTGTTTTTACCTGAAACTACTTTTCAATGAGTGTCATATAGTTTGATGTGGAATTTTATATTTGGTATTGTCATTAATATCTTTTGTTAATTTAGATTTAAGTCTCTCTTGAAGTGTTTGTTAATATTCAATTCAAGACAATAATGCAATCTGCGACTCGGGAAAGATTGTTAAGATAGTCAATAATGAAATAAGTAGTCTTTTGAGTGCTTTTGTTCAATGTTCATGCATAACGATGTAAAATAAATAATCTGTTTGGGAGTTTTTAATGAATGTTCTTACATGACTACGTAAACTAATCTTTGTTAAGAGAAAATTATTCTTTGTAAGAGAGTTTTGAAATTTTAGTTGGTCTGAAAGAAATTCATTCATAAATTTTCTTCGAAAAGTGATTATTAGGTGGTTTTATGAATTCGACGTAATCTTTGCAAATAGTTCTTCATAGATAAGTTGAGTCCGTATATTTTTCTTTAAATATATTTGTCTCTGCTAATATACCAGTTAATTTGAATGGTTTATCGAACACCTGAGACCATAACATATATAAGTTACTATAAAGTCAATGATTTGAATTATGGTAATGATTCTAAAGTTAAGGGTTTACTTGAAAAATTTCTGGTGCAGTTGTGAATGGTAATGTAGCATGAAACAATACAATTTGCAGCTAGTATTGGAATGGGGTAGTTTCTTTCCCAATTGTATAGAATCTAACAGCCCTGTTTTCGTGTCTTGTTTATATTGATGATTGCCCCATCTTTAGCCAACACAATGGCTAAAGTTGTTTGTCATTAAGAGCAATTGATTCATAAAATATATGAATTTTCCATGTGCCAATCACCTAAAAAGGGCTAGTGAATAAGTAATTAATTAATGTGTAAGTATAAGCTTTATATATGGTACTTGAGACTTGACAATGGATATTGTTAAAATCCAAATATGTTTGATTTAGCCTAAAAGCTTAATGTTCCTTTATTCTCTGGGACCTAGATGTTTCCAACCCCTTTGGAAATGTTAAAGACTCAGTGAAGTGCATAGTTTGCAATAATCATTAAAGCCTTCCCCAGTACGAATTTAAGTCAGATATTGAAATAAAGAATTTTCATCTGACCTTGCTTGCGAATCTGTCTTCCTCTCCTAAAATAGTAGCTAGTCAAAGAAAGGGTTCTAATTGCTCTTCCCATCCTTAAAATATAAGACCTATGAAGGGAATACGCACAAAAAATGGCTACACAAAGATGTATTGTATTTCCACGAGCTAGAAGCTTATCTAGTTGATGTGACAATAATAACATTATCACTGTTTTCTTTCCTTGCTAGTGCGAGACAGATTTATGTAAAATACACCTTGATATGGCATCTAATAACTTAGGATTTAGTTACAGGAAAAGGTGTTAGAAATTTCAAGATATATAAGATTAATTTATAATATAATCGAAATTTATTTTTTTATCTGTTATTATATCATTATGGATCATTTATTATGTTTTGTTTTATATTCGAAATATTTTTGATTTAGTGTTGGAGGTCCACTTTCTAACACATGGCCTCTTCTTGCATATCAATTAATAAGATGCTTTCATGAACACAAAGCATCCATGTGCAACCATTAATACTTAATTTGAAGCAAAAAAGTAAGTGGCACTCAATGCATCATCATCATGGATTTTCAATTGCTAGAAATGTCAGGTAGCTAAGGTTCTTTTGTTCGAGTCTTCCTCCGCAATGACAAAAATAAGAAAATAACAAACATTCGTGGACTGTGTTTGATCTCGATTATTATAATACAGACAATATTACTTCAAAGCAATTAAATATGTTAAGCACGATGAGTTAGACTTCTGACTATACCAACTAATTAAATATCCTTTAGCTCCTGAATTCAAAATTGGATGTCCGTCCAAATTAATAATAGTAATGTAATCTTAAAACACAATTAAAACCGGTTTTGTAACGTGGACATAATATATAAATTAATTATATAGTTAATTTAAAGTATGACATATCTGAATATAAGATATGATGAGATGTTTGTATTTCGGCAACCCAGTTGGATATTGTAATATGTTTATAGATTTTATGGATTCTTTAAGTTTTTCATTTAAATTTGTTTTTCTAGGCTACTGTAAGAGGTGAGATTTTGTTCCACTCTAAAAGATGTGGTAACATTTTTTGTGACAATGGTTGAGCAGTGGTTGATGTGGTAACTTAAAAGATGTTGTGACAATTTAAGAACTCATATAGTTCCCTAAAGCATTTTAAAGTTTGTCAATTAAAAACCATATAGGTAATATGTTTTTATTTCACAATGCAATATCACGAAATTTTGGGTTGACAAACTTTGAAATGTTTCCGAGATCTATTTGAATTCTAAAATTGTTTTAGTGTAGTTAATTACCATGCTACTATATTTCTAATTTTTTAATATGTTGTTATGTTTTAGTTTCTGTGTTTTTAGTTTAACTTTATTTTGTTTGGTTACCTCTTACTAGCAACAAATGTAGAGATTGTGTTCCCTACAAGATAAGATATTTGTATCAGCAACTATGATTACAAGTTGGAAATTGTAATATTACACATTTTAATATATTTATATCAAATGTTCTTAAATTCTTTATGATTTCCATTTAAATTAGTACTTATTTTGGTTTATTTTTTTCACCTAACGTAAGATTTCCATTTAAATTAGTTTATATTTTGGTTTATTTGTCTAAAATGTTTATTGATTCTTAAAATTCTGTACTTAACATTTTTTTTTCTGACACATCTAAGCATCAAGGAGATAAAATTTATGTTCCGATAAAATTGATACCATGTATTAATAACTTGTGTCAACTTGATTTATGGTTCATGGATCAGTATTAGTCTATTATTGAAAAAGTCTCTTTTTAAAAGGTCTCTAGAAGTGAGAATAAAAAAAAAATCATAATTCCAAAATCCTCTTTCAAATGGGTAAGGATTAGGGTTAAAGTAAGTTTGGTTTACGAGACTTTAATTAAATCTTAGAAACAATATCATTTATTATACATATAAAATTATACATTTTAATAGATAATATAATATATTGTAATTTTATTACATTTAAACCAATATTTTTATATCATACTTATTATTATGTTATTAAATAAAATATATAATACATAATTTAATGCAATTATCGACTATAATTTATTTATTAATTTTATCATTTTTTTAAAAATTATAACATTTAATTAAATAAAACAATATGTACATTCTAAAGTTTGTGTGTGTTCACAAGTGTGTTTTTGACAAATTTTATGCTTTTAGCTTTTAGTCCAACTTTATGAATATAAGTAATTTTGACTTACTTATGTCTGTGTATTATTATTATTATTTTTTTATGAACTTCACAATGTGATTCTACTCAATACATAACTAATATAACATTCTTCCATAGAAACATTATATTAATATATATCCATACATAGTAATTCCTCAAAAGATTTTCATCATTTTAATTCAAATCAATACAACAATTAATAGACTCGTTCAACAAGTTCACTTCTTATTCGCTTAAAGAGCTACATCTATAAAGACACTCGTTCAACAAGTCATACACTAGAAAAAAAATATAAATACATGTGCCTAACAAGAGCATAGTTGTTTAGCGACCAAATCTTTCTTCCAAATTTAAATTTTACTTTCGCTCAGTGACACATTCTCCTTGACTAGTGGTTTAAGTCGTGGGAACTGATTTAATCAAGTTTGCTCAGTGAGTGAAATTCTGTGATTTTATTTTTAAAGCTCGCTCAACGAGATTTGATTTGTTTAACGAGTCTGTATAAACCAAAACACATAAATCTATATAATAGAGGGTATTGTTGGATTTAAATAGTGTTTTATCCTTTATCCAAATCAGAAATAGTAACAATTCAATAAAAATACTCATTAGATGCCAAAGATACCATTCCGCATATTTATCCTAGAATTTACAACTCAGGTATCCCTTCAATTCAATCACAAATTATAATTCAACCAAATTACACACATTAACCCAATAAAAACTTTCAAATATACCAATTCAACAATTTCAAACTAAGATTGCCATAAATTCAATTTAGACAATATTAATTAGACTATGCAAAATTAATATTAGTTTCCATTATATGGGTTAAACAACTTCTTATTTAGCAATTGAAGTTTAGATAGATTTCTCACAAGGTGATCTAACTATAAAATTAAAACTCTAACAATAAATATAAATATATCATCATGATAGTAAATAAAGAGATATTCACTTTGAACACATTTGAATCAAATGAATTGAAGAACAATCCACATGCAACTCAAAAAGCAAAACAATCTAAAAAAAATAGTGAACTTACTCTCTTCTTCATCCTGGTCAAATGAATGTATAGAATTTTCTGCTATAATCAATCCTGTAATTTTTATTTTCAAAAGAATGAAAAATGAAAGTTAGAATTTTAGAGAGAAATCACATTAAATTTTTTAAAAAGAATTATAAAGATATTCTAGCTTTTATAAAACTTAATTAATAGAGAATGTGATCTTTTATTATTAAAATATTACAGTTTCATCTTTTAAAAATCATCAATTCCATGATATGATGTCAATTTCTATGTACTTACATATTTAGTCTGAATTTTTTATGAATATTAATTTTATTAATATTATAGAAATTAAGTTTATAAAATAAACCAATAAACATATATTTTAATTTTTTAAAATATTAAAGTCATAAAGAATATATAATAAAAAGTTTAAATATTTAATACAATTACTTTTTTAAGGAATATGTTGGTTAATTCGTATTCTTTCGTCAAGTTGAGAGGTGTGGGGACTGTTAATGAATTAAAATTCTCAACCGTATTTCATGTATGATGTGTTGTAATATGATACAAGAAACATAAAGAACATATAGTGAATTACTTCATATTGTATTGCTACAAGAAAATGTATACATAGCATATACATAGTAGAGGGAAACTAAAAAAAAAAAAGTAACTAACAAAACTATAACTTTGGCTTTACATTAATACTCCTCAAGTCAAAGTTGGATAACATTAATATAGACGGTGAAGATCATTCTGATTATAATTATGTAGATTATTAGTTTTATTTTGTTATTAAACATAATTGTTAGAATATTTGGATGTTAGAATATTAGGATGTTAGAACATTATAATTCTGCTACATTATATTTGCTCATGTTTAGATTATATTGTTTTATGTTTCATGTTTCATTTATAAATATTAAGTTATTAAATTTGAACAATACAAATGATGTTATATTATTGTTTTTGTCATTAATGATTGGATGATTTTGAAATGCATATTATAGAGGTCTCTTTGTGATCTGAAAAAGTTATGTAGGTTTGTGTGTGCTGTGAATATTTTATGCAGATTTGTTTGATTGGATAAGAAATACAAATATAACTTACTTTTATCTGGAATTTACCGAAAGATTTACCGAAGACTTTTATCTTTCGTTAGTTACCGAGGACCTTTACTATTCAGTAATTACCGACAAACAAAGGTTGTTGGTAATTGTTAACGTCAAATGATTTATCGACGGTTATCTAATCATCACTAAATCGTTAGTAATACATCATTACCGAAGGTTTCTAACTATTTCTGATAAATTATGTTCGTGGGTAATGTCCTTATTTTTTTTTAGTACTTGCAACTCCAATTAACACTTCCAATTCTTTCAAATATCAAAGCCTTTGTCAGAATAGTTGCAACGTCGGTCTACAGTGTTCTATCTCGTTGCTGACTTGCTCACGTATGAAGTGGAACCTTGTTTGAATGACTTCTTCCATCAGATGTTGGATATCTTACAAGATTTATTGTCCACAAGCTTTATTCTGCATGATTGTCTGACCTTTAATTCCTACAGTAACGAGCCTATCCAGATACTTCAGATACTGCTAATCAAGCGCATATTGAAGTTTAAATCTTAGACGTCCAAGAATCTTTTGATAAAGGGTAGGATCTATACTTTCTTATTTGTTACCTTCTCCAACTTTCATCCAACTTCAGTTGGTGTACCTGCAGAATTACTCAGCTGCAACTTGAATTTTATCAACAAGTCCCGTGCATATTTGGACTGATGCATGACTATTCCAAACTCTTTCATTTTAAACTCAATTCCCAGGAAGTAAATCAAATTTCCGAGTTCACTCGTTTCAAACTCTCTCAGCATTTCAAACTTGCAACAAGTTATTAGTTCTTCATTACTTCCAGTGATCTAAAGATCATCAACACAGACATATAATCACCTTTTTTGTCTTCATATTGCTTTGCCAGCATTTCACATAAACTCCATTCTCCTCAATGCTGAAGAACTCCTTGCCTCCTCAAGATTTGCAACTTCACCTTCACCGTAGGTTTTGAGCAGAATGTCACTTCCTTGGCAGTGGAGGCCTTGCAGATTTTGTTAAAAATCTTATAATTTACACATTAATAAAGAAGAAATATGGCTTCGTTATCAAGCTTCTGCTGCATTTTGAAGTTCTTCTTGTCGTCATCAGTGATTTTTCGTCCAGGATCTTCAAGCCCATCCATGACTACATCAGCTACATCTTGAAAACCAAAGATGGCAAGCATTTTGATTTTCCAATCGTTAAATAGATTCCCATCGAAAACTGATAACGCTCCTTGTACAACAATGCTCTCGTTTCCAGCCATATCCTTTACACCCTTGTACCTATTTCTTGTTATCGTGATCACAGGATCTTACGATACCATGTTGTAATATGACATCAGATATAAAATATATACTGAATATGTATGGCAACATAGCAGATACATAGTAAAGAAAAACTAAAAAACAAAAGTAACGAACAAAACTAACTTTGACTTTACAGTAACATCACGGTGGATTGATTAGTTTCTCTGTAATCCCACTTATATACATCTGTATGATAATTGTTTCCTACATTTACAACTTTTCTTTCCGGATTAGACTGTGAATGAAAAGATTATATTTCAATCAAAACATAGTAAAATAAATTATGAAAGTTTAAAAAATTAAATTTTCATTTTTTATTTTATTAATTATTTTAATATTTGCTAATTACTCATTTTATTATAATAATAAAATATATTTAATTATCATGTATTACATATTAATTTAAAAATTTATAATGAAAATTGTAAAAAGACTTGAAGGAGAGTACGTAGGCATTATTAATTAATTTACTACTACTACTGATTACCCTTTCTTAATTATTTTTTGTTCTTTAATATTTTCAAGCAATAAGGATAAGGATGAGACATAACCAAGTGAAAAATTTTCTTTATGTCTGATCTTAACATAACGGACAAAGCAAAAATGGGAAGCTGCAGTGTGGATAGGGAGAAGCTTGAGATGTTCGAAGTTGGACCATGCAAAGATGCTTACGAATTGGGTCTCTTAATTGGCCAAAGATTCTCCAAACTCATAAGGAGTAGAGTTGCCACAGATCTCATTCTACAAAATCATCTCCGACCCTTTGCCCTTGGCCACACCCCTCAATCAGAATCACTTCTCAAAGCACTTTTTCATGTCAACAAAACCAAATTCCCGACCTATTGGGATGAACTATTGGGGACTGCAGCAGGAAGCGGTGTGCCACTTCTTGATGTAATTGCAAAACCATATATTATACGCAAATAGTCAAATGCTGCAACATATAACTTTGAGGTTTTGTAACAGCATAAATATTTAATTAGTGTCTTGTTGTGTGTGCGGTTTAGCAGATTTTACTTATCAACTTCAGGAAAGAGATTCTGCCGTTTATTCCAAAAGAAGGGGCAAAAGGGCCAACTATGGATACCTCGGATGATTGCTCCGATGTTGTTGTTGTCGGTGAATCTATGGCTATTGTTGCGCACAATGAGGATGCAAATGTTGCTCTTGTCGGGCACACGTAAGCTTAGAGATTCATTTATGTCTTGTCTTGGCTTCAGAATTGGAATAATTAAAACGGCTTTATAAGTGTTTTTTCTTTGTGAAATTGCAAAGTGCAGCTACTTAATCAAAGGAATCTTGCCGCATGGACAATTCTTTGTTGGTTATACTTATGCTGGGGAGCTTCCAAGCTGTGCATTTGGCTTCAATAGCCATGGACTGGTAAAATTCCTAATTATTCAACTATCTACGCATGAGTTGAATGAACTGAAAATCTTATTCATCGTTATTGATATTAGAGTAAAATCACTGTATCTAATAAATTATGTTCTTTATTTTTCTGCTAATAGTAAATTTCTCAATTTAAAATATGTAATTTGCTGTATTCCTTCACTGACATATATCCAAACAATTGAACGAACGCTTAATTTTATTGAATTTCATTTCATTATATCTCATTTATTTCTATCAATTCAAGCATGGTCTTATGCGAAGAAGCAATGTGTATGAAAAAAAAAGTGAAAACTGGGTTTACGATTCGCAGGCATTTACTCTGGATTCTGTACCCCCCGCTGAAGATGAAATTGTGGCTGGTGGTATTGGGCGCAACTTCATTTCTCGAGACCTTCTTGAAGCTGCAAGCATGGATGATGCACTGAGTGTTAGAATTTGCATCCTTTTCCTTCCCATATTATTGAGCTCATAAATATAATGTTTTCTTATTGTGTCATTATTTCATCAGAGGATCCAAGGGTCAGAAGTTTCTGTGGGGCATTCTTATAACCTGATAGAAACAAAGACCCGCAGGATTTTTAACGTTGAAACTGCATCTAGGAATCGGATTTCAATTTATGAGGTGGGGGAAAAACCTTTCTTCCATGCAAACATGTACCTTCACCTTCCTATTAACCAGGCAAGTGATACAAAATCCTGTTTTGTTGCATTTGTTTGATTCAGACCTCTGCATACCAAATCACATGCTGCTGATTGGAAATGTCTCAATTCACTTCACCAATAAAAGAATTGAACTATCGAGGAAATTGCATGTCAAGATAACATAAAAAAATGCATGAGTGAAACATGTGTATCTCAAAATAAAACATCATTTGGATTTCATTCAAAGGTACACGATGAGAATTCAATGAGCAGGCAGAAAAGAGCATCTGTTTTGACAAAAAGGTCGAAAGGAGATTTCCTGTCACTTCTGGGAGATATGGATGACAAAAACTACCCCATCTACATGACAGGTAAATTAAAGACATCTCACATCTGAATCCATTCGTGTCCATATACTCTTCATGATCACTTTTTCTTTCAACCTATTCTCAGGTCCATTACTTCACACCCTTTGTACTGCCCTTATCGATCTCGACGAACAGACATTATCAATTATTGAAGGGAATCCAAAAAAGGGAGCTGTTTCACATGTTTTCTCTATCGCCCCTCAAAAGTCACCGTGATTCTAAAGCAGCCAAAAAGTTCTTAGAATTGCAAAAGAACCTCTTACCGAATGTTATCACTCTAAACCATCAAAGTTTTCAGACAATACATTTTGGGATGTTTCGTGTCGAATACAAATTGATCAACATATTGTCACTGGTTGGTTAGGCGGTGACATTTTTTAATCAAACCTAAAACTTATACAACTTTCGTAACGTCTTTGGGCAGTTGTGGAAAATATTGTGTTTTCAAATATTTATTGCATATTTTTAATGTGTTTCTTTTCTCCACCTTTGTTATTCTTTAATATTGTAGGTGAAGAAAATTCTCTATTTAATTTGCAGAAAAAATATTCTTTCACGCATTTAACTTTTTTTTTTTTTTTACGTTCATTTGATATTATTTTTTTATTCTTTTTTTAAATACAAATTTTATATATTTATAATTATTTTATCTTTATATTATATTAAATAGATGTAAAAATATTTCATAATATCATGATTCAATTTTGAGTTAATTTCAAATACATATAAATAAAATTAGATGAGGCTCTTGGTTTTTGTTAAAAAAAAAAATCTACGGAATACGCCTCAACCCACTGGACCTATAACATGTTAACATGAATTCTGCTTCTTTCTCCGCCTTTATAACTTCATCCTGTACCTCCACACATTTTTAAATTCTAACTATACTTTATTTTCACTTTTAGCTTTGAAATATTAAAAATAGAATAAAAACGTTATTTATATTTCGGAAATATTTTAACTTTCACAATTTAGAATATATTTTTTATATATCGGTGAAGGTAAAGAGAGAAAAAAAAAAGATGCATTTTCAAAGAAAGAGACAAAAACTAAAGAATAAGGTTAGATAAGTCATTTCATATGCCTACAAGTATTGAACCTGTTTAGTGTGGTATTTTGCTCCTTTTTTTTCTAATGAAAAATCTACATAAAAAAAATAGATAAAATATCAAATTCATTTAATTTGAGCGAAAAACGAACTTTTCACGAATATGGATGGAAAATTTTTGTGGTTAAAAGAGAAACTTTATTAAGATTGGTCAGTTGAGTTTTTCAATATATAATAATAATTCACATGGTTAATAGATGCTTTATGTCGATATTATATTTATAAAAATAAAAAAATTAGTTGAAACTTTAATATACAATAATTTTTTCTTCTGTAATAACAATTTATAATCTATACGTCATACCACTATGTAATGAATCCTAGAGGAACTTCTTTACATCTTAATAATAAACGTAATCATAATAATTATTATTATTATATTGATAACATTAATATTAATATTAAATGCTACGAAAGATCTTCACCCTTTTTCTCATCCAATCACATTGTGAATAAAGGGTGCCATAAAATAAAAGGTTAAATATGTTTTTAATCTTTATACTTTAGGGTGATTTTGGTTTTAGTCCTTCTTTAAATTAAGATACAATTTAGTCTTTAAATTTAAAAAACTTTGATTTTAATTCTTTTTACCAAATTTTTTTAACTTTATTAATTCAACCATCATTTATTATTGTTAATACCAATATTATCACTTTTTATTGGTCACCAAGACCACTGATATTATGACAAGTATGTCAACGTTTTAGGTTAACGACTTCCTTTAATTTATAGAAAATGTTCCTCTGAAAAAGCACTTGGTGAAAATAATACAATAAGAAAACTCATGCATATATAGTGTTTTTAAATTTGGGTTAAAAGTAAACTTTTCACATTTATCTTTACGTTCAGTTATGGTTTAAAGTAGGTAGTATGAGTTTTTAAAACACAATTGATCTATGCTCTTAATTTGTCACAATAAATTTATTTTCATAATTAAATTATTATTTTTAAATCGAAAAACAATAACACAGTATGATACAGGTATTCTCCAAACCTGTCTGAATTTTGTATGGATATTATAGATAATTTCAATTTTTTTAATCCAACATGAGAACTAATACATACTTATTCCCATTTCGATGTTTTAAATTACTAAACAAATATTATTTTTCTAGGTTATATGCAAAATTTTGCAATAACTTTTTTATTTGCTGATAAAAATAAAACCTTTTTTTAAATTCGTGTTATTTTTAGGATATACATGTTATTTTTTATATATTTTTAAATTTTGTGATATTTATCTAATTATTATTTAATATATTTTATATTTACATAATTATAGTTTATTTTTTAATATTTGATATTAAAAAAATAATATTAAATATTTAATAATATCACGTCCTTCAAAATACGTATCACTAATTAAATTAAAAAAAGAAATTAACCCTAGCAGATCCCAGGATATATAAAAACAATTATTTCTAGTAACATTATTAATTAAATGTAATAATAGAAGTAAGCAGTTGTAACCTATTTAGATATCCCTGTCTTTGGAAGTAGATGAAGTTGAATCTAGACAAAAATTCATTTAAAAACTGGACCCAATGACCAGAGTTACGTGGTCCTGTTCGCATGTGGAATTTGCATTGCTTTAATAGGAATCACTCACCAACCATTATTCCAAGGACTTAATTTTGCCACTAAATTCAAGATTTACCTAACACCACCTACCTCCATCAACTAACTTATTATTGCTTCTCATTACCTTTGCAAATATTAGATTTGTTTCTCATTTAAAAAATGTTTTATTAAGAAACATAAATAATTTAATATTTATTAGAATATTATAACTTTTTCGAAAATACTTTCTAAAAACGAAAATTTAAATATAAAAATCAATGTCCTTCGTGGAATTAACAGATGCAACTTTCTGTAGTCCTTTTCAGCCATCAGCATCGGAAGTTACAGATGAATGCAAATGGGCATTGGGAAATAAAGATGTGGAATAAGCCTACTTCTTTTATTCTCTATTTCTTTTAAGCATGGTTATTGTATAATAATACACTATTAATTCAATAAATGCGTAACCAGAATAAAAGGAAAATAAGGGTACTGATTTTTGTTCTACTTGAACTTGAAATATTATTTTACTAACCTAGAATAAATACATAAATAAAATATATTTTTTAGCATGAATAATTGGACGATGCAACTAAACAGAGTTTTTAGATGTGTGCAGCTTAATTAATTCGTAGTGTTAAGTAAACTTTACTCACAATATATAGTAAGAGTGACTATATTTAGTTATTTTTTATCAATATAAAAGACCAGTCTCATAATCATTAGAATTGGCAAAAAGTTAAGGAACATTAAGACTAATTAAAATTAGAAGAATAATTTAAGATCCAAAGTATGAAAAGTTGTTTTCACCTTAGCATGTTAAGAATTAAGGGTCACATTAATAAAAATTTAATATGATAGTCTTGACCTGATATTTGTAAATAAATTAAATATTCAAAAACTGACTAAAAATAATTATATAATGATTTTGCAATTGTTTTCAAGAAATTGAAAAATGATTATAAAAGGACAGTAGAACTGTGTAAGAACCTCACACAGTCCCTCTAATGGTGGGTGCGAAAGTTTCCCTCATAATTCTCTTGACGCTCCTTATTGCTTCATGTTCAGCGAAGAGGAAGCAATACACGCCATGCAAAAGCTTGGTCCTCTTCTTCCACGACATCATATACAATGGAAACAATGCAGGCAATGCAACGTCTGCAATAGTGGCAGCCCCAGAAGGTGGTAACTTGACCAAACTGGCCGGCCAGTTCCACTTTGGAAACATAGTGGTTTTCGATGACCCCATCACGTTGGACAACAACCTTCACTCAAAACCCGTGGGAAGGGCTCAAGGCTTTTACATCTACGACACCAAAAACACTTACACTTCCTGGCTTGGATTTACGTTTGTTCTTAACACCACCGACCATCAGGGAACCATCACTTTCGCCGGACCTGACCCCATCATGCAGAAGACTAGAGATATCTCTGTCACTGGTGGCACCGGCGATTTCTTTATGCACAGAGGAATTGCCACCATTATGACCGATGCATTTGAGGGCGAAGTTTATTTTCGACTTCGTGTTGATATCAAGTTCTACGACTGTTGGTCATATTAAAAATCCCTGCTAAATAAAGTAAAGCCTTCCTTTATTATGTTCAACTTCATCTCAAATGTTATTGGATGTGTACTTGAATTTATTAGTCGCCGATTTTATGTTGACTAGTGCTGGAGAGATATTCTTGGTGGAATAAAACCAGTATGTCTGAAGTGTTCTTACGTAATGTGGGGAAACATTTGAGTTCACACGTATGTTCTGCCAATTAATACAACAAATAGTTTTGAAGGAAAGTCATAGGGTAAACTATTTCACTCGTTGTTTCCTGCTCTAGATTTTGTAATGACTTTTTAAAAATTGGCCATATTATATGTGAAGGTCGGTATAATTTTGTTGCCATGGTTGGAGAACCATAGTTCTCTGCTACTGAAATGTTTTTCATCCATAAAAATTCGCAAAAGATTTATCAGTTATTTTAGATATTATGATTTCATTCAACAACCAAAACATATAAGTTTTTAGATATATTATGTTTTAATTCAAAAATTGAAACATATTAAAGCGAGATAAAAAAAAATATGAGTTTGTTTTCTTCATATATGAACTGAAACTTAAATTTTCATATTAGATTTTGATACCAAAACCCATGTTTAATCCCTTTTTTTTTCATTATGTTGAGTCTGCTCTTTATTTTGTTCATCATCATCAATCTTTATTTTCTCCATCATATTTTCACATCCATAAAAAAAAAAGTACAAAATTCATCATCTTCATCTCTGTATCCAGAGTCCAAGTTGCACAAATCCATATTAACAACAATTTAATCCAATCAAAAATCACAATTTACAAAAATCAAGACAACAAAAAATCTCAATCTACAAAAATTAGGACAACTAAAAATCTCAATCAAAACTTACATATTATCTTCATTGTTGAGAAGTTAAAAAAACATGAATTCAATGAAAAATACAAGAAAACAAATTGAATGGGAAAAAGAAAAATCACTCATCATTCACTTCAACGTTGAACAGTTGTGATGACTTGAGTTCGACGATATTGGATGAAGATGCTCAAAAATAAAGAAGAAAAAAGGAATGAAGGAGGAGTGATGGAAGAGAGAAAAAAAAACTTCTACAGAAGTTAAAATATACGGGTTTAAAATTTCAAAAATAATAACGCTAAGTAGATATTTAGGTTTCAGTTATTGGTAATTAAACATCTATTTCAACAATAACCGAAACTTAAATCTCTCTAAAAAGAATTTAATAAAATATACTAGTGACATTTTTACTTAATGAAAATTTGTAGACACTGATTCTTGAACAATCAAACCAAAACACATATGTATATTTCGATTTTTATTAGAATTGAAACTTAAAAGTTTTCAATAATTTTAAAAATATCACTACATTTGGTAGACTTCAAGTTTTTTAAAATTTTATATTAAACAAAGTTAAAAGAAGTTTTTAACATTTACCAGTAACATTTTTAAATTTGATGGAAATTTTTAGACATTAATTCTTGAATAATCAAAACCAAAACGTATATGTATTTTTATTTTTATTAGAATTGAAACTTAAATTTTTTTAATAATTTTAAAAATGTCATCGCATTTTGCAGACTTTTAAGTTTTTTAAAATTGAAAAATAAGTTAAAAGAAAATTTTAACACTAGTGAATATTCAAGAGAGTGATAACTAATTGAATCAATAAATAAGCATTATAAAGAAGGTATATAAGGTGTTAACAAGTACAATAGGTAAGAACCAATATGAAAAATAAGACATGGAACATGGAAACTGCATCGTTGACTAAACAATTTCTAAAATATAACAACTGAACTTCTACAAGAGCTTGCTGTTTTTTCTTCTTCACTCACAAATGGTTTCCGCTATGAAAAATCACAGTGCAATGTGTGCCCTTGTTAGCGAGCCAACCAGTTCGGCCAGCCCAATCCGCAAAGCTTGAAGACAACATCTTTTAGCTGTTCGGCTCAGTAAAACTCTTAGGCAGTTTCTTTCTGTATCCTATTAAATTTATCCTTGCACTCCATTATTTCTAATTTTATTTTTCAAAACACACTAAATAAAATAATATTCTACATAAAATAACACAAAATATTAAAAATTAAAAATATTGAATGGACCTTGATACATCAATTAATGAAAATGCAAAGAGAAAAAAAAATATATAATTAAAGATATGATACTTGAAAATATGATAAAACTTATTAGATATTAAATTAGTCGAACTATTGAAAGATGATGAATATTGTATGAGCAAAAACAAAAAGTTGTTCAAATAAAACAAAATTTAAGAAAAAAAGAGAATAAAAAAGATATGTTTTTCATATTACAGTGAAACATTATTATGTAAAATAAATAAAACACAAATTACAGTGAAACATTATGTAAAATAAATAAATAAAATTAGTAAAAATAAGTAGAAATAATCAAATGTGGATTAAAAATTATTTGAATTACTAAAATTGATAATACACTCAATGAACACAACTAAAAATGTGTAATCACTAGTGAAAAACCATATGACGTCGGTTAGCGCGTAGCCCGACGTATATGAGTGCACGGTGACATTAGCGTAAATAAGTGGTAATCCAGACGTCGGTTTGAAGGGGACTCGACGTCTATTATATAATACACGTCAGCTCTGACGTAAACCGACGTCCAATGTATGGAGGTAGGCGAGAAGACAAACTTCTCTTGGCCATTGACGTCGCTTATGCTGAGGCCCGACGTCGCTTATGCTGGGGCCCGACGTCGCTTATGCTGGGGTGCAATTAATGCTCTTCTCCTGATTCCCAGACGCTTAGACGTCGCGTGGTCAATCACCGACGTCTATAGCCTGTCCAGAAGGCCAGAAGACAAAAATTTATGCAAAATAGACGTCGCATTTTTGGGTGCGCGACATCTATGTTCCTGTAATTATTATATTCACCAAAATCTGAGGCACGTCGACGTCCGGTAGCAGTGACGGACGTCTATAGTATTATAGACGTCGGCACCCTTTGTCAACCGTCGTCTACTTTCCTGACAGGAAATGAAACGTCAATCGGTTCAGCACACTAGACGTCGGCCCACCTGGACACCGACATCTAATGACATTCAAAAAGTCACTTTAAATGTTATCTTGGACGTCGAATTAGTTAGATAACCGACGTCTCGGTGACTATAGACGTTGGTGTCCACGGGGAACCAACGCCCCATTTCATTTTAAATAAACTGCAGACCCTTCGCGGCATTGCAGTTTCTGATATCGTCTTCCTCTTCTCCTTTTTCTCTTGCGGCACCTCTTCTTTTTCTCGTTTGCGGCACCTCTTCTTTTTCTTTCTTGCGGCATTCTATTGTTGTTTCTGATATCTTTATCGTCTTCCTCCTCTCCTTTTTCTCTCTTGCGGCATTACATCCCAGGTGTGTGGTTTTTTTATGCTTACCGTTTAAACTTTGTTTAGTCTTTCATCGATTATCTTCTGGTTCAACTGATTAAAATTTGTTTTCTTTGTGTTGTGTTTTAGTGCAGTTTTGTTCCTTTCTCGGGTAACGTAGTAACACATTCTCCATTTGCTAGCTGCCTCCCAGAAAAAGCGGCGTCTTGTGAATTTCTTTTGGTCGTTTCAACCCAAAAACGACCATGGGTTGCCTAGTTATCGTTTCACAGTGATTTTTCCCTCTTGCGGATGAAAATGGAACTAAGCAACAATCCAGGTTCGGTTTTGGGTTGAAGGGACCCATAAGAAATTCAAAAGACGCAAGTTTTTTTTTGGGGGGAAACTAGCAAAAGGAGATTGTGCTACTAGGCTATCCAAAGACGAGAACAAAACTGCACTAAAACACAACCACTGGATTAGACGTCGGTTAATGTGTACACCGACGTCTATAGTACCTTTTAGACGTCATTCAGTGTTAATTTCGAAGTCTTTAGTGCCTCTTCGACGTCGATTATTGCGCAGATCGACGTCTATATAATGTCTTTAGACGTCCAGTTAGTCCTACTTCGACGTTTAGTGACGTCGGACATGTCAGTGACTGACGTCACTATAGACGTCGGTTATATGCTTGTTCGACGTCTCATTGACGTCACCAGAATAGACTTCGGTTGTTTTATAGACGTTAAAAGCCCAAAATAACTGACGTTAAACAGCGTGTTTGCACTAGTGAATCAATATTATGAAAAGAGGAAAAGTAAATTAGAGATATGAGTGAATTTTGTGGATATAGAATATGTCAAACAATTAGAAGAAAGAAGAAAAAAGTGCAAAAGAAAAGCTAAGAACAATGAGAGCTAAGGCATATAATCTTAATTATGAACATAACAACCCAAACATCTCTAAATACGCCCAATTGTTTGGGTGTAGTTGAGTCAGAACCAGATTCAATAGTAATATGCCTACAACTAGCGAAAACGGGTCATGCTAGCCATTTTTCCACCCCTAATAAATGATAACTTGAGTATTGAAGTATCTTTTGCAAGTGTTCACCTCTCGATCTCAAATACTGAGACATCTACAAGCCAAGAAGAATGCAAGAAATAAAAGAGTTGAAAAAGTTGTCTACCCTATACTAGGACCATTAAGAACAACAATAAATCAATATAATATTAATTATCATACATATATGAAACTCAAACACTTGTGACATTAACACAAAAACAACTTTCATGTCACTCAATTTACTTCTTACATAGGCAATAGACATGCAAAATGTGCAATAAATTTATATTTGACATATAAGTGCCAAACATAAAAACTATTTTTTATGACATAAATGTGTTTTTGAAAACAACCTTGTAGATTACATTTCTCCTCACTTTTTTCCCTATGCGAACTTCACCCTCGATAGCAGCGAGCATTTGGTGCATTTTAGGACTTTCATTGGTGACCAAAAGGTGTGTTTTTTAGCATTCTCGTGTGTGATGCATCGAGAAACATCTTTCTCTCTGAATATTTTTTTGCATTGAGTTTCTTGTTGGAAATTTCACATTGACTAGAGATAAGGTCACTTTATAATATGATATCAGAGTTATGGTTGACACCTATCACTAGTGCAGAAAGGGCTTTAGATGTCTGTTATTTTGTGCTTTTAACGTCATTTCCACAACCGACGTCTTTACGGGTGACGTTAATGGGACATCGAATTTTCAAATAACCGACGTCTATATAGACGTCAATTCGTGTCATGCCCGACGTCTAAGGGCACTATATAGACGTCGGTCTAGGCCCGAACCGACATCTAAGGGCACTATATAGACGTCAAACATGACACTAATCGACGTCTAAGGGCATTATATAGACGTCGAACATGGTACTAACCGATGTCTAAGGTCACTATAGATGTCGATCTTGGCACTAACCAACGTCTAAGATAGCCATTGTGTTTTAGTGCAATCTTTCTCTTGTCTTTGGATAGCCTAGTAGCACACTCTCCCTTTACTAGCTTCCTCACAAAAAAAAGCTTGCGTCTTTTGCATCTCTTATGACATTTCAACCCAAAACCGAACCTAGGTCCTTGCTTAGTTCCATTTCAACCGCAAAAGGACAAAATTACGATGACACGAGAACTAGGCAACGACCTAAGTTCGATTTTGGGTCGAAAAGCCATAAGACATCCAAAAGGCGCCGCTTTTCTTGTGAGGAAGCTAGCAATGAGAGAATGTGGTACTACGTTACCCAAAGAGAGGAGCAAAACTGCACTAAAACACAACGAAAACACATTTTAATCAGTTCAATTAGAAGATAACCGATCAAAAGACTAATTTAATCGGACTAAAACAAAGTTTAAACGGTTTAAATAAAAAAAGACGCACCTGGAATCCAATTCCGCGAGAGAGAAAAGGAGAGGAGGAAGACGATGATGTGCTCGTCACTGCGAGTTTCCGTTTTTTTAACATGAATTTAGGCGTCGGTTACCACAGAGACCGACGTTTATAATATTATAGACGTCGGGCCCCCTCGAAACCGACGTCTCTATAGCCAACTTATTTATGAAAATGCCATTGTTCATTAATATACGTCGAGCCACCCCTTAATCGATGTCTAAGGGGTGACGCTAAAAGTCGATTCTGCACTAGTGTATCCTTATCAATGGGTGCAAACCTGTTGAGTTAGGCTTAAAAATCACTTTCTAATATTTATCCGTTAGATATGTGATATGCTTTTAGTTTTTTCAACAATTTTAGGAGTTCAAGTTAAGATCAAAGAACTCCATGACAGTAAGCCTACCAAGCATCTTTCACAACCATTATTTTTATCCACACTTTTTAAAGCTTTGTACTACTTAAGATTGTGTTGTCATAATCTTGTGTGTCATTTTAGTGGTTCTTTTCTCCATTCAACATCACTTAGGTGAAGTTGAACTTTCAATCATGTACACATAATATAGCATTTTTTTTTTTCATAACATCTATAATATAATTAATTTTATTAACGGACAGTAGTATTAATCTTCCTGTAATATTATCTCAGGAGTGGAGGCAATGTATATGCTTCTTTGAATCATTTTTATCCACGATCAATAAAGGAAAATATAAATTTTTGAACATTGATAAATGAATTAACATATGTCCTTAAATTTAAGGTAGTTTTCCCATGTCTAATGTATCCTTGTCTGATTTTTTCATACATGGAAGAGGATGAATTTCTCTCTAAATTTGGTGCATACTTCAGAAGAAAAAAAATAGCACAAATTTACGTATATTAACCTAATAATAGACATAAATTTATATTTATTATATTTTTAACACACATAAACTTACGTATGTTATTAAGGTCAACAAACTTAAATTTATGTCAAAGATTTTAATAGACGTAAATTTACATCTTCCATAATTATGTCTTATTAATAACAAATGTAAAAACCTTAAAAGTAATATATTTAAAAAGTTTCTTTGTATCGGTGGAGTGACGAGAAAACAATTTAACTTCAATCTTTTAATAATATAGCCTATCACTGTGAAGGAGCAAATATGGCACAAGAACCCCACATGTAATGATTCAACACCGATCTATGTCCACTTAAAATTTATAATTATATATACAGTAAGTAGGAGTAACCACTCCAACTTAGAAAGTCCTAACATCCACTTCATCTCTTCTTTCTAATTTAAAATTTTAGAGCATTAAGTATTAGTTGGTATATTTTAATCACCAAATTAAACTTGCATAATTTATAAGTTTAATAACTTACATGATTTGAAACTTCATAGTTATATTTAAATTTAAATATCTTTTTAATTTCCAAAGGACTTCATTTTTGAAACAGTTCAAAACAAAAATTTCAATCCCAACTTAGGAATTAAAAAAAGTATTTAAACCTTATATTTAAACTCCAACGTCAAGATAAATTCTTGTGTGATGTAAAGAAAGCTTTATTCCAAGACTTAGAATGCCTCCAACCACAAATCCTTAAACATTTGATAATTCATAAGACAGTAGAACAACCCATTTCATTAATCTAGTTTTGGAGTTGGAGATGAGATGTTTGCTTGGTGACCACCAACCAGAAGCTGGTCCAGTTCTTGTTGCACCAAAAACACGTTTAGTTCTTTATTAGTCACTCTGGACCCCTTTTACTTCTTGTGCATCCAATGATATCGCATGCCGTAGACACAAAGCAACCAAAAGCTAAGCGCATGTTATTTTCTCTTGCCTCATAATAACGATTCCTTCAAAGCCAAGCCTAAGCTAGATAGACAAAAAGAAGGTCATGGAAGATCAGTCTTTAGAGAAATCTCACACCAAAATAGTATAAGCAGAGTTATTCAATCAGCTTAAAAGGTTCACCTAAACATAAAAAGGCATTATAATAGCAAGAAGTTGCTAACCTTCTACAGCATTGCTTCAAATAACTAGGTTGTCCAAGTTAAACTTGAAAGTCTTAGCACGGATATATTTAATTAAACGTAACTTTGCTTTATGGGCAAAGTGTAAGTAGAGCGGTGCTTATAAATTTCAAGCTGGTGAGCCAATATTTCCATAGGCCTCGATAACAATGGAAATAACGAGGTTCGTTTTTTCTCTCTTGTTCTTGGTAATGATGACGGTGGGATCTTCGGGTTCTCCGAACCATTGGGGAAGAAAAAGGGTTCGTGAGCCGTGCAAGAAGTTGGTGTTCTATTACCACGACATACTTTACAATGGTCATAACTCAAAGAATGCAACTTCAGCCATTGTGGGAGCACCCGCATGGGGAAACAGGACCATACTTGCAGGGCAGAACCATTTTGGCGACTTGGTTGTGTTCGATGACCCTATCACCTTGGACAACAATCTGCACTCAGCACCCGTAGGACGTGCCCAAGGGTTCTACATGTACGATAAGAAGGAGATTTTCACGGCTTGGTTTGCCTTCTCCTTTGTGTTCAACTCCACGCAGCATAAGGGTAGCATCAACTTCGCAGGTGCAGACCCTTTGATGAATAAGACGAGGGACATTTCGGTGATTGGAGGAACTGGTGATTTCTTCATGACTAGGGGTGTTGCCACTTTCTCTACGGATGCAGTTGAAGGGGAAGTTTATTTCAGGCTTCGTGTGGATATCAACTTGTTCGAATGTTGGTGATTAAGCTGATTGGAACAACCTAGGCGATAATGTCTTTTCATGGTTTCTTGTTTTTGTGTCATTAGTGTAACCTTTTCCTTTTCTTGATGATGTGTTGGAGGGATACGACGTCCGAGTTCTGCCTCCACTTAAGGTCAACGTCGTCATAGGTTTAAATGATTTCTTTGTTCCTGATTTTGGATGGGCAAGTTTCTTTGCCCTTTTAAAAAGTTTCGTTTCAATTTCGTTTAAAGTTTAAAAGTTTCAATTTCGTTGGTAAAATTTATTTCGATTAAGTATATGTAAAATACAAACTAAAGGGATTAACTTTTTCTCTCTCTACATTTTTTAGCAAAGCAATTTTTTTGTTACTATTTTCTCTTTTACATCTTTGAATAAAGTAAAAAATTGTTAAAACTTACTTGTGAAATCATAATTCTCAATCATATGATTTATTTAAATAATTTTTTAATGAAAATTTTTTTGGTGACTAAATTTATATAAAATATCTATAATCATATTCAACTTATTTTGACTTTCATGAGAGACCTACGTACATAAAATTCAATTAATTCATCTTAATTGATCCATTTATTTAGATTCAATTTATTGAAAATTTGATAATATCATTTGCAATGGTGATTTTTCTTTTAATATTATATACTACTTGTTTTCTAAGTTTATATATAAAATTGCATGATCAATTTTGTTTATAATATAGATTTATTTAATTATTAAAAAAATATTTTAGAGATTAATTATTTTATGATAATTAAAGATGTTTTAAAACTTGCACTGCAGTAATCTTACTAATTATTTTATCATAGAGTAATTTAAAATTGAATTGAATTTGTTAGATTATATTATAAATACGAAGGAAAATAAACAATCTAACATCTACGTGATTGTAGAACGAAAAAAAAATTGTAGCCACATATTCCTACCGATAAAACCCTTAACAAATAATCTTTATCACTATTAACGAATTTTATTTAAGTTTTTTTAAAGTTAAATACTAACGTAATTTATATATCTATATACCTTTAGAATTAAAATTCTTTTTTAAGAAAAATATATTTTGTGATACAATTTTTTTAAACTGTTTTTAAAAAGATAAAATTCATTTTAACGGATGTTTTATCATACCATTTTTTTAATTATATTTGAAAAAACTAATTTATCATACAATTTTTTGTTTTATATGATTTCATTTTGTTATGTAAAATAGTATCCATCATAAAGTTAAATTAGAATAAAAAATGTTTAATTATATAAAATCAATCATTTTAAATTAAAGTTTAATTACAATAGAATGTCCATGGTTACTTTTAATTTTAATTTAATATTTTTTTTAACGAGATGAATGATGTTGAGAAAACCAAGGGTTGGTTGGTTCACAAAGTAATTTGAACTTGAAGCTGACGAACGAGGATTGGATTTGAAATCAAATAAAAAATAATACAAAGTATTTGTTCTTGATCGAAATCAGAAAGGAAAAATGATGAAAAAAAAGTGAGATTTGTCAAAGTGAGAGAGAGAGACGAGTTTTGTCAGATTTAAGTCTTTCCATTTATTATATACTTAATTTTAAAATATCATTAAAAATACACGAACAATTTTTTACTTATTTTGTATCATTTTATTAGAGGTGCAGAGGAGAATCTACTGATAAAGAATTGCGTTCCACAGGAGAGAAGAAAAAAAAAAAGTCAACTGTTATATTTAATAGAAGAGACTTAATTGAAACAAAATTTAATGTGTTTGAATCAAATTAAAATTTTTAAATCATATTCGAACGAAATTGAAACTTTTTAAAAGAAAGAACAAACTTGATACACTCTAACCAAATTAAAAATAAAGAAAACGATTTAACATTTTTCCTACTTATCTCAACTAATTAAATAATATAAACATCAACATTTTTCATGACGATCATTTCTATTGATTTTCTTGCATTTCTTTGTAAAATTTGGATTATTACAGGAGTACTTACTAGAAACATGATATATATTATCACCTAAAACTATCTAATAATTGTAATTTTGTAATTGAAAAATAAACTCTAGCTAGTACTCTCTCAATAAACGTTGTGCAACAACATTTTAAAAAAAAATCATTTAGTTGTTGATATGAACTTAAATTGCTTCACATTTTTGTGATGGATGATGATAAGATCTTCCTCTACATATTCTTAAAATTTACAACGTTACACTATTTTATACACACATTTATACCTTTTCTGATTATATATTGAAAAAACTTTTATTATGTGTTTTATTTTCACTTTTTTAAATATTTTCCTTTAATTGTAATAAATTATATTCCATCTATATATTTTTATTTGATTTGATTTTTGCTTATTATATTAGTTATAAAATTTTTCGTATATATTATTTTTGGTTGATATTAGTTAGATTAAATCATTTTCATGACTTAAATAAGGAATATATATTTTACAGGATTTAAAGTCTTATATTATTTTTTACAATTTTTAAAAGTTGAGACAAATTTATTGAAATTTATATAAAAAGTTATACAAATTTGATTTTTCATAATTTATTTTTTAAGCATATAGATCTTATTAGATTCATATTTAGATTTATGTTTACATTTTATTAGAGGCACCTCCATTCAAACAAACTAGAATAATTTATAGTTTGTTTAGCTTTTTCATTTTTAGAAATGATTTCTTATTCTTTTTCTAAATTTTAGAATTGTTTTTATCATTTACACTTTGTTTTTCATCCATGAATAACCAAATATTGAGGTTTATGGAATTTTAAATAAGACTATAGTAGGTATGATTGAACTTTCACAAAGCTATGGTAACTTTCTAAAATCCAACAATAGTTATTTGATGAAAATTTTATTAAAAATAAATAAGAACGAGACGTCACACCAAACTAATGATAAAAAAATTACACTACACAAAACATAAACAAATAAGACTTATTATGAAAAATATTTTAAATAAAATATATGGAAACCATTTATAATGTTTCTTACAAATAAGAGTCAACATGATTAATTTATCCACATAATAATTTCATTCACAAAGAACATAAAAAACTTTGAATTTCATACGTCACTCATTAGTATACCATAAACACGAGTAACACCTAACTTAATCATTAACCACAATAACAAATGAGTGACATATATGTGAAACCCCAATTTACTAAACTAATTAATGTTTATTAGAAGTCCTTGCTTTGAAGGATTTAATATTAATTTTCTTTTGTGGTCTACCCCTACAGGGTTTCTTAGTGGTTTGAAGTGGCTCATCATTTATTTTCAATATTAGAATCTTCCCCCCTAAACTATATTAATCAATTTAAAAGCTAATTTGAATTTCTTCACAATATGAACTTTCTTAGGCGTGAAAGAATTAGGAATTGGCTCAAATTACTATGATGTGAATCAATTTGTTGTAAGTCCTATAAACTATTTACAGTGAGAGTGTCATCCTCCAAAGAAGACATAACAGCTAGGGAATCAGACTCCACTGACTCATTACCATTAGAAACATTTAGATTATTAATAGAGGAAGAGCTATCCACAACACAAAAATCATTACGCTAAACCACAACAATAGGTTGTGACTAAGCAACAAGTGACACCATAACAAACTTAACCAGAATAGGTTGTATCGACTGTTGAATCATATATTGTTGCACTACATGTTGAATCTCAATCTATATTTGTGGTTGTAGTACATGCTCTACCACATACTCAACCATAGACTAAACCTTAGGTTACACAAATAATTGAAACTCCACCATAGACTGCATTATAGGTTCCATCATAGGCTACACTGTTGGAATAGATTGAGTCACAAGAACCAAATCTTGAGAAGCAACAATGTCACCCTTAGGATGATAATGTTGCTTTATTTTTGCACCTATTATTTTCTTGCCATGAGAATTAGGTTTGACATTTTGTTGTAATATTCTAAAATTTGATAAATCATAACCAATCATTTCACAACTTGAATAAAAATAAATTAATTTCTCATACTCCACATCATCAATAAACATAAATATTGGCATTCCTACCAAAAATTGGTTAGTTAATTCAAATAATCAATTAACATAAACTAAAACACGAGAAAAAAATAATCCACGAGACTTATTTTTGTGTGATCATCTATAGATAAAGATATGCCAATTCAATTTGCAATGGAAAAAATTACCTTTAATTGTCAATGTTCCATAGGAAGACCATGTATACGAATCTAGCTTTAAGTTTTTGTGAATTTCATAGATGTAAGGATGAACTCTTTTGTTCAAGCCAAAAACACAAAGAACACCAAGAGATAAATTTCATATTCGAATAGCTAAAATATTTCTCATACATATCCTCTAGTGAAGAGAAAGCAAAATTACAAAATCTTTTGCCAAGAGAGATTGCCTTCCATTGATTCAAATGTTTCCAAGTCGCATCAAGTTTCTTACAAAGATCTAAGTGTGTGAAAGGAAAACCATATCAAAAAAACTAGCAACTATTAAGGCCATTGTAACATTGAGTATCAATTAGTTTTATTTTAGCTAAGAGTCACTCAACAATATCAACACCAAACAAATAAAGTCATAGAATTCGGAGAGGTGCAAGCCGAGGGAAGAAATCTTAAACCAAAGTTTATGAAATCTAAATCATATAGTTCAAATTGAATTTTGCATCAATTGAACAATTTTGAATTTTTTTTCTCCCTATGAATTTACATTTTATGACATTAATTAATTCACGTTTACAATTTTCAATTCAAATTAAGAATTGATTGAATATTGATTTGATAATTACATAAAAATTATATTCAAAGGGTATTTTTATTGGTACTTTTCTTGTTCAAGCAATTGACTTGATTAATTAAATTTGTTAAACATTGAAAAGCTTAGTAATATAAATATGTAAAGAAGTATGACGAGAGATTGTGCAAATCTTAAATCTATAAATTTATCTTTTATTTTCTTTTTGTTGTAGTTCTAATTTTGTTTCATTACTAAACCCCCGCCCCCACCAAGTTCATTTTTATGGTAAAAAAAATATATAACAGATGTGTTTTTTTTATGAACCTAAGTAAGTAATGCTATATATTATAAATTTTTAGAAACAACTTGGTTATTTTGATTTCAATACGAATTTGAAAATTAGCCTTCCTCCTCGTATGCTCAAAATTTACCCAATTAATACAAGAGCTAATAAAATCAAAATCAAGGTGCAATAAAAGTGACAAAAAGATTGATAAAAAAAATGAAGTTAAAAATAACGGTTATGGAGTTTATATATATATTAAAATAGATATATACTAAAGCAAACCACATTTGATTTGTATGTTTGATTGTCTTGACTTTTTAATAAAAAATAAAACCAAACCAACTATAACCTTATTCGATTTGTGTCTAAAACCCTCAACTTCTTGGCTGATGTGATCAATAACTTCTTGGGTCTTTGAACAAGATTAAAGTATGACCATTAGGAGGCTACATCCTAACTTTTTTTCATGTTTTTAGATGTATAGGTAGCCTCCTAAGTCTACATTTATATGTGATTAGCTATTTTGGTGGACAACTAAAACACATTGTTACCCTTAAGAATATATTTAACTTGCATCATCATTTATCATTTTCAATTAAGTGGAAGTTTATATACCACACTAATAAACAATATATACTTATGATACCACATTGCTTTTAGTTTTTTTTTTTCATATTATATATATTTAGGACAATATGAGATTGAGAAATGAATATAAAATTGAAACATTGTAGATAATGTCAAATTAAAAATAAACATAACTAACTTAATTTTTGAAGAATTTATTTGTTAAAAATAATAGATTTTTGTCATTTTTTTAAACCAATTCGTAAATTAACAGGTACAATAATAACTTATAATTTTTGTATGAAAAAGATTAAAATCGTTAAAACTTTTTTTCAATCATAGTTATTAAAATTTCATATTGCTTTTTATAAAAGAAAAAAAATAAAAGATCAGGAAACAGCTCACTCGTAAAGGAAGATTTGTTTTATATAAAAGATGGAAAAAATATTAATATTTAGTCAGTAATTTTCTGTATTACCATGTAAAACATTATAACATCTAAATTAAAAATTGTTTAGAAAAATAGATTGTATTTTGGAAGAGAAAGAAAAAGAGAAAGTGGAAAGTTGGATTGATTTGAAATGTTACCAGACACTTTTGCAATTACCACGCCTTTTTGCAATGGGAAAAATGATTTTACCTTGGAAATAATAAAATAATTAAACATGGTGTGCATGCTAGGCAATTTCGCGGTCCTAACCCAATATACAGTTAGAGTGGAATTTCAACGACAAGACAACGCTCTCTCACAAAACCAAAAAAACTCTTGCTCTGTTTTCTTCTGCCTTTGCTATGAGTTCAGATTCGATTAGAGAACGAGGTGCATCAGCCGTGGTACGTTTTCCCTTTTTTTTCACTAAGTTCAAACCCTAAGTTAACAATAAAAGTATATCTATAAACTATAAATATACTTTGTAATACTTCTAGAACTTTCTGCTCTTCTTTCCGTCTTTTCAGATTCGATTTCCTTAGTATCGATTCAATCCTAACGTATGAATGTGAGATGTAGCAATTATTGAATAAGCATTGGTTTTGTCCAATTTTTTACTGTAAAAGGAGAACGCGAAGTGAAAGTGAGATCCGTTGTTTCAAACTCGATCGTCAATGTAATTGTGGATCACTAGCCTGGAAATGAGACAGGGTTTTGTTGTGTAGTTTTGGAATTTAGAAGGCATCGTGGCAATCACCTGCATCATTTAATATATTTTGCAGCATCAGAAATCGAGAAGGAAATGCAAGTTGTTGTGTGGAGAGTGTGGTCAATATTTGCTAAGTTGGTCGAAGCTTAGAAAACCAAAATGAAACTGTTCCAGAACATAAACCGCTATAACTAGATGCTTTTTATTCAATACTTCTGTTCTTTTGCACCTCTTTTGTCTTTTATTATCTAATGGAAAATGAGCAAATTACACTAGTTGCATGCTAGTGTAGAACAAGATGAAATAAGAAAAAAAGCATTGCACATTTATATAATCTATTGAACTTAAAGACCTTGTATATGAGTGTATGACATGTTTTTTTTTTCTCTGTGAACAGGTAGAACGGAAATTTCAATATAGACAACTTTTATTTTTGGCATACCAAAGTTTAGGCTTTTTGTTTGGTGACTTGAGCTTATCCCCTCTATATGTCTATCAAAGTATATTTTCCGGAAGACTGAAACATGTCCAGAATGAGGATGCAATATTTGGCGCATTTTCTCTGATCTTTTGGACTCTTTTAATTATTTCTTTGTTGAAGTATGCACTTATTATGTTAAGTGCAGATGATAATGGCGAAGGTAAGAGCTATTGATTTTATTATTCTGTCAGACTATGTCCTTTTTAACTCATTACTATAATTATTGTGGTAATACTAATACATTCAACTTTAACAGGTGGAGTTGTTGCTTTGTATTCACAGCTTTGCAGAAGTGCAAAATTATGTTTGCTTCCTAATCATCAAGCTTCCGATGAGGAGCTTTCTACATATCGCAAGCCTGGCTCCTCAAATGGAAGTATACCATCCTCGCCTCTGAAAAGATTCATTGAGAAACACAAGAATACAAAGATGGCTTTGCTTATTTTTGTTTTACTAGGTGCTTGCATGGCAATTTGTGTTGGTGCACTCATGCCTGCCATTTCTGGTAAGGATACAATTTTTTCTCTCACAAATATGTGATTGTGTCTGGTGAGAAACCTTAGCTGATTGATGTTTTATTGTTGTATTATCTCTATTTGTACCTCTGCTGATAAGAATTCTTTTGTAGTTCTTTCATCCGTTGAAGGCTTGAAAATTGAAGCAAAGATTACAAATAAAAGTAAGTGGAAAATATCTAATCTCAATTTACATGCTTGTTATATGACACTGCCCCATATTCCTTCATTGAAAAATATTATGCAAATTTTCAATCTAAACTTATGTATTTATCATTTCACAGGTATGGTGTCTTGTATTTCTTGTGTTCTACTGATTGGACTCTTTGTCATGCAACATCGGGGCTCCTACAAGGTTGCATTCGTGTTTCCTCCTGTAATCATCCTATGGCTACTAACTATTTTCATGATTGGCATTTATAATATCATCAAGTGGAACCCAAGAGTATATGAGGCTCTTTCTCCATATTATGTATACAAGTTCTTTATGCTTACAGGAAAAGATGGTTGGACTAACCTTGGAGGAGTATTTCTATGCGTTACAGGTCTGCATCTCTTTCAAAATTAAAGTTCTGCTTAAGCCTTATTCTTGCCAAATTCGTTATGTATTTCTTGTCATCTACAGGAACTGAAGCTATGTTTGCAGACCTTGGTTACTACAGACAAACACCTGTAAGGGTATGTGTGGCCAATAAGTACCATGTTGGCTTTTGACTTCATGGTTGTTTTGCAATGTTTTCTTCATAACTGACCCTTCAAATAGATACCTAAGAATGATTAATTTTACTTTACTAAATGTTTTGCAAGGGTGGTGATGATTTCCTTTAGCCAGTAATAGCATGTGTAATAAGGTGTAATATACTTTTTAGACTTTAACTTGGTGTTTGTGCCTGTTCTATGAGACAGTTGATGATATTTTGCTATGGAAGAACTATATATCAGATATAAAGCTACTACAAAGAAGGAAAAATACAACGTAATGTGTATTGCATGTATGAATTAGTATGTAAAAGACAAACCTTTGTTTAAAATGATGGACATGCATAACAAGTGAAGGAGTACTGGTTTTGTTGAACTGTAGGTCCATGACATCTAGAAAGTGATTCTTGATTTGTTAACAAGAAGTTTGGCTAAAGTGGGATATGTGAAATTAAAATTTGAGTTGATTTATCTGTTGGGGAATGTAATTCACATAATTTTTCTTCATCTGTAGTCCATTGATTCCTCATTTAAAACAGAATGGCAACTTCTTTGAAAATGACTGTTGTAACTCTTATTTTATCATTGTTACTGTGCAGGTTGCATTTTATTGTATCATTTACCCATGTCTAGTTCTTCAATACATGGGGCAGGCGGCCTTCCTTTCCAAGAATTTATCTGCAGTACCTATAAGCTTTTATGCTTCTATTCCAGGTCAGTTAATGTAAATACTAAGAATAAAATAATCCCAAATCGGCCTTCTCGTGGAATTCTAGAAGATTGTGGATTGAAGTTATTTTCCTTTAGACAACTAAAAAACGAGTGACTTGGCCACTTACATTGTTTCAAATGTTTCAGAACGTTCCTAGCAGTAGTACATTGAACTGGTTATAAACTGGGGTTCTTTGAATGATCGAGTATGTTCTAATTTCTGTCTTTGTAATATGTGAAATTTGAAGTATTATCTTTTTGTTCCGTGTGTCATTAGTTGTCCATTATGAACTGATAACAGCACTACAATTTGACCTGGTTCTTGGCCGATTTATGTGCAATATCTGAGTGATAACTCTCACAAAGTAGATTTAAACTTTAGCTTAACCCTACAAAATCAACTTACATATCTACTTATATGCTATAATTTTATTGTATTTAATTGACATAAGATCTCCAACATACCTTCCTCTCACTGAAGACCGAACATCTTGACAGGAGACTAGATATTTGTGTTGGTTCATTAGGTGAAGTGATAAACCTAATAAGCCGTACTATTATAGGCTTTGATTCCATTTTAGAAAGTGGATTAAGGCATAACACTATCTTTCAAGGTGAAATTTGCATCTATTTATATATATTAAAATTTAGTCATAGTTGAAGTAAATGTGAGATCTCTAATAATGACTTTAACTTTAGAGAATTCTATTTGGGGTGGATGTTTTACTGTGTTTTTTAATATAGCTTGTTGTCATTGAAGCCTAAGTTTTTCTTATGTTACTTGAGAAAATAAAGAAAAAAGAGAACAAAATGGGATCATTTTTGCAGGAAGCTTATATTAATGGTAAATAAAGCAAAATAGTCGAGTTGGTAATAATGCCTTGCCATGTGATTTTTATGAGACTGCTGTACATGTTTTCAAATCTCCAACAAGTATTTCAGATATTTTTTTTTTTTTTGTAGATGTTCTATTTTGGCCAGTATTTGTGGTGTCTGCTTTGGCAGTAATAGTTGCAAGTCAGGCTGTCATTGCTTCAACATTCTCTGTAGTCCAACAATGTCATGCATTTGAATGTTTCCCTCGGGTTAAGGCAGTACATTCCAGAAGGTGGATCCCTGGCCAGACATATATACCAGAGATAAACTGGATACTTATGATAATCAGCTTGGCTGTGACATTTGGTTTAGGAGACAAGAACCGTATAGGATATGCTTATGGTAAGTTGGTGGATTGGAGAATTGTATTGTTAGATTAAATCAGTATTTAATAATGTGTTCTAACTTGCTGTCCTAAGTTGTCAACATGAAAGCTACTATTTAACATTCTAACACAACTGCCACTAATCCTCAATTCCCATCATAGCTTGTCTAAAAATAATGTTATTTATAGTATCTATTATCTAGTTAATAATAGTTTGTGAGTTCCTTTATATTTCCTTTATCTAATATGCTATTTATGTGAATACTATTTGATGTTAGTTGAAGATTTTAGACTTGAAAATCAGTGTGTATCATTACATTCCACTGATGTGTGTGTGTGTGTATCTGAAAAATGTGTATTTATATATATAAATCTAAGTAATTGAAAATTCAACTTTTAAGAAATCAAAGATAAAGAGAGGCATGTAAACATACTAGGTACAATAAAAGACCATCATTATTCAACACTCCCCTCCCTTTATAGCATATAAATTATATGCATCAAGTTTAGAGCAAGTAAGCTGAATTAGAGGTCCTCTCAAATGATTTAGTCAAAATATTTGAAAGTTGATCATTGGAATTGATAAAGTAACACTCAATCTCGGTATATTTAGTTCTTTCCTGAAACACAAGATTAGATGCAATGTGCACAGTTGCATGATTATGACAATTTAACTTCATTTGTTGGATTTGAACTCTTGAAGTTGTTTGCTCCATCCAAGTTCAAACGTTGCTAAAGGCATAGCTTGATATTCTACTTCTACAAGCAACATTTTGTTTCTTGCTTCAAGAAATAAGATTTTCAACAATGGATACACCATATGCAGTAATAGAGAAATTGTCTATAGGGTACCTATCTAATCAAACATCATAGTATCTACCGAAACAAAATATTAGATGCAACGTGCACAATTGCATGATTATCACAATATAACTTCATTTGTTGGATTTTCACTAAATTTGAACTCTTGAAAATGTTTGGTCCACACAAGTTCAAACGTTGCTAAAGGCATAGCTGGATATTCTACTTCTGCAAAACGTTTTGTTTCTTGCTCCAAGAAATAAGATTTCCAACAATGGGTACACCATATGCAGTTGTAGAGCAACTGTCTATTAGGTGACCTATCTAATCAACAACGTAGTATCTAGAAACTTGCCTATTTCCCTTATCCTTGTATAGTGCCCCTTTGTTTAGGAGCCTTTTTGATATACCTTAGAATGTGAGGATCCTACATGAATTAGCTTACAAATCTGACAACACGACAGATCAGGTCTTCTGACATGAATTTATAGCCCTTTTAAGATGAGAATATCCTAAGAAAACACAGTTAGTAGCTCTAGCAATCAACATATCCATGTTTGGGGAAGCATAATAGATAGAACATATACACCCAAAGACCCAAGGGGGAATATGGAATAGCCACTCTCATTTGGAAAAGGGGAGTGTGGGATTTGATTTACAAGAGAAGAAGAGGACATTCTACTTATCAGAAAACATGTACTGAGAATCACATCACTCCAATGGTGTACAAGAACATTAGCATTAAAAATTAGGATGCATGTAGTTTCCACCAAGTGTCTACTTTTTCTTTTAGCTATTTGATATTGTTGAGGTGTGTGAGGACTTGTGGACTGATGTAGAATGCTATGCGAAGATAAGGATGGCAGTTTAATGAATTTTCTTTTGGCTTTATCACTTCTAAAATATTTAATAGTTTTCCCAAACTGATTCTTGATGTCATTAAAGAAAGACACAAAAGTGAGCAAAACTCTGAACTACCTTTCATTAAGTATCATGGATATTCTCAATAAAAGTAACAAAGTATTGGGTAAATAGTTGGTTCAATACAATAAGTATTGACATATTTTGTTTTTAGTACAATAAGAAAAAAAAATTATAGTCTTGGTACAGAAATTTTACTTTCATTAATTTGCATTCAATAATTTTATATATGATTAAAAGAGTTGGCTAAAATAAGAGTTTCCCAATAGGTTAGGCTTTGTTGATGATCTCGCAATACAATATTCGATCCTAGAGTTAAAGTTATGCTAGTGCTAGCCGTGAATAAACTTGTTTCACATTACTTATTACGTGTTATAGATGGTTCAATCATCGTGAATGAAAATGCATTGGTGTCCTGTGTAATTTTGTCATTCATCGCTGTATTTCAACTCATGATTCTTAATAACATCATTTTTGCTTACAGGGATTGCATATCTAATTCTGGTGATTGTGACCACATGTTTGACATCACTAGTCATCATCCTTGTATGGCATCAAAGTCCTATAATTGCTCTGGCATTTGCTCTGTTCTTTGGTTCGATAGAGATTATTTTCCTGTCATCCTATTGCACGAAAATCCCCAGAGGTGGCTGGATTCCACTTGTGCTTTCGGCAGTCTTCATGGTTGTTATGTACGTGTGGCATTATGGTTCTAGGAAAAAGTATCTACTTGACATGCATGACAAAATTTCGATGAGGTCCATCCTTGGGTTAGGTCCTAGTCTTGGGATTGTTAGAGTTCCTGGAATGGGCCTTATCTACACTGAATTGGCTACTGGAGTCCCTGCCAGTTTTTCTCATTTCTTGACAAATCTGCCAGCATTCTACCAAGTGGTTGTTTTTGTTTGTGTGAAGACTGTACCGGTGCCTTGTGTGCCGCATGAAGAACGTTACCTCATTGGCCGAATTGGTCCCAAATCTTTCCGAATGTACCGTTGTATTGTTCGAAATGGCTATAAAGATGTGTATAGCCACGAAAATGATTTTGAAAATGACCTAGTGATGAGCATAGCTGAATTCATTCAATTGGAAGCAGAAGGTGCCTCTGGAAATGCAGAGGGTTCAGTGGATGGACGGATGGCAGTGGTTAGGACATCAGGGAAATTTGGGACACGATTGCTTATGTCCGAATCTTCTGCTTTTGAAGAACGCAACAATATTAATCTTCCTGGAGCTTTGACTCTTACTAGCAGTAAATCCCCGACATTGAAGAGGCTGCAGGCAATGTACGAGCAGGAGTCACCTGAACTTAACACTGGACGACGAATTCGATTTGAGTTGCAAAATGTAATATATAAAGACCCACGTGTCAAGGAAGAACTCATGGAACTTGTAGAAGCCAAGCGCTCTGGAGCAGCGTATGTAATAGGTCATTCTCACGTAAAGGCCAAGTGGAACTCATCATTTATAAAGAAGTTTGCTATCAACCTCTACTCTTTTCTTCGGAAAAATTGTCGGTCTCCTGCAGTGGGTCTAAACATTCCTCAGATTTCTCTGATTAAGGTTGGAATGAATTACCATGTGTAGCGTGAATCGGTGACAATGTTTTGACTGGGGATGTAATTTATGCAAGCAAGAATACACTACGTTGGGAGATTCCACTTGAATGGGTTTCACTCAAGAATTTCCTCTTGGCGTGTTTGAAGAAATACCGGCATCAAATTGCCAACATCTTTTGATTTTGTAATGGGCCTGGTGAGGTATCTAAAAGTATTGAATTGGTTGACAAAGGAGTTTTGTGCAGGGTCCTATACCTGTTTGTTGTCTTATAGCCAAATTGTCCTTTGGAATCACCTCTGTCTTGTGAGTTTCGCTATAGATTTGTCGAACATAACTTCGCATGTAACTTCTACTGCTGCCGCCCTTTTGTACTTGTACAAAAGTTTATTCTGTTTTTTTTTTTTCAATCTTCTTAGGGAAAACAGGGAAATTAATTGTATTTAGAACGGAACCATACCTTAACTGATAACATGTCACTTGCCCCAGCATGTCGTCCAATGACGAGCTTGATTTTGGTTCTTTGATTTATTTATCAATTTTTGTTACTCAGCTCATCTTTCTGGTTGGATTTGCTTTGCTGCTTTTTACTTTGACTGATCAATTATATCTTATTTCCTTAGAATTTTTGAAAAAATATATTTCATTTACCTAATTTCTTAATGTATTTCTATACTGCTATAGTTTTCTCTTTTCGTGGGTAACTAAATCCTTATCTAAAATTGTTTTGTAGCCTTTTAACGCATCCTATTTTCTTGTTTTTGGAATTCCTATTTCTCGACATGTTTTTAATCAATCAATTGAATGACGATTGTACCGTAATTACTCGGTAGAATCATAGCATAATTGGGTCTCGGATTTCCAATTAGGTTAGTCAATTTAGCTAACAATCCCCTGTTGATTTAATATATTTACATGATCAAAATAAGGGTAATTGAGCGTTGAATTATGGCTCCTATAAAATTAGGATCAGGGGAATAAAAACTCTAGGAGTCCTCGTAATAAAGCCTTCAAGTTTGCATTTCCTATTACATATATTTTATTTTCTGTTAATTTGAACTCAAGGCTTTCAAAATATTTGTTTAAACCAAATATAAAAAAAATTCCGGAAACTGGTACTTCTTAATTAGTCCCTTGAGCGTGATATCTAACATAATAATATTTGTCTTCAAACGATTTTTAAAACTTATTACAATAAGTTTATATAATATTTAGAATTTATTTCTTGACAATTTGTTATAATTAAAAGTTCTTAATAATGTTTGACCTCGCGGTCACTTTGTTAAAAACATTTGGGTTTTAAACATAATATTTTTACTGGTTTACATTCTCTGGGTGCTAATGTTTTGCACTGGATTCACATTTCAATGTTGCTTAATTGTGCCAAACATTTTAATTGTTTCAATAAGATTTTGTAAACAATCGAATTGTCCCTCTTATTTTTTTTACCGATTTACATTACATATTTATTTAGTCTGTAATAGTAAATTTCATAGATTGAGCTGTGTTTTTCTCTTAAAATGAACACACAAACCCTTTAGAAAGATGGTCTCATATTATAAGTCCTTTTAAGAAATTGAGTTTACAAGTTTTACTAACGTGTTTAAACGAGATATATTGAGTTCATTAAACGATAATAAATTATAAGAAGTTAATTAATTTATTTTAGAGAGTTAACTCTTTTTTTTATGGCGAAATACAATTGTAGGATAAAAAAAACTAGGAGCATACTTAAAATTTCAAAACTCTATATAAGAATTTTCATTATCTAAAACTATAGCATTTCAAAGTTTATAAAAGAAGTACAAATTCAAAAATTCTTCGTACCACTGTTATTGTATATAGATAAAGAAAAGTGACAATATTTATATTTTTAAATTATAAACATTTAAAAACTGACCAATGTTTATTTTTATAAAATTAAAAATTTATTTTTTAAAAAATAAATTCTAAATATAGTTAAACTGAATTCTTCTATTCAAACAAATAATTTGGCATCTAAAGATTTTGAATTAAAAAATCGAAATCAGATATTGGAAGCTCATCTGAGTGAAGTTTTGCAAGTAGTGGGCCAAGTCCTGGACCAAAACAAATTGGGCAAAATATATTGAAGATTGGCCCACAGAGGCCCACTGAGAAAGTGGGGAGGATTTTTTAGAGGCGAAGAAAAGAAGAAAGGTAGTAAAAAATGTGAATGATTGCTATAAACAGCAGCGACATGGTGGAGGTTCCTTTAAAGGAACCATTATTGGGAAAGAACATGTTCTGTTCTTCCAACTAGAGAATGGCAGAGATGAGTGAAGAGTAGATTGTTGGGACGGTAACATTATTAGAAGCATAAGAATATGTTATATGTCGATGCTCTTCTCACCACAGTTTTTATATTCCGTAGATAGTGCACTATGGGTGAAGCATGGAGAAACTACATTTCAATACTTGTTTACGAATATGCCTTATGCACCCATCGCCAAATACATACATTCTCTTTTATTCCTTTCTATTCTTAACCTTATTTAAAGTTTTCTAAAACAAAAATCAAATTCAGATTTCATAAATGAGGAAGAAAAAGAGGTGAGACGTGGCGTTACCTTAACCATTGCTGAGGTCTTTGAATTGGAAGAAGAAGAAGAAGAATCATAAAGTGGTGAAAGGGACGATTGTGGTTTGTGGAGAATTGGGGATGGACAAACGTCACTCTCTCTCCCCTTCCCATTTTCAGATATTTCATCACTTCTAATTTTACATATCAAACCAATAATCCCTTTTTTAATTTCTGAATGCTCATCTAAGATTAATTTTAAGGTACAAATTTATTTAATTATTTTCTGTTTTGAAAAAGTAGATACTGTGCAAGTGGAAGTAGTGAGAATAAGATATAGAAGGAAGATCTGGTGGGACAAAGAAGCACACATGCTTCAAAGTCCAGACTCCAGATCCACATGCTCCTTTTTCTTTCTCCCATTTCGCTATTTTTTCTTCTTCGGAAAATGCTCTCTTCTGTTCGTGACTCCTGACTTGGTGTGTGCGTGTCCCAGAGATCACTCACCCTCAAACATCGCACGTGCATTCTACGATCCGAATATAAAAAGGTATATTCTTTTTCAAAACCTCAAAAAAAAAAAAAATCTCGTCTTTTCCATCGATGTTCGTAAACAACATTTTTTAATAATTAAATAAAAACATTATCTTGCACTTAGTAACTACTGTGTCTGAATGAAACCAAATTGACTTTCCCTTCTTAATTTCGCGCTTAGAATCGGAAACCGTTGATTGTCAAAACGTAATCTCCATTGTGCAGATCCAACGGTGCAAAACTTTCCTCTTGCAATGCGGGCACCCAGTGTGATAGATAGTTAGTTAGCAAACCAGAATCGGCTTTCGCCGGTTTTAGCCAAAAGGGTGGGCGGTGGATGCGATGAGTGCGGGTGGGACCGTGTTACAGTACAGATCCCATCCAACGGTCTGAGTCCAACGTCATGGGATTACGTGTGCAGATCCAACGGCTGGGAGATGTACAAGATAAGGGAATAGATTCCTCTTAACTTTTTTGTTTTAATGGTTATTGTTTTATGGATGATCTACAAGATTGCATAAACCCAACGATAAAGTGCTCTCCAAAAATTTTACCAAATTAATCTATTACTTTTACCAAACATATGATATTCCATTCCCCAATTTTTTATCCAGAAATTCATTATTTTCGTTAAGTTTAATCGTATTTAGATTAAAACATATGTATGAATATATTTATTTGTTCACGAAATTTAATTCCGTTATCATATTTTTTTAATTTAATTTGGTTTAAAAAATAAAATATGTTTAAGGAGAAATAATAAAATATTTGTATAGGACAAGAGAATAAAAAGGACGCACTCACGCAAAGCTATCCACAACCATTGCTCTTTTCCTCTTTCCGTGCCTATTCTCCTAAATACAACAAACGGGGTTTAGAAATCCACACCACACCCACATATTTTACGATGCAAATTCCTGTCTTGCTCCTGCGCGTCACTCACACCTTCCACTCCAGAGCGTGCGCTTCACTTCTTCAACTCGACGCTGTACCTAATACAAGTCAAAAACCAAATGACGTTCGTTTATTCTATTAAATTATTCACAGTAAGTAACAGAATGAATAAATAAATTCAAGAAAATGGATAAAAGTATTGTTTCTTCTCACACGCAAAAAAATATATATATATATTGGAAAACATTTTTTCTTAAAACTATTTATTATTATTATTATTATTATTATTATTAAAGGGGGAATAACTAATTTTCATGAATGACGAAGAGGCGCACTACGAAGTGATCCCGTTTGGATTCGTAAGGGCGTTTCAGATCCATTTTGCGTTGTCTTCTTCTGCTCGCTCGTGGCTACTACCTTCTTTAAAAAAACAATTCTTCAATTTCGCGGTTTAAATTAAAAAAACAAAAAAAAATTAGCTGTTCGCATTTATATTCTTATTTATGCATTTATTATTCTGATCCTTATCCGGTCTTAAAAGCTGTACAGATAGTATTTATTAAATTTTATTTCTGAAACGAATTTTGAAGTTTGAATAAAGAAACACGAAAGTTTCTATGGACTAGAGAATAATTGAAAAGTTCTCGGTGAAGAAAAAACATCATATAATTGTCTTTTTTTAAAAAAAAAAGTAATAATATTAGAAAGAAAAGTATTATTAAAATAAGTAGTGGTATTAAGTAAGGTTATTAAGAAAAGACAAGTTTGATAATTAATATAGATTTGGTGTGGGGTCCACGGGAGGAGCAGTGACGAGACGAGCCGCTACCGTTTTACCTAAAAAGACTGAAAAAACATAACGTGGAGTTGACTTATGGAGGTTTCGCCACGCCGCGCCTCGCCAACCTTAACCCTTCCTTTCTTTCACTCTTCTTCGCCCACCCATCATCTCACATCAACCATATCAACTGTATCTAGACATTATACTGTCTCTGTTCTTTTTTCTTTTTTTTAATTTTAATCTCTCTAAAAAACCTTTTCAAAAAATATTCATTTTTTCATGACCGTTTCAGATATTATATATTTTTAAATACGAATTTTTAAAAACACTTTAAAATAAAAATATATGTGTGAATAACGCGTTGATGGAGATGATAGAGCATGAATTACGCGTATTTTTAAACTAATATCACATCACGTAAAAATGATCTATTATTGTGTTTACATTGGAAGGCAGCTACTGAAATACGTATTTCCAGAAATAGAAGCTCTCCCAATCAGTTTTATCATTCAACACTCCAAATACCAATTAAGTGCTTTCGAGTTCATCCCTTCGTTAAAAATATTATATATATTTCATATTCAAATTACACTGTTTAAGATTATATGAGTGTTAGTTTATGAATTTCTTTTTTCAGTTAAATTATAAATATTTTATATTAGATCAAATCTATTTGTCTTTGATTATGTATTAAAATAATAACAAAAGAAAAAACAATAGTTGAAAATCATTAAATAGTTTCTTTATATTTTTCATACAAAACAAAAATATCATTTTTTATTAATTTGAATTACATTTACATTTTTACATGAAATATACACTAAATCTTTAAATAATAACGTATTTTAGAGACTAAAAATAATTAATTACTATATATATTAATTTAGATTCTAATTTATAAATTAAAATATGGATATATTTTTATCATGAATAAAAAGTTGTAATTGATTTCTGATTTATAAAGTAGAGTTTCTAATGTTAATTAACAAAATTTTAACTATGAATAATTTAGTGTTTAAATTAGTCTTTAATTTTAAAATATACACTAATTTAGAATTAATAGTAAGCCATTGCTAAAATCTTGATAAATAATATTAGAAATCAATTTAAATTTTGATTTATAAATTAAATATAATTTTTCATCATAATACATACGATATCAATAATTTTTAATATATAAAATAATATCTGACTTAATCAAATAACTAATTATTTGATTTTTAAAATTGATTATTATTTAATAATTTTCTTTATAATAATATATTGAGTTTTTATGTAATGACTTGATAATTGATTGCTGGTGTACCACAAATCATATTAAAAAGATAACTATTGTAATTTTAGCTAGAAATTTATAAGTTGGTTTTTACATGAAAATAAAAGTTATATGTTTTAAAACAAATTTGAATTAAAATAATTTAGGTAGCTTTAATAATAATAAATCAAAGCTAATTTTTATTACTATTTTCTTTTAATAAAAAAGTCAAAATGTAAATCAGATTATTTTGAAAATATTTTTTTATTTATCAGCGCCCACTCACACACAGTAGTACTAAAGTACTTTAATTTAAAAATAAATGAATTGAATCCATTACATACACAAACAAATAATTGATCGTTCAAATTTGATCCTCTGCACCATTACTGCATTATTGATAGTATTGAACTGTGGGTTTGAAATTGAAATTTAGGACGCGTGTCTTACACTTCAACTATTTTTAAAATATTTTATTTAAATTACAGATGGATTTTTCATGAAATTATTTCATTTATTTATTTAGTAAGATAGTTTTTTGGCCTGCTTTAATAAACTACTTAAATCAATGTTTTAAAATAATTTATTTAGATAAAACTTAAGAAAAAGTTTTTTTAATAATTTTTTTTACATTTTGTAATTAATCCGTTTCAAATATTTTTTTTAAAATAAGTTTAAATAAATTAATAAAATAATAACACATATTTTATTATAAAAAAAATTATTAAAAAAATTGCAAATTTTCTAAAACTTATATCTTATTATTTTGTCTTTAAGAAGATAAAAAGAAATAGTAGCGTGTTTTATGATTATTATTTTTATTATTATTTTAGTATTACATTTTTTTATTATTGTTTTTCAGTGTTGTACTTATTCATTATTATAATTATTTAATAATTTTTTACTAAAAAGTAACTATTAAAATTTAAATGGAAAAATAAATTGTTACCCAAATATTACTTTAAATTTAATTTATATATAACTAATTATATTAGAAAATCTAAGATAAATTAAAATATGAATTTATACTTGTTAAGAATACGCAATTACCTTAAACTTGAAAACATGAAATTAAAATAGAAATTTACATATTTTTTCTTACGTTACCATAAAACATGAATAACATAAAATTTTTTAGAACATTCATCCTCAAGTTATGAGAATATAACACATTTTTTCTCCTTATTTTTCACACATATTCTCTCCATTGTTACAAATACTATTTCGAGTAAAAAAAAATTTCTTCAAACTCATATTATCTTAATTTAAAACATATTAATCTTTCACGAGTTTATTTTTATTAAAAATAAAATATATAAATTTATTTTTCATTTTAACTTTTTCGACAATGAAAATTATCTTTCTTATATTGATGATAAGGTTGTTTTTATTTTTACGCGATTTAATCTAACTCTATATTTCAATAACTCGACAATGACTTAAGAAATGTGGAATAAAGTTTTGTTTTGTGAGATTAAATATTTTTTAAAATTGATGTTTTTAACTTACTGATTTTGTATTCAAGAATTTGTTCAAGTGATGGAAATGGGCTTATCTATGATGCATTTCAAAGTAACATGTTATTTTCATTCTTTTACTTTGTTTATATGTATGTTCTTAATTGATTAATGTGTTCCAAATCTTATTAAATGTTAATAGATCTTTTTAAGTCCTAATGTCCTCATAACTTGGATTATTTTAGATTTTTAACATTGATTTTTAATTTATTAGTATTTTAAAAGACTTTCAAAATATAAAATTAAGGAAAAGGGTTCATGTATCAAATAATAATTGAACTCTAAAATTTCACCTTTTAGGATGGGAGTGAAGCTTTCAAATATTACTATTACATATATTTTTTTGACAAAATGTTCAACACTTTTTATATACAATACATCTACTTTAAATTTTTTTCAGATTTGAAATTTATGCACAGTTCGAACTCTTTTAATTAATTAATTAATTATATATATATATATATATTGACTTTTGCAATGACTCAAAATAAATTTAAAATGTGTTTCTTGTTTATTTGAAGAAAAGTAATATAAATTTTAAAAATATCATATTATATATAAAATATTTATATATTGTTAATGATATAGTCGTGGTCACATTCTTACAATTATGAGAAAATTGTGAGTATGAAGTAAAGATTAAGAAATTGAATTGTTTTTGGAACAATTTTGGAAGATTTTTTAATATAGTTTCATTAAAATAGTTTATTGAAAATTTTTACATTAATTAATTAGTGATTAGTTTATAATATATAAATAGATGTAAATCTTATTTTATAAGTTAGTTTTGTAGATTTAAGTTATAATTAAAATTTACTTTTTAAAATAGTACCAAAATCATTAATAAGAACTTAGCAAGATTTGTGATTTGTTTGACTTATTATGCTATCCATTATTGAAAAAATTGTTTTATGTTGACATATTATTTCATTCGTTATCGGATCACCTATTAATACCTAGTCTCACGCATAAAATGTATGTGTCTCGACATGAGGATAATGTGTTAAAAATTTCACATAATTTATAATATATAAGTAGATATAAACCTCACATTATAAATTAAATTTGTGAGATTGAATTAAATAATAAAAGCATAGATAAAAACTACATGGAGAATAATAATAATAATTAAAAAATATGAATTTTTCTTATAGATAGTAATTGATGCATTCTAAAACATATTTGTATCATCCATGTAAAAATTATGTATAAAAAAAATAGAATCGAAACTGAAATAATTGAAATTGTAATACAACAATGACATTTGAAAGGGAATGAAAAACTCTATTTATTTATACTTAATGTATCGTGAAATGTTTATTAAGGATATTTAGTGAACATATATATTTTTAAGTTAGTTGATTTTCACTATTATTTGAATTTTAAGTGTTTAAATATATATATATATATATATATATATATATCTTTCCACTTTTTTTATAAATAAATGTTCTTATATGGTTAGTAAAAAAACTTATGAAATAGAGACAAAGAGTAAATAAAGTCATTTAATCTTTAACTATTTAATTTTTTTTTAATATATATTATACAAATATAAACACTTAATTCATTGGACGTGAACATGAAAGGAAGATTTTCACAAAAAATAATTATTTATCTACCAAAATTTATTTTTTAGCATAATATCAAAATTATATTTAAATTTTATTAAACATATTTTTTCACTCGATATTCTATCATTATTGAATCTCCTATTAGTGTACTTTCTTAACAAATATTATACCAATATTTATATAAGATTATAACCAAAATAATTTAATCTTATTTCTATCTTTACATTATATTATTCGTATCAAACTTTAAGTAACGTATATAAGAATATAATATGAAAATAATGTTAAGAGTTAAAAAAACAAAAGAGAAAAAAGTGGAATGAAAGAAGAAATAGAAAACATGTTGCATAATGTACACTTAAGGTAAATTAGAAAAAAAAAATCACTACTTGAATTCTTAAGAAAATCGAAATAAGATTAAAAGAGAAAATTAATTACTTTATAAATAGACAAGATATAAAAAATTTACACAATTTCCATTTGATAAATGGTGTTCAACAAGAGTGAAATATGGTTGTGTATAACTTGTTTAAAACTAGATATTAATAAGAGATAAGCTCAAAATTCAAATTTAAACAATGATTTAAAAGATCATTTCAAGTGGTGTGTCTAAGGTAGTAGTAAGTTTGAATTTTGTGTAATTTTTTTCTTCTTAGATGTTCTAACTCACACCTTCCTTACTTTAATGGTGTATCCTGATTTCAAGCTTTCCATACTTGTTTGCATCTCCTTTGTTGAACCACGGTTCATAGCTTAAACTTTAATTGAATGAGTTTTAATTAAGGATCAATTTCAAGTCTACAACTATATTTACACATTAATTCAGTGAGTTTTAATTAAGGATCAACTATATATATATATATATATATATATATATATATATATATATATATTAACACATTCACTTTCTCTCTATATATTTTCTTATTTTTCTATAAATTTTACAAACATCCTAATAGGTTTTTATTGGAGGCTTGTACATCCATGAATAATTCGGGATTTTTTTTGCATCTTGTTTTTTTTAAAACATATTTAGTTTATAACAAATTTTTATTTTTGCATTTTCTTACCTTTAAAAATATTTACTTATCATTATTATTGAAAAAAAAAGACATTTCATATTAGAGTTTTCATACATTTTCGTTCTTTATTAATATACTATATTTTAGTTCATTTTCTTTATCATTTTAGTAAAGAAAGAGTTATGTATAAATTCACTGACTGTAAATATATAGGCGTAACACATTAATAAAAGCTAAAAACCATGTATAATAATATTTATGTAAATTTTAATTTTAAAAAAAGACATCGTTTTCAAATCATTTATTAACTAACATAAAATAATAAAAAATAGAATATGTTTTTCAAAACAATAAACCCCCTTTTCCTGTGAGTTCTGAGTTGGCACACAATGGAACGATGTATGGGTTTACATAACATTTTTTTTCCTACTATATTTATACAATAACATTTTTTTTTCTTTTGTTTTATGATTTTATGTCTCATTAAATAATAAAGTTCACTTGTATTTTCAGTTAATTCTTTTAAATCGTAGAAAAATTAAATTAACAACTGCGAAACAATAAAGAAAAGTTATTAAAAGACTTCCAAGGCAACCAATATCATATTCAACTAATTTTATACCTATAAAAAAAATCCACATTTAAAAATAATGAAAGACTAAATTAAAAAAAAAAAACTTCTTTATTTTTTAATGAGCAGTTTCTTCTAACATACTAGATTGAATACTAATCCCACCTTAAATATTATAATTATCATTTGTCAAATCAGTTTCATATACAATAAAGGTTGAAAGGTAAATTTTATCTGCTACATATATTATCCTCCCGTCATAATTAGGACAATACAATATATTATCTTTGACATAAGCGGTGAGAATAGTCTTAAATAGATAAAAAAAAATTCTGAAATAAAATAAAAGTATTTTAAAAGAACATTGTTGGAATAATGTGGAAATCGTTAACTATTGTTTTTAATTAGACATTATTTTATTAAATCGAAATGAATAGATGATAGTTTGAAAATTATATTTGTATTTGGACCAACTTTTCCATAAATTTCTTTTAAGAGAGAAAAATAAGAATAAAAAATCAAAATTAACTTATCTAAAACATAAAGTTATCTTATGCTTTAATTAATTTGTATTAACTATTTATAGTTTTTCTATTTTTGATTTGTACATAAATAAATTTTTGGTAGAATTTAATTTTTTTCTTATAAGATCTTAATATTATTTTTTTTAAAATATGTTTTTTATCCTCAAACTAGTTATTAAAATATATTTATCTCGTTTCAAAATGTGTATTAATTTCATTTTTATACTTTATAAAAAATATGTAAAATATTTTGTTAGAGTTTTTTTTTTCTTTTACAACACTTTCTATTCTTATTATGACTATTTTTTAGTGATGATAGATGGTTCTAGATATAATTATGAAAGGTAATGACAATAATCAATTTTTTCTAAATTCAAGTGACAAATTTATTGAAATAATTTTTTTTTTTCACGACTTCATTATCTCTTTAACCACTTTTTTCTTCTTTTTTTTCGTTCTTATTTGTCTCATTAACCTCTTTGTCGCTTCTTTTTCCATCTCACAAAAACTTATTCTCACTTTCTATTTGACTATCATTATATAAATGTCATTAATTACCAACAAAATATTATTGACACCAATAATACGTAGGTAAATTCTAATTTACGAAAATATATTTTTGACAAATTTCACATTTAAATTTACTAACAAATACTTTTTTCAGAATCAAATTTACTTATAAAAATCATAAAAGTTTTGCCTATAACTTATCATCACCTATGCAAATATTCCTTGATACCTTACCATCAAAGTCACCAACTGCTGAATTTCATCAATAAATTTATCATTTCTTTAAACGAACAATTTCTCAGATAACCTGCTCGAGTTTTATATTATATTAAAGAATAATGAGTGACAAGAATAAAAGAACAATAGAAAGAAAAAAAGGAAAATGATACTTTGACATCTTTAAGATGACAAATTTTTGACACCGGACACATGTCATGTTTTCATTGGTCGATGTTTGAGAAAACAAATTTTCTAAGTGGTTATTTTTTTTATTTTCTCAAACATTGACCAATAAAAACGTGACACATGTCCGATGTCAAAAATTTATCTTCTTGAAGATATCAAAGTATCATTTTCCAAAAAAAAAATAAGAATGAGGAAAATAAGAAGAAGAAAATTGAGGAAAATCACATGGTGTGGAAGAGAGTGGGAGGTGGGATGAAGGTTGGTGTGCGACGTGGAGACTCAGTGAATGTGGCACACTGATGATGTTGGTGATGTCTGTGACGGTGACTAACATTGGTGGTTGAAGTTAGAGAAAAGGATGAAGATATGGAGAATAAGTATTACCAACAATTCTACCCATTAATAATTTATCAATAAACATGACATAATACTTAAATAAATATAAATTAATGTAAAACATTAAATTGAACTGACTTGAAGCCAATCATTCCTAATAAGCATATCTTTCGAAATCTTAAAGTATAACAAATGATAAATAGATTTTGTATTGGTTGATCTTTTTTCAAGTGAAAATGAATGACATACTTTCTTGACACCTTAATTAATACACATGTTTTATCAATTACTACTAACCAATATTTTAATGTCAGAAAAAAATACAACTTATAATTTTAAAAATGATATATAGAATAATATTGTTATATGTTTATGGTTGGACGTCCGTACCTAATGGTTGAGCTAAAATTCACCATATAATGCAATTATGATATTAAAAACAAATTTCTATTTGTTATGGTCTATATATGTGAAAAAATAACAATCCGGTCATTATTGTGAATTATGTCTTATCATTTCTCAAATTAGTGATTCTTTCCTTACGTGATAAATTAATAAATATTTTACACATCATACAAATAATATCTCAACCACACTTAATAATGAATAAGATACATCACTAACAACATTGTTATATATCCATTCCCATTATTTTATTTTCTCTTTTTTTTTTGTTTATGTAGTATATTTGGAGAAGACATTTCTTTTAGAAGAAGATGTTTTGTTTCAACGAATATAAAATTTAATAAAATATCTTCTTTATTATGTAAATAGAAAAAAATGTTGAAGTTAATCGTGATAGGAAAACCAATGTGATATAAAGAGGAACATAAAAAAGTTTGGCAAAAGTGAGATTGAAAAATAAATAATCAAATATGTATTTCTAGTTAGCACAGGTAAAAAAAATGATTTCATCAGAAATACTAAACCAACATAATTTTTCTTTCTTCTTCCATCATAATAAGATTAATAAGAGGCTTAAGGAACTGAAATTTTGTGATTAAATAATAGAACTGTTCAAAAATTCTCGAAGAAACAAAACCATTGCCATAGAGTGAGGCAGAGAAAAAATAATTTAAAAAAGAAGAAAACAAAGAAAGAAGAGAAACGTAACCCTAGAATTCGTGCAGTATTAAAATTGGATGTAGCGTACTCTCACTAAGAACACGCGCCTCTTCTTCCTCATTCATCTCTCACTCTCTCTGCCTCTTCACCGTTTCCTGTCGGCTTTCTCTGACCACCCTCTCTCGTCGGATTTTAAAACCCTAGACCACCCGTTTCTCTAACCCCAACTCAAATCAATTCGAATCCAATCCAATCGACGCGCTAGGTAACTTACTCTTCCGAGATCTCCTGTATTCATTCCGAATTCATGTTCTATTTTTCTCTACAATCTAATTTTCGTTGAACATATTCATCAGCAAGCTACAGAATCATCATTCGTGTGTCCTTTTCGTTTTCCATTTCATTTTTCTTTCTTTGAAATCTGGAACTGTATTCAAGGGACGGCCTATGAATTGATGCTTTTCTTCTTCTTCTTCTTCTTCCTCTTCCTTTCGACTTTGTGGAAACATAATCCTGAATTTGATTGAAGATTCCGCGTTTAGCACAATTCAGCAAATTTAGAACGATGAAGATTGAATTGGAATATTTGTCTTTTGTCCTTCTTTCTTCCCTGCTTTCATAATCCACACAAACAAACAGATAACCTAAGGACCAATTTATCATATTTTCTACTTCAATCTGTTTCTTCCTTAATTAACTTCGATTTAACCGTATGTGATCAAATTCACCATATTTGGGGTATTTGGTAATAATATTTGCTAATTCAACTTGTGCGTTTCTATAGTTATTTATTGTTTATTGGAGTTTGTGATTCCAGGTACTTTGAACTAAGTCTCGGGATTTTCCTTTTTCTCTGTTCACGTTTGTTTTGGTCGATTTTTTCAATGATTTATTTGAAAGGATTTATTTTGTTTTATTACTTTTTTTTTTTCACGGGGTCTAACCTGTTTGTAAAGAAAGTTTATAGTTGCCCCCGCGTCTTCTCGTTTTGGTTGGGTTGCGCTTAATTGGTTTTAGTTATTGAAACAAGTTAGTTGCTCAGAGCAGAAGTACAAAAAGAAAGAAGAAACAGTTTTCGCACTAATGCTTGTATTTATGCATGTTACTGTGCTATTGTCTTGTAGTCTAGTTGAATGTCCTGGTTCTTTTGTTCTCTTTTCTAATGATGTGTTGTTTTGTTGAGAAATTATACTGTCGTTATCCTGTGTGCCTCAACGTCCCCATTTTTCTTATTTCACGTTTTCATCTCTGCAGTTGCTTGCTATTAGTCTTCGCTTTTTCTTGTTTTCGTGCTATTGCTTCCTAACTGCTCTGTTGTAATATTTGCAGAACTTTCTCAATCGATGCAGTCAGGCGTTTGTTGCTAGGCTGCTGTATTCTCGTAGCTGCTCCTGCTGTTTTATGGAAATACGTGTCATTAGTAATAGGTGAGGTTCGTTCAAGCGCTCTCTCATATTTTCTTATACGCTAAACTGTGATGCATCAGTTAAAGCTTGGCAGACATCTAAGTCATCTATTTTATAATGAATCATTTGGCATGATAAAAGTCTCATTATGGTTTTAAAAAACAGCTGGTCACAAGACTGGTTTCGTCCAGTTGGTTCAAAACACAGTATAACGTGGTGGTCATCAGGGTCTGATACGCACTTTTGGTGTTCTTGTGACAAACAAACTAATAGAGGAAACAGTTTTTGTGGCAAACAAACTTACAGAGAAAGCAATGTGCTTGATTTATGAAATGCTGTATGGTGTAAAATATTTTATATATATTACTTCAACTACTTTCACTTGGCGTACTCTGGACAATGACTAAGGTACTCGGCTATTTCTTCGTTTCAGCCCAGTTATTTTTCAAAAAGATTCTCTATTTGAGGGATTATTTGGGTTGATTTTTAACACTTTTTGAAGGGCGGGTATGCAATTTAATGACCTTTTGCTTCATGCATAACCATAACTATAGTTTTTGTTTTGCTGGCCTGTGATGCCCTTGCAAAACGGAGATCTTGGTACCCAGTTCATTTATTTAAGTGTAATTTTTTATGAGTAGATATATCCGCTTTCTTGATGTTTTTATCTTACGTTTCAATCTCCGTGGATAAAAATTCTAAAAGAAGTTTATGGACACGTTTTTTCTTTTAAATTTTAATTTATAGTCTTTTTCTTATTTTGGGCCAATGAACATCTGGTGTTTCGCAAACATAAGTTTATTTTTTGTGAGTTTCTCTTTCTGATGCTATCTATTACCCATTTTTATTTTAGCGAGCATGCAAAACTTGACTGCAACCATGTTTATTCTGGCAGATGTTCCAGTTCCGGCCATGTGGTTCGTGAATAGTATGATTGCTTCCATGGTGTGTTTTGGAAGGAGTCAGACGTTGTTAGGTTAATTTGTACTTGCAACTGACAAACTGAACCTCATCTTAGTCTTTCTATATCTTATAGATGGATCGGCGTGATACTTCAGGATTTGTCAGCGGGGGTGCATTGTACACCTGTAGACACATCTAACCCTTAACTTTGTAGATAAACATCTATATCTTTTTTTCCCTGAAGTCAGGAAGGTTGTTCTGTTAAATTCATAAATAGGAGTAGATATTGTTTCTACAGTGGTTTCATACTTTAATGGACGTGAGGTTGAAGTCATTTTTGGGATTTGCTGCTAATCATTCTGCAAATGCATTCAAGATTTTGGGCAATTCTATGCAAGCTGAAGGAAGGGGAGCTGATCAGTATGGTACAGATACCATCTTACGACTTGATTCCCCTGGTTCTTCAATTCCCACCCATGTGCCCTCTCCTAAGGGAACAAAAAGGAAGTGGGATTTAATTGACGGATGTATGGGTCAAAGAGTCGACTCATCTTTGTCACTTGGGCTTGGGCGTTCAACCAGTTCCTCTGATAGCAAGGGGAGTTCGGCTGCTGCTTGCACAGCTGTGTCTTCAGCCAAAGATGTTGATGAGGAATCATCTATGGATATTGAACTGGACTTTTCTCTCCATCTTGGCTGTGAGAAGGTACAAAGCCAGAAGAAACTTGTTAATTCAAGTTTGAAGACACTGGAGCTGCAACCAAAATTTGATTTGGAATTAAGCCTTTCTACTGGGCCCTGTGAGTCAGATATTACAAGCATACATCTAAATCCTTCACCTCTTCAATTGAATATGGAGATGCCATTAGCGTTCAGTGGGACACAGAATACAGACGAGGGATCAACTTCATGTAGTTGGAAGCCAGGGATTGTTTTGCCAGCTTCAAAGACGTCATCAAATACAGGCACTACTTTTCTTCTAAATCAGGCTTCAGAGCAGTTTGATCATAGTCCCGTTGTTCTGGATCTCTCGTCAACCAGGCCTAAAAGTTCAGTTACCTGCACTTCCGGGCTTACACAGCAGCAACAGCCGCTGCGCCCCAGTAATTCCAAAACATGTCAAGTGGAGGGATGCGGAAAGGGTGCCAGGGGTGCTTCTGGAAGATGTATATCTCACGGTGGGGGTAGGAGGTGTCAGAAACCTGGCTGCCATAAAGGAGCCGAGGGTCGCACGGTTTATTGCAAGGCACATGGAGGTGGCAGGCGATGTGAATTCCTTGGTTGCACAAAGAGTGCAGAAGGACGTACAGATTTCTGTATTGCCCATGGTGGTGGCCGGAGATGCAGTCATGAAGGCTGTACCCGGGCTGCCAGAGGGAAATCTGGATTGTGCATACGACACGGTGGTGGTAAGAGGTGCCAGAGAGAAAACTGCACCAAGAGTGCCGAAGGTCTATCAGGCCTTTGTATCTCACATGGTGGAGGTCGTCGATGCCAGGCTCCTGGATGTACAAAAGGGGCACAAGGGAGCACAATGTTTTGCAAAGCACATGGTGGGGGAAAACGGTGTACAGCACCAGGGTGCACCAAGGGCGCTGAGGGGAGCACCCCATATTGCAAGGGCCATGGAGGGGGAAAACGCTGTACGTATCAGGGTGGTGGAGTATGTACTAAAAGTGTGCATGGAGGTACCAACTTCTGTGTGGCACATGGGGGTGGAAAGAGGTGTGCTGTACCAGGATGCACAAAAAGTGCTAGAGGAAGGACTGATCATTGTGTCCGCCATGGTGGAGGCAAGAGATGCAAGTTTGTAGGGTGTGGAAAGAGTGCTCAAGGTAGCACTGACTTTTGCAAAGCACATGGGGGAGGCAAGAGGTGCTCTTGGGGCCATCCTGGTTCAGAGTATGGCATTCAACAGGATGGTCCTTGCAATTCGTTTGCAAGGGGGAAAACAGGTATGTGTGCTCTTCATAGTGGGCTGGTGCATGATAAGAGGGTTCACGGAGGTATCTCACTGGCATCTGTTGTTCAGAATCCTCATTCGAGTAAAACAGATGAACTAAAGCAGTTACTCGTTGACAAAAACATGGATATAGATATGATGAAAATAGGGAGTAGCCTTGGTTCGGCTGCAACCTGCTCTGACTTCAAGCAGTTTGAAGCTGTAACTGCTCATGTCTCAGCCAAGGAAGGTGGTCACTTGCCAATGTCAGTTGCTGTTCCTGAAGGCAGGGTGCATGGTGGAAGTCTGATGGCAATGCTGACTGGGAGTTCTAGCCGTGGCACAAGCAGCGGGAGAAGTCTAGTTAGCGATCCATCTGAACCAATCAAAGGTTATCCCATGCCCCAGAATTGGATGGAAAGCTAGTTATCATTTTCTTTCTCATTGTCTCCTTAGTTAACAAATTTTATCAGCATGTTACATTATTACTCCATTCTACGTTAGATTTTGACGAATTGAGTTATTCTGTCTTCCTATGAAATTGAGTTGGGAGAATAACCAAGTCGTTTGACAATCTCGTGGAGGGGATTTATCATGTTAGGAAATTGTACTTTGATCAGGTAGTTGGTGATGTTCTTTTTCACATTCTTCCTTCCTCTGTAAATATTACCTGTAATGTAAGTTCTGTCAGTGTGTCATGTATTCTATTTAATAATAAAACTTCACTGAGATTGTATTTGTTATTAATAGTACTTATTTTTCAACACACGGTGATCCTTGAGTTTGACACCCATTTTACAGGATTAAGGGCCTTATGAGGTCGCATTCACTTGCCTATTTGTGCTGATATCTTGTACCGTCTCAATATTTGCTGATAATTGTGTTCTGTTTTTCACCTTTAATCTCTCAAGGTTGATTAATGGTCTTTAAGGTTTGTATTATTAGGTTCAGATACGAAATATAAAGGTGTACAAAAAGCCATGTTAAAAATAATGTAGGTATTCAAATACTAAGAATATGTCAATATAAACGATGCAAGAGGCGTGATTTTTAACATCTAATACAAATGGTTTGCATTAACTGTATTATTTTTTTAATGCATCAAATTATGTAGTTGTCTTTAATTTAAAAATTCTATTTTCTTAGAGATAAACTGTAAATTTGTTATTTCTTTAATGCTAACGGTTCTTTTAACGCCATGTAAATAAAAAAAGTTAAACAAATTTATACTACGGAGATGAAACTGTGCTTTGGATACTTTTATTTATGAACGTCAAAACTATATTCGAATTTTTCATTTTCATCTTTTTTTTAAATTGTTGTTAAATATTATGAATTAATTGTTGAAGATTTGGAGACTTTAAATATTTAAATTATTCTTGATAAAGTTGTTTACCTTCAAATACATTAAAATAGAATGCATGTTATTATTTTATCAAAAGTAATCATAACTTTAAGAAAGAACAATACAATTTAAGAATTTACTGCTAAACGTTATTAAATTTATATCTTAATTCATTTAAAATCATCAATAAAAACGACACTAAATAAGAATAACTTAATGTTTAGCTTTACTAAATTGTATCTTTTACAGGATTCTAATTAAAAGTATTATAAATTTTATTAAAGTAAAATTGTTAAACAACAAAAGTTACAACTACAAATCCGCGGTAACACTTTAGGACGGCATTGCTGGAGTTGAGGTTAAATCCAAAAAAACACAGAACTCGTATTCAATTCTTTATATGTTATTAAATTTAAATTATATTTTATTTTCAGCTTAAGTAAATCTTATTATTTTTGAAATATTATTATGATGGCTATATTATATTATAGTAAACTAATGATATCTTATATATTAATATTAATTTAAAATATAATAAAACTATTTTAAAGTTTATATAAAAATATTCATTCCGAGTAAGGAAACCAAAATAAAAACTAACATAAAATTATTTGTGCATTTGTTTTACTGGTCTTTTAAAATTTATATTTATTAGATTATAACTGACATTATAGTTATAGTTATTTATTACAACCTGCAATACAACCTACCAAAATAACTATCTTTGATCCAATTGTGTTATTTTAAAGGTGATTAAGAATAGTTATGATTAATATTCTTACTATTCTAGAGGAAGTATGTCACAAAACCTAATTTTTACGTGTATGTGTGTGTGTTTTTTTTTCTTTCAAAGTATTAATTAACACAAGATGTTCATTAATTAATAGCAATTAGTACACTAATTAACAACCAGGCACAGCAAAGTCCATCTTAGTCTTTGTGCCGGCCACCTAGTTTTAAACACTTAGTCTTCTTCTGAACCAACCAAACATCGAACTCCGACCACCATAGTTCTGTTCATTGACCCTAGACCATGGGTAACTGCAGCAGCAGCAGCAACGGCGGCGGTGCCGCCTCCTCAACCACCACTTACTCCGATGACCTTCCCCAGCGCAACGGCATCACCGTCCTACCCCCGAACACGAACCCTTCACCCCCACCCCCGAAGCCACAAGCGTCGTCCTCACTGGGCCGGGTGCTGGGCCGGCCTATGGAGGATGTCCGGTCAATTTACATCTTCGGGCGCGAGCTGGGCCGTGGGCAGTTCGGCGTGACGTACCTGGTGACCCACAAGGTCACGAAGGAGCAGTTCGCGTGCAAGTCGATCGCAACGCGCAAGCTCGTGAACCGCGACGACATCGACGACATCCGGCGGGAGGTCCAGATCATGCACCACCTCACCGGCCACCGCAACATCGTGGAGCTCAAGGGCGCCTACGAGGACCGCCACTCCGTCAATCTCGTCATGGAGCTCTGCGCTGGCGGCGAGCTCTTCGACCGCATTATCACCAAAGGCCACTACTCCGAGCGCGCCGCCGCCAACTCCTGCCGCCAGATCGTGACGGTGGTGCACAATTGCCACTCCATGGGCGTGATGCACAGGGACTTGAAGCCCGAAAATTTCTTGCTGCTCAACAAGAACGATGATTCCCCTCTCAAGGCCACGGATTTTGGTCTCTCAGTCTTCTTCAAGCCAGGTTAGTTAGTTATTCTAATCTGCTGGTCACTGCTCATTGATTCTGCCTATGTTAGGTCGTGTTTGTATAATTAGCGAAGGAGGAGGAGGAGAAGAAGATAAGATGTTTTAATTCTTGAATTAAGTTTTTTCTCAATTTAAAATTAATTTATTTCCCCATTAGTATAAGTTTTTTGAAAATGCCAAACAAGAAAACTCATAAATTAGGTAATGAATAAGATAATCATAATTTATGATTGAAGCTGAGTTTATTTATATAACCAGTTTCATTAACATTTATATATAAAAAAAGAACTTTTCATGAGTAAAAATTAATCTATTCATTTAATTCTAACATAAGCGTTCGCATTTAACTTTTTCAAAAGTTTACATGCTTGCGTTGATTTATTTTAAGAAACTTAATTTATTTTATATTCGTATTTTCTTTTTATCTCTTGCAAGTGTTTATTGTGTAATTTATTAGAGTGTTGGGTTTTGAGAACAGGAGATGTGTTTAGAGACCTTGTTGGGAGTGCTTACTATGTTGCTCCTGAGGTGTTGAAAATAAGTTATGGGCCTGAGGCTGATATTTGGAGTGCTGGGGTTATACTGTACATTCTGCTTTCTGGTGTTCCACCTTTCTGGGCAGGTAGAACTCCTTCCTTTTTAACTCCCTCACTTTTATTTTTTAATGTCGAATAAAAACCATACCCCAAGGTTTCATGTTAAAGTTGTTGTTGTAATCTGTGACCCCTCAAAAGAACCTATGATTGTTTTCTTGAGCTCCGAAAGGATTATGTTGCCACTTTACTGTGGAAATTTTCTTTTCTCGTACCCTGATATTCTCTCAGTTTCGAACCCTTCCAATGGTTTTCACTTTGTTTTTAATCTTTTATGTGAAGAAAATGAACAGGGTATCTTTGATGCTATTCTTCGTGGACATATTGATTTCGCATCGGATCCTTGGCCTTCCATATCAACTAGTGCTAAAGATCTTGTCAAGAAGATGCTACGAGCTGACCCTAAAGAACGACTTTCAGCAGTTGAAGTACTGAGTAAGTTAAACTCTACTCATGAACATAACTTTTTAGTTTTTGTGCCAAATATGCTTTATATTTTATTTTAATCTCGCTGACACAGAAGAAGAGAGTCATTGTTTACCCTCAAAGTGAGGTTCTGAACCTGTAGGATGGATTATGCCGTGATTCAGTGAGGCCGAGAAATAGGACACAAGGATATCCAAAACAGTTGTTATTCGATATATAGATCTGTGATATTGTTAAGGACACTGGACTCTTGGAATAGTGTGATTCGTTAAATAAAAAGAAAGAGAATGAGAATTAATTGTCACATCCAAAACACTTCAACCCCCTCCTAAGAAAAGTTATAAAGAATAAAAATGTAGGTTATGACCCACTGATTCTTTCTACTGATTCCTGAATTTACATTTTATTCTTTCCTAGTTTATATTGTGTTTTTGTTTTGTCCCTCATTAGGATAAATTATTTGGTAGTTATGAAACAATGCTTGTCCTTGCCTGACCAATCTTCGTGAAATGTAATTACTTATTTAATTATTTTATTTTCAATTTAATAACTTAAGTACATGTCACTTAAAATTGATAGGAACCATAGAACAGGTGGTGGTCCAAACCACTTTATAACTTCCCCCTCCTTACAGCTGTTTGATATAACGATAGAGTTATTAGTGGGAGTTTATTCTGATTAATATTTTGCTTGAAAGTCAGATTGCCTCTTTTTCTCAAGCACTAACTCATCATAGCCACATTCAAACTAAAGCCCTCTTTGCAGTTTACTTATTTGAATCAATCCATCATAACCTATCATATACTGATACTTTAATTTGTGTCACATATCCATATTTGACATGTATCCGTATATGATATTTTAGGATATTTTATCAACATTCATTAATGAAGTATTTAATTTATAAAGTATTAATATTTTTATGATAATAATTTAAAATTTTTTGTTTTGACAATATTTAATACATGTTATTTTAATTTGGATTCACATAATAACAATCATATATTTATCATATTTTTTAGAAATTTTGTATATTTTTCAATATGTATATATCACGCATTGAACCTTTTATTTCAAATTAAACATATCGCCATTGTATCTAATACACATATAGTATTTGTTCATCATAGATCTTAACATAATATGTTATATATGGTGCAGATCATCCCTGGATGAGAGTGGATGGAGATGCATCTGACAAGCCTCTTGATATTGCTGTTTTATCCAGAATGAAACAATTCCGAGCAATGAACAAACTAAAAAAAGTAGCTCTGAAGGTAAATCATTTTTTATCATCATTTTTTTTGGTTCTCATCATGTTATCAAGTTTTTTGTAAAATATCTGCAACTCCACTATAGTGAAATCCTTTTGGATTAAGATAGTATACGTTAATGGAAAATCTATAATATAAACAAATAAATATGTAGAGAAGGTCTTCATAGCTGACTTGATCAAAGGATAGATGCTTTTGTTTCTTTCAGTTAAACTAATACTTTGGCTGCTAGTGAATCCGTCTCCTCGTATGCCAATGTAACGATTCTAGTGCTTTGGAAGCAGTATTTTATTTAGTTTAGCAATAAGATAGATCCGTCTTGAAGGAATTAGTTTCACACACACCTTCAAGACTTGGTTTCACACACCCTCAGTGTCCACTATTCGGACTAAATGGCTCATGAAATGAATTTTATTAATTTATGAACTATTTTATTGCAGGTTATTGCTGAAAATCTTTCTGAAGAAGAAATTATTGGCTTGAAGGAAATGTTCAAATCCATGGATACAGATAACAGTGGAACAATCACATTTGAGGAGTTGAAAGCTGGTCTCCCAAAACTGGGTAGTAAACTTTCTGAGTCCGAAGTAAGGCAGTTGATGGAAGCGGTAAGATCTCCTCTTCTTTTTCGGTTGTAACTTTTCCTATTGGTTCTTCCAAAATATTTGCACTCCTTTGTTGATAACCTAATAAGAATGTTTTGAAGTTTACACGGTATCTCATCCTGTCTCTAAATGTAACCTGAAATACTACCCAAAGTCTTGTCACCCAGCATGTTGTATGGAATTGCTCCTGTAACACGAATTGGCATACACCCATTGTGGTTTGCTTCAATTTTTACTATTCAGACTCTTGTATCTCTGGCTCATTTCATCATAGGTTAAAAGTAAATTGAGTAACCTAAACTTGGGTTGTTTGATGAACTTACTCTTCTTCTATAGTATCTCAAGTTAAATTTAGCAGATCATAGTGAACGGTTATATATTCTTTCATAAATGAAAGGAAACAGGAAGCAAGAAAGACTAAAAGGAAGAAATTAAGCATGAAAATATTTCTTCTGCAGTAATAGGTCTGAAAAAAGGGTGTTCAGATCCTGGTATGTTCTGTGTACACGGTTATGATAGTGTCTAGTCTCTCTCTCTCTCTCTCTCTAAAACTGATCAGGTGCATTAGTAATCTTTCTCTTCCCTAAAACTGATCAGGTGCATTTCACCGTTTCCCCATCGTTTCATACTCCTTAAGCATCTTGGGCCATGGGGCCACATCACTTAACTACTGGAGCTTGGCTCCCCACAGCTAAGTTATTTTGTGTGCGCGTGTGTGTGAAATACTGTTAAACTCATTCTGTGCAAGCTCATCCTGTTTTGTTTATATCTGTATCAAAAACCTAGGTTTGCATTTGTGATGCACTTATGCTAACTATTTTCCCCGTAGCTAACTATCTCTCCTAGCCCATGTACACACCATATATACAGTTAGCTCTTTGTTTGCAATATTATTTCCTATCCTGTAGATAATCATAAGCTTGTAATCCTTTTTTGCACTTATAAAGAACTTGGTGCTTGATGCATCTATAAGCTGTGTGTAATAATCACTGAGACTGGAGATGCCAAGATGGATAATATGTTCATGGTTGCATGATATTGTAATCACTAGTCTTACACTTCTCTTGATTTTAATGATGTTTCTACATGATCGTAATTATTTGGTTCTCAGGCTGATGTAGATGGAAATGGAACCATTGATTACATTGAATTTATAACTGCTACCATGCACATGAATAGAATGGAAAGAGAGGATCATCTATATAAAGCCTTTGAATATTTTGACGATGATAAGAGCGGGTAATTTAATTTATTTTTCATTCATAATTTATACTATAGCAACATTATCACCTTAAATGTTGATTTTTGTGTTGGTTTTCTTCTTGTTGCTTCTGTTTAGTTACATCACAATGGAAGAGTTGGAATCTGCCCTCAAGAAGTATAACATGGGTGACGAGAAAACAATAAAGGAGATCATTGCTGAAGTTGATACTGACAATGTAGTTACTTTCTTTTTACTCTTTTTTGCTCCTTTATATACGTTTTTTAGCATAATCACAATCACATGCAACAATAATGTCATTCTGGAAAATGCTGTAATTATATTGTTGGGTAATTCTGCTTTATTCTTTCTTTATTTTATAGAACAGGTCTAGAATTTTTCGTGAGAAAAGCTGTATTATCTTACAGGGCAACAACATTGACGGTTGTCCTAGTGCCAAATTGTATAAGTTTATGCAGTGTTATTTAATTATCCTTTGCAATATTAACTCTCAAATTTCTTGCAGGATGGAAGAATTAACTATGATGAGTTTGTAGCAATGATGAGGAAAGGCAACCCAGACATAAACCACATAACCCAAAGACGTCGCAAATAAGTTCTACATTACTTTGTTGAGATCAGAGTCTTTACTCGTTTTAGTATTGCGGCCTGCTATTTGTGGGTCTAGTTGCACCAGTTTTTTTCCCTACTGCACGAGCAGACATGAATGTGTTTTCTATTTTGTACAAATCCAAGAAAAAACAGATCCAACTTTTTTCTCTAGTAGGTTAAGAATGTGCGATTTAGTTTCTCTTGGTTTACGCTGAGTGCTAACTTTGTATACCAGATAGATCCTACGGAGACATATTCCTCTTATGAATAAAGTAATCTCAGAATGTGGATATGTCCCAAGGGCAGATCAGGTATAATTTGTAATTAATTTAATTGATTCTTCAATATGTGAATCATGGCCTGCAGTGTGAGAATATGGATATGCATTTTGTCTGCAGAGGTACTGGGAAACATAATGAGAGACCATGCAGAACAGTTTCTGTACTGTGATAACTCCTAATCTGCTTTGTAATCTCAAGGTTGGCCTTTCTCTGCTACTTGAGAACTTGTAACAATATCAGACGCTGAAAAGAGAAAAAAAGTCAAAAACCAATACCAAAAGAATTTAACAAAAGTGAACAAGTTAATAGAATTGATTTATGGTAAATTAATTGATGATTTGCCTTTTTCCATCTAATCATCTATTGATTTGTTTAACCAAGATTGACCCCTTTTAGATTATGTTAAAATTTATTGTTTTAACATAATAATTAAGTATACAAGTTTATTTTTTTACATAATAATTGTTTTAAAATTATTATGTTTAATTTAACTTAAATTAAATTAACTTGCTCAAATTAGGTTATTTATTGACTGAGTTTAAATTTTGTGAATGTGGACAAATATTGCTCAAGTAAACTTAAATAATCTAAATATGATTACAGTTGGTTTTCAGTAAGGTTGAATACGGTAAAATTAAATGAATACGTGTAAAAAATTATATTTGTGGTATTTATACAAGTGTAGAATTAATTTTGGAAAAAAAAAGGGTAGAATTAATTTCCAAAAAACAACTCCTTAAATATGATTCCAGATGTCTCTATTTGTAAGATTTTTTTTAGCTAATTTACACTGAATTAGTTAAAAATAAGAAATTATCTAATTTTAATTATTTTTCAAAATTATTCTTGCATATTATAAAATGAAGTAGTTGGGATAGATTTAGCTAAATTTTTGTGATTTATTTTAAATATTTAATTAAGAGCGTTTTAAGAAAAACAAATCAACAACATCATTCAATTTAAATACAAATAATTTTCTGAAAAACAAAATTATTAATAAGACGAGGATTATATATTAAGAATTATTTCCAGGTTAACTTGCATCACCATTAATGATTTTGAATTAAAGGTAAAAGTTTAGACTATATTTAAAAATAATATAATAGTTCATATAAATTTTGTTGTTGTTTTTATGTAAATTATTGGTTGAGATATTACAGGACACTTTTACCAGGACATCTTGCAATGGAAAAACTAACTTTATTGCGTAAATAATAAAATAATCAAACACGGTCTACATTGGAAGCAATTTCGCGGTTCCAATACAGTTGGAGTGGATTTTTCCTTTCCAAAAGCGAGCCCAACGAAACTCTTGTTCTGTTTTCTTCTTCGCTATGAGCTCAGATGCGAGTAGAGAACGAGGTGCATCAACCGTGGTACATTTTCTCCTCTCTTTTTTTCCTCAATTCAAACATGGACTTAACCACAAAGTATATTACAAACGTTTTGCTATGCTTCTGGAACTTTCTTTGCCTGTTTTCCGTTTTTATCAGATTCGATATTCTGAGAATCGATGGAATTCTAACGAATAAATGCGTATTGAATAAGCAATGTTTATGTCGAATTTTGCCGTAACGAGACAATGTGCCAAGTGAAAATAAGATTTGTTGTTTCAAACTCCGTCGTCAATCTAAACGTGGATAACTGGCCTGAAAACGGAATATGGTTTGGCTGTATAGTTTGAAAATTTAGAAGGCATAGAAGCAATCACAGGCAAATATATTTTGCGTCAGAAAACAAGAAAGAGATGCGAGTTGTTGTGTGGAGAGTATGGTGAACGTATGCTACGCTGGTAGAAGCTTGAGAAATGAAAATGGAATTCTTCTTGAACACAATTTGCTACAGTGTACCGTATGCTATATTGGTAGAAGCGATTTATGCAGTATTCGTGTTCTTCTTCATTTCTTTTGTCTTTTATTATTTGGTGGAAAATGAGCTAACTTATCATAGTTGTATGCCTGCGCGGAAGAAAAGGAAATAGGAAAAAAGCATTAAATATCTATATAATCTATTATTTTGTTCATTGCTTTCCCTTTGAACCTAAATGTTGTTTTATTAAAAAACTTGAAGTCATATATGTTCATAATATTTTTTTTTCTCAATTAACAGGTAGAGCGGAAATTTCAATGTAGAACACTTTTGTTTTTGGCATACCAAAGTTTTGGCTTTTTGTTTGGTGACTTGAGCCTATCCCCACTTTATGTCTATCAAAGTATTTTTTCTGGAAGACTAAAACAAGTCCAGAATGAAGATGCAATATTTGGCGCATTTTCTTTGATATTTTGGACTCTTTCAATTTTTTCTTTATTGAAGTATTCAGTTATTCTTTTAAGTGTAGATGATAATGGCGAAGGTAAGGACTGCTTTTCTTTATTTTTCTGTCAAACTAAGGTCCTTTTGTTACTCATTACTATAATTATTGTGGTAATGCTAGTACATTCAACACGTACAGGGGGAATTGTTGCTTTGTATTCACAGCTTTGCAGAAATGCAAAATTTTGTTTGCTTCCTAATCATCAAGCTTCTGATGAGGAGCTTTCTACATATCTCAAACTTGGTTCCTCAAATAGAAGTATACCACCATCTCCTTTGAAAAGATTCATTGAGAAACACAAGAGTACAAAGAAGGCTTTGCTTATTTTTGTTTTACTGGGTGCTTGCATGGTAATTTGTGTTGGTGCACTCATGCCTGCCATTTCTGGTAACTTAACATTTTTCTCATTACAAATATGTTATTGTGTCTGGTGGTACAACTTATCTGATTGATGTTTTACCATTGCATCAGCTCTATTGCTAATAAGAATTCTATCTTGCAGTTCTTTCATCCATTAAAGGCCTGGAAATTGAAGCAAAGATTACAAACAAAAGTAAGTGGAAACAATGCTAATCTTCCTCCAAAGTGTCTAATACTCAGAGCTTAAATGATCTACATGAATAACCCGCTAGGTTTGGCCTAAATGTGAGGGGGTTTGTCTAGTTTGCTCAAGCTCTTACGTTCAAACCTTGTTAGCATTATTGTGCACACAAAAAATCTAAATGAATTAAATCAACCTACTAATAAATTAATACATACAGTCTATATAGAAAAAAAGGTAACATAGAATGGAATATTAAATCATGGAACGTACTCCAGAAACTGTTATTGTTGCTTAAAACTAAAATGATATTAAGGACCTTGACATAGATAACTCCCCTTATTTTATGCCAAGCTTATTATATGGTGCATGCGTTAATTAAAAAAAAAAGTATCAATCTCTTGATTACGTTGTGCATTATGAGCTTCTTTATGAAAGGTTGAATTAAGCTTGATTTTCATTGTTCAGCATAAGCAAAATTACCGAGGAACAGCAAATCTTGATTACATAATCATATTTGGAGGCTCAAGATTGGTTTTATTTAGTTTTAATATTGATAATTGATGTATGATTGTATCTTGTATGATAAAGATTTGTTCTCATGATAACAATTGAGAACAAGTCTCACTTGACGTTTGTTATACGCTACTGGTCCTATATTCCTTCCTTGAAAAATATTATGCATTTTTTATATCAGAACATATGTATATATCATTTCATAGGCGTGGTCTCGTATTTCCGGTGTTCTACTGATTGGACTTCTTGTTATGCAACATAATGGTTCCTACAATGTTGCATTTTGTATTTTTTCTATCAAAACTTACGTATATATCCTTTCATAGGTGTGCTGTCTCGTATTTCCTGTGTTCTAGTGATTGGACTCTTTGTTATGCAACACCGTGGCTCCTACAAGGTTGCATTTGTATTTCCTCCCATAATCATTCTATGGTTACTTACTATTTTCATGATTGGCATTTACAATGTCATCAAGTGGAACCCACGAGTATATGGGGCTCTTTCTCCGCACTATATTTACAAGTTCTTTAGGCTAACAGGAAAAGGTGGTTGGGTTAATCTTGGAGGAGTATTTCTGTGTGTTACAGGTCTGCATCTCTTTTAAATTCAAATTCTGCTTAAGCCTTATGCTATCCAAATTCATTATTTTTCTCGTCATCTCCAGGAACTGAAGCTATGTTTGGAGACCTCGGTTACTACAGACAAATACCTTTGAGGGTATGTGTGGCCAATAAGTATTAAGTTGGCTTTGATTTCACTGTTAACTTCCAATGTTGTGTTCTCGAATGACCCTCTTAATAGATAATACCCAAGAATTATTAGTGTTATTTAACTACAGGTTTCTGTAAGGGTGATTATTATCTCCTTTGGTCAGTAATAGTATGTGTACTAAGTTGTAATATACTTTTTAGACTTTTGATGTGCCTATTAAGTGAAATAGTTATTGTGTTACTAAAGAACTGAACAACAGATTGAAAGATACCACAACATACTAATTTATATTATACTCATATATTAGTATCAAAAAGACAAACCTTTGTTTATAATGCATAACAAGTGACGGAGTATAGGTGATGTAGAATTTAGGTTCGAAAGAAAAAGAAACAGAAAGACGGGAAAAATACGGGAAAGGTGGAAGAACAAAATAGATAGGATAGAGAGAAGAGGAGAGAAACAGAGAGGTCAAAGAAACTGTGCACTGTCCAGAATACAACAACCTACCTAACTTTTAGGCATACCAAACAACTATGAACTAACAATAGCTTACTAACTAACTAACATCCTTCTCTTATTTATATTTACATATCAAAAGGGTTTATTAACCTATAGGCCAATAACATTTAGAAAGTGATTCTTTGATTTGTTATCTAGAACTTTTGGGCTAAAGTGAAACATGCGAAATTCAAACTTTGAGTTGATTTACCTGTTTGGTAATGTATTACATAGAACATACTTTTATCTAGAGGTGACAATGCGGACGGGCCCGGCCTAGGCCTAGGAATGGCCCACACTTGACCTGCAAAATGTGGGTTGAGCTGACCTGCGCCTCTTGTGAAAAGCGAGCTGAATATTATGGCCCGGCTCGCATCCTTTGTGGCCCGTGGGCATGCGGCCTGACTAATATAGCAAGAATGTTCACCAGTGAGTTGACTTTGACCTCTGCCTGGATTCACCTGTTGGTTGTTGATCTTTTTGCTGCAAGGTCGTGGATTTTATCTTTCTCTTGGTTTCTCATTCTTTGCATATTTATCAAATTCTTTCTCTGGTTATGAGTTCCGGCAAGTTTTTCAAGATGGACTGAAGAATCAGATCGAAACTCGGCATTCTGTTTCTTTTTTCTTGTTCTTTTGTCCCATTGGGATTCTTACTTATGTCATCACCATCGTTGCTTTGCTGAAAGTCCACGAAATTGAACTTCAGCTCATGGTTTTGAACAAATCCCCCCAAGTTGAGAACAATTCTATATATGGACAAATAAAGTAAAGAAAATAAAATAAATTTATATAGGAGTTGAAATTACTTTAACCATAATATAATCTGCAAAAACTCCCTAGTATGAAGTTAATTTCGTACTTCACATTTTTTTCTTATATATGCACTCATGTACAAATTAGTCCTAACAGGTTCTCCCTAATCCTTGATCTGTTCTATACTAAGTTTGCAACTAAATTTTCCAGTAGTATTCAAAACCCAGCAGGAAGGACCCGATTGGGCAAACAAGTTCAAAACAATGGGAAGATAGAAGCTTCAAACTCACATTCGAAAATTTCAAGCTTCCGCAACGCGTCACTTAGATGAACCCATGGAAAAATATGAGAATGCTGTCAATTTAGTGTGGCCAGGCAGACCAACCCGTCCTATCCCAAACCCACGGGAGCTTAATTTAGTGTGGTCCGGCAGACCAACCCGTCCTGTCCCAAACCCACACGGGCTATGGGTTAAGCGGACCGGGCTTATGCAGGTCAGCGGGCTCAAAATCTAGCTCGCCTTACGCTTTTCATTGCATGCCTGTTACCTGTCTCCTCAAGAATCGACAAAACAAGATTGAAAAATGTAGACAAAGATCCTTTTTCTGTATTATTCAACAATTATCAACTCCAAACACAAGCATAACTTACAAAAGAAAATTCTTCCTTTATATAGACTTTCTCAGAAAGCCTCACCCCCCATAACAACTAACTTCTTAACTACTTTTATTTTTAAATTTCTTCCTATAATACACTTTCCAACCCCTGTCATTACTTCCCTGCCTAACAGGTCCTTTACATAATATATTGAGGTCTTAATAATGATTCCTCATTTTAAAGAGAGATATAACTTTTTAGATTGATTTTATTTTTGAAAATGATTGTTGTAATTTTTATAATTGTTATTGCTCCCCATTACTGTGCAGGTTGCATTTTATTGTGTCATTTACCCATGTTTAGTTCTTCAATACATGGGGCAGGCTGCTTTTCTTTCCAAGAATTTATCTGCAGTGCATATAAGCTTTTATGCTTCTATTCCAGGTCAGTTAATGTCAATACTAAGAATAAAATATCTCTGATAGGCCTTCTTGTAGAATTCTAGAAGAACGTGGAATTGTATTATGTTTTTGCTCCTGGTCTCATAAAATGTCTATTATGAACTTATGCCGACACTGACAAATTGGCAAGTATTAGATACAAGTTCTGGTTCTCCCTGGCCAATTTAGGTGGGGCAATTTTGAGAGATAAGATAACTTTAACCTTTGAGATTATTAATCTAACAATGAAATATTTTTGTGTGAATTCTATTTAGGGTGGACGTTTTACTGTGTATTTTCTCTTCACAGCATGTTTATGAACTTTAACTTTTTCTTATGTAAGTTGGTTTCACTTACATTTTCTATTTCTATAAATTATTATTAATTTAGTATGATTTCCTAATTTGAAAAGTGATATGTATCACGTCTTGCTTAAGGTTATTGTTTCAATGTTCTATAAATTAGACCATTTTGTGACACTGTCTTTTTCTAACAGAATCACAACCTCTAACTAGAATGTATTTGATCTTATGTTGATCAGAAAAAGCTGAGTTCTTGTACATGCACTGTACTACTTTTAATTTATGGTAGAGGTTGGTGAACAAATTGGTAGATCAGATCCATTTCCTACTATTATTCAATGTATCAAAGCCATTATCAACGAGTTCAGCTTAACATTATTCGATATTTTTGGAGATAAACCCTAGCCAGTGGGTTTATCGTTCCTTGTGGTTTAGTACTCTTTTAACATTTTTCCCTATAAAAGAACCACTTAGACGATCCATGCATATAATTATCTTAACTTTTCACGTTAGCGTGCCGTGTATATATGCTTTCAGTGGAATAAAATCACCGTGTACTTGTAATATTTGTATCTTGTACGCAAGAACTTACTTTAATGTTTAATGGAGCAAAATAATTGAGCTGGTACTTGTCTTGTCATATGTTTTTTTATAAGACTGCAGTACATGCTTTCTAGTATCCGTAATATATTTCAGAATGTTTTTGTCATTTTTGTAGATGTTCTATTTTGGCCAGTATTTGTGGTGTCTGCTTTGGCGGCAGTAGTTTCAAGTCAGGCTGTCATTGCTTCAGCATTCTCAACAGTCCAACAATGTCATGCATTTGAATGTTTCCCTCGAGTTAAGGCAGTGCATTCCAGAAGGTGGATCCCTGGTCAGGCATATATACCGGAGATAAACTGGATTCTTATGATAATAAGCTTGGCCGTGACAGTTGGTTTAGGAGACATAAACAGAATAGGACATGCTTATGGTAAGTTGACAGAGCACCAGTTGGTTTAGGAGACATAAACAGAATCAGAACAAATATTTCCCCCTAGTTCCCCTCTTACACACAAATTTAGTATTATGTATTCTAATTTTCTGTCCTAAGCCGTCATCATCAAAGTTACTATTCAAGGTATTTTAATGTACACCTGCTTTTGTTAATTGTTTTTATATTACACAAATTGAAATGTTACTTTCTGCTATTGACTGTTATATAACCGCCCCTAACCCTCAGTTCCCATCATAAATTGTGTAACATTTGTTTTTATCTAATAGGGTATTTATTTTAATATTATTTGATATGGAAATATAATTGAGTTGTGATTCATTCGCACTGTAAAGCTTTACATTCTCAATTTATAATGCCATCTATTTCAAAAATAGTAACCCTTACTGGAAGTGAAACTTAACATAATTTTGATTCACTGTCTGCATTAGAAATCTCGAAATTGTTCATCAATCGCGTAATCCAACATTATTAGAAGAGTTGATTAGGATATTAGCTTCCCAAGAACTTTAAGCTTTTTTTTTATGATCTTGCAGCACAATATTGAATGCTAGGGTAGAAGTTTCGCTAACAGTGAAACAAAATTAAACTTATTTTGCATGATTGTGTTATAGAGGGTTCAACAATTATTTGTGAAAATACACTGATGTTCTGGGTCATTTTATATTCACTATTTTTTTTTCAGATCGTGATTCTTAGTAACATCATCCTTTTGTTTGCAGGGATTGCACATCTGATTCTTGTGTTTGTGACCACATGTTTGACATCACTAGCCATCATCCTTGTATGGAATCGAAGTCTTATAATTGCTCTGGCGTTTGCTTTATCCTTTGGTTCGATAGAGATTCTCTTCCTGTCATCATATAGCCTGAAAATCCTTAAAGGTGGCTGGATTCCTCTCGTGCTTTCTGCAGTCTTCATGGTTGTAATGTATGCGTGGCATTATGGTTCCAGGACAAGGTATTTATTTGACACGCATAACAAAGTTTCAACGAGGACCATCCTTGCATTAGGTCCTAGTCTTGGGATTGTTAGAGTTCCTGGAATGGGCCTTATCTACACTGGATTGGCTACTGGAATCCCTGCCAGTTTTACTCATTTCTTGACAAATCTGCCAGCTTTCTACCAAGTGGTTGTTTTTGTTTGTGTTAAGACTGTACCTGTGGCTTGGGTGCCACGTGAGGAACGTTACCTCATCGGTCGAATTGGTCCCAAATCTTACCGGTTGTATCGGTGCATTGTCCGAAATGGTTATAAAGATGTGTGCAATGACGAAAATGATTTTGAAAATGAACTGGTGATGAGCATAGCTGAATTCATTCAATTGGAAGCAGAAGGTTGCTCTGGAAAGGCAGAAGGTTCAGCGGATGGACGGATGGCGGTGGTGAGAACATCAGGGAAGTTTGGGACACGATTGCTGATGTCGGAATCTTCTGCTTTTCAGGAAGGCAACAATATTAATCTTCCGGGAGCTTTGACCGTTACTAGCAGTAAATCTCCAATATTGAAGAGGCTGCGGGCCATGTATGAGCGGGAATCGCCTGAACACATCGCTAGACGACGAATTCGATTTGAGTTGCAAAATGTAATATATAATGACCCACGGGTCAAGGAAGAACTCATGGAGCTGGTAGAAGCCAAGTGCACTGGAGCAGCGTATGTAATTGGGCATTCTAACGTGAAGGCCAACTGGAACTCATCATTTATAAAGAAGTTTGCTATCGACCTCTACTCTTTTCTCCGGAAAAATTGTCGGGCCCCAGTTGTAGGACTAAACATTCCTTCGATTTCTCTGATTAAGGTAGGAATGAATTACCATGTGTAGCATAAGTTGTGACTGTGTTTTGACTGGGGATGTATGTAACGTGTAAACAAACTGAGTGCTGAGTGTTAAAAGCAGGCAGAGTTAGTCACATCCCAGGAACACGTGGAGGAATATCCTATAATGGGAGACCAGAGGAAAAGTGAGGAAGAGGAAAAGCAACATTAAATTCAAAGATTATGTGACGTAGTGGGTGTCTCTGGTATGTGAAACCTCTTCCTTTCTGACTTTCTCTCTCTGTTATCCTTTACCATATTTCTTGATTATTCTCTCCTCATTCTCCGGTTCCTCTGCCGTGAAAATCCTCTCTCATCCGTCTTACATATGTTTCTTTTCTCTGCAATATGTTATGCAGATTGATGCTTTTACATCAATAAAATTCCACGTTCTTACCCTTTTCTGAGTTATATATCAGTTGATATTATTGGTTATTCCTGTATTTTTCTGGTCTTTGTGCACACAGTTACAATGTAATCTATGCAAGCCAGAAAAGAATGCCCTTACCTTATATTTACAGGAGGATTTCTACCATTCTAACAAATTGAAATACACTAACAAATTGAAATACACAGTATTTGAATTATTTATTATTAATTTTTTTTTTATTTTTAAATAATTTATTTGAATGAAATAATTAAAATATCTTAAATTTCAATTTTTTGAGATGAAGTAATTTAGTTTCTATTTTAAGGGCATATTCAACTTTATTCGAATTGAATTAACTCGAATTTGACTTGATTTTTAATCTGAATCGATTTTAAAAGATTAAATTTTGGTTGATTAGATTCGATATTTAGTTAAAGATGACTTGACTAAAAAAATTTAGTAGTCCTATTCAAATAAAAAATGATAAAATAATTTAAATTGATTTCTCTAAATAAAACATTTAAAAAAAATGAAATTTAAATGCAAGTAATTGAACTTTCCAAATCTGTGATGTTTTTAAAATATTCAATGAAACAATTAAATAAATCAATTTGATGTATATTTAACAAACATTTCATTTCAAACATATCACGATGTAATGTTTCAAGCTTTTTTAAGGGAGCACAAAAAATACAATTTATTTGTTTGAAGATATATAATGTTTATGTGGAGGGAAGAGGTGCATATTATAAGTGTTTAGATTTGTCAATTCACTATGATTTGATTTGAATGGAAGAAAAGCATGGAAAGTGAATTTGTTTGCATGTGAACAGCAGATATATACAAAGTAAAAGAATGGATGGAAATGGTTTGTAGAAAAAAGAAATTCTTTAAACAGGGTATTATTTTGGGAAAAATAATTAGGACGATTTTGGTGTGAGACTAGATACTTTTTAAATTAAGTTTATTGAGTTTTTAAATGGGTGGTCTAAAAATAATATCTAACACTTATTTATTTTATTCATTAAAGTTATATAATCAAATTGACTTTATGAAAAGATATTGATGTTTAATTTCTTCTTAAATTTTTCATATTTAGTTTTACTCAAATTCCCTCTCTCTAATGAGTTGGATTACCCTTCATATTATTTATATGATCTTTATAATTTTTTTTCCAATGGGATAATGATTTTTTATTATTAGTATGGTTGGTAAATACTTAATTCCCACCCACCAACCCAGAGACATGATTTTCTCTGTATTTGTATGGGAACACCATTTACCCAACACATTAAGATTTAATAGTATCTATTTGTGAGCATTAATATTCCCAATTTCCGATTGGCTATAGTTCCTAGATGCTACATCAAATCTGGTGAGAAAGTTTCTTCCTTTTTTCAAAACTCTCAAAAATTTAGGGTCAGAATTGAACACCACAAGCAGAACGGGATATACCATTTCAATGACCCTGGCTAGGAAACAAGCTTAACCTGGGTCGCTGTCTTTTCTTCTCCTTGGATGGAACAAACTAAACGTGGGAAGTGAAGTTTCAAATCACATTCTCTTAGCTACCTTCTTATCCTAACCATAACAACCAATCCCCAAATATTAAACCCTTTTTGTTGATGTAAGGGACTAATTAGGAGGGTGGTGTTTGGGTTATTAGCCCTTAGGGTTTATAAATGTTGAGTACCTCTTCTTATTCTGCCTTTAGCCGCTCCTTTCTTCCGATTAAGGGTTTTCCCCGACCCGTCGCACTACGTCCTTTTCCTCGGATCTTGGAATCCCATGCCAAGTCTCCAAGAAATGTAAGCATTATTGATACCTCTTGAAACTTGTGTTTTTTATTTTCTCTTTTTATTTATGTTTCTGTTATTTGCTGTTGGAATTATTTATTACATTTATTTAGAGCTGCGAAGAAAAAAAAAAAGGGTTTGAAAATGTTCGTACCTTTGTCCCTATGAACCTGGGAATCTGAGTCCTCTGTAATTCGTTGTTTTGTGGGGGCTGATGAGTTTTCTTTCTCTGCATGCACACACACACACATATATAGTCGAACCAATTGTCTGAGCTAGTTCTGCTTTGCTGTTTTAATTTTTTGGGGCTTTCCTTGCAGAGATTGAGTATTCAGTGCTTTAGGCACGATCATCTTTCTCCAGAAACACCCCAACCTGAAGTTATAGAGCACTATTTTCATGAGGACCTGGTGCAATCTGAATTCAGTGACTCCAGTGTTGTCACCAAAAGAGACTGGAAATCATCTCTTCAGAAGGTCACATGCTTATTGTTTACTCTTATGACAAATGGTTTTCCATTTTCTACGTCGATGCGCTGTGTGGTAATTTAAAGCTTGGTAGTCATATCGATGAACATGTGTGCTAGTGAAAGAAATGAAATCTGCAGCTGATCCCTACCGTGAAGTTTCATGGTGATGACATGTCAAGTAAAATTCACTCACACTAATTAACGATGGTTTACGTTGGGTTTTCTTTCCTCACTGATGATAAGTAAATTTTGAGATGGTTTGATGGAAGTAGCATTCATATATGTTTTAAAATCAAGAGAGCTAAGTAATTATTTGCTATGATCTGCAGTTATGTGGAATTACTTAATGTTCTATTCTGCATCCTTACTGATAGATCCTAGTTTGCATTTGCTGAATGTGCTTAACATATACGAATATGAGGGTTACTCTTATGACATTGGGGAGGTGGTACTTGAAAATAATATACAAACTCTTTATAGCTTAATTGGTTGAGAGATAACTCTCCGTAGATGTATATTTGTGTACATGAACAACTAAAATCATAACCCTTGATCCCAAGGATGAAACTAGATTGAAAAGAGGAAAATAATCTATGTATAGTGTCTAAGTTTGGCAAGCTAATGGACATTTAAAAAATTATTCGACATTATTCCTGAAGCTAGAATTTATAAATCATATGCTTCCATCTTTTTAGTTATCACATACAAACTGTACCCAGGGCCACCCAGAGAACTTTGGTGAAGATGTTTGCTACTTACATACAAACTATCCAATATCACTTTGTAAGGAGGCAATCTTGATATCAAGTTGATGAAATGGTCAATGGTGAGTAGCTGTTGGGGAAAGAAAAGATAAACAAAAATCTTAGAAACCAGGGACCTTATCCATGTAATCTTGGCCAAAAATTATAGTGTACCCTTTAGTAACAAGGCAAGTATTTTGGTCTTCAATTGCTCCATCATGCCCAATTTTAACATAAACCTGTAACAAACAGTCCATAGAAATTTTTCAATGCAGCTATCTCTTTGATAATTTCTTGGCTCCATTTTGGGTGAGGGAAAGCTTCCAATGTTGTCTTTGGGACAAACATGGACAGTGGACAAACAAGTAGTAAAGGCATTGTTAAAGATATTATCTTTAGTATTATATTTATCTTTTATCTTTAGTTAGTTTGTTTATATTTCTTATTTGTATTTTGGGTTTGGTCTATATTTCTTCTATTATAAATTGAGGACCTATGTGTATATACAAGTGAGATTAATCCCATATATAATTTTCACTATATTCAATTTGGTATCAGAGCAGGTTGCCTGAGTCTCTTCTTACTCTGTCTTTGTTGCCGCTGGTGGCCCGTGGCTACTGCCACCGACGGCCTTAAAAATCTCATCTTTTCTAAAATACCTCAATGAGTAATCCTGTCTTTCTCAGCCTCAATATTAGGCTTGTAGTGCCTTTTTCAGTATTTTCGACAACTAGTCGTTGGCCGTCCATTGCTGGCCGTTGCCACCGGCGGCCACTGTCCGTCGACCGTCACCTTTTGTCGTCCACCGCCAGTTGCAGGCCGTCGGTAGCCGCCACCGTCCACCATCGTCCACCACCGTCTTCGTCAACACAGTTTATCCTGCGTCGCCTTCTTGGTGTCGAACGCTACGTCACTGTATCGCCGTCAACTGAAACCACGAGAAATTGATTTGCTGATATATTGTGAAGACGGCCTCCGATTCAAATCTGTAGGAGGCCTTGGCCTTCAATTTTCCCTCATTGCCCATTTCCCAGACATTCTCAAGAACCACTTGGAATGCCTCAAGTTGGCATTTGATTAGGGTTATGCTTCTGGCTCTTCTCCCATCTCGAAGAGGAGAAAACCAAGCACGCTCCTTGTTGGGACCAAACACTCTTCCTTTCCTTGCTACTCCGCTGATACAATGCCTCATGTCCAACACCTTTCTACCTCCACCAATGGGTTTTTTCCCCTTGTGCACCACTGATGTGTCTCCACCATCATTCTGTTTAGAATCTTGAAGACCAAAAGCGACCGCTCTTGATGCCACTTCGTCACCTCTTCCTTCGATAGTTATTGTCAACTTTCTTCTTGGGCTCGGGTTTAGCCCATACTTCTTGTGATACAGTGCTAAGTATCACCATTTGGGAGTAGTCCAACAGAGAACCTTTGGACCTCTAATCTGTCTTTGGCTTTTTGATACCATCTGTCATCCTTATGCTTTGTAAGCAGTTGTGATGCTCCTGTTAGGTGTCATTTATTTATAGGTCTCCAAGGACACGTGATTAACACCAAGGAATTTTAACACCAAAGTCATGGGTTGAAGGTTGCTTGGCGAGTCTATTTCTGGCGAGATTCAAAATTTTAGTCAATAATTTCACCAACCCTTTGTCAGATCTTAGTCAACAATTCCACTTTCACGATTTGTCATCGGTGTGCTGTCATTTTTGCCGTGCGCCGTGAGGGGGAGTATGTTTCCAGCCACTACATGCTCCACCAGTCAGAGATGACAATCTCTGCAGTTTTGTCGCTTTCAGTCACTACAGGCCCATCCTTAATTGATGGCAATCCAGTCCCTGCAGGCAAAGTCATTCTACTTGAAGTTTCATGGTGCTAGTTGAAGTTTCGCAGTTGTCCAGCACTGTCCAATCCATAAGCTACTGTTAGTTGTTCGTCGACCTATGATTGCACATTTGTTTGCCGCACACTCTTGAAGACAGATTATATATTGAGTTTATTTTTTCCAAGCTTGGTTTCATACAATATGTATGCTCCAGCTTGAGGGAGTGTTAAAGATATTATCTTTAGTATTATATTTATTTTTTATCTTTAGTTAGTTTGTTTATAAATCTTATTTGTATTTTGAACTTAGCCTATATTTCTTCTATTATAAATAGAGGACCTATGTGTATATACAAGTGAGATTAATCCTATATATAATTTTCACTATATTCAACTGGCATAACAGGAAGGAGGACGATGATAAATAAAATACTAGAAACAGGATTGGGTACCTTTTCAGACGTGATTAAATGAGGAGATTTACTGTCCTTTGGAGCAATATCTAATGAACGGGTATTCAGTTGTGCTGCTCAAGAATTATCCTAGCTTTCTTTGTCAAGTGTTCATGTGATGTCACTGGTGATAGATTTGAAAGGTTAATCTTCGAGAGCAGGAGTGACAGTGGAAGTAATGCTTCAGTCGTGGAACAAGTAATTCTTACATATATTGAGGGGAAACAAGAGCAGCAGATAGAAGGACAAGTTCTAGAAGATGGTCAAGTTCAGGGAACTACAACATCCAGCTTGTATGGTTTGTCTGGTGGCAAGGAAATACATATGTGAAAAATAAGTGAGAAATAGGATGAATGGAAATAGGTAGGAAATAGAGTGAAATGAAATTGTTTGGTTTAAGAGAAATGGGAAAATATGAGTAGGTGAATGGAAATTGGTGGGAAGTATAGATAAGAGAACTAGTAGCCCCCACTCCTTTTTATTTCTTTCCTCCCCACCTTGTTTCTCTTCCACCAAAGGGATAACCTAGTGCATCCCAAGGAGTATAACCTGTCTATCCCTTGTGTATGGTCGTGAGCAAAGATGTATAACCTAATGTGCATAATTGAAAAAATAGAGAATAGACTCTAGGAGATAAAATAGAATAAGGAATTTGATTTTGCAAGACTGAAAATAGCATTTGATTGATGAGATAGCAAGATGTAGTAATAGAATAAGGACAATTTCTATTAAGTAGTGATGCTTGTATTTTGGCAACTGTTGTTTTTGTTGTGGAGTGTGTGGGACTAGAAGAGTGACGGGGAATATTGAATGAAGTTGTAAAAGATTAAAAAGTCACAAAAATATTCACTAGTATTATCACGATGCAAATTGGATTCAACAAATTTAATGGGTTCATTTAATTATGTATGAATTTTGATTCAAATGACTTGGAAAACAATTTATATCTTCCTTTCATTAAATATAGCCTAACAACTGTAACACTTTTTCTAAGGCCTGAACCTTGTCTTTTTATTTAAATATGCTTTTTAAAAAACCTTAACCTAACCTGTATAATGAACAGGCTAAGCCTTAATTAGGTTAGGCACAAGGCTCTTGATTGGCCTCCTGACCTATTTTCACCCCTAGTATTGGTGGAGGGTTCTGACTAGCAAGTTTAGTAAAGTGTTGTAGAGTTAAGGTCATCCAAATGTTTTTGGGATGGTGCTATGATAAGAACTTGGGTTTTATGGACTGTTTAAGTCTTGTATTGAGTAGTATAGGATACTTGGTTGGGTATTTAATTAGTAGATTATTCTCCTCTAGTAGCTAGTCTTTGAGAGTTCTCCAAGTGCTTTAATGCTTATCAATCTCCCATCAAGTTCTCATTATAACACTTATGGAAACTCTTAAAAAGTGAACTTTAAGCCTAATTCAGTTTTACATAATTAGTTTGAAAAGTGCTGTTTGCATCCCCTTATATACTAAAAATTGGTTATATATTTAGACAATATGAGATCTTCAATAGAAACAATGGAAAAGAGAATGAATGATTTCTGGAAGAATTATTTCTGAATCTAACAAGTTGGAATATCAGTGGAAGGACTGTATAGTGTTGAAAAGCCAAAACACGATCTTCAGAAATAGATTCAAAACTTTGAAAAAAGTGTGAAGCTGTTTGGAAACGTAAGAAAGTGACTAAAATAGGTGGCTGGTTGCATTGTGTTAAATAAAGCTGCGAGTTTGCCTGGTTGCATGATGAGTTAAATAAAGTTGCAAGTTTTGTGATTTGAATTGTGGTGGTGGAAAAGCCATCAACAACTGGTAAGAATCTTGAGAGAATGTCACCACAAAAGCTAGCTATAGTAGTTGGAGAGTCTATGGCCTTGTAAACCCATGCTATTTTTCTTGCAATTAGATCCTAACATCTCACCACGTTATATGGCCTTGGTGCCCGTCCCAGGTGAACATTGTAATGCAGGTGTACATTTATATACATGAACATATATATTCATATCCCGTGATTACAGGGGTTACTACTAAAATGAAAAAAAAAGAAGGCAAATAATATATTAGCTGCAACTGTCTAACTTTAGGAAGCTAATTATATTCAACGATATTCAATGGTGACAATAAGTTGATAATCTATAAAATGCATTTCTTTAGTAATTTCGTGATACCTAATGCATTTCATTTTTGGTGCCAGCACCCTTAAGACCCTCAATCTAACATTAAAATTATGAAGGCTGAAATAAGTTTGGTCGATAGTTTAGTTCTTCCTGTGTATTGAAAGAAATACTGTCATCAGGCATCTGTTTTGTAGGAATTCTGTGAACAGACTTTGTCAATTAAGTACCATGTAGTCATTCTGTGGAAGTGACGGGATATGGAATTATGTGATATGGCTATGAGGTGGATATCTGCCTTTATTTATGCAATTGACTGAGGAAAAAAGTGTGGTTTTCTTTGTCATGCCGAATGTTTGGTTTGTGGTGTTGTACAGCGTGCTGACATACAATATATCCAGAGAATAGAATATCTACTTTTATATCCATTGGAATTTATGTATGAGAAGAAAGTGTGGTTGGTTGATTGTATAGGCTTAGTTTATTTATTTATTTTTGTTCCTTTTATGTAGGATAGCTGTAGGATTTCAGACTTGATAGGTTGGAATAAGGTTTTCAGTTCGGTTCATGGTAGATTATAAATTAATTGGTGTATATGGCATGGAGATGAGGGTGATTTGCAGAGAATATATGTGTTTTAGGGTCAGAATAGTGACTGTTTAAGTGTTGTGTGCTGTACCTGCATTACCTGGATTTTTTATTTTTTTTATTTTAGGGCAAATTGATGGAAGAATGAAGTAGTAGGATTTTGTTGTGGTAATCTATCACAATGTTTGATAGGGCTGAAGATGAGCATAACAGATACCCAGGAATTAAAGTGTTTGCTTCTCACAACCAATATTGCAGTTTATTTTTGCTTATAATACATAAAAATGATCAGTCTATTGCAAGAAAGCATTACATCTGCCTACACTGACCTCAACTTTTTATGAAATGAAAAGGAGTAAACCCAAATCCAATAGACTCTAGTATTACTAAACCTGTAAGAAAATTTCCATAAAACAAAACTGAGAGAAGATAAACATGAAAAGTCCTAGATTACCCTCACGATTGAAATAATCATGGTCTAGTAAAGTGATGAAATAATTATTTCCAATGGATTGCACCATAGGCTATCTGTGAAGGGAGAGGTCTAGTATGGCGGCACCATAGGCCACAACGGCAAGTTTATGTCGTTAATTTTTTGGCCTTTTGTCCAATTCCCCATTTATAAATTGGTTAGCACTAAATTTGAAACTGAACTAGAATATTAGACTGATTTGCTCTGTAAACTTAATGCTTCTTGATTTTAGTTCATCTGCGTCGTACTTGTTTGTCAGTTAAAATATATGAAGCTTAAGATGGTCTTTGCATGTAGAAATATCACACATGCATCATTCCAATGAACAATAGAGTATTGTACAAAGTTGCCAATGAAATTAAATTTTATATTTGAAGTGTTATCTCATGTCATTATATTTACCAAAATACTTGTTTTATTTTCAGGCTGCAAATGAAGTATTCAAGGTAATTGGTTATCCATGGGTTGTGCCATGGACTGCAATGACTATATTACAAGTAAGTGCTTCCAAAACTTTGAACAAGTTGTGACTGAGTAGATTTCTCTTTTCTATATCAATTCCCCAGTTAAAAACTTATTGATACATGTGATGAGTGGAATGGAGATAAAATGGTTATTGACCCAATTGAGATTAATTAAAATTCCAAGCAATAAACGGTCAACATGAGCTTGTGACACGCAACATCATACGATGCAGGTTATGCTTCTTTGGACGACAGCATTTTGGTTTATAGGATCTTGGATGATTCCTTTTGCTGCCCATGTAACTGGCTTTAGCAAGGAGTCTTTAACATTTAGAGGGCAAGCACTGTTCAGCCTCGTTACCGATGTAACTGAAGGACTTGCTGGAGTTGCAATTCTTCGCTGTCTTTCTCGATTTCGCCCTCTTCCACCGGACTGGTTCAGGTTTAGCCTGAAAGGCAATTGGCAATTAGATGTCATAATTGGATGTCTCATGTTTCCACTTGTCAATCGGCTGTCACAGTTCAACCTGGACCTACTACCCCTTTTACCCTCTACACCTGTCACCCTTTCTAGTGTTGAACAATCAATAAGGGCAAGGGATCCAGTGGCAATGCTATTGTATGCAACAGTTGTATCAGTCTGTGCTCCTGTATGGGAAGAGATAGTTTTCCGTGGCTTTCTACTCCCATCCCTCACCAAATACATGCCAGTGTGGTGTGCAATACTGGTAAGTTCAATTGCCTTTGCGCTTGCACACTTCAACATACAGAGGATGCTGCCCCTTATATTTCTTGGCATGGTAATGGGTGTGATATATACACGGTCAAGGAATTTATTGCCACCAATGCTGTTGCATAGTCTTTGGAATGGATTTGTCTTCTTAGATTTGATGAAATAGCTTCTTCCAAGTTGTGATTCTCTGTCAGGGAGTCTATTGTGTAGGTAGAATTGCAAGCACTAGGATGCGGGCTTATGCTTTGGATCAGCATCTTCACAAGTAAACGCTGACCAAGTGCATGTGCTAAGAGTAACATAAGTTAATGTGGTCTTACAGTTGTACATTGTAAAAAAACAGAGCCCCCCATTTGTCCATATCTGTGCTGATATTTGACAGGTATAATTAAAACAATCTATTGAGTAACCCCTCTCCCTTTTCTGTGAAATTAATTCATTTTTGCTCACATGATGCTGAAGGAAGGTTCTATTTTATATTCTGAAGAAGCTCACCCTTCAGAATTTAATCTAAAGATAATGAAAAATTACACTACAGAAGAACTGGCTCCATAGTTGGTCATTTAATTGTTTTTGCTTTTTATGGTAGCTGATAACAGCAGTCATTTATATGCACGTCTTGCCTGTAAATGAAAATCGATTTATTTATTTATATGTTTGAATCAAGAAAATAGTGTCTTTGCAAATTTTGGACCTGATAAAAAGATGAAATTAATATTACTTCTCTTTTATAAATTTATCATTTCAAAATCTAAATTTGATGATCTAGAAAAGGTTGAAAATATTAAAATTGAATTATTTGAATTCATGACCTTTTCTTTCAGCACCTAAATTCAATCACCCGGGGTATTTAAAGATTTTGGGAATGTTAGAATTTAAATTTGTTTTGATTTAAAATATCTACATTTTAAGATTTTTTTTGAATAATAATTGAGCGTTAGTTATATATAACAATTAATTATGTTATGAACAAAAAATAATTATATAGAATTTACAACTCCTAAACACAATATAATCCATCATGTTTTTTGAACATAATTAATGAATAAGTTCCAAAATTATTTTAAATTTTTTTTCAAGAAAGATGAAGTTATATTCAGAACCATAAAATGGATATGAAGTAAACTATATTTAATCCATCAACAAACACATTTACACAAGCAGATAAATAAAAGTTTCATCATTAAAACTAAAACCTAAAGAGCCTCCATCTTAAAAATTATTAACAAACTTCTTAAAAAAGATATGTTTATTTTATAAATATGTTAAACTTTTTATACAATAAGATATATTTTTATTAAAATAATGTACCATTTAATCATGATTTTTTATTCATTTCTTCTCTTTTCTTTATTTATTTATCTTTCCTGTTAGGAAACAGTGGTGGTGCTTGTTTCCATATCAGGCGCAGTGCAGAGGCAATGTATCTATCTTCACAAATTTTCCTCCCACTTGCCCAATTGATAGATATGTACTTTTTTTATTCCCTTCCAAGTGCTATTAATTTTATAGATCATCATTTTCATTAAAAAATTACTCCATTACTTGTGTATAATCAAATCCCAAACAATATTAAACTTTTATTCAGAGAGGGAAAGAAATTTATATTAACAACCAGATACCTCTAGTATTTTTCATAAGAAGCTTTAGGTTTTATTTTAGCCTTTTGAATAAGCTAATTTTTTTATAAAAAAATAAGTGTACCAGTTATTAATTCAATAATTAATTTTTAAAAAATAAATTTTGTTTCTACAAAAATTATGTTTTAGAAGTTTAGTCTAATTAGTTTTGCAATTTTTTTTTAATTTTCATGTAAATTAATTTTTGTGCTTATTATCATATGCCGTTTAAGTGCCATGTTTTATAGCTCAAAAAATATGAACCGGCATCTGTTCCACGGATGATGGTGATAATCTTATTGGAGAATTTCGGTATACTAGTTATTTTATTTCATTTTAAGAAACTACTATAAAGTAGTCATAAAAAAATAGCATACATGATTTTGAATATGTATGAAATTGAAGATAGATACTAAAGATTTTAAAAGAACTTCATGGAGAAGAAAGGAAAGAGGAAGTATATCCAAAGCAGAAATTATAAACAAAACTGTCAAACCGACAAAGAAACCGCCAAAAATGGGACACGTAACACAGTGCACACATGACTCACCAATCTTCTTCTTCCACCCTCTGCCGTTCAGCATTACTTTCTCAACAATCACTGCATAAATATCAGTTATTGCACCCATTCTATATTAAGCTTAGACTACTTAGTTGCACCACCAATATCAGAAACTCGGTGATTGTGACAGAGTTTCTGTTTTCTATAAAAGTTTGTGTTTTTGTTTTTGTTTTTGTGATGGAACAGAAAAGCATTCTGATATCGGCTTTGGGTGTTGGGGTGGGTGTTGGAGTGGGCATTGGATTGGCTTCTGGACAAGGCGTTGGCAAATGGGTAGCCAACACTTCTTCCTCAAACACTATCACTGCTGAGAAGATGGAGCAGGAAATGCTCAGACAAGTTGTTGATGGAAGAGAAAGCAACGTGACTTTTGAGAAATTCCCTTATTATCTCAGGCATAACGCTAACTCCTTATTTTGCCTCCTCTTTCAATTTCTAATATGCTCTTATTTTATGCTTTTTCATTCACACAAACATACATATAGTATATATGGACGATCAGCATAGTTTTATGTAGTAATGGATAAGAACTAAGATGTTTGAGCATGCATATATGTTTTAATAAATCTGTGAATATATAGTATGCAAATAACACACGGGGATGGTATCAACTTTACATAATCTTGTCTGCGGCATAATCTATAATTCGTTAAGAAATATCATCTAATGAATCTGTTACTGACAAACTGTTTGTTAGATAATGAAATGATCCTTTCCATGCCCTTTTTGTTGCTCTTGATCTTGATGAATGTCTAAAGCGATCACTACATATTATCTATTCAAAATCTGTTGGTGTATAACCCTTCACATCCTATGCGTGATAACAGTGAGCAGACAAGGGTTTTGCTGACAAGTGTGGCTTATGTCCATTTAAAGCATGCTGATGTTTCTAAATATACACGGAATCTTGCTCCTGCAAGCAGAACTATTCTGCTCTCAGGGCCAGCAGGTTAATCGCTTACTTGGACTATGATATTTTCTACTGATAAGGGATTTGATATTCTATGATGTTTTTATTGGTACTGTCGAGCTAACTGTATTTCCTACTTCTCCCTTTTTCATGTCTTAAAGAGCTTTACCAACAGATGCTTGCCAAGGCGTTAGCTCATTATTTTGAGGCCAAGTTACTGCTGTTAGATTTAACCGACTTTTCATTGAAGGTGAGTGTGTGTGTGAGAAGTTTTGATCCATATGATTTGTTTCTGCGTTCTTTTGTTAATCATGTAAATAATGGCTGGCTTGCTGTTTGAGCAGATTCAGAGTAAATATGGTTCTTCCAACAAAGAATCTGTAAGCAATTCCTGATTTATTTATTTTTTTTATTCCTGTATGGAATACTGCTGTTAACCATCATGGATAAACATGTTTTCTTTTCTTAACCTAAAGTTTGTTTGCTTGTCTTCTTTTCCTTTGTTTCCGATTGTAGTCTTTCAAAAGATCCACTTCAGAATCTACTTTGGAACGGCTATCCGATCTATTTGGGTCATTTTCAATCTTTTCACAAAGGCAAGAACTTAAAGGTACAATTTGGCTTACAACTTCCGACTCTTTCAAGAACTATATTCATAATCAACAAAAAGCTTTGTCAGTCTCTAGTACAAGGTTTTTCAGTCTTATGGTTTCAAGAATAAATTTTACTTCGTATGTGGAGGAAAGTGATAATAATGGTACTTCGATCTTAGATAGGGTATAGAAATGGTTGTGCAGATAGATTTATCTGGTTTATGGTTCATTCTCTTCATTGGGACAGTAGTCCATAGTTGACTATGAAATTAAAAAGAAAGGTAAAAGCCAAATCACTGATCAGGTGCATTCAATTGCAGGAAAAATGCACAGGCCTAGCAGTGTAATAGACCTCCAATCAATGTAAGTAGATGAACAAATACAACTTTTCCTGCCAGTTTATTTATATTATTGCTGAGTATTTGGCTTTTGCTTTGCAGGGGTGCCGAAGCATCTTGTAATCCTCCACCACTCCGTAGGAATGCTTCTTCTTCTTCAAACATAAGTGGCCTTGCTTCCCAAACCAATGCTACAAATTCAGGTCACTTGAAAGTTGATTTATTCATTTACTTGTCACGATCTACTGAAAATTCTGTTTTAAGTCCTGACCTAATCAAGGAATTCTACTAATGTCAGAAGCTTTCATTTAATGAAAGCCAAAATGAAGAGGTTACATTTTCATCATGTTTAATTGAATCCACAGCAGAAATTGGAGTCACAATCTGTATATTTCAGAAACGGTTTTCATGCGTTAGATTAAAAGATCTGAGTGTGAACTAGCACAGTTTACAGAAAAATTATATTCCTATTCCTATTCCTTTTCCCATTGCTTTCTGTCTCAAGCTTTCATGTATCTCTTCTCCCTCTCCCTTCAGCTTCTCTGAAGCGCGCAACCAGCTGGTCTTTTGACGAAAAGCTTCTTATACAGTCTCTTTACAAGGTAATACTACTTTTGATTTTATGGATATTTCACCAAAAGAGCATTATCAAAATTTAACATGGCTTTTAGATCATATTCCTCGACAATTCAAAAGTGGAAATTCACTTGCAGGTTCTGGTTTTCGTGTCAAAAACCTATCCCATTGTGCTATATTTGCGGGATGTTGATAAGCTGTTATACAAATGGCAAAGAATATATTACTTGTTCCAGAAAATGTTGAAAAAACTATCTGGATCCATTTTGATTCTTGGTTCACGAGTTATAGATTGTGGTAATGACTATGAAGAGGTGAATGAGAAGCTTGATTCACTCTTCCCATACACCATAGAAATCAGGCCCCCAGAAGATGAGTCACATCTTGTCAGCTGGAAGTCTCAATTGGAAGAGGATATGAAGATGATACAAGTTAAGGATAACAAAATTCATATCATGGAAGTCCTTGCAGCAAACGATCTCGATTGTGATGACCTAGATTCCATATGTGTGGAAGACACAATGGTTCTCAGTAACTATATAGAAGAGATCGTTGTGTCAGCAATTTCGTATCATTTGATGAAAAACAAAGACCCTGAATACAGAAATGGCAAGCTCGTTATTTCTTCCAATAGGTGAGATTCAAGACATTAATTGCATCAACTGTCAAAATTTGGTGAATAACTTTATCATATGTGAAACAGCTTGTCCCATGCATTGAGTATATTCCACAAGGGGAAATCAACTAGAGGAGACACGTTAAAATTAGAAGATCAAGCTGTAAAATCAGAGGTTTGCACTGCTCGACACGTCTTTACGTTGACTTGGATATTCAGTTATTTCTTGATTTCTATCATACCATGTAGTGATATACTTAATAAAATGCTCTCTTATTTTTCTTTCTTCATGAACATAAAGAAACAAAGCGAGGAAGGAACTGATATGAAATCAGAAGCAAAATCTGAAAATGCTGCTCCTGTAAAAAAGGCTGAAGCAGAAATATCAACTTCAGTGGGCAAGGCGGATGGTGAAAAATCAGTTCCTGCTCCCAAAGCCCATGTATGCCTCTATAAAAAATTCTTCTGTAACAATATTACCAAGAGAGTTATCTTAGGATTTAGAAATGCCCCGTTCTATTCTGATGAGAATCACTTACTATATATTCTGTAAATTTCACGTCATCCATTTGCACTGCATGATTCACTTTCAGGAAGTTCCTCCTGATAATGAGTTTGAGAAGCGAATAAGGCCTGAGGTAATACCAGCAAATGAGATTGATGTTACATTCTCTGACATTGGTGCCTTGGATGAGATCAAAGAATCCCTTCAAGAACTAGTGATGCTTCCTCTTCGAAGGCCGGACCTTTTCACCGGGGGCCTTCTAAAGCCTTGTAGAGGAATATTGCTATTTGGGCCTCCTGGCACTGGGAAGACAATGCTGGCAAAGGCCATTGCAAAGGAGGCTGGAGCAAGTTTCATTAATGTTTCCATGTCTACCATCACTTCTAAATGGTTTGGTGAAGATGAGAAGAATGTTCGCGCTCTATTCACACTTGCTGCCAAGGTCTCCCCAACTATTATATTTGTGGATGAGGTTGATAGCATGCTTGGGCAACGTACCAGAGTAGGGGAGCATGAAGCCATGAGGAAAATAAAGAATGAATTTATGACCCATTGGGATGGACTTTTGACAAAGCCAGGAGAGAGAATCCTTGTTCTCGCTGCAACCAATAGGCCATTTGATCTCGATGAAGCTATTATTAGGCGATTTGAAAGAAGGTACCTATAATAGTTCATGAGTTTATAGTATTAGTACTTCATATGCCTTGTGTTCAAGGGTGGGAGAAAGCAGGTGAGAGGTGCAATATGATAGCCAATGATTGAATTCAAGCTATCTCTGATATGTGAATGACAACCTCAAGACCATGAAGCTGAGTAATATTTTTTTTATCATTTGCAGAATTATGGTAGGACTACCGTCTGTAGAAAACAGGGAAAAGATTTTGAAGACTCTTTTAGCAAAAGAAAATATGGACAGCGAACTTGATCTTAAGGAACTTTCAACTATGACAGAAGGATATACTGGAAGTGATCTTAAGGTTTTTACTATTCTTTGATATTGTTCACATTGGACATAACTTTCGTGCAATAAGTGTTATCTTGGGTTGTGCTTTTAACTAGCCTACTTACTCACTGACATAACCTGTCCAATGTAGAACTTGTGCACAACTGCTGCTTATCGGCCCGTTAGAGAGCTAATTCAGCAAGAGAGACTAAAGAGTTTGGTAAGTGGTAACTTGACTTATTATTTCTAAAATACTATATAATCTTACAATTATGTGTTCATGTTAACTGCTGAATGAGGTTTTTGGTTTTCTTGGGGCAGGATAAAAAGCAGAAAACTGCCAAGAGACAGAATGAAGATGTCCAAGATAGTGAAGGTGGACAAGAAATGGAGCAAGAAATAGTTATTTCCCTTAGGCCGTTGAATATGCAGGATTTCAAAGAGGCCAAGAATCAGGTAACACAACTCGAACCAATAAAGAAGTATTAGCTTGTGGAGTTTGTCAACATAACAGAGTTTGATACCAGATTTCTTCTTCAATAAAGACCAATTCAAATATGTGGTCCCACATTCATGCCATTATTTGTATAAGGAATTCTTTTATTGGAACTCCTGTTGGATGACTTAAAATCCCAAGAAATTATTTGTTGCACTTTCATATTTTGTGACAGATTGACAGAACTAGTTAAATTAATCTGGTGATATCAATATATATACTGTTTCATCTGATCTATAACTTCTCGAACCACAGGTTGCTGCAAGCTTTGCAGCTGAAGGGGCTGGAATGAGTGAGTTGAAACAATGGAATGATTTGTATGGAGAAGGGGGTTCAAGGAAGCAGCAGCAGTTGTCTTACTTCCTATGAAGTTTACTGAGGCTGCAAAGTGCATTTTCAGTGGAACAATGAGGGAACATTTTCTTTCACTGCTACCTATCAGACATCTCCTTACACTTTCTGAGAATATATGTATCTGGTTTCCTTCTGCTTAGGATTTAAGCTATACAAAGGCTATGAATATGATACTTACAATGGTAACTTCTGTTACCTCATTAGAAAAATGTTTGTGGTTTTTGTCAATCAGTACAAGCAAAAGTAGCGATATTTATTGGCATTATATTTGTTGTATTAATGTAAATTAGAAATAAGAGATGATTCAGTGTGGGATTTGGCAGATTCAAAATCTTGATGAATTACGTGTAAAGTACCTATTGTTTTGTCAACCTCAATATAACAACATAATATAGATGTGCACAATTTATGTAACCAATAAATAATACATTTTTATTCTGAAAAGGCAAGACTTTAGAAAAAGATTTACGGAATAGAAAGGAATGAGACAGACAAACAAGTAATATCATATCTATTATAATCAAATTACACTTGTTAAAAAATTTCAAACTAAAAGTTTAATAAAAATAACCTAGAAGTGAATATAAACAGTGTTTATATTAAATGTAAAATTAAAATTACTAGCAAGTCAATACTATAATTTTTAGGAAGAAATAAAACAGAAAATAATGCTTAATAATCTCTATAATATTAAAAATAATAATATTTCAAACATACGTAAGCACAATTATTTTGATGTTGTAGTGTATCAATTTGGACAGGACATTCTACCTACGGAGAATAATAACGGTAAGATATTTAGTCATAAAAATAAAGATTAAAAACACTGTTTTAATTAACTGATATCAATTATTTTTTAGATTTATGTCAATATTAATTTCTGAGATGAAAAATGAAATTTAAAAATTACACATTTTTTATGGCTATGTGTAAGATATACTACTATATGTAATAATGTATTTTTTATTTTAAAATATATTTTAATAAAGTAAGTAGTTAAAGTAACAGTCACTCACAAATTAATTTTCCATATCTTTCATAAAACAATAAAATTTTCACTCCTCGTATAATAAAAATCTCTTATTCATTTTCATACACGTTACATCAATAACATTAAATAAGCCATTAATACTTAAACTCTATAATAATAAACACACAAAACCAATATGTTTTGTAAATGCAGTACTATTTCCAATTTTAGTTAAATAAAACTATACCTTTTTTTTAACTTTCTTATTTCTACAATATAAAAAACAACTTTTATAATGTTCTACATTGTTACTCAGCTATATTCTACATATTTTCCTTAAATGGTACAATACCGACATGTTATTTAGAAGAGAAAAACTTCTTATTTATACATCATCTTAAATATTAATTAAAATATTAAATGGAATATTAATTTCTTCTATTTGAGAGATTCAAATTCCCTGCTTCAACATATACTTTGTACATTGTTTCAAAAGCTTTAATTAAATAAAAAAAACAAAACTGTATCATACATACTAAGTTTTCTTTAAATAATACAATAGTACCATGTTATATGAGGAAAAAGTTTCTTATTGATACATCTAGATAAATATTAATTAATAAAATTAAATCAAATGTAAATTTCTTATATATAGAGATTAAAACTTTCCTACTTCAACATAAATCCTAATTAAATAACCAATGTATACCATTTTATAAGAAAAAATTACTTATTTTTATTTTTATTTACACTAACAACATTAATTATTAATTATAGGTATATATTTAAAATATGTTCTATAAATTAAATTTGAAATTTATTAAATAACAAAACTGTGTCGTCAATAAGTTATTTGAATATGCCTAAGTTTTACATTATAGCATTAAATATTATTGTATTAAATAATTTATTTGCAATTGTTGGATTATGTATTCTTTGAAAATATTCTATAAACCAAGATTTATTTATGTTTCAATAATATGTTTTTGCAAATGATATAACTATCATTAATACTTTCAAATTCCTCTCGACCTTATAAGAACAAATCTTCATTATATTCAAATAGTATTTTAAATTACATTAATATTTCTTTCTTTTAAAACATACATCAAGATAAGACGCATTAATAATTGCATCAACAGTTAAAAAAACCATCTTTTATTTTGCACAATATCTTAAAATAATAGCACAATGTAATTAAATTAAACATAAGAAAATTGCTGACGAAAATCTATATCAAAGAATTGTTGATAAGGTCAATAGCAAGGAACCATCCCATCACATTGCATCACCAACACTTGCTTCTCATGTTACAATCATCTTCCAGCTATACACAGTATATTAAATTTTCTTTATCACCAAACTCATTGTGGCAAAACCTTCACATAAAAAAAGGCTTTGGTCTTTTAGAACGTTGAAATTCCATAACCTCCTCAATTCTCAATCCACATTAATGGACATAAGAATACATCAAAAGACTAAATTACCTTCGTAATCAATTTACAAAATGGAAAACATTTGCTTCGTGTCTTAAGATAACAAATAATTATGATCAGACAAGAACAGAACTGGTAATAACATGAAATTAACAGATGTCCACATTTGAACAGGGAAAACATAATTTTTAGTAATGAACAAGGGCAGGCACTGGATTAAGTAGTTACCCGTCAATCCACTCGGAGATTGTTTAAGATCGAATACATACTTAACCAACACTTAAACGAAAGCATTCAAATGCAGGGAGTATATGTATTCATGTAAATACAAGCACAATAACAAGTCATCCATAAGCATATGGGATTCCTTGAGGGGTGTCCATCTAAGTAAACCAGTAGAAAAATACATAAGATAATTTTCCTCCACAATGTCTAGTAAGTAAAGGTACCTAAAAAAATAAAATATGACATGATTATAGGGTTTTGGCTGATGCTGAATCTAAATTTAACAGAACATTTGATGAAACCCCACTACAACATATTTGTCCGACTCTAGTACCATTTCAATCTTTCTTTTTATCTTTCAAAGGTCCTTTGGGTATCTTGCTCAAAACCTTCGCATCGAACACCGCATATTGCTTCTTAATCTCGGCAAACGCCTTCTCACCAAAAGAGTCCACTTGATCTTCGTATTTCTCATACAGCACAGGCACAGTATGAAGCAAAACAAAAGCTGTTTCACGAAAATATATAAACACATCACGTCGCTATATATACAAGACAATGTACAAACATATTTGAACTTCAAAGACAATGAGTATTAAAGGATAAAGAAAACACTACATTACCTATGTAGAACAACGTCAAAAAGTTCGCCCAACTGCCCAGAATAGAGAAAACCCATAATCCAGCAATCACCTAAATAATACAAAGCAAAAATCATACCACTTTTAACAACAGCAAATAAGTTGGAAATCCTAACAGAAATCTACAAAATCTTATGACACATAAATTATCGTCGTCCCCCAACTCAATACTAGAAAACTTCCAGGTTATTAATATCCATTGGCCATAAAGCCAATCAATAGATTGCAAGTGTAGAGAACATGAAATGGAATCAACATACTGATAAGAACTTCTTGAGATCCCTTCCGGATGCAATATCCCTTAACACTGAAAATGCCCGATTAATCTCAATTCTAAGAGCAGAGGCAAATTGTAAAATAGGTTCCTCTGGAATGTGCACCTGTGGGATCTTTGGCGGCCTCCTAATGAAAAGTAAAAAAACAAGCAATTTATATTATTGAATAATCGACCGAAGTTCAGAAAGCCAACTAAAATTAATACAGTGTCAAAACCCTACTTGTTGATGAAAGTGGATGCATTGGACCACAAGAACAAACCCGCGAGGGCAAGTATTACGAAGTGGCAAACCAAAGTGAGGAGGTGATATTCAAGCAATTCAAACAGAATCCATATGGCTGTAGCAACTCCGAGTGTCGATGCTGATATCTTCTTATTTCTCCACAGAAAAACATCAGCCGCTGTTGCATAACAAAATAATTTAGTTAAAAAAACGCAAACACACAAATCCCCGAAAACCCAATATTAATAATTCAAAGTTAAATTTAAATTAATTTAATGTCCAATACGTGAGATAAATCAAGAAACAATATTATAGTAAAGATGACTCCTCAATGATTGTCTCCGCAAATTAAAAGATGTAAAATTTGAACAACACCGCACGAAAATCCACCAATGATCACAGCTAGAATGTTCGATCTTTTAGAGTACATATACTAATTGGGGAGGCTTAAAAAAAAGATAACAACTAGAGGAACAGGAGATAGCAGATCTAAACCATAAACTCTCTCAATCTTTTCTTATCCATCACAGTCGTTCAAAAAAAAAGGAGAGAAACAGGAACAACGATCGGAACAACCAAGATCTCCTAGAACCTCATAAACCCTAGACCCACTATAGCCCAACTAAAGTATATGACTCAAAAGCAAGGAACGGTTTCTTGATTCAGAATTAAAGAAAGTAAATGGACTCGTAGCTGAGAATTGGGAAGACAAAATACGAACTAATATAAATTAAGAATGATGAAAAACCAGAAAATACAATCGCATACGTTTTCCGCCACCAAGAACATGGTGAATGGGTTTTTCCCTTCCGAATAGCCTGAAAACCTTTGACTTCAGGGACTCAGAGGGCCCAGTTTTCTCGTTGTCGGAATCGGAAGAAGAGGAGGAATCATGGTCGTGGATCTTCCCGGAAATCTTGTCCAACAAGGATTCACCCTTAGCCTCCTCGTGCTCGTGGTGCTCCGCCATCACAGAATCGCCGATCAGTGGAAGCGTCTAGAAGGAATAAGAAACTCCCCTTTTCACAACCAGAGAGAGAGTGTGAGTTTGTGTGTGCTAAATCAAAAGTAACCCTCGCTATCTAACATTTCCATCTCTAAATAGCGTGGCTGATCATGATCAATGCATCTCAGCCGTTCGATTGTAGGACCCAAAATGCCATTAACTGAGTTCGGGTCTGAAAATGTGATCCGACCCGATGTGGGTTTCGTTTCGCTAGCGCCAAGGGACCCGAGCCGTTGAGAAGCTTAATTTAAATGACATGAATTTGGACGCGTGGCATCAACTCCGTCACCGATGCCTCAAAGTCACCCACGCGGTTCAACAAACAAAATATCGCCTTATTGCAGCACACAGATTTGCGACACGTAGGACTCTTTCTGTGGGGACCATCTTACTAGATTCCCGTGTACAATTAATTTATTATTACTTATTAATTTTAAAATGTATGAAATTTAAATCTAGAGAATGACCTAAACAACTTAGCTCTTAAGAAAATGGAGTGAACGAAGAAACGATCTTAAGCGGTGATAAATTTGACAAAAAATAGCCGGCCCGGTCCGGCCCGGCCCGGCCCATGATTGAAAAAGGTTGTGGCATTTGGTAATAGACAATTAGCAGAATCTTCGGGGTGCATGTAAAGCAAAGGTGGGAGCAGTGTGCGTGATACGTGTCCCACATCCATGAGAAAACCTTCTGATTCATTTCAGTTAGTCCACTCTCATTGGTATCAACACCTCGCCACTGTGGAGTTTACTTTCAAGATGAAATCAATATCATTGTTAGTGTTAACAAAAAAATTACATTTATCAAGACAATACATACACCATCGTCTCATATGTTGATGTTATAGCCCATGTAAAATCTCTTCGTATTATTCTTTTATTTGCATCATCGTCATTATTTATTTTCGGTTCGTTTTAATTTTTAGTATGAATAGTATATTTTGATCTTCGACTCATATCAGTCACTTTTGATCTTTGGTCCAAGTAAGTTTGTTTTACTGGAGCAAATTGGTGCGAAGTTGTCATTATCAGCATTTCCTCAACTGCTAAGAGGTGATTTGTCAAACAGAGGAAGGGCACACCAAATAAAATTCTGATGTGATCAATCGGTAGGATCGAAAAGAGTTGACTAACAAGGTATTGATCCAATTCCATACTTTAATTGGAGAAAAAGAAATCCCACACTTTGACTGATTGATTGATTATTTATTTATAAATTTCTTTATGTTTTTGAATTAGCATAATGTTTAAGATAAGATGAATCTACTTCCTTTGCCGACTTTCATGTCCTAACACAAAGAGCCAGCGCCTCCCAAGACAGATAAATAATTGAACATAAGCGCGAAAAGTAGAAAACAATGATTTTATATATACGAACTTGTGTTCCAGCGTAAAAAAAATTAAAGGAAATAATGCAACAATCATTCAATGAAGGAAAACCAATGACTATGAGGAAAAGAAGTCCAAAGGAGATTTATGCATCTTATTGCTAACTTGGTTGTTGAGAATGAGGGCGGTACAACCACCCTAGTTGGAGGTAAAACAAACACGTAGAGCTTAGTTTTCTGGGTTGTGGGGCTCTCCCAAACAAAAAACGACATTCCTTTTTCATTTCCTAATAATGATTTTCAATTTGTATGCTTACAAGAACATACATTGATAAACTACAAACATCCATTATAAATAACTAGAGCAGTTGTTTATAAAATTGAATAGTCTGGTTTAAAATTAATGTTTCTTTAAAGGTTACGATTGCTGTTATTGGTACATAAGGAGAAAACATTAACCCTATGTTTTGGCGGGGTTAGAAAGTGATTACCTTATTTAGCTGAGAGAGGTTGATGCAGAAGGCAGAGAAAGCAGGGCAGGGATGAAAAGCAAAAGGAGTTGGTGGAGTTGCTGAACTATGTGTCTTCTTGTTTCTGCGTGTTCTGTGGTTACTCTCTTGCTATTACATCCTAGATCTATATATTCATGTTTCAATGGAAAACTGGTATTATGGACATTTGGAATGGAACAATGTTATGTTATTTATTCGACAACATTTTATACCATAAAACTCTGTTTTCTTTCTTCATCCCTCTCATCCATTGTTTAGTTGCTGGTACCAATTCTTATGTAGGAATATCCTTTAGAATAATAAATGCTAGGTTGAAGGAGTTAGTGAGATTCGTCCTTCAGTAACGAATATGCGTTGGCTATACCCTCTTACCAATTAAAATTTGGGCCGGTACTGGTTCCGCATATGGGTCACTACAATGCATAGTTCAGCCCATCCTGAGTCTCCCTTTTTTGAATTGTGAAATCCGAAAATATGAAAATGACTTTCAAAGTTTACATTTTGAAATGTAATTTTTTAATATATTTTAGAATATAAATTTTGAAATATGTTTTCGAATCCAAAATTATTTTTTGAATTAGATAATTATAAATGCATTTAAAAGTTTAGGTACACGTATAACTTTTACTTTTTTTATTATAAGTTTAATGAAAGACCATTTAAGGTTTATGGATTTTATGGAGGTGCAGGAAGACAAAAGGAGGTGTAGGAAAAACCAGCCTTCGGCCCATGGTCTCATAACCCAACCCAACACATCCAATTCATAAACTTGCACATGTTACACAAGCCCAAATAGTAAAAAGAAGTACGTATTCATTCACTTAGATGTAACGCTGCAAAGGCATTTCCAACTACTAACGCAACCTTTTATTTTCTTTCACTATTCCAAATTTAATTTTTTAAGTAACAAATTATTTTTTTTATTCATAGCAGATGCTCAATATCTAAACAACTCAGTCTCCTTTGAAAAGTAAAACAGTTTTTTCATAAACTAAAAATAGCGAATATCTGTAAATGTTATTTCTTACAACTTATAGTAAATTTGATTTTTCATTCATATAAATTAATTTTAATTTAGAATGAACATAACTTAGTTGGAACCTTATCATCAAATTTTTTATTTTTTATATAAATTTCCCTTACTTTTTTTTCCTTGTTCTTGAATCGTTACCATAAATTAGTATCTTAGATTTTTTCCACATTATTTCTAATTTGTCATTTTAAAAAAAAAATTAAACTACATAAACTAGGTTAGTAGTCAACAAACCTTGTTCATGAATAGTTATTTTTCCTTTACCGACAGAAAAGTAAATAAAATGAAGTTAAGTGAGATTGGAATAGTGAAGTATCTATAATTAAGAAAAGTTTAGAGATTAAAAGTTAAAATGGGTGGATTAGAAAAGTTGAAAAAAACATAAGAAGCTTTAGGAGACATGGTATGCAGAAGAATGCCCCTTTTGCATATGGATGGCCAGTGATTATTGTTGTTTGGAAAGAAGCCATTGCATTACGTGGAAATCAATGAAAATATATTCTTTTACTTCTTTCGTGCTTACAGAAAAGGATGTTTTCTGTACAAATCCCAATTTTCGCACGAATCCGTTTCAGGTTTAGTGCTACTTTATTTGTTGGAACAGGAAATAGCTATCCTTTATGGTACAAGCAACTCTTTTTTTTTTCGTTTTACTTGCCAACATTTCTCGATATGTCAAAGGAGAATCGGTAGAACCTATGGCTTTAACTACTTTGCACTGCATACCTATGTAGTTTAAATAACTTTTCTTTTGGATTAACAAATTTATATTTCAATTTACCATTAACTTTTCTATAATGACAATATCCAAACACAAATTATAAATTATGTTATTCTAAAATTAATTTTGTAAACACCAATTTTATTAGCACACATATAACGAGACAACTTGACAACTGAGATTTTTCTAACACGTATATATGATGATTGAATCTCATTAGAATTAAAGTTGTTAATGTCCTTTTTTGTTTCTACGTTTTAAAAATAAAAATAAATTGATTTAATTATTTTAATTTAATTGTGTTAATTTTTATTTTATACACGGTCAACAAAATATCAAGTTGATATTTGAGTTAAGATATGTTAAATATTATAAATAGATTAAAATTAAAATTTTAAATATTGTTTGATTTATCTAAAATTATTATTTTAGTTAAGTTAAGAGAATTATATTTGTTTATTTCAACAATGATACGTGAACGAATTTCAATTTTAAATTAAAATTTATAAATTAAAAATATATTTAACATTAACTTTACTTAATATGAGATTTGTACTCGTGATAAAACATTAGCTTTACTTAATACGAGATTTGTACTCGTGAAATTGATAAAGTAGTACATTATTCAAATTTATACCTCTATGTATAAAATAAACTAAGAAAATGTTTTTTCACACCAATATAATTCCTTGACATTTATTTTGTAAGGCTAACATAGTTATTTTAAAAAAAAAAAGTTTAGTATAAAGAAAGAGAGATAAAGGATAAAATAAGTGAATATCATTGGAGGTGTAAAAATTTATAAATGTTAAAGTAATGAAATTCAATAAACTTCGACTATGAACACTGACATAGACTAACATTACATTGAAAATTGACACATGAATTTTAAACCTAATTTAATTTTTTTTTATAAAATGAAATTTATATTTATTTATATATTTTAAATATTGAATTTAATCTTTTTTTATAAAATGAAATTCACATTCACTTGTAAAGATAACATAATTATTTTAAAAAAATAGTTTAGTATTGTACCGTACGATCGTACGATTTCCTGCACACAACTTAGGCCGACCATCCACACCTAGGTCGACCATCCAGGCCGGTCAATCACCCTGGTCGATTACATGGTTAGCTTATAAGCGGTGATAGCTGATTAAAGCCCTTAATGGAGATTAATGCGTGATTGGGCCGTCATCAGGCCCACGAAAGGTAAAAATCCATTACACCCAGTATAAATAAGAGTCTCAGGTATGATTTCTAGACAGATTGCACACGCTGCATATTATACATTACTTGCATCCCTTGATAATCGTTCGGTCACTTAACTGACTTGAGCGTTGGAGTGCCTTTGACACGTACCCGCCCACTCGGCTTGGAGAACGAGGAGGGAGAATAAACACTACAACTGGGATACGAGGAGGAGAGAGCCAGTCCGATCTTCGCCAATGTGTCCAGTCCACAACAAATAGATAATCGTCCGGTCTTTCACACCACCTGAATTACTCGAAGCAACGCCCGCCCGGTCTTCAACCTGGAGTTCTTTGGAATACGTCCGTCTAGTCTCTGGTTCAACTCAGACTATTTTAAGGGATCCCAAACCACACTGAAACAAGTATTAATAAAGAAAGAGAAATAAAGGATAAAAAAAGTGAATATGAGGTGTAAAAATTTATAAATGTTAAAGTAATGGAATTCAATAAACTGTCACTATAAACACTAACATACACTAACATTACACTGAAAATTTAGACATAAATAAATTTTAAATCTAATTTAATGTCACAAAAAATTAGCTTGTAAAATAAAATTTACATTCATTTATATATTTTAAATTAATCTTATCTTTGATATAAAATTTTATATGATCACTCGATTCGTGAGAGAGAGCTGCAGCTTGAACACCCAAGAATGAACACTTTGGTGGGGAAATTCCCTAATAATGAAGCTGGTAGAAAAGGACATTCTGCATGGTTAAACATTAAAATTTCTACCTTGGAGGTTGATTTGTACAGTGATTGATAAAAATAAAAGTTTATCTTCAACAGTGAATATATATATATAGCTAGTACATCATAGTTTTGGGTGAAATCAGACATTAGCCAGTGTCTACCAAACAACAAAACGGTACCTAACGTGTATGGTTTGATAAATGATGCAGAATCCTACCAAGAATAGTGATACTGAAACTTAAATCAGATGGGGTGTCTAGCATGATGCCATTCTCTTGATTGATAATTATTTTGTTCTTTGATTAGAACTTTGAACTGATAAATGCCATAGATACAGAAACTTCATCACCATCATGTCTCTGCTACTCTTCAGACCTGCAACCCTGAGGACTGTCCCCATTTTCTTTCTTCACATGTGAACTAACTCAGAGAATATCTATATATATAATTCATGTTTTTTTACTGAGTTTTATGTCAATACTTTTCCAGTAAAACACTGATGGTATAAATCAGAATTTGGAGCAATAAATAATATCGTTATATTTTAAAAAGTGGAACACGCATAAACTTTGTGTAAAGGGTTGACAGAACCATGCAGTGTACATTGTAGAGTACTGTCCAATGCAATTCAACAATGGAAGAGAGGCCCCATAAAGTAGCAGGTGGGTAGGTCTGCATTTTGCAGCCTAAAATTACAGCAAAAAACTGAGCCCCGCCTGCAAGATTATTTCATTCCAATAATCTCAATTTTAATTTCTGTCAGGAGATTCGTTAATGCAATGTTTATTAAATCTAAGATTTTTAAATCACCCTACACGATAAAAATGAATTTTTCTTAAAATAAAGGTAATCAAATGCACAAATATTTAAAGGTAAGGTGCGAAAAAGTTAATACAATCTTCCCAAATAATGTTGTCCATATATATTTAGTTTAGTTGATGGGGTCATTAGTTTTTTATTAACAATGTTGTATTAAAAGATAACTAAAAATGGTATAATAATACAGCCACAATATGAAGAAAAAACAAAAAATATTTTCCGTTATACCAGGTTGGTAAAATCAACCCCAACATTATTCTACTTTACCAAAGACTACATAGATTTTCAGACACTCATCACGAGATATTTCTTAATAATTTTTTCTAATTCTATTTTAATACACGTTACGATTGTCTTAATATAAACTTGGATGATGTTTATAATAAATAATTTAAATCCTGTAGTTATATTTTGTTATGTTATTTTTCGACACTTTCAAGGTGTGAATAAAATAAAATAAATAAAAAGTAATTCTATGTAATCAAATTTTAATGTATGAAAATATATCATGTACAAAATAGAAATTTAAACAGCTGCCCTTTCATTGGAATACTTTGTTTTAATCATGGTCGATTGTGTGGTACTGGTGAAACGGAAATGAAAAGAAAATGATGTAATGTTTTTTTTTTTTTTTTGTAAAGATTAATGAATGAAAACGCATGTTGAGGTTTGAATAGGAATATGGTTTAATATACATTGATCTTTCCGGTCATGATTTGCATACTTTAAGATACTAAATTGGGTGATGTGTTAGTATCTGGTATAAGAAATGCTTGAAATAATATATTAAGGTATTATATATTTTTAGACATTTATCTTTTTCTCATTAGTGACATTGTGGCTGAATTATAATCTAGAATATATTGTATGAATAATCTCTTAAATTAGTTTTTAATTTTGTATGTTACAAATTTAAATAATATTTCGATAATTACAGGTCATGGATTCCAGATTTTGAAGAATTCAAAAATTTCAAAATGAACCAAATATTTTAGACAGAATAAAAAAAATTAAATATTTTTTAGGAACCTTTTTTGTATATATAAAAAAGTTTATAAGCTCATTTAAATTATTAAATTAAAAATTTAAGTTTATATTCTTACCTTGAAAAATAATTGAAAATTTATGTTTTATATTTATATATAAAAAAGAAAAGTTTATAAATAAATAAATAAATAAATAAATATATATATATATATATATATATATATATATAAGTTTATAAACATTTCAATGATAAAGAAAATTACATAATTCACATTTATATAAATATACACATATCTATCATTTGACAAATAATAAATATATATAGTGATAATCTATTAATTACAAATTATTTCAATAATTATTCTTTTAGAATAATCAATTATTTTAAGTAATAATTGATAACTTTGTCATTTCTTATTTTAACTAGGATAACCAATTATTTCAATAAATTTCTAAAATAATATTTAATTCTTTTGTGTATCTTGCTATTCTAACCATTGTACTATTACAAATGAAACATTACAAAAGTTTTATTTTTGAACAATCCATCGAACATCAATTTCTTATTATTTTTAAAAAATTTATCATCAAAATTCTTTTAGCTTGAATGTAATCTGTTGCTAATAAATATCCTCTAATGATGATGTATAGTTTGATGATAGTTCCTAATTTTACAAACAATTTGTTAAAGATATTGAAAAATTTAATTTTGAGAAAACTCTTTCTCAAGTTATCTTGTATGTAATAGCACACAATTTTAACAAGGTAAGAAAAACAGGAATTTACCTAGTTTTTTTTATTGATTAATTCATCCTATAACTCAAAACTATGTCTAATTTTCAATCATTTGATTCAATTTTACTATAGAAACTAATGTTGCAATTTAGAACATTAGTATCGGATCGAGTCGTAGTTATTTCTAACTAATATGTCAAGTATTGTTTTAAAAGATAGTCAACTTTAATTAATTCCTCAAGTATTCTTTTCGAACATAGTTATTTTTAAATATGATTCTAAGTGTTTTTTTTAAAATATAACCATTATCAACAAAGACAAATAATTGTCTAAAAAATAAGATAAAAGATCATAAGATAATTCACTACAAAGAATAACATTTTACTATCTTTACAACATTTAAATACTCCACTACTAGTTTGATAATAAACACCATAATATTGATAGAAACATCCTAACACCATAAACACCATAATATATATATATATATATATATATATATATATATATATATATTTAATGTTCTTAATTTGAAGAGCATTATACATGTTTTAGAAAACAACATAATGGTTTAATAAAGAAATAAACAAACGAGGTTCGAAAATTGAAAATTAAATTAAAATATTTAAAAAAACTCTATCACTTAGTATCCTCCCTCCAAACCTACTATGTTATTAGTCTTTCTGACTTGTCTCACATGGCATGACTCACCTGCAATCAACCAAACTCTGAAACCAAAACAAAACCCACACTTCTCTTCTCTTTTCTCCCCCTTCCATGGAACCCTTCAACTTCCTCAAATACTGGAAAGGCGCTGCCAATGCCACCCCTAACGACCCTTTCTTCGACTTGGAGTTGGCCTTGACCGACGAAGACGATTCCCAAGACGACACCAAAGGAACTCAAAACGACGACGACGATGACGACCAAGATCATAACAACCAATCAGAACCAGACTCAGACTCCGACTCCGACTCCGACTCCGAGAAAGAGTTCAACTTCACGCTTTCTCCTTCCGCTTCCTCCGACCACCCTACAATTTCCCTCTCTCCCTCTCACCACCTCGTCTTCAACGGAGACATTCTTCTCAACTCTCAACCCAACTCCAAGCCTCACTTCAGTGCCTCCTTCTTCAAATCCGCCACCAAGCTCCGCGTCTTCATGTTGGGCCTCAAGAAGCCCAAGCCCAACGCCCACAACAAACAGCCCAACACCCACTCCAAGAAAAAGCTTTTCACCGTCAACTTCAAGGTGGAAGAGGTTCCCATCGTCTCCTTCTTCACCAGAGATAACAGCTCCAGAGCTAAACCCTCCAACACTCAAAACGCTGACCAAACGGAACCGTCACACGCCCAGATTGAAGACAAGCGCTCAATGCCAAAGTATTTGAAAATGGTCAAGCCTCTCTACGTCAGGGTTTCTAAAAGGTACGCCGAAAAGCTCAGGTTTTCCGACCAGGTCGACGGCACTTCGCCGGAGTCTGCACCCCCTTGCTCTACGATGCAGGAGAAATCCCCGACGGAGGCTGAGGGTTCTCAAACGGAGGGAGCCGCCCCCGCCAACGTGAAGGGGCAGAAACAGGGGAATGTTCCTCTGCCTGCTGGCCTACGCAAGCATCTAGGCAAAGGTCGTGCGACAACGCCGCCGCCGCCGCCGTTCGAGTCTTCGAAACGGCGTGATGATTCGCTGTTGCAGCAGCATGATTGGATTCAGGGTGCTATTTTGCATTGTAAGAGGTCCTTCAATGCTGCTTCTGGTAAATTACTATTTTGTTTTCTTTTCCCCTCTGTGGGACCATTTTTATGTTTTTATCATTATTGAAAACTGGTAAAAGTGCAGTCTATTTTTTGCAGTATAAGGATAGATAGAAAAGAGGTAAAAAGTAAAAAATGTCTTTAGTGACAAAATAAAAGATGCGTGCTAGTATCAATATGTTGCAAGTTGGTTAAGTTGTGGTAAGAAAGAAGTTGATTTCTGAAATTACATATGTTGAAAAATACTTGTTCAGAAATTATCTATCTGGAATTACGCTTGATTAATCGTCAGAAATTTGATCAGATAACTACAAGGAACTTACAAAAAGTTTGCTGTTTGGAGAGTTTTATTTGAATTTATTTATGGACTTTGTGGATGATTTATATATATGCAGAATGCGAGAGTTCTGAGCTGCCACAACCTGCGTGCGATCCATCGGGCGACGTATCTCTTGAGTTATCTGAAAAATCTACGACTGAGAAGTGATGAATAGCAGCATTTATGTATGTATATTGTAACGGTGTTGTTTCTGTGAGAGTGAAAGAGGAATGAGATGTTTTTTGATAAATTGAAGTGTATGGTAGGTACCACAGGCAGGACTTTTGAATGAACAGTGTAATAGAAGTAGGTCTGATGAAGAATTAGGTTTGGGTGGTGGAAATAATGGTTGTGTTGAATTTTTTCTAAGATGGCCTATCGAATCAAACAATATATTTTTTTTTATCTTCAAATTGATATTGAGCTTGTCGATCTAATTAACATCTTTTTAGAACATTAACCACAATAATCAAAATCTAAAATGTTGAAATTTATTTTAACGATTTGTTTTTACTCATTTTAAATAATAAATAAATCATTCAACAAAAAGAAGAATGTAGAGTAAAACGATTGATATTGTTTTGGGTTTTGGGAAGGGAAAGTGAGATGTTGACTGAGACAGAAGTGAGTATTTAATGTGTAACACCAAAAATGAAAGTGAAAGGGACAAGTAAAGAGAAGAAGAAGTAGAAGAAGAAGAAGAAGGATCTCTTTCTTTGATTTGAGCGTGCATGCTGTGCCATGCCATGCTTTGCTTCTCCAACGTCTCTCATGCCTTTTAGGTATCGGAATGGGTGAAAATCTGTCCCTTATCCTTTTCGGAATAATCTCTGCTTTCCATTATCCAACTCATCATTCTATTTATTTACTTCTACCAATTATCTTCCTTTACAACTTTATTTTAACAATTTCTCTATAAAAAATCATTCACTTTAATATAACACACTCAGAACAATTTAAATGATGTGAATGAACAATTATAGTAAATTTTCAGTGTTATAATAACTCCCCATTACAGCGCATTAATTCTTTCCAGTCACACGAGACAATAAGATCTCGGTAACCATCAAAGTAACAACTCGTCAAAACACTAAAGATTGACTTGGAAAAGTACAAAGGAAAATATGACCTAAATCTTACTTAAATATCAAAATAATGCAAAACTTGTTATTCTCACACCCAATAATACTCAAGCTCTTCTGATTTTCTCCTTTTTTGACTCGTGACTGTTCGTTTTAGTAGTCCGTTTTTCAATTGATCGGATTATTTACAAAAGCTATTCTAATATTTAAGTATCAATTATCTTACTTATATTTCTATTATTATCTTTTTAGATGCTTAATCACAGTCCAATAATGAGATAACCATGTTTATGCAAGTAATTAAAGAATTATAATTTAAACTTAATTGATGCTTGATTCTTAAATTAGAGACTCCGATACTGGTAACTTCTCTGGGTCCGTATAAACAATATTTCCAACTTTTCATAATATAAAACCAAATTTCAAAAATGACTTCAATAATAGTACTACTTCCCAGTCTTAGGATAACAACATTAATAAAAGGAAACTCTTTTCTAAGAAAATTCATAACAATAATATAGAAAAAATCAAACTAGTTGCAAAAACTAGTTACTTATATTTAATTTCACTACTTTTATTTTTAAAACTAAACATTTTTTTTTTCTTAACTATTGTTTCTTAAAACTTGATATTAGAAATAAAATTGAAATTAAATGAAATTTTAAGATAATCTCTTTAAATGAGGTACAGTTAGTTAACAATTTGTTTATACTAATTAAAATTCATTTTTATTAAATCCTATATCCAAATTTTGATAAAACTTTTAACTCAATTAATTGAGACCCTACGCCAAAACATGTCTTTTTTTCTACTTTTCAAGGCCCTTTTATACTAATTGTCTCAAAGGTTATTAGATTGATTAACATTAAACTCTTAATTATTAAAAGAATCTTTAACTTAATTAGTTGAATTTTTACAAATGGATTTAATACATCATTCTATTTTATCATTATAATATATTTTTTAATTTCTTCATTATTTTCAACGCTGTCAATTTAGTTTAATTTTATAAAAACTCTTATAAGCATACCGGTTGAATTCATTAAATTTAATAAATTTAATTAATAATAACAATTTGTCAAAACTTATATATTTTAATTATTGACATTATATCCTCGTAATCTCTTTTAATATACAGATGAAAGTATCCCTGTTAAAGACATTTGTTTTTAAAAAACTAATGAACTCAAGTAATTTGAAAAAAAAAAAAAACTTAGAAAAATAATCTTGATAAAGTTCTGGAAAAGGTCTATAGAAAAGACCAGGAAGAGAAGGAGTAATAGATAACATTTACCATAGGATTAACACAAATCATATATCCATAATCAGATACAATTAAACTGCGGAAAATTGAGCAACCTACAAACACTAGCAATTTTCCACTGCTATCATCATCCTAACAAATTTCACAAAGAATTAACATCAAAACCAACCTAAATATCAACGTTTCCAAGACAATTGTCACCATTTTTAATCGACCCAGTGGTGATGTTGTATGTGATCGTGCAATTCATCTCAACCACAACTTTCCTCGGAAAAATGTTTAGTATTTTGACCTTACCATCAATCCTGGTATAGCTGCTGATATTCAAAGCCTGATCCTTTAAGTCAGTATCCAAATTTGGAATCGCCAGAAGCTTCTTTGCCATAATCTCCATGGTGGTGTTGACCCTTATGGTTCTTCTGGGCTTGGCTTTCCCCGATCGAGATTGACCATCACCTATTTCCTCTCCACTATAGTAAACATCGGTCCAGGCGTTTCCAAAGCTGAAGGTAAAAGCGTTTGGATTCTTCACAGATATATCAGCAAGAATCGTAACGTTGTCAGTAGCACCGTTGGCGAAAGTTCCACTGATAAGGGTAACCCCATTCATCCTCACCCGGGGGTCTTTGACATTGTAAACGGTGAAGCCCAAGACCAGTACTATGACCACAAGTAGCACAACAATTGCAGTGGCACAACCGCAGCACTGGATAAACTTTCTTATTCGAATGTTTTTTCTGTGTGTGAATGAGTAGTCTTGATCTTCTTGTGAGTTGAAGTGGGATGATGATATGAATGGAGCCAAGGGCTTGATCTGCTGATCAGGACTCTGCTGAGCCATGCTGATTTGTGATGGTAGTGGGAATTTAACTTAGTATGAGATGGTCTTCTTGAAACTATACATTATGGCTAACTAGCAAATGGGTGGTGGGTACTTAGATCAATTTCCAATATGAAATGTCTTCAAATGGTTGATTCCACGTTGATAGCGACAACTCTGTCTCCTGCACCTGCGATGTAATTGACATGATAAATTTAGTTATTAAATATAACATTTTTGTTTTGTCTTGAATACTAATAAAATCTTGTTGTTCAGGTATATATATATATATATATATATATATATATATATATATATATATATATATATATATATATATATATATATATATATGATCAGATATTGGTGGTTTTCGATCTCCACATATGATAAGAGAGTGACCCCATGAATAAATATTAGTATTTTTGTGCAATTAATTTTAAGTTTTTGGTTGAAAATCTTGTATTGATCAGAAATGGTAAAAAGAAGAAAAAAAAGGTTATTTGTCTTGACCTTGAGGTATTGAGAATTAAGGAATTATTGGTTGATGTTTTCCTGAACGCGTTTCCAGTATTTGCACGGCTTGACCGATGACTAAATGGGAAGTTACTTAAATTAAAGGTAAAGAATGATTAAATGTACTTGATTTATGGACTAAAAAATTGAGATGATGATTCAAGAATAGTGACTTTGAAGGATTCTAGAAATAGGAGTGAGGGAAAAGACACATCCGGCCTGAAGGAATATGAAATGCAGCAGTGCAGAGTATTGGATCAGCAAATGCGTTGTAACAAACTAAAAAATTAGGCCAGTTTCATTCCACTACCTTATCGATTTTCGCCGTTGAGAATGTGGCAATTAAATATGTTTTGATTTGGTCATGAAGACCCAGCTTAGCTTTTGGAAAATAATTTTAACACTTTGATGGGGAAGTTAATTAATATTCAAGTCATCAAGCTCAATCCACAGGATTCTAATGTTGGTAGTCCCCACCATTTTATCCATCTCATTTCCCTTACACGGTGAATTGGTCAAAGAGATATCATAAATCCTTCTTCATAGAGCCATTTTTCATTTTCTTATTTGCTTTTTCCCTTCCATTTCACAAAAGCGGTGGCACTGAACCCTTTCAGCCCTTTGGGCTTGCATTTTACACAAGACGTAATGCATAGGGCCACTTTTATCAGTTGTTCATTTAGTGTATCATACGGATGTTGGATCTAAATAAAAATGTATTCATACTCTAGATCCTCTCTATGCGCCGAGCCATCTGCTCTCAATTGCTCCACAATATATAATAAGATTAATAATATCACAAAGAACTTTAGTAACGTGTTTGATATTTTTTTTATTTTCATAAATTCTGACATGCAGGTCAGAAAATAAACAACCAATAACTCTTACTGAATAAATAGTAATTTGTAATGTAAAATTTTGTATATTTCAAATGGCGCATACAGTTGTGTATTTACAATTTCATTTCAGCTGACATTGAACAAACCCCTTCTCCATTATGCAGAAGAGATTAAGCATCTGGACTTTATTTCACGCACATCCTTTCCATCCAAACGAGGATTCAAGTAGGACTTGTTGAGGACGTGTTTAAATCGTATTCAAAGTATTTGCCGAAAAAATGACCCAAATGGAACCTTACTGAAGAATTTGATATTAACATACTCCTGATCTGGCTCGTAAACTCTGTGCAGATAGTTTTAATATGCATTGACTATATGAGCACCAGAAAATATCATCGTGGCTCAATAGTTTAAGTCGTGTTCACAAACCAATAGTTTTACTTCATGTATATAATCAAATAAATAAATAAAGGTTAAAACTATTGATCACTTTGAAAAAGGAAAACACTATACCGGTTTCATTTACATAGATATGTATAATCCCCCTCTCCCCGTTAGAACCCAAGCAGAAGCAGAGGTGATTCATTTGCCTCACTCTGAGTTCTCAAGAATTCCTGGAATCCCCTGGAAGGAAAAATGAGAAAGTTGCTCTTGAAAAGGTATCCCAGCCACATTCTTTAGTCCCTTTACCTTCTATTATCTTTTTCAAAAATGTCCATATCCAATTCACTGTGGATCTATCTGCCAACAGTCGATGTGGCTCCACAATCAGGTCAGCATCTCCAACGTAGTTGTATCGACACTCTAGGTGGTGGACGGTACCACTGCGCTTATCTCTTTAGTTATGAGGCCACATGTATACTGAAATGCCAAGCAATCTTGCTGGCTCTATGTACAATGCTTCACATCTATACAAAAAGGTTTTACTTGTTGAATATTAATCATATAATATGACCACGCCAAGTTACTAAAATGACGGGTTTAAGTTGCGAGATGACCCTGTTAACTTTTAGTCCGTTTGGGAGTGCTCAGCCCAAATTCTTTAGAAGTGCTCCTTGTGGAACTCAAATTTTGTTGGACCCTTTTCATTGAACTCGAAGCAGAGCTTGTTCAGTTCTTTGGCCAAAACTGGTGCACCACAATAAAATACCCCTGATCCGAATCATGATAGCCATAATGTCAGTAAAGGGAGAAAATAAAAGGAAGAACGAAATAATATTTTTGAGATAAGTGTATAAAAGAAGATAAAAAAGTGAGACAAATAAAATTTTGCAATACCTAAGACTTACTTGACGTGTTCAAATGATAACATTGAAAAAAGAGGGTCAAAAAAAGTATACCGACTACCAAAATACGCTTGATTGAGACTAACTAACCTATTCTTCCATTATAGTGCTTGGAGCACATTTTATTGAAAACCTTCTTCCAGTTGGGCCTAGCAAAATGAGTTCGCACCTGGTAGTAGGAATTCAAAGAAGTAAGCGAGGTTTTAAATTTAGTCACTCCGATTATGGCATTAAAATGGGGCTAAATGCTAACCGTAGCGTATAATGCATAAAAACAATGAAACGCGAAGGCTTACTCTGGTCCCAGAAACAATGTCAACTCCGTTTTTGGCATGGTTGAGTGCTTGTACCATGGTGATTAGGGCAGATCTAGCATCCCCTTCCTCGTATACGCTGGTCAAGTAGTTGTGCATCTCAATGACACCCTGAAGTCCAAATTTGATGTTCAACATTAGCCATTGCGAAAAAAACATTATTCATCTTTGTGGCAGGGACAAGGAATACTAAAAGTTCTTCGGGAGGAAGAAAAATAAGAAATAAATCTTCTGCAGAAACTAAATACCCTTTGATCAAGATCTGCTACTTCATTCATGACTCCTTTGAACCAATCAAAAGAACCTTGCTCTCTTGTAACCCAGTAAAAATAAGCGTTGGTGGTCTTCAGTGTTTTCTTCCGTTTTGGCGCAATTTTATTAAGAGAGGGTGAGTCTGTAATACTCCCAACACTAAGGTCTGAACCTCTACTTATATCAGAGATTGAATCCTGAATAAAAGTAACCCAGATAGTTATATTTCGTGGTACTAAATTTGCATACAGATGTTCAAATAATATTCATGAGCATAACAATTTCTATGCGACACATAACACGCCAGAGTTAAGCTATGAATAACATAAATATACCGCTGGAACTCACCGCCATTTCCTCCATTTTGATGATGTTGTTGAGAAGATCTTTTAGAATGCTGATGAAAGGTGTTGCTCCTATCCCGAGACCGACTAGTAACAAAACATCATATTTTTTATAATCTTGTGCCGGTGCACCGTAAGGTCCATCGATCTTTAACTTCGGCAAACTGCATCAACGGTTAACAAGTTTTGGCTTGGAATCATGTATAAATTATTTGCCTCTACTTTCCCAGGACCAAAAATAAGAAAGCAACAACAGAAAATGGCAAGTGCCACATATACCTTTTCTTAGTGGTTTCATCAGCCCTGAGAAGCCCACTCTTCCCAGATACAGGAGGCTCACAGGCCTCAGAGAACACCCTTTTAAGCTCCTGTGTCCAATCACCCAGTTGCCGAATATGAACACTCAGGTAGTCGTCGCCAGGGGCCGAGGTAATAGAGAACGGATGCCTGACACAAAATATTGCCCCATGTTACTGTTAGATACCGATACTTGTTGAGTAAAAATTTCACAAGTTTCACTCTGAAACAAAATCGAGACTTCTAACAGCTCATAAGCTGCAATATCAGTTTACTTTCCCTTCTTTTCTTGTTCAATATGTCTGATCATCAGGGGCAAAAGTACTACCGGTTCGATCTCTGTTTTATGGATAGTAAAAATGCAGAGGAAAGTTCATTTTCCAAACTTCGTATCGTTTTCCACATTTCTTTGTTCAATACAGTACACATGCTACAAACAGTGTCTCAATTATGAAGCATACTGTAAATCGTAAAACCGCTACATGAAACATATTTTTGTTTAAAATTGAAATGCAACTCACCATTCAAATGGAGAAACAGCAGGACACTGCACAAACATGTATTGTCCGCTCTTGTAACGAAATTGAGGAGGCTTAGACATTTGCAATGTGAGAACATTTCCAGGATATATGGCAACCTAAATATTTTCCATTTTTTTTAAAAAAAAAGAAAGAGGGAGAAAAAGAAGTTAGCATGCTGTTCAATATATATTTGACTCTAATTTATATGAAGTTATAGAGTTAGAGTAGTTTTTTAGATATGGAAGTTCCTGGCAGTTTTTAGTTTACTTTTTATGACTCTAGAATCTGGATGCTCACAATTAGCCCAGGCCAATTGCACTTTAATAGTAGTTGAGACAAGTAATAAAACCATGTTTGTTATGAAGTCGAAAATTTAGAGCCTAACTATTGGTTCACTTAATCAGCTAACCTTTCCAAGACGAACTGTATACAGACCAGAACGAAATAGTCTGAGTATTCTTTCGGACGTATAAAGTAAAACTGGAACCGCAAGATACATCCATGTCTGCAAACGGAAACCAGAACGTAAGTCACTAATTACAGGTAAACAAAGCATTTGAAAGATATCCTAAATAATTGAAATATGTATACCGTTTTAAGGTACCATTTATGCACGAGGTAAAGTTTTGTTCCGTGGATTATAAGAAGGACGTATACGATGACAAACAGATGATGTGAATACCAGAAGGCATTGAACCCAGTGAGCCTACTAAATGGTTTAGGCAGCTTAATGAGATTTCTCCGGAACCATTTGGTTGCAAGTGTAAATGCTATTATCATAAGAATCACCATCAAAATTCCAGTCACACCCTCGACGCCTTTAGCCAGGTCTCCGTAACTGGGTTTATTATCACCAAATACACCTTTCAAATACTTCTCATAATTGTCTTTAGACGTACTTACAAGTCTTGGAAAATCACAAGCAAGGTGATCTCCGGCATGAAGTATAATACCAATCACAATGGCCCCAGCAATTGTCTGTAAGAATCAGAAAGTAAAACTGGAAATCATATAAGCATCAATAAGTAAAACTGGAAATCATGTACCGAACTATCAGTGAACATAAATTTATTATGTTTCTGATATATTTTTATTTCTAACAGATTTTTTTTTTATTTTTTTTTATTTTTGCACTTTAACTTTTTATGTACAATCATTAAATTTTTAAGATAATTTCACTCTCATTCGTTAAGCCAATATAAGCTTTAATATTATTTCCGTATTAAATTATAAAAATATATGCATCTATTGATTTAAGAAAATTTATGCTACTCGCACAATTTAGTGTTGTGCTTATTAATAAAATATGTTCGTCAGTTATAATGAATTTAAAATAAATAAAATTGAAACCATTAAAACGAAAAAGTCATTTCTAATTTAAAATTATAAAAGCAAATAACATTTAAAATAAATGCAATAAATGAAATTAAAACATATTTAAAATATTTATTTTTTATATGCATTCTTTAACTTATTTTTTATGATAATTATCAATTGTTTTCCCTTTATACCAAGGAGGGTAACCATTAATTTTACACTAGTTACACACACGCAATAAATAAAATTAAAACATATTTAAAATATTTTTTTATATGCATTCTTTAACTTATTTTTTATAATAATTATCAATTGTTTTCCCTTTATACATAGGAGGGTAACCATTAATTTTACACTAGTAAGTGGTTTAGGGTTTAAGTTTAAGTTTAATTTTAAATTTAAATCAATTAAAATAATTGAGTTTCTTGTTTTTATTTGGAAACCCCATACAATCAAATGGATTTAATTAAATTGGGTTATCAAATTAAATAATTAAAAAATAGTTTCTCTTATTTAACTCTAAGAAAGTTAAGATTAACCTTTTTTTTAGTGTTTTTTAATTATTATAAATATAGCACTACTTATAACAAAGACATATATAATAGTTTTTAAAATTCTAAGATATCAAAATAATAAAATAAAATTATGTTTCAACTCAATGAATGTAATATAAAAATTGAAATATTTATATACAATATTTACAGATTAATATTCATATGATTATCTATATAACATTTTTTGTATGTTTATTTAATTGAGTAGAGTTGACTTTATGTAGTTTAAAGGTCACCAATTAGTTGAGTTCTATTTGAATGCATTACCAAACTCTATTCATCCAATGCACTGCGTACCTTGTGAAAGTTGATGTTGTCATCAAAAGGTACAGCATAGCCCAGCTTGGTTGTAGACCTGAGCCAAGTTATGGTGTTTCTGCACACGGGCAAGAGTATAAGGGCCATGTTGAATTTTAGAGTCTCAGCTCCACCCTTGGCCGTGGAAAGACAATAACCCATGATATGAAATGCATCTTTCCGCTTGTACTGTATAAACTTCCACGTGAATAGCCCCATCATTATGCAAGCCCACAATGTTAAAACCCAAAGTCTCTTCCAATTCTCTTGCAAATAGTAGATCAATCTGCGGCTCATTCTACGTATTGGACTTCTCTTCCTTAACCCCTGTAGGTTCTGGCTCAGAGCCTGGCTTGTGTAACTTAGAGCTTGACTGTAGTTGAGATACGTGTCCTTTTGTAAAAGAAGCGTCTCCAGTTGCCATAGCTGCGATGACACAGTGACCATCAAAAATGCCGTAAAACAATCAAAAGTTGAATCGTGTAGAGATATTTCAGCATGAACAGCATACATAATTATTAGCATCACAAAGGCATCACGCGTGGACGCGTCATGAATAAACCCCACTAATTAACATATTTTCTGTAGTGAGTCTATGAGTAACTGGCGAAAAAGCAGAAAAGCAACTTGGGAACTGAAGCAAATGAAAAATGTACCTCAGAAAAACCACTCGGCATGAATATGATTCAGTGTCAGTAACGCTGTTAGCCAGGGAGATAAGATAACCCCTCTCCGCTCTTTCGCCCACGATACAAATCAGCAAAGGCTAATAGCATTGATCCTTTTTTAATTTATCCCCTTATCGCGTTTCTTTAGCTCACCGTTGAGAAAGGAATGACAGAAAAATAAAATTTCTCTATGAACAAGAATAATACTCCTTTTTTTTGTGTGAATAGAAAGAATTATACTCTTTCTACAACATTTTTACGACAGTGTTTTTACCTTTTATCTATCCATTATTTCACATCTGTATCTTTTCTCTTCCCAGTCTTTGCCTCAATAAAATTATTATGACATAGATACTTAAGTGGAAGGAAAATGGGAAATATGTGAATAGTACTCTAGCTAGGATCAGCATGAATAACTACAATCCCATCCACTCTTTGGATTTTCCATATTTACTAAAAATTCCGAATACATACCAGCACTACCGAAAATTATAATGAATATCTTCTAAACAAGCTTATATTAGCCTAAGAAGTAAAGAGGTCATTGTAACAATGTATTAAGGAACTGAATTATTGGAGATAACGGCTTAGTTATATCACGTATTAAGGAACAAAGTGGTCTCCAATTGAGTTTACTTGTTGACACGGTAAAAGGATGAAGAAATGAGATTGCACGTTGAGTGAACCCTATTAGTCTAATACTAATAATAGGTTTTTCCTAAATGTCGGATGATTTGCTAATTCACAATTTAGCTCATCTGTTGACTAATGGGCACAAACCTATGTAATACGGCTAAACAAACAAGCATGGTTTAAAAAATGTGTAAAGGTGTTTGTTTTTGTAAACATCCAATATTTTATTAATTAACGACTTAAAACTTAATCTATTTAATATATTTTAAAGATACTCGTTAAAAACCTTTTTGATTCTAAAATTTAAGAGCTGTTTAATTTGAGATTTTATTTTATTTTTCCGCTTATAATAATTGCAAAAATTGTTACCATATCATTTGTTTATTTCTATTTTTAATTAAGAAGTTATTATATTTGGAATTGCGGAGCAATTGTTCCCGTAATATGTCGAGGAAAACCTTGCACTTCAAGGAAAGGAAAAACTTGTGCTTTCTATTTTAGTAGTTTTATGGAAATTATATAAAACAATAATGTAAACCATAAACCAAGTCTGAGTAATATACTAAGACCGCCATTATTTTAATCACTTAATTTGAGTAATGAATTATTCCCGTTTATCATGCAATACATACGCTATCAATAATCATTTGTATGTTTTTTTTTATGAAAAAATTAATATGAGCACACTATTTTGACTCTATGTATGCATGTGTTGATAGAACTATAATATACTTATAATGGAATATATAAATATTTCCCACCTCGATGTAGCCAAGTCCTTCGGGGTCTAACTCTTCCATGATAAGAGCTGCATATTCTTCGGCCTGTTCCTTCAATCTGGACAACCTATTTGCAGAAGCGCTTAACATGATGATCTGTAATCAATAGTTGCGACACGAATAGGTTAATAAAAATTTTAATGCAAAAACTTTTGCGTTTTGACTTAACATTAAGAAAACAATAATAGTGGGGACAAAAGAAAATACTAACTTAAAATGACAGCTATGCCCCCACCAACTCCACTGAAAACGTCTTCATTATAAATTCCAAGAATTTGGTAAAATAAGAAAAATGAAAGCGCCATATGTGTGACAAAAGCCGAAAAAGTAAGACATAGTTCACTAACTCTTGAATATGCACCAACTAATTAATATTACGTTCTAGAACCTGGGAAACGTTATAAGTAAGAACATTGAATATTGGAAGCAGTTAATTTAGTAACCATTAAATTAAGTTCAACCAATCCAGCCTAATGTTGATTTATTAAACCGCAAGTGGACACCATATGTAAGCAACGTACTACGTCCACAATATGAAGAAGAACAACACATTAATTAAAAAAGGGTATTAAAATAAAATTTTAGTTGTAAACAAATGTGAAAGATTTAGTTTCAGTTGGATTTCGGAATATAAAACTAAAGTCTTCTATACCTCTTTCACTTCTTCTTCTGTGATTCTCCCATCCTCGTTCTTGTCCACCCTGTGAATATTACCAAGATATATTTTAAAATACAAAGCACGTAATGATCATAATTGCATTACAACTTACAAGCAAAGAAATCATCAACGCTTTGACGGACATTTAAATATTAAATCAAATATGCAGTGACATTTAACAATGCTGTGCTTAATATGTCATTAGGTGTCATGGGCATAATTAAATAACGGAAAGTAAACAGAGGAAGATTATTTATCACTAATTAATTAAACAGAGGAGCATCAATTACTACAATGATGACCGAATAATTACATGTCGAAGAAGATCTGAAGCCGGGAATCGAAACTTTGATCAGTAATTTGAGACCAGAATTCAAACAGTTCTTCCTTGTTGATATTGTCAACTTTCAACCTTCGTTTACGACTCAGAGCATCAAACAGTTCCAGAGCGAATTCCTTCGAATCCTTCATACCTACAGGGATAAAAAAAAAAAACAGAAAAAACATACAACTCCCTGAGCTGAAAAAAATATAATGGAAAAAGCAGTTGCGACCGGAAGAAAGAATATTGATGCAAAACATAAAACATCGAAACAAGCAATGAAAATTAAATGCAATGAAACAGGGAGGGTTGGGAAAACTCTGTAGAATAAAACTAATCAAAAGATTTAAACAAACAATGCGAGATTCGAAAAAATAAACAGACCTATGCATTGCGCAAAATCGGCCCGATTGAGAAATCCATCCTTAGAGAGTCTATCGAAGCTGTTCTGCACCTCGTTCCACGCATCAACACCATTCGATTTGCTACTGATAAATTTCAGACCGCGAAGCGCTTTGTGCGCACCGGAGCGCGTGCGATCAAGCTGCGCGCGTTGCCTCCTGAGAGCACGAGCGGCCAGCGCCGTTTCGAATCCACCTCCGGCGCCGTTAGGACCCGAGGAAGACGAAAGCGCGCGCGAAGCCTGGCTATGGCTCCACGAGAACCGCCGCAGCTCCGATTTTAGCTCCTGCGAGAACTGCCTCGCCTTCGCCACAGCCTCCGCCTTCAGCTCCTGTGAGAACTGCCGGAAGCCCCGCGACGAGCTCCGCCGAATCGTCGGCGACCGCGATACCGACGCCGGAGTCTCGTATCCGCTGCCAACGACGCCGTCGTCGATGTTAATAACCGAGGCTGGCTCGACGCTCCGAAGAACGATGGTGTCATCATCTTGAAGATCAAGAGTAACCTCCACGAACTCCTCCGCGGCGGAGCTGGAATCAGTTCCCGGCGAAGTTCCGGCGCTGACAGTGGCTCTTCCGGGAACAGTGTCGGACGCCCATCGGCGCTCGTGCCTCGGAATAGCACTCATTGATAAGAGAAAATGGCAGCAAGAAATGTAGCGATGGGAGTTTAAGTATATCTGTGTTTTTTTATATTCGAAACGAAAGGGAAGCTAAATTTGTTATGCAATGCATTTAGTGTTGCGTGGCTAAAGTGGAGCAGTGGTTGAGCAAAGTTGTTTTGGAAATTGGATTATGGTAAGTTGAGTTTGGAATAGGAAAGGAGACGAAGAGGAATAACGCGTTGATAATATATGAGACAAGGACGTGAACGCGTGAATGCGAAGAAAGAAGAGAAGGGGTTTTTGCAGGAGAAAATAATAGGATGTATTGTATTTGTTAATGGGGGGGACCTATATAATGGAAGGGATTAAGAAGAGGAACAGAAATTGATGGAATGTTTCTAAAGTATAGTAAAATAATTATACGCAAGAAAATAAGAGTGTGTTGTTGGGTTTTTATATTAGTATGGGTGTGAGTTGAGAGAAGAGGTGAAAGCTAAAGAAAATGGGCTCTGTATGAGCACTATAAGATGTTGGGGTTTGATTTCTTTGTTTAATAGTTGTGTTTGTGTGGCTTGGTTTTAAGGGTTGAGAAGAAGTAGAGGGAGAGTGTGTGGAAGTGCCTTGTACTGGGTTGGAAAACGAAAGGGAATATCTCTATTTTACGCTAGTGGGACCTCTTGTTACAGAGGTTTTTAGGCGACGGCAGATATCGCTTTTGTCAACTCAACCCACTATCCATTCTTTTTAACTCTTCCTCTCTATTTACTACATACATTTTCTAATTATACTCTCATTCTTTATCTTCAAATTTAATCCATACACATGCATACACCTACATCACCCAAGAACGGCTCCACTTTGCTAAATAAATAACAATGGAACGTAGTCATGTGTCATAATCTCTCCTTCTCTTTCTTTCCATCACACATTTCTTCAACCTTATTTCCATTATAACATATTTAACCATTCAATCAACTCATCAAATTCCATTTATTTTTAAGTATAAATTTTTATAATATGATCATTCGACCTAACTAAAAATCAATCGTTGATCAGCTTACGATTCTATAATAATTGGTCAGGAATTCGAGTGATCGAACTAAAACTATAATTAACGTTAAGAATAATTATATTAAACTTAAATTAGATCATTACTAATTGGACCGTAATTATGTTATTATTAATCAGAAGCTCATTTTAAAATCTATAAATAGAGTAATACGGATTTACATTCATTACACATTGATTGCTAATATTGTCCGACATTTACTTATTTTAACATCAGAGTATCTTTTGCACGTAACTCCTTAATTTAATCCAACGATGACAAATATGAAATGAAAAAAAAAAAAACTCTGACCTATACTTGAAATTTAAAAAGAATTGTGAAAAATAGACTTCATCTCAAGGTCATAAACTCTAAAACACTTACTATAATATAGTTTACTTTTTAAATATATAAACATTTACATTTATTTTAATATTTAATTTTATAATAAACACTTAATTCTTATATATTAAAAATATCCTAAATTACAACTGTCTTATAATAATATAAAAGTCATGTTTTTAAGCATTATTTTTAATATAAAATAAATGAATATTATTTACAAGTAATTGAGGAATGTTTACATCTCAAACATTTAACAACAATAACATTTTTTAATACCATAATAAAATCGCCAACACGTGTATAAAATAACTACATACTTTTAGGATTCGCCACTTGAATTGATGTCATTAATGAGTAACCTTATAAATATATGATCAAAGTTTAAATACAAAGATCTCGAAAAGTGTATTAAGTATGTTACATGCAATAAATGTGACGAGACTTCAATAAAGATGCTTTCATACAAGACATTAGGGAGAAAGAGATGAAGCTGCAAAGGATAATGTTGTTAAGTGTAAATGAATATTAAGTATGCAACAAATATAAATACGATTTAGTGATAAGTTAAAAGAAAAGATGAAAAGGACTATGACTTCAACTCTCTTTTTTTCATTAATAAATTAGATAATATAAGATTGATTTTGTGAGTTTGTAAAAAAGAATAAGAAAACTTGTAAATTTAACTATGACTACCAATTAACATTATCGATAAAAAGAAATCTAAATTAAGGTATGTGTTACATACAAATATGTAGTTCTAATATATTCTAATGTGATATAAGAAACACAAAGAATTTATAGATTTAGGGTAAACAAATCTCATAGTTGAAGAAAGATCATTAAAAAATGTTATTTTTATATTTCGATTTATATTTATGTGAACACTTTTCAACATAATTCAAACATAAAAAAATGGATGAGAGTATTATATGGGACATTTAGAAGAAAACATATTTGTTTTAGAAACTGAAATTATGTAGATACTTTGTCGAAAAAAAGTTGTACAACTATTGTTTTTTTTAATCGAAGGAGAATTTTACTCAATATTTAACATTTTGTAATTTATTAACATGCGTATTTTTTCGTTGAAATGCATGTGATGTTACAATATGTTTGACATGTAAAATAAAATTAACATAATTAAATATATTTATTTATTTTTAAAATTTGAAGATTAAACTGTATTAAAATTAAAAAAAAAATACTATTTCGTATTAAATTTTAAAAACTCAATACATAGTTAGCTTCTAATTTTAAAATATTTAAAATAATGCTGTTTAAAAATATGTATCTTAATAATCTTATTTTATTTCATCTTCTTCTTCCTATAGCTTCAGTCAAACGGTTGTGTTGTGCTCTCTCAACGCACATCTCATCATAAGTTGACCTCAGGCATGGAGATAGGCGATAGTTACAATGCGAAATAAAACAAAATAAAAAATAAAAGGAAAAACGTAATTAATAATCAATAGTGGACGAAGAATTCAATTTTAAAACTCCGCAACTATAATGTAAATTTGAAACATGTGATAAAAATGCTCTTATATTGTAATTGAAATCACCTGTATTAATGGATAAAAGAGCTTAGTTCCACATTATGAGCAACATTTAGTGTAAGCACAAGATTGAAAAGCCATAGTAATATATAGCAATTGCAGAAAAAATAATTACGAGAGCATATATTTAAAGCCAAAAATAGGTGAGCATGAGGTGAGATTCGATAAATGATGTGAGTTTATTTTGTAAGAGAAAAATATTTGACAATTGTACTAAGTTTTAATTAGATGTTTATATTTCATGTTGACTTTGAAAATAATATGAAAGGTTTTAATATAATGTATTTAACTTGTACCATAAGGCAATCCTTTTGTTCTCATGTTCACAGAATAGCCTGTGGTTCATAAGAAAATAACAGACAAAAGAGAGACGAAGAAAATGTAATGAAATACCTTTTGAAAAATATCACCCACCAAACCCCTTTACCATAAAATATATGACACACAAAACTTATGATAAAAAATAAAATTAAAAAGAAAAAAAAGTCCTACAATAAAATAATCAATCTATTATTATTTCTTTATTTATTTATTTTTTTTCTACCAACAACACAACAGAGGAAGAACCATGCAGGCAGTTTCACCTAATTAAAATTATTGTTGACTTGTTTTGCCACCGTAACTATTGCGGCATATGAATTGAATTGAATTAGGTTTCCTTTTGAAGAATCATACAATTGTGGAATTTCAGAATCTTTTTATCATTCAGTCTCGGTTTGGGAAAATAACACAATCACTTTTCCCAATTTCCACCTACTCGCTTAATTTCTTTTCACATTTTTTTTCTAATAATTATACAAGTTAAATTAACTTTTTCTACTCATTAAAAATATTAAAAATCCAATTTCATAAAACTGGTTTGAAAAATCAGATTTAAATTCACTTATATAATTTAAATTAATTTTATACGTAGTCGATGAAACTTCTAACATCTACGAATTCAGCTGCTCTCTCTTTCTATATATATAACTAAAACAGTCCAGTGTCTAAATGATACTGTGATGACTTGGTCTTTGGTGTTGAACTTAAGGGAAGGGATAAAATTATGTAGAAATATAATGTGACTGTTTCAAAATAATAAAATTTAGTATGAACAACAATAGAAAATTGTAATTATTTTTTTACCGTTTGAATTACGTAGTTTGCAAATAATACTATGGTACACTCATTACAATTATTCTATATCCTGTAATTTTAAATTCTTGAAGCCTGTTGGAAAAGTCTATTAGACTAAAACGTGGGCCACGAATGGTGGTCAAACCTGATGAAGTCAGTCATCAGTGGAAGAAACGCAATAACGTGAAAGAAAAAAGACCATACATTTATTTTCAGGTGGTGGGGAACTTAATACCAAATAAATTTTTTATAGTGTAATGTTTAAGAAATTATTAATACTAATTATAATTGTATTTAACTAGAGATATATAGAAAAATAATAAAAGTTTCAGAATATAGGTTTTTTCAGTGATGAGAAAAGTGTTTTTTCAGACACGATTTGATTTCAAAGTGAAGGTATATTTCGTGGTTTGCACTTTTAAAATGTTCACATGTGCTGGATAGAGACTTTAATAATTCTTTTGTCCCGCTAATTTTCATTTTTCAATATATTATATTAGTATTTTTTTTTTAAATATTAGAAAATGTGTTTAGATAAGAATATATTACTCAGATGAATAAAATCTTTGTTCCACCCTATTTCATCTGTCTGGATGTCCACTTTAACCTTCATTATAAATTCAAGTTAACTACGAAATTAATTCAAATTGAATCCTTTCATGAATTAAAAAAAAAAATAGAATCACGGTTTATCTAATCACATTTTCTATTTTCCTTCTTTATAAAATTATATATTTTTTATTTAAAAATAATTGTTGGACGACATCCAATTTAATTATTTGAATAGACAGAGGTAAGAATTTTATAAATTACAAAGGGAAGGTTTTAATTTTTTTTTTTAAGAAAATCTTGATTATATGAGAAATTATATTGTTTTGCATATTTTTTTTAAACAAGAGACGAAAAAAGAAGAAACATAAATGTGAAAAAATTACATATAAAATATATTTGTGATTATAACCTTCTTTTAGTTTGGTTTGATTGCTGAAAATTTCTTCCTTTTTTAAAAACGATGTTTTAAAATCAACGCAATTGGAGAGAACCTCTTCAAAATTTTACAAAGATTAAGTTTTAATAAAAGGTGAAGACTTCTTTTATCTGTAATAATATATAACGAAATTATCACTGTTTACGTGAAATAATTTTGTATTTTACTTTTAATAATATATGTTATCTCTAATAAAGCCTAATACATACACTAGAAAGCCTGATAAACACTTTGCCATATGGCAGATCCACTAAATGAAATGCGCCCAACTTTATATTTAATATCTTTAATTGATAATAAAATGTATTTAATAATGCGATGATAATATTTTTCATATAGATTGTTAGAAATTGAAGTCGTGGTAATGTGATTAAGGAGATAATTTATTCATGCTACATGTACCATACACTAAAGTTTGTAAGAAGAAAAAAAGAAAAGAAAGGGAGAATTTAGACATAAGTGGGCTTCTAGAAGAGCATTACGTATAAGGCCCGTATAGGGAAGTGGGCCATGTGGGCCATGGAAATCCTTGAAGTCAACGTTCACCAACTCCCATGTTTCCAAAAGAAAATGGTAAATGGAGAAACTAATGCTACTTTTTAATGTTGTTAATTGTAATTGAAGTCTCCAATTTATTTGCTATATTTCACTTTCTAACACACGACATATAACTTCCTCCTTTAATCAATTATGAAGAAATTGATGTCTAAGAATCAATAATGTGCTGAAAGCTGAACTGCTTTGTAAATTGATGTCTTTCCATCGTTTTCCCACACTTTCCATTTCTCCATCGTTCTCTGGATTCTCTTGCTGCCACCTGCAACTAAAAACTAATAATCATTTTCTTCATATATTAATTAATAACTAATATAAGAAAGTTACACTATAGTTGAAAACAAATGTTAATTTCATATATGATTATCCTCTTCAACCACTTCATCATTGTTGTTATATTGTTGTTTGTACTACACTATGTTGTTGTCGAGTGAGTGATGCTGTCGAGTTTCATCAAAGACAATGATAATTGACGAATATTCATTTTGACTAATAGAAAATTTTTTATTTCGAGAAAAAAATTAATTCAATCATAGTCTTATCCCAACTTATTTTATAAAATTTTAAAGATCAAAAGCTTTTGGAAAAAAATAGACTAAAAAAAATAGAATCTAACTCTATAAAAGGCCAAAATTGACATAAAAACCCATAATTAAAATGACAAAGTTTATTAATTATCATCGTTAAAATGTTAGGAGTAGATGGAGTGAGTTTTTATCTTCTTCTTTCTTCGAATTTAAAAATTTATCTTATCTTTATTTTTATCTTGTCCAAATACATGTTTATTGTTTAAAATATTAATTATCACCATTAAACTTATAAGTAAATACATTATATTTTGGTTGTGTTTTTTTTTATTTCTTTATTTCTAATTTAAAAATTTACCTTTACCCTTATTTTTATCTTCTCCGAATAAATGTTTGTTGTTTAAAATCTTGATGAAATATTTCTTATAAAAAATTATTAGTAAAAAATAATAATATTATCAAGTACTATATATATTAAATATTAAAATATTAAAAAATGTTTTGTTTTCAATGTCAAATATAAAAGAAATTATAATTATAGTAAATATTAAATAATAGTATAAAGTAAAAATTGGATAAAATTAAATAATTATAAGAAAAACTAGAAATGAGCTTGAAAATAAGTAGAAATGAAATAAATAATCTATATAAGATTTTTATATTATCTAATAAATCAAATGTACTTTAATAATTTAAAACGTAAACATATATCAAAGAAATTTTATATATATAATAGTCTTAAAAACATATTTATATCTTCTCCGATGCTAGTAGGAAAAATTAAACTTAGAATCTCTCTTTTATTTTACTATATCACTCATAAATTTACTGTTTCTGCAGATACTAAACCATGTTAAATCATCTCTTTTTATATTCAAGTTGTACTAAGACATTCTCGTGTTCTTTTTCAAGCATCATTATTGTTATTATTATAAAGTTTGTCTTCTCAAGAAACTAATAACCCCAAAATGCAGCTCTCTTTCTTACCTTTACAACGGAAGCAATCATTGTTTGGTTATAAAAATTTAAACCTATATTTATATATGAGAATGAGAGGGTGGAAAATTTCGAACCATTAATTCCAAAATCATATGATATGATCGACTCAGTGTGAAATGGAGACATACAATATTCAAGCCGCATAATATTGTTCTAAAAAGTGAACCATAATCTAGAAGAAGGCGATGTATTAAGTCTCCAATACCAATTAAATTAAAATGTTTATGTTTTGAAAAGTTTGTGGAGCAAATACGCTTTGTAAATTGAAGTGATAATACTTTCAATTATTAAGAGGGTGCATATATAAAAACATTCACCAATTTTTATTTCTAAATGTTACAGATAGATGCTGTCAACAAATAATACTGTATTAAATATATTTTTATAAAATTAATTTGTAAGATGAACTTTATAACATACATTATATTATATGTGTTGATGATCTTAACTAATGTAAAGTAATAATAATAATAAGAGTTTGGAAAGTTTGAAGAGGTCGATGTTTAAACGTAGTCCACGCGTTCTTGCGGAGGTAAAAGGAGAATAAAGATTTGCATGAAGGAAGACTTGTGTTCTTCGGAGGTCTCACAAAGTCAAACATAATAAAAACAAGTTTGTCATTATCTGAACAGTACAAAAGTGTAGTCTTCAATGTGAACCCGCGTGTCATAAGGTTCTTGTCTTCCAAATAAAGAATGAAGAATAAAATTGGTTTCGCTTCAATATTTTTTTTATATATATATACTTCAATCTCAAATATATACAAAAATGTAGGTTTCACATATTTTATAATATCACATTATCAAAACACCCTCCACATAATTGAAAAACGGGTAATTAAAAGAAAAAACTTAATACCATTTTTGTATTGTTTTTGTTAATTTTGTTTATTATGAGATTATTTTTTTAAAATGTTTAATGTGGTTCCAATTTTTGTAATTTGGGTTTAATTTAGTTAATTTTGTGACGTTGTTTAAATCGTTAATAATAGTATACAAGTGAACAATATTGAATGACATGTTTGTTTTTGACATACATGATCTGTCTAACATAGTATACATGTTGTCATGTCATTATCTTCAATCTCTGAAGAGATCAAAAACTCTAATCATTAATGTCAACCATCACACACTTCTATTACACAGCGTCGACAATGCGTTATCTCTTTTCAAAACACAAAAATCACCTACATCTTTGTTGGTATCCTTTCGCTATTACAACAAAACAACTCAACAACCATTGAACCCTAAATAAATAAATAAAAAAACAAATCATGAGCTTCATAGCAGTGTCAATTAATGTTAATCTTGGGTGATAACACAAGTTGTTTATGTGGATATGCACATATTAATGTGGTTCTCTACCACTGCTTCATAGATCCAAAAAACCGAAAACCACATAAAAAGTTTATATTCGAAAGTTCTAAAACAGATATACACCAAAACAAGCTTTGTGGAAGGAAAACTCCAAAACCAACGAGTTTTAGACAAATCGTGGGGAGGAGGAGGAATTGCACCTTTAGTATTGCCAAATCTCCTCACCCAACAAATCCAACAAGCAACCATGACAAAAACACCTCCAGTCACCATAGCGAAAACAAAAAACGCAACCTGCGAACTTGTAAAACCCATGGTCATGGTGGGTTATCGTTAAGAACTAGTTTCTGACAATTGTGAAGATCCAAGCACGGAGGCAGCTGCATGAGCTTGTTCAAGCTCTGAATTGGATTGACTCTTCCTTGTGAGCAAAGTGTTTATACGGCTCACAATAATGTCATTGGATCAATAAGGAAGAAAAATAAGTTGTAGCAAAAGGAGATCGAACAAAATCAACAAATCATAACACATCAAAACGAGAAAGAAAAGGTAAAAATCCACGAGTGAGGAAGAAGAACCCATTGGCATGGTAGTGGTGTGGTGCGTCGTAGGTGATGAAGTAAGAAAAACAGTTGTGTGTAGAACAACCACATAAGCAATATTATTAACGTGTAGACTCTATTATTAATGAATTAGACAACATCACGAAAAAAGACAAAATTAAATATAAATTAGGAAAATTGAGATCACATTAAATACTAAAAAAAAAAATTTCACATTAAACAAATTCGACAAAAATATATAAATGCCAAGAGTGGTATTAATTAAAAAAAAATAAGTAATTCTAAGATTGTAACTTTTTATTTCAAACCAATAAAATTAAAATTAAAGAAATTTAATTGAAATTTTTAATTAACATAGAATTATTATTCACAAATCTAGAAATAATTTTATTTTTATTAATAAATTATAAGTTGTTTTAATGCAAGTTTTTAGTGTATAATAATGGTGGGACTAAGTAAAGTGATAACTATGATCTTATAAAACTTAGCCGATCATATGTAACTTTAGGATTTAATTCATAGAACTATGATCTTATAGTTTAAATATTTTTTTAATGAGTTTTTTTTTTATATATAAAAAGCTTGTATTATAAAGTATTTAAAATTGATTTAATTATTTTGTTTTATATATACATCAATAAGCGTTTACATAATTTTAAAAAATCTGAATATGATTTGCTACATAAATACTTATATGTTGTTGTTATTTGTAAAAATAATAATATCAAATCTTAATTAAAAACAAACTTACAATTTTTAGAAGTCAATATTTACATCCATATATAACAATGAAATTGGAGGAAAAAATGAAAAAAAAAAACTGTAATATTTATTTTAGTTTAGTTTTATATAATAGGGGAAATGTTGAACTAAAACGATTATATGACGAGTTGTTTTAATATTGATAGTAAAAAAGCGAAAACTGAAATTAGATACAATTATGAAATGCTAATAACTAATATATGAATTGATTTTGTTCTTTTTTTTTTTTTGGAAATTGGGCTCTTTCAATTATTTCATCAAGCTCCGCGATAATTGGATTGGGCTTTAAAGTAATTTAATATTTTAAGTACTGTTACTTTATTATTTTTGGCCATGACTACATTTGTAAACATCTGTGCTTTTTTTTTTGAGATGTTTTCATTTTTATATACTTGAAAATCGAAGAAAGCCCAACAACTTTTCTGAAATGATAAATTTACAAAGTGAGACCAAGAAGGAGAAAAATGTATATTCTCTGTTGGGCTGAACCAGAAAAAATATATGTTGGGCTGAAGGCTTTGTTATATATATCCATTATTCAACTTCTTATTCAACACCACTACAATGCTCTTCTCTCGTAAAAATAACATGACTTTGTTGAAAGGCTCAATCGATGGGGCGCCAGACTAGCTGATGGGATGCAGAATGAAGGGGAAAACGGCCTTTAGGTTCACTTAAATTCGATTAAGGTTATCTTTGACTATTCACACTTTGGATAGGGTGCAGGAAGAAATATCGTAGGTTATAGGAAGCAATTTCCTTTACAAGATCTCTTCGGACATTTTAGGTTGGCCTTAAAAAATAGGCCCAATTTATGCTCAGAATGAAGTATTGTTTGTAAATGAGGTTACTAAGTTCAAAAAGAAATACTTGTACAAAAAGAATATAAATGACTCCTGCTATTTACACTCCCTATTGTATCTTTTATTTAAAATGACATACTTACCCTTGTGTTTTTCCTTCTTTTCAGAACACTCCTATTGAGCTCAGGCACTTCTTTGCATCTTTTTATACTTTCCCCCTCCGAACTCAGAAAAAGCTTCTGATGTTATAAAATTAATTAAAATGATGTGTGCAATTAAATTAGAAAGTTTTTACTGTCATAATAAGATTATTGTTTGCTTGGAAATATCTCTTAAAAAAATACTTCCAGAAACATTTGTTTTGTTTCTTAAGTGTTTGATAGAATGCCTCTAAGAAAATAAAATGTGTTGGAGAAAGATTTGTGGAATGTTAAACAAAAAGATTGGTATGAGAGATGTTTGCGTGAAGAATAGGTTTGCATATCCTCACCTCTAAGAACCAACCTTTTAGCTTCAGTATTTGCTTTACTTGCCTACAACTGTAGTTTGCATTAACAGATACCAACTCAGTTTTTCCAATAAGTGAAATATTCCAATGAGTTTTCCTAATGAGTCTAAAGTTCATCACATAGGCATTTCAGATCTCACGTTAATTTCTGAATTTTTCATATTATAGATTAATTTTGTGAAGATGAACTAAATTTAAATTAATTTGTATTTCTTTTTACTTGAAATATTTGGCTTCTTTTATACTTATTAATTTGGTTTTTATTTTAAATTTTACTTATTTTCTTTATCTTCAATGTTAGTTAAAAAGGTGTAAAATATTATTCTTTGAAAAGAATTTGATAAATTTTAAACGTATATACTAAATAATTTATGAAGTGTTTATGAAGATTCTAGATTTATCATAAATGCTAAAGGGAGATATATTTTGCTCGGTGAATTGACAAAAATTTTGGGAGAGAAAATGTCCAAATTTTACTTAGAAGCTTATTTCATCTGTCTGTACGAAAGGAAATCAGCTCATTTGTACAGAAAGTGATATAAGTACCAAAAGCTTTAACTTCCATTTTAACAACACCAAGAAATGCAATTAAAGTCACATGGTTAAGGTTCATTACCTTATTCTCTTTAAATTATATATATATATATATATATACTCTTATGAAATACATATGTTACAATATTTAGTATCGGTCAAAAACATTAATAAATAAAAGTCGACATTAAATAATTATCAACATTAAATTGTGTTATATTTACATACTATTCTAAAATCATTTAAATTAATTTCTTAAAGTAGATTTTTAAAGTCAATTTAAGTAGCCCATCACAAATTTTTAAATTGATTTTTTATTAGTGATTTAATATAGGTTAAACTAAGGCTAATATAATTTTATTTCAAAATTTATTTAATTTAGTATTGATTTAGCTTACGCTAACAGAAAATTAAAATATAAAACTCATAAAGTAACTCCATATTCAATATCTATCAATAGATGAAGTAGAAAATGAGAAGAATATGAATAAAAGAGAAGAGAAAAAAAATGTAAGTGAAGGAGACTGGATGAAAGATGAGTGAGGAGAATTATAGATGTGAATGAAAAATATGAGTACGATAAAATTCATATAGAAACTAAAGAAGAATATTATTAGTAATTAAATTTGTCTTTTAAATTTGAGTCATTAGATTAAAAATAATTTATAATCCATGTTCAACATAAAAAAACGCACAAAAATTTAGAATATATAATTCTTGACTAAGTTGATGCTATAACTTAAATAGATAAATATATAAAATAAATAAGGTTGTCGAGTCAGTCTATATTATTTATTTTAATTTTTTTATAGTTATGCTGATACTCACTTAAAAATAAAATATTAAAAAAATATTAATGTTCGCTAAGTCAATGTTAAAAGTCAATGTTAATCTAAATTAACGAGATTAGTATATGTTAAGTTGAAATTAATTTTTTTTTATGTTTAGAATATGTTTAGTCACATTAATCATAATGTTATTTTTTTTATCTTTAATTGGTGTTAAGTTTTGTGAATAAAATTAATTTTTCATATTTTTTATCTTGTTTAATTTTTAAGTTTATTTTATTTTTTTAACTTGTTTAATTTTTAAGTTTATTTTATTTTTGCATTGTTTTGTACTTTAGTTATTTTATTTTTGTTCATCTCTAATATCTATTTAAGTTTGTGAAATAAGTTAATAGGAAATAATTTTGATGGAGGAAACAAACTCAAACTCAATAAAACACGATTGGATAATAAATAATTATTATTAAATAAATATTTACATCTGAGGCACTAGAATCACACTCAACACTGCAAAACATGAAAAAATGACTTACTTGTAGGGTTATATTGCTATGGAGTGTCCTTGAATGACTGAAAACCACTACTAGGCACTTGACTACTTGTGGGTGAAAATGACAGTCCAAATATGTGGTATTTGAGTCAATAGGAAAAATATGACTCGTCCATCAAGTCACAAATAAGAGAACATTGATTGTTAGGCCTCATTATACGAGAATGCAGAGTTTATTGGCCCTGATACACAAAATGAGTATTTAATTATGTTTTCGTGAGGGTTTTGGATATTCTTTATTTTTACACAATTTCAATAACTTGGGGTGCATGGGAGAGCTTGTTTAGGGGTGCTGGAAAGTTCTTCCTCTCCTCCTTGGATTTTCTTCTTCATCCATGGTGGTTTTCTCACGTTAGGAATTGAAGAGGAAGATGGGTTGCGAATTGGAGATGTTGACACGAATGAGAGGCATAATTGAAGTATGGAGCAACTACTAGATGCTAATGGAAAGTGCCTTCTTCGTTAGTTTCCATTTCTTTTCTCTCTTTCTCTCTCTCTCTCTCTCTATATATATATATATATATATATATATATATATATATATATATATATCAAAATATTATTTTTTTCTAAAATAATAATGTGTAAAACCTTACACCACCAACATGAAATGCTAAAAATAGAATATACAATAATATATTAAAGTTGTTTATGCGTATAAAACACATAACCAGTTTATAATCGACTACTTGTTTGATTTTGGAATTCACGTTGTTGTTTTATGAGGAATCTATGTGTTCGGTTTGGTAACCTTTAAACCTAGTTTTACCTAGCTTGTTGCCTAGCCATACATTGTCTCTGGCTTTTATCTTCCAGAATTTCCTGTCAAATTGCACGTTTTAAAAAGTCATTCAAACCCACTCATTATTATTTATTTTTTTCTAAGTGGAACTCACGTAAACCCCACTTGCCATTTCTACGAAGTCTATATCTCATTCAAAATATATAACAAAATAAAGTGAAATTAAGCATGGCCTTTGATGGTTGTGAATAGGTATATGCCACCAACTTTTGCAATATTTGGCCTAAACCAAACAAAAAAGGAATCTTCAAGTTTTGTACATGTTATTAAGCAGGGCTATTCTTATTTTTATAATTATACTTTTTAATGTAATGATTAATGTGACACACCTTTAGAATAAATCCTATGACATCTTTTACTTTATACATATTCTGTATGTGCACCCTTAGTATCTGTGTGCGTGAATGCGTCTACAATAAAAAATTAGGATAGGACTATACAAGCAGTGAACAATTGCTATCTTTAGTTTATAGTGAAAATTATTTAATATTAAAATTAGTATATATATAAAAAAAAAAGGATCAAATTCTATGATATTGTACTATATATATTGAGTTACTAAGTTTTTTTCAAAACTAAACTTAATAAAACGTAATGAAGATCAATAATTCAAGAATGATTGAATACATTGACTACATCACTATCTATTTAAAAGTAAGTTTTCAATAATATTGATTGAATTGCATTAACGAAAATTCAATGTTTCAAAAGTTTAGAAGATAAATTTTGAGTAGAATTGCAATATTTTAATGAAATATTTTCTTATTTCTGTTTGAAAAGTCCAATTCATCCACATAAATGTTGCGCCAATTTCTTTTTCTATTATATTTATTATTATACTCTACTTTTATTTTTATCTTTTAAACATTAAATATACTAAAAATCTATAAATACATTATATAACACGAAATACAATCATCTTATATTTATTATTTACTCAAATATAAAAATATTTTTACTGACTTAAATGTTAGAATCTTTACTGATGAAATTTTCTTTTGTGATTTTGAGTTTGGATACTCGTAGAGAGAATGTTGAATCATGAGATACTACTTAACACAGAATTTAATAAAAATATTTAGTAATTTAATCTTAACTTCTTGTAATAAGATATTTTTTTTTATAACAATATGTAGTAATTTAGTCTTAACTTCTTCAAATATTGTATAAAAATATATATGTATTTCAATTTCTCACTGTCTAATATTCTAACTTTAAAAAGTTAAAATATTTTATTTTCTTGATGCATTTAATCATTGTTTAAACACATATATGTTTACAAGTAGAAAGATAATGTTTGAGTAAGACATTCTCAATTAAATGTGTTCACCAAATTGGAGAATGTTACTGATTTTCTTTGGCTCAAATTATGAGCTTTCAACTTAAATGATACATTTTACATATGATTGATGAGAACTTTAAATTAGAGATAATATTAATTAGAACACTTCTCAATTAGAGCATTCAAAAAGGTGTTTGGGTGACCAACTTTCAATTGAGAAAAATACATCTCAACATCTATTTCATTCAAAGTGAGTACAACTTCATTGTTGAACATTCTTACTTAGCATTAATTATTGTCACTTAAGCTATTAGAGTGGTACTTGAGAGAAAGTGTTCAACCTCAAGAATAACTATCATCATTTAAACATCATTGATAAATTGTGTATGTAAAAAATTAGAAAAAAATCACATTTAGATACACCATCCAAACAAATAAATTATAATTCATCTAACAAGTTTTAAACAGCACAATATAACTTATTTTTCACCTAAACTCGTAGATAACTAATTCAATTAAATTATGACAACTCAACACTCAAAATAGACAAAAATAGTATAAAAAGAACTTAGTGTTAATACCTAAAATCTCATATTCCAAAATAAGAATATTAATTTCTAGAATATTTAAATGAAAACAATTAAGTTACTATATCTTCTTACCTTGTAAACCTTATAAAACCTTCAGTCTCTGTATATTTACTTAAAAAATTCCAATCTTGTTCAAAACTTCAATCTATAAAATGAGTGCCTAACTTGTTTTGCTTTTATGACTAAAAAGTTCTATTCCTCAAGAATTTCACTCAGGCAAAGTATAGAACTCTCATAAAAAGCAGATAAACATTAATATTCTAAAAGTTAATAATAAATTGTTAATCCATAAAATAAAAAAAAAATATTATGTATTTTGTTGGAAAGAAGAGCACATTTATGGTACCTTTGACGGAAAACGGAATGCAATATTAGAATGTGTGTGTTATGATATTATGATTGAAAATATGTAAAGCATTGGTTGGATAAGAGACGAGTGAAAAGAGCTTATCCATGAAAGACTGTGCCAATGCAGGCTAATGCGGCAACTGTTCACCAATTTCAACACACTTGCAAATAGAAAGCCGTTTTTAAGCATAAAGATGTTTATATTATCACATGCATGGGCAGCCATAAACTGTTCGTCCATAATTTAGTATGTAGATGACGTAATGCATGAGACAATAAGTGGTTATCTCGTACGTTTTTTTTTATATATATTTGAAATGGCATTAGTGACATCATCGCAGGTCTTTTATTAAATGCTTAAAGATGCTTTAGTTCTAAATTTTTAATTGAGTTCAAAGATTAATTTCTATATTTTTAAATTTAAAAACTTAGTATATTAAATAAGAACAATTTTTAATTTTGCTTAAAGTTTAGCTGTGTTTGGGTTCTATTTGCAAACTTCTTTTTGTTTTAAAAATGTAATTAAACATGGCTGCTCGTACACAATTGGTGGAGGTTAGTGTAAAGTGTTCATTTCTCATATTTCATTTATTATATTAAATGATATATTTGTTTATATAAAAATTTCAAGAAGATAATTATTTTTATATAAAATTTGAAATATTTTGCTTTTTTTATTGAAATTTTGAGTATGAATGTTTGGATAGGTGATAAGATAAAAGTAGTTTGATGAGTCATAATATAGGTTCTTGATAATTGAAACACAATGAAAGATCTATTTATATTACGGATTGAACTAGATTGAATCGAGTCGAATTGGACTAAATTAAATTAGAATAAATCAGACTTAATTGTATTAGACCGAACTGAATCGGATCGGACCGAACCAAACAAGACCGAATCATACTGAACCAAACCGCATCGAACTGAATCGGACCGAACTGAATCAAATCCAACACAACCCAATCGAATTAAACCAAACTGTACCAAACCAGACTAGACCGAATCAAACCGCACCGAATCGAAACGAACTGAATTGAACCGCACTGAACCGAGCCAAGTTGAGTTGAGCTAAACGAGCTAAGCCAAGTCGAGTTGAATAGAACTGAGTAGAGTCCAACTAAGTCGAGCTGAGTCGAGCCAAGTCAATTCGAACTGAGCTGAACCGAACCAGATCAGACCGAATCAAACCGAACCAGACTAGAACGAACCGAACCAAACCAGACTAAAAACCAAACCAAACTTGATCAAAACGACTTAAATCAGAACGAACCGATTTCATAAACTTTTTCATAAACTTTCATCTTATTTTCATATATTTTTCATAATCTTTTTCTTAATCCAAACAACTTCATTTTCCTCTCTCGTTCCTTAAATCAATTGATCTTCAAATATAGAAACATGTTAAGTCTAGATTGATTAATGTTAGGTCCGAAAGAAAATTTAAACATAAGTTAATTCTTATATTATAAAAGATGATAAAATAAATAATATATAAGAAAAAACTTATAAACCCATTATATTAACAATTTAGATTAAAATAATATTAATTTCTAATTTAAATTACGTGTAGTGTTGAGATTACTTATAAATTCCTCTTCAAAAGGCATTTTCATCAGTACTTCAACTTCAGAAAATTTAGGTTAGAGGTTTTTAGTAAAGAGATTATAAAATCCTTTGAACATTTGTTTATTATTGATTAGATTCTAGATAATATATCGTTATAGTTTGGCATACGAACAGGTAGAGATGAAATCCGTACTGAACCCTGTTCTCATGTTCTTTCTAAATTCTCAATCTGGCATATATGATACAGACGAATATTGGTTAAATTTGCCGACAGAGCCACATAGTGTTTTGAGCATGGCTTTCTCGATTTCCATGAACTTAAGAACACGATAAGATTAAGATGTAACATTTTCCTATCTTTTCTTTGTTTCGTCTCTGACTGCTGTTACATTACATTATTAATATTTGCTGCAGCAGAATAGTCACAGAACTCTGCCAAGTTATTCAGTGCCACTTCAAACTTTCCAACTCATTACTTTCTTCCTTAATTTCTTCCACGAAGACACGAATAATTTACTGGGATCCTTAATTCTCTGTGCTCATTCTCCTCATCCCAAAAATAATAATAATAAAACAATATATATATATATATATATATATATATAACTGTTACAATAGCTGCAGATGAAATATAAATATAAATATTTATCTTAAGAAGTTGCCGACTAGGGACTGGATTGATTTGTCTTTATCTAATCAGCTTTTCGATAATCACATTTCTTAATTGTAATCACACTTCTGTTTTTCTCTATCCTAAATTACTTTTAAAAAATATAACGAGCAAAAAATATCACCCTTCTGAACAGTAAATACTCTCTGATAAAGAAAAAACTTGAAAAAAATGGAACTTTATTTCACCGTTATTGCTGTCTTCGTTGATTTACAGCAACAATGTTCCATCTGCTTTAATTATTGTAGAATATATCACGTGCACTTTGGAAATGGTAGACCCATTGCGCATGTCCTTTGCTTTGTTTTCTAACTATAATGAGAAAAAATTTGGAAATAAAAATATTTAGTCAAAAAGTTGGTTCGAAAAATTACAAATTTTCTTTGATCACTCTATAGGTGAGTAGTGATGAGTCCTCCTTCCGCAACTTCAATCACTTCCCAGTTTCCTTTTCCGTATCTTTCGCGAAACCATACGTAGCCAACAAACACAAACAATTTTGAAGCACTCAACCTTTGAAAAACTGAAAACAAGATATGAGATTTGTGAGTGTACGATGCAACCTTGCCGGCACACGCGTCACCATTCTCCAACACCCGTCAACAATGATTTCATCATCAACAGTTCCTTCCAAATATCTCTCCTCATTCATCTTATCCCAAAAAAAATATAAATTGTATGTGTAATTTAAGGTACACAAGGACGGTGGATAGCTAAAATCATTCATACAATACAACATTTTTTATATTCAAAGAAAAAACATATTATTCTTGAATGGACAAAGTATAATGTTTATTATCATTCGGGGACCAAAAAATATTATCATTTGGGGACCAAGTTCGCGTGATGTAAGAAAGAGCATCGTGTGGTGATGTTACTTGTTTTTTTTAGTGGACTAAAACGTTTATTTGATATAATATTATACTATAACTTCTATAATTGATCCCCAAGACCGAATTTATCATTTCGTTACACGCCTCTGTACATGAATGATAAGATCAAATTTAATTTAGACACTTATTCCTGATTCCTGCACATATATGAAGATCTCAGTCAAACCGATCCACCTTTTATTTTCCACTGTTTCAAAATTCAAAGTTCGAATTTATCTCCTTTTTTCACTTTCCTGTAGAATTTGGAATTTGCTAAAGTAATGGTGTGATCGAGTGTGTACGCAATGAGCTAAGGAGTGTTTTTAATATTTCAAATTGCAGTCTACAGTTGATAAATAAAGAAAAAGAAAATTACAAAAGTAAAAGAAAGAAGTCAAAGAAGTGGAGAAAACAATGAATTGGGTCCTAGAGCGTGTAACTTTTGATAAAGACACATCAACATTCTCGTCCCACACTAGCCTCCAAAAAGTTGCTGTGTTCTTCTAAGTGCTGATTAACCCGTATTGTCGCCCTTGGCTTTGCACTAGAAGCAGAATTAAGACCAACTCCATCACCTATTTTATTGTTTGAAAACGTGTCCACATATTCGAAGTCGTGTGAACGCGTAGTATATCTTGTTGTAGCTCTCTCTCTATATATATAATACAACCCCTAAGAGGTTACATATATTCCGCCGAACCATCTGGTTAGTGATTGCTGACAGTGTTAACCTCAGACTGAAGAAAATACAAGTACAAAGAGTTGGAGCAAGATCATGAGGGTGTTTCCCAGGTTCAAGTTTCTGTCACGAGCAGTGCACGAGGAACACGAGGGTGAGCATGATGGGGAGAGAAACAGGTACCCTTTAACGGAAGGAAGCTTGTGCACCTCCTTAACGCTAACAGTTTGGAAAAAATCCCTAGTGATTAGTTGTAAAGGGTTCACCGTGATTGATTCGTATGGAAACCTGGCTTATAGGGTTGACAATTACACCGGGCACCCCAATGAAGTCATTCTTATGGACGCTTCAGGAAACTCTGTCCTCACTCTGCGCCGCTCCAGGGTATGCATGTCTTCCTCTTCATCTTTCTTTCTATGCTTTAATGCATAACTTGTTCAATTTCTCTGTACAAGACTTTCATGATCGAAGCAGATGAAGAAGTGATAAATTTGCAATTTTGTAACTGGTGAAATCTCTTTATAAACAAATGGCATTCGACCATTATTGCACTGTTTGCACTAACTATAATATGTGGATGGTGGTTCTTTGTTAATTATGTAAAATGGTACTTGTGGTTTGTAAAAGAATTTAGTTAAAATGTACTATCAGTACGAATTTGTTGTGCACACGTCTAATCATAGATCTGTTTGAAGTGATTTCTGATTAATTTAGGAGTGTAAACGTCAAATACGATTGGTTGATGGTTGATGCTATTAAGAATTAAACAATTTAAGATGGTATTGTAGATGACATGTTGATTTTGTTTGATTGCAGAAGCTGGGATTAGTAGATAGCTGGTTTGTGTATGAAGGGGAAAGAGGGAAGCAGAGTACGAAAAGTAAGTGGTGTAAATCGAATAACAGTCCAGTTTGTTGTGTAAGGAAGCGTGTGAATATTTTAGACGGCAAGCCCAAGGTTCAGGCCTACGTGTATCGTGTAGCATCGGACTCAGATAAACGACATGCGGCATTTACAGTTGAAGGTTCCTATGCACATAGGACATGTAAAGTGTTAGATGAGTGCAAGAAGGCTGTGGCTGAAATCAAGAGAAAGGAGGCCAATAGCAAAGACGTCTCTTTCGGGATAGAGATTTTTCAATTGGTTGTTCACCCTGGCTTTGATCCTAGCTTTGCCATGGCACTCGTTTTACTACTGGATCAAATGTTTTCGTAATATTCTCCTAGAGTAACACGTTTCTTGTTTCTATATCCACCTACCATTTTACTCCAAAGGCATTGTAAATTACAAGAGATGTTTATAAAACGAAAAAGACAATTGACGTAGTCAACTATTTACAGTGTGTTTAATTTCGTGTTTAGGAACAATGAATGCACGTCAAGCAAGAAGCTAGACAGAGCAACGTTCAGGTTTTACTTGGTTTGAGGTGGAAAATCGCTGTCACGTACATTCACAACATGGAATCAAAGATGGCTTAACCTGTCAAATTATATCTTACGAATGCGAACTGATTTATTACTTGTGCTTCACAAGAGACTGATGAGTATGCAAACAGTTCAATTCATCGGAGACTTCGTCCTCCCTGTAAATAAATGCCTTAAAAGTTAAATAGAAGGAAAACTCGTTCTATTCAATAAATAAATGAGGAAGGAACTCTATCATTTTACCATATTTAAAAGACAAGACTATTTGCAAATGGACAGTGTTGTAAGGTACACCTGCACATGGATGCTAACAAATTTGGATCCTCTCCAGCTCCCTTCTCTGCTGCGGCCATCATGCAGCCCACATCTAAACCCTTAAATTTGTTATTACACAGAAATGGGAGAGAGGAGAGATGAGAGTATATAATGGATGATTGGAATTTCGAATAGAGAGAAGTGTAAATGGAGAGAGGGCGAAAGGATATGGATCCGAAACTGCGAACCTAGCAATTTGGCAATTACCTCAGAAGAAAACTAGTATAAGAAGCATGGTTTAGAATGATAGTTGCATGCAATAAGTAAAAGATCCACACACAAAGAAACAAGGAAACTTAATCTTACTAATGCATCGTACTCTGCGGTGAGAAAAAAATTCTACTGTTTTATACACCTGTTTTAATGTTACAACATTTGAATCCTGTTTGCCTCTGAACGTGAACACTAGCAACGAATTCATCGTAGGCTTGCAGCCACAACATAACATTATATACAAAGTAGCCTTTTACTAACCTAACACCTGCTAATCACACAACAGCTGCCAGCTACTGATGTGTCCACAGTCAATAATTGTTTGATCAATCTGTGTTGTCTCTTCCCCTTTTCCAATCCATCACTACTAATTTTCCAACCTGCTGCTGACCATCATGAACCTTATTTAAATCCCTTGCAGGCGGGGGCATCATACAATGTTGCTTTAAGATGCTGGCATTTGTACGTTTGTTTTCCACAAACGAGTCTCTAACTTGTTTACTAGGTAATGATCTACTTGACTTCGAAATAGGCCACACAAAGTGTCCTTTCTTAGAATCATTATTGTAGTGACTACTGTTCTTGTTCTCAACTATGGAAAACCTTGGCTTCTTTGAGGGAATTATCTGCTCCACACTTCTGCCCACCACGTCAGATCCAATCGTTGAAATTGATCTTGAAGTCATCTCTTCAAGTTTCTCATTTGATTTATAACGGCATGCTTTCATGGCTTTTTGTGAAGTTTTCCTTTGCCATCCTAATATTCCATCCGAACTCTGCCTTGGAGAGCGAGTTGCAATTTCACAGAGAGTTTGTGCAGCAGTCAATATTCTTGGACAACGCTCATCTGTCACAAAGAAAAATGTCAAGCAGGAGATCTCGCTATACTATAAACTTCAGTGAAACTTTTAGGATAACAGGAAACAGATTTACAAAACAGTTAAACAAGTTTACACATGAAAAAAAAGAAAACATACCATTTTCTTTAGTATCAACTTGGCCTCCACGTTCTGTATTTTCAGACAGAAATCAGTAGATTATTCGCACAGAGAGATAGAGGGAAGGGGAGAAGAAAAGAATCAGAAGATAAAAAGAAACTAGAGATGAACAGTAACAGATTCAGGTAGCCTAAGAAAATCTTTTACCTGCTTTAGCTTGAGAGTCTTCTGAACAAGATACAGAAGATGAAGAATCCAACTGATGGAAAGGAAGGTTGGCAAAAAAAGATGAGAAATTCTTCTTTTCTGAACTACCAGACGAAGGAACAAGGCTCTGATCATAACTGAATGTATCAAGGTTTGTGAAGGAACTACGATCAGTATTTGTAGAGCCAGTAATGACACCTATCCTCGACCATTTACCTTGGCATGTGCTTCTACTCGCTGATGACTTAACTGCATCAGAATTAGTTCTAGAATGACCACCAAAAGCATGTGACCATGTAAAGGCAGGAAGGCTAGGCCGACGAGACAACTGCTTGCCAGAGCGTTGGTCATTATTACTATTCTTTGTGGTGGCGGCAGGCTTGGACACATCAAGCAGCAAAGACTCTAATTCCTGTAATGGATGGACTGCAAGTCGTTCCAAAACATCCTTTGGCTGATGTAATGGGAAGTCAAGCGGACTAGTTGAACTTTCTGTTTCGCTACAATGATCCTGGATGTCAAGAGCTAGTAAGTTCAAAATGATATTAATATTATATACTTTATTATCAGTGAAAGTAACTAGGCATACATGAACATGCAAAAGCAACGTGTTTTCGTGACTGGAGAAGCCAAATTTGATGAGGGCAGCCTTTATGTAGCATATATGACAAAACTCATTGAAATTAAAATTTTATTTTATAAAAGCTAAAAATTAGCCCTGGCCCACCGGTCTCTCTGCTTATGCAGGAATAAGACTGTAGAATGACCTTCCCACATACTTTCACATTGTCACGAGCCTTTGGCACAGGGCCCATTAGTTCTTTAAAGCCAAAAATGAAAAGATACTTGAAAAATTTAATACTAACCTTCTGACATGAGGACATATCTAGTGACTGCTCTTTATCCCCATTACCAACACTTTCTGCTGCACAAACTGAACTCAATTGGCAACTGGACATTTTCATGTTGGAGGAGTAGTCCACCTCAGATATATTTTGGGACTGAATAGATTTCGGGAGCTGAAGGATAGAGCACGCCTTTCTAACTGAATTCAAAAAACTTACACTCATATTTGATGTTTTTTTTCCTTTATCTTTGCTTAAAATGGGGCAGTCAAAAGTGCCCCTAAGGAGATCATCTAACGGTGGTTCATCCATAAGCTTTGTGACATCATGAAAATCATGTTTCGGACCATATAGCCCTGGCAACAATTTCCGAACAAAAAATCCTTTGAAATTTGTTTAAGTTTCACACAGTAATCACAGCTTTAGAGCATAAAAGAAACCAAACAAGTTATTCTGGTAGAGAAGCCAGGCATTATTAAACTTGTTAGTATTAATTAAACAGCTTATATTAGTTGCTTGAAATTGTAGATAAACAGTGTTAGAACATATATAGTTTGCTGATATCGTCAAATGTGGGTTAGGTACTAATTCTCAGACATATGGCAAACTGATGCAGAATCACATTAGGAAGCAAAAATTTCATATGTTCGCATAAAGATATGGCTCAGAAATAAATATAGAAAATCATAGTTAAAAAAGAATAGATAATACTCTATACCTCTACAAGTGCAAAGAATTTAACATAATTAAACTGCCTCCTCAGTGCCACGAGTATAACCAACCAGAATGATATCGTGTTCAAGATTCAAGAAGAATGTAAAAGGGTGCAATTCTTGAGAAATCAAGGGCATTATTGTAAGAAGACTGTGGTTCAAGAATATCTGTTATGAGCAACACAGCACGTTTGATTGCCTTTACTGGATAAGCATATACTGAAAATAGACCTGTTTCTGCCTTCAATATCATTGTAACCACGATGGCAAAAACAAGCCTCGGTTGTTTTATCAACTTGGTTTATGAAAGAATACACAATGTTTTTATTTCTGTATATAGTTAAGTAGACAACTTCAGACAGGCTTCCTCAAATGTTAAACGGAATGACCTGAATTTTCAGATAACTTAAATAACAAACAGATTAATCTTCCATCACAATGTCCAAGATGTACACTGAACAGATATTTAGGGGAAAAAGTTCATCAAGAAAGGGAAATTACGTGAGATTTAAGAAGAAAGAGAACAGTAGGCCAAGCAATTACATTACATACCAAAAAAGTTGTTCCCTGCACTGGTGGAACTGAATATTGATGCACACATCTTCATTGAGGATGACTCAAATTTAGTTTTTGCAGAAGGCACTTTAAAATTCCTCTTATCACCACGTTTGCTAGCATTGCTCCTTTGCTTTGGTAATTGACTTTTCTCTATACCAAAAGAAAATCAAGGAACAAAAAAGGTAAGAGCGTAGATAGGAAAACCACTGATAATTGTTTGGGGGGAATATACCTGGAGAAGTACAGCTTAAATTATTTGACCCAAGTTTATCCGAAATATCCTTTGACTCCTCAATTCCAATAGGGCTCAAAGAATCTTCCGGCTGGGATATCCGGGGCCTCTTTGAACATGAACTATTACTCCTGCTGGATTTTGCAGCTTTTCTTTGTAACGATACACCTTCCAATCTGGAATCAATTACAGGACTACTTTTTCCATTACCGCTAGGAGAGTTTTTGGATGCCTCTTCACTCTTGAGAAGGGGCAGCTGACTAGAATTCTTGGAAAGTTGAGTTTCTGCAAATTTGTTGCAGGAGGAAAACTCGGCTGCTGTTTTTATATTTGCAACATATGACACAATAACAGTCGGTCAATTAAACCGTGTAATAAAACAAAAAGATGATGACGATGTGGTTAAGGAAAAAAGAAATTAGCTGGCAAAACCCAAAGGAACATCTCAACCACTACCACATGTGTCCACAAAACAGATATCAGATAGCATGGGATAGGAACTAGTGTTGAAACAACTGCATAGTGCAAAAAGAAGCACAGTGGTTTAATCTGACACCATATTTGGGGATGACTCGTATCTAAGCATTGAACAAAGAGAGTGAGCATATCCAGATTCTCCACCACTAAGCATTTTCTCCCAACTCCTGACGCTTAGCTAACACACATGCATGGCATATCAAGTTAAACCTTCCCTTATTTATTGAAGGAATATTATTGACAAGTGTAAGGGCTACAAAGCCGCTGCCTTAGGCTGCCTTAGTCAGAGCACGAAATTTGTCCCCAGGTTCATTTCTAACTATAATGATATGAAATTTATAAATATCCAGGCCAAAAAGACAGTACAAAATCGCATAAATTATCTAAAATTACATTTCCCCAGCTTTCAAAATTGCATTATTTCATAACAGCCAAGACCACTAGCAAACAAACACCATAATATCACAGATCAAATCACAAAATCCCCAAAGCCAAGAACACACGCCCATACACATACAGCAGTAACAAAAAAATCAATACAAGGGTAGAAAACAGCTAGGTAGAAAAGAAAACAAAAGAAATGAAAATAAAACTAGGGAAAGGATAATGAGAGAGAGCAACCATTTTGAATGAGCGAGAAACCCTCGGATCCCATCAATTTGGGTGTGGGTGCCAAGTCAAGTGGTGTCGGCAATTCGAGAGCATCCATAGACGGAACCCTAAACCCCTTCCCGAATCTGGTGGTGATGGTGGCGAGTGAGAAGTGAGGAGAGAGAAAGTGAGTGTTTGGTAAGAAGGAGCATGTTGCGGCTGTTGAAGAATTTCTAGGGCAAATTTTGGGACTCAAAGATCGGTATATATAGTTTTCGGGAAATGATCTGAAGCCTTTCGTCGGTGGGGAATATTCCGGTGAGGACACTTCTACATTATTTTTATAGCACGCCTTTGATCTTCTATGAGGCTGTTTTTTAACCTCCTTGACGTGGCATTATCCATTTTCTGATGCATTAATAATACAGTCGTGCATGTTTATAACCCACATTAACGGACTATTACTGTAACTGACCTTTATTAAAGATATAAATACATTTTTAATCACTCATTTATTTTTATAATTACAAAATCTTTCCCCTTTTTAGCCTTTATCATACTTAAAAACATCTTATTTTATCCATCATTTTAATATATTTTTAGTTTCTACAATAACAACTAAAATGGGTTAAAAATGACACTGTAGTTAGATATCCTACTTGTTTTATTTCTTCTTTTTATTTGTATTCCACCAATCAATTTTCCCCCCTTTTATTTATATATACTAATAAAATTACATTAGATATGTGCATGTGTTTTTATGATAAATAATTAATTTAATTTTAAAATATAATTATATTTAAATAAATAATCATTTAAAAAGATAAAATAGTAAAATAAAAATAATAACTATTTAAAAATAAAAATAATTAGATAATTATTTTAATTTTAAAAAAATCATTAAAGAATGAAATTGAATATATATATATATATATATATATATATAAAGGAAAACTTAATTTGCCAAATTATTTTTATTTTTATCTTAATTAAATGATCCTAAAATGTAAACTGAAAAGGTACATAAATAATATGAATTAGAAAGAAAAAATACCCTCCAAATCCAGTAGAATAAAGTTATTATAACCTATTAAATTTGAATCGACTCGAATAATAAGAATGAAATGCAGTTGATTTCCTCCATGATTATTTTAAGATTTATTTATTGTAAATGTAAGGTAAAAAGTGCATAAAAAAATCAAATGAAATTACCTAAATTGATCAGTAAAAAAAGTATTATGACTTAATTCGTAACATGGAATTTCTAATTTAAAAGTGTATTTGCATTAAATTTAATAAAAAAATGTATCATTTATTATTTGTATTCTATTCAAACCCACCTAATTAACTAACCAGAACCATTTATAAAAAAAAATAAAAATACTCAAGCCCTCTAGGATTGGTAAAATTCAGAAAATTAGTAATTTGTTAACTCATGTATTTGTTTAGTTGTTTACTAATAATTAGGTTTGAAATTTATTTTTGTTACAAAATAAATGTTCTGCAATTCTGTGCAACCACGCGCACACGCACAAAAATCATATTTGTATTATATGGGTTTCAAAGCTCTGTTTGACAAATGATGAAACAGATAGGTTGTCAACTAGATATATGTGTCAATAGCAAGAACACACATAGTGAAACTTTCCATGTGAAACATGATTGGTCAATTTTGTTAAAATCCAATCCATTGGTCAAACTACTTAACTATAATAATAAATCTAATACGATAAAAACCGCGAATCAACATGATTTATTATGTCAAATTGAATTAAAATTATTATAAATTTTGGTATGAATAAAAAATAAATTCCATTAACTAAAATATGAATTATCTAAGTTGAAACTATAATGAATTAGATTCAATCATCAAACAATCAATAAATTATAAATATTAAATTATATTTAAAAATAAAATAGTAAATATTTTCTTTTTTTAAAATGTATTTAGATTGTATTTTATTTTTATAATTTTTTATTAAATTTTAATTAGATTTTAATTAAAAAATCTTGTAATTTTTTTTAGATTAAAAAAAATAATTAAGTGAATTAACTCATTTAACTTATTGTGGTCAAAATGAATTTTTAGTTTTCTTAAATTTACTAATTAGATGATCTATCTTATCAATTTTAAATAAAATAAAATAAATTTAATATTACTTTTTATTATTCTTTAAATTAACTAAATGTAAGATTAGTAAATTGTAAAGACTTAGAAAGAGATAGTCTTGAGAGTGTACACATGACAGCAAATAATAGGTTTGAGCATATATTACTAAAATAAAGGTTAACTAGTACAATAGTAGATTAAAAGCTCATTCCATTATTCTGAGAAGCTACAACACTCTTCTGAGCTCTTCTTTCTCTTCTCTACCTTCTCTCTACCACATCTTCTTCCCATTTTACCGTTGCATTGTTGATTAGGTAGTGTCCCTGCGTTCTCGGATCGAGGACTTTCTATCCATCCGATTGAGTTATGGTTTTAGCGGGTAACCTGTCCTTGCCTCTTTTCTACTGTTCTTAAACCTAGGCATGCAACTTCAATATTTTTGTATTTGTTGTACTAATTCACATTAAAAATTGAATTTAGATTTTCATTCATATCATGAACATACTGCACTAAAGAAATGTGATCATTGATATTTAATTTAACCACTTTTATTGTTGTACATAACCCCTTTCAAAAATAACCACGTGACTGAGTACATAACCAATATTACACCAATAAATCCCTAGGTTCTTTTATAAGTTGCTTTATAACTCTCTTCTTTCTTTTTTGTTTTATTTTAGTCATTGGAGAAATTCTTTAAATTTTTAAACTTGTAAAAACCTCAAATTAGTAATTTTCTATTATTAGTATGTGACAACAAAGGGGTAAGTAATCATTTTAAATGTTACACGTAAATAAAATTAATTTGATGAAGATAAAAATTAAAATTTAAAAATAAAAAACATTAATTAGATGAGAATGGAAGTAAGAATTAAGAATTATAAATATGAAAAATTGTATGAAATGTTATTAGAATTTGTAATAGTAAAAAATATTTCTTTATGAAAATCCTTACAACTTGACAATTGGTTTCTTGAATATTAATAAGTGCATACACACAACTTTAGGAAGCTTGAAAAATAGAAAGAATACAGAAGAATCAGACTATCCTATCCACGGAGGAGGGGAAATATAAGAATTATTATTACAAATTTTGCAAGTGTTCATTGTAATACGAAAATAAAATATATGAGAAAAAGTAAAGTGAAATATATAATTTGACCAATCAAAAATAGAAGTATAGAATAAAAATACTATGTAAATATAAAGTTAAAGTTACTTTTCAACAAGGTTTGAAAGTTTGCTTTGGTGTAGAATAGAAAATAGAAAAATTTATGTGATTCAAATAAATTAAGATTAATAGTGTACTGATTAAAATAGTTTTTGACCTTAATCAGTGTAAGATTTAGAGCATAAGACTAAAATTCAAAGCCAGGCTTTTGAAATACTGTTTGTTTATTTTCTTCAACTACATTTATTGGACCAAACAAATGTTGATGTAACAATAATTGGGGCATGTTTTCATGGTCTACTTAGAGTCGTTATTAGCATAAATAAACATACAAGATTACGATTATCAGAATTTTTAACAAAATAGCATAGTGATGCAAGAATGCACAAGGACTTGTGACCAATTTTGTTTGGAGCCATGGTAGAATAGAGACCATCTTCATCAAGAGCAAGAAGAATAATTTTAATTAACTAAGTTATTTCTTAAATTAATTTTTAATACAACTTATAAACAGCTAGATACCAATAAGTCCCCCATACACTAGTCTAACAACTAAAAAACAAAACCATGATTTCCCGAAAAACAGCTTATCTGAAGCATAGCAAAGTTCTTTCAGCAATACAGAACCCCTCATTTTGTGTACAGAACATCTTCCCATGGATGGCGGCAGAGTGGCTGTTTCAATCTCTTTTGGTCAAAGGTATGCCTGAAAAGATGAATTAATAAAAATGAATTAATTTTAAGTCTTGAATGCTGTATCTGCAACACAATCACTTTAGATTTCAAAATCCAATCAAGTTACGAGTTTTACAGTGGGAATGGTTGAAATTTGTGTGTCCATCAGTCACGAGCAATAGTGTTGTATAATTCATTTGACATCCCACCCTGCAATTCAATAGTTTTTTCTTCTCTCAACCATTGGTGTATACATAATAAGACAACGCCAAAAGAAATAGAGCTCAAATTCCAAATTTCTTAGCTGTTTGGTAATCAAACATTGGATAACAGTAATTTTACTATCAAAATGTTAGCACATCATTTTAGCTGTACTAGCTGGTACTATTACTTAACAACAGAAAGGGGGTCAGCCAATGGTGGCTAGTAGTGATGTTACATAATCCTATCAAACAGGTTTACTATAAGGGCCTGAAAATTATTTTAAAGCCTTTGAGCCTTATAATTAGGACAGCCAGGTCCATAAGTCAAGGGGTGTTTTAGTCCTAGGGAGAGGCTTTTTCTGAAATCAGATTCTCATTTCCCTTCTCTCTCTAGAGAATCCTTTTGCTTTAAAATGTTCTCTACCTTCTCTCTAGGTTTCCAGCAAATTTAACCGTTCAAACTTGATTCTGAAGGTGCTCAAGCGTTCACCGCGTAAAGAGCTCTAATTCTACCGATCGATTTCTTCATTCCGACTGGTTCTGTGAGTTCACTGCTGTGTGGGTACTGTTAGGACATTTTCCAATTAGCTGTGCTTTGAGAAATCCAGGTAAGGGGAGCTAATTACTTTCCTTTGAATGAAATGCTTGAATCTGTTTGATAAATTTATGTATGTTATACTCTGGACTACTGTATTGCTTTGGACTGTATTTTTGGATTTTAAGTTGATTTGACAGCATGAACTGAAACGTGCAATTGGTGAAATTGGAATGTGGTATTTATGAATATGACTAGTATGGAATTAGTTGCTGTAAATTTAACGTATGGGAAGTAGATAGGAACATGCAGGAGAAATATATTTTTAGTTCAGGGTAGAAACTTATGAAAATAGGTAGAAGAAGATGGAAGGAAAAAGTAATGGGGGTTATGTTTTTCGTTGGATGCAAAGAGGAATGTTTACACTCCTTGTGGGATTGGAGTTTTAGAAAAAGAAAGATGAAAGTCTGTGTCTGAATGCTGCAGTGGTGAAATTGAAATGAAGAAAAGGTTTTGAAATAGAAATTTAATATGAAAAGAGAATGGGGAGTGATATTTTCTTTCATGCAGAGGAAAGGTTTTACATAATGGGTAGGATGAGAGAGAAAAGTAAAGGCTTAGTTTTTTTAGTGGAATGAAGGGTGTGGGCCTTGGAGAAAATAGGAAAGAGAAAGTTCAGTTTATGATTTTTAATTTGAAATGAGAAGTTTCGTTTTGATATTGGTTTTAGAATTTAAAGAAAGTTTATGAGAGAGTATGAGTGGGTAGTACGAGATGTTGGGGTTTTAGTTATAAAGAAGAGAGAAAATATGTGAGTTACAAGGGGAAGTTTCTGCGTGAAAAGTAAGAGGGAGAAAGGTGGAACCTTATTAGTTGGGCAGAGGGAGATAGGTTTTATAGTGTTTTTTTTTAGTTTCATTTTACAAAAAAAAAATGAGAAAATTTATATATATTATATTAGTATAATATAGATTTATATATGTATATATATATATAAGAAAGTTAGATGCGTAAGTTTATATATTAGATTAATATAATATAGATTTTTATATTATGCAAGATGTGGATTTCCGTGATTCTTTTTTTTAGTTTTCTGTGCTATATACATATTTACATATATATGGGTACATGTGTGTTTATTTACGTTAGAATTTTCCTCACAGAGGAGTTTTCGGTTATTGTAGATGAGTTATTATGTTATCTAATTATTATTATTAACTCATGGAATCTACTCCCTTCAAAATCCAACTAACAAATCATTCTCTGCCCCATGGTTTGGGAGTGCAGATTTAATGGGAGTGCAGATTTAATAGAATTGGTAATTTGTGATTTGTGGGTTGGTTTAATATAAATATTATAATATTATTATGATTTAATATAATTATTATAATAGAATTAAAGGAAGCAATTTTTCATATCTTTGAATTTATAAAGATTTAGGCATTTGGAAATAAATTATAAAGATTCTGGCATTGGTAAAATTAGATTAAATTTTATGGTTCTGTTACTTTTATAACTTGTGATAAATGAGTTAATGTCTATTATTGATACTATGTATGAAAAGTATATGATTACAAAGTGATGAAAGTATGATCCAAGTGGTAAACCAAGTTTCATCTGTGTAGAATCTCTTGGTGAGATTCTTAATGTTTTAGAATGAAAGTAGGAGCTCAGTCTTGAGGGTTTTCCTGACGCTCCAATGGCCTTTCTTCTCACATAGAGAGGATTGGACCATGTGGTGAGGAGTAACCTCGTGAGTGTGGCAGGGTGGGGAACCCAAGTTTCATAAGCCACCACGGGTGCATGACCCGCCATAGCTCGACTCTCATTCTAAAGTCCGGACGAGTCAAGTCTAGTGTTCAACATGTTAGGATACCTGTCTTAATCTGTTTTGATTTGAGAATAACTCTTGTAGATTCTATGCTTAACATGATGCATGCCTTTTATATAATTAGCTCACCCTTGCTTGCTTGTGTTTGCTGCCATGTTTGCGTTTGTTTCCTTTGCGATGATCATCCACTTGGATGGGAGCAGATGACGGGAAGGATACTTTGGAAACAACTCTTGGTGGGGACGACCATGCTGCTGCCTAGTTCTCTAGGCCTTATTTTCCCTTGAACTCAAGTTATTTTGAAGAACTTTGCTATGCTTTAAGTTTTAAATTCTCTGTATTTTTACAGGAAGAAACTCTAGTACTCTAGTTTTCATTTCAGTACTATTCTAAGGATGACTGTAATCCTAAGTACCTCTATTATTCTCTAACTGCTTTCAATTATTATGCATGATGACGTCTATATTGTGTATGCCTTTACTATATAATTTGGGACGTCACATTTACTACTACCAATTTTCACTGTTATGCAGAACTGCACTTCAATATTAGTTGATTCATCACTCCACAACCATAATTTCCACTCTGAAATCTACAAGACTGTGCTCACGAATACATTGATAGAAAAGCATTTCCTCCTTTCAAAGTAGTACTAGATATAATATCATATCCTTAACAAGAGAAAAATGAGATGGAACAGCACTATGACATGAACTGGAAAATAAAAAATCTACATACAAATATAGAAACAAATCCAACAGATCCAGGCCGGTAGAGCTTGCACTGAATTATGTTCTCAATTGTTCCAGCAGTGTCACCTATCTTAAAACTACCAGCTTGAATTCCTCCGACAGTGGCTGGACCAATAAGAACCTAGCACAACATCATCACTAAAATTAGTATTTTTCAACCTATTCTATTTAGCTATGAAGTTTTCTTATTTAATTTGATTTCCATTTCTTCTCTCACCTTATTGTTTGCCCGAGCATACGCTATCAATTGCTTAGTGTCTGACTCAGGGACGCCTTCAGCAATAATAGCAATAACTCTAATTGTCGGCTGTTTTAAAGCAGACATGGATGATGCAGCCGCACTGGAAGTATATAAAACTATTATCGTGATACCATGCAATAAGATAGTCCTGGACTCAAAAAGAACAGCCATGAATACCAACCTTCTAAATGATGCAAAATTGATGAACACATCAGCAATAGGGTGTGCAGCACAAGCTGCTTCAATACTGAAAACATAAACTTAGAGAAACGAGAATTTCCTTTCATTACAGGTTACTTGGCATTCCAGCGGCATGTCCAAGCAGTAAAGAGACCACAAAAATGAAGGGAGGAAAGGAAAACTCTTAACTATGTTTGGTTCACCAAGTCCAAATTTTAAGCCAAAAAGAGACAATTTGTGAATCATGAAACACATACTCAGCATGAACTGGGATTGCAATTTCCTCCTGACCAAAAAAGAGTTTTTGATGACTTGTAAGAATTAAATGAATTTTATCATTCTATGGTTTTACCTATAACCAAGAATTAATACTATTACCATAGGTCACGACTTGGAATACAAATTCTGGCATACAGTTCAGGGTCTATGCTTTTAGCAAACACAAAATAACTAGCCAAACATGTACAACATTTTGTACTCTCACTGCACTATCTAACCTTTAAAGTAGACCACATTATGAGAAGTTACATGAAAAGTTAAATGAAAAGTTATGATTATAAACTTATGATTGCCACTTATTCTTCAATTGATTCTTAGCAAATCCTTCTGACAATTTTAGAAGGTCACAGAGATCTAAATATATCATTGATGTGTAAACTATAAAAGAATCTTCCAGCATTAAATCCATTACATCAACTCTCCTTTTACATAACCTAGTCTACTGTTGTACAATGCTATGTCAATCTTTAAAGATTTTAAAAGGACATTTTAAAAAATAATAAAATAATAAAATAAAAGATAAACAAATTCAAATACAACAAGTACATAATGATATTACCTTCACGCTATCAAATTTGACATACATTCATCACCCAGTTCAATATTATCTTCCATTGAAATTACATTTTAAATTTCTAAACTAAGGTAAACATACCTTGAAACAGGGATTATATCAATTGTACTTTAAATTATATTATACTAGCCTATCACACTGTAAGAGACTTATTTCACTTTCAAACCAATCAAACATTCCGCATGGTTACTCAAGTTCAGTTTGTGTGTAATTATTTTATACTTAACAGACCAACATAGTAATGGTGATGTTCATTGTAATCAATCATGCACAATTACGTTCTCTTATACTTCTAACTATATTCACAATACCTACAGGAAGGTATACAACATTTATCCACACAAGTCCTAACAATTAACATCTCCCCAACACCAAACCCAACCAGTACAGACCACAATATCTATCAATATTACCCAGTAAAATGCCAAATTTAAGCTAATCGGTTTACTTAACAATAAGCCATCTTCAAACATCGTGCACCCAATACAAAGCACAAATTATCATATAATCGAAGTACCTCTATGAATTCATTCAATGCTTTAATCACATTTATCAGCCAGATGAGAGAGACAACTCAATACAGTATAATATATTCATCGACTCATACATCAAAATATACTTAGAATACAGGACAATCAAATTTGTCAAAAAGGGAACCTAACCAAACAAACATCCCAAATTAACCAGACTTTTCAAATTAGTCAGAGATAGCTCCACAAACCTTCTTCTCTCAGTGCCTCTCACTCACCACCGATCTCGCTCGTCACAGATTGAGCATTTACTGTTCTCCCTACCGCAACACTCCCTCTCACAACCTTGCCCCCTGTAGTCTACGGTTTACGAAAATGAAGCAAAAATAAATGGAAAAATACACAAACGATGACAAAAGAAGAAACGAAGAAGAAGCATACACCCACGAAGAAGAAGCGTTCTTTATCAGCCCCAACCCTAGCACAGCACGAGCTCTTCGAGAAGAAGCGTTCTCTATCAGTCCCAACCCTAGCAAAGCACGAACAGTCCCCAACCCTAACACAGCACGAACACTTCCTCTTCGGTCTTCTCACGTTCTGTCAGCCCCACAGCAGGAACACTCCTCTTCGAAAATGAAATGATCCACAAAAGTGAGATTAAGGACAGCAAAGTGAAATCAGACTTTACTGAATATAAGCGTTTCAGTTAGCAAGACAGAATGTGGGTCCACCGCCATGTCAAACGAAATCTTTTACCGCGTCAAAGTAGTTCTATTTGAAAAGATGTAAAACATTTTGAAAAAAAAATAAAAATCTGAAGTTTTGAAACAGAAAATATAAAAGAACCTAGTTGAAACGAAAATCGAAGGTTGTTGGTAGGGTGAAGTCGCAGCCATCGTTACCACCACCGCATGTTGTTCTCCTTTCCATGTCCATGGGGCTTCGTGTTTTCAACCTTGTCTTCAAAACCATTCACAAACCCAACCTAAGACCCTTTTCACAGCCATTTGCATCCACTGCACTCGCTCACTCTTTCTCCGACACCGCCCCTTCCACGCCCCTTTCACACCCAACCACCCTCCAAGTCCTTCAAACCCTCCAATGTCTCCACCACCACCCCTCTCTCGCCCTCTCCTTCCTCAACCACCTCCACCGCACCGGCTTCCCGCTCACCCTCTCAACCTACGCCGCCATCACCAAAATGTTCGCTTTCTGGAACCTTCCCAGAAAACTAGACTCCCTCTTTCTCCACCTCATTACCCTCTCAAAACACCACCATCTTCCCTTTCACCTCCTTCAACTCTTCGAAATACTCTTCCAGGACTTCGACCACCATAACCATTACTTGCTCAGAGCTTTTGGTTGCTTTGTCAAAACCTGTGTCAGCCTCAACATGTTTGATGAGGCCATTGATTTCTTGTTCCAAACTCGGCGCTGTGGAATTGTCCCTGATGTTCTCACTTGCAACTTCCTCTTCAACAGGTTGGTGGAACAGGGCGAGGTCGATAAAGCACTGGCCATTTTTGAGCAACTCAAGAGGTTTGGTTTCAGACCCAATTGTTATTCCTATGCAATTTTAATCAAGGCGTTGTGTAAAAAGGGTGACTTGAGTCAACCTATCTGTGTTTTTGAGGAAATGGAGAGAGTCGGGATCACCCCTCATTCGTATTGCTATGCTGCTTACATTGAAGGGTGTTGTAATAACCATAGCTCTGCTCTTGGGTATAAGGTGCTGCAGGAATTGAGAAAGAATAATGCCCCTTTGGAGGTTTATGCATACACTGTGGTTGTTCGCGGGTTTTGTAATGAGATGAAGTTGGATGAGGCTCAGGGTGTGTTTGATGACATGGAGAGGCAAGGGTTGGTTCCTGATGTGTTTGTTTATTCTGCCTTGATTCAAGGGTATTGTAAGGGTCATAATCTGAGCGAGGCTTTGGCTTTGCGTGATAAGATGATTTCGAGGGGTGTGAAGACAAATTGTGTTATTGTTAGTTACATTCTGCATCTTTTGGGAAAGATGGGCAAGACTTTGGAGGTGGTGGATGAGTTTAAGAAACTAAAGGAGTCCGGAATGTTTCTTGATGGGGTTGTCTACAACATTGTTTTTGATGCTTTGTTTACGTTGGGGAAGGTGGAGGATGCGATAGAGATGTTGGAAGACATGAAGAGAAGAGGTGTGGCTTTAGATCTTAAGCACTACACAACCTTTATCAAGGGATACTGCCTTCAGGGTGATCTCGTTAGTGGGTTTAGGGTGTTTAAGGAAATGAGTGATGAAGGTTTCAAACCTGATATTATAACATATAATGTACTGGTGACTGGGTTGGTTAGAAATGGTCATGCTTGTGAGGCATCAAAGTTTTTGCAGAGTGAAGGCGTGAAGCCAAACTCTACTACACATAAGTTAATCATTGAAAATTTGTGTTCAGTCGGAAAGGTTTTGGAAGCCGAGGCGTATTTTAACAGTCTAGAAGATAAGAGTTTTGAAATCTATTCTGCCATGGTTAATGGCTATTGTGAAGCGGACCGTGTAAACAAAGCCTATAAAATTTTCCTTGAGCTGTCAAACCAAGGAGATATGGTTAACAATGCCTCCTGTTCTAAGCTAATTACTAAACTCTGGATGACAAATGACACTGAGAAAGCTAGTATGGTGCTGAGGAAAATGTTGTTGTCAAATGTTGAACCTAGCATAGTAATGTATTCAAAAGTTATAGCTTTACTGTGCGAGACTGGGGATACTGAGGAGGATATGGATAATGCTCGCTTTTTTTTTTATCGTTTTGTAAATAGAGGACTCACCCCTGATATTATAATTTACACAATTATGATAAATAGTTATTGTAGGATGAACTACTTGGAAGAGGCCCATGACCTCTTCGAGGATATGAAGAGGAGAGGAATCAAACCTGATGTCATTACCTACACAGTTTTACTTGATGGAAACTATAGAGATTATTTAAAAAGGTGTCATGGAGAAGGAAATAAGATATCATTGAAAGTTTCTTCCATCTTGAGAGATATGGATCAAATGGAAATAAATCCTGATGTTTTTTTTTACACTGTGTTGATTGATGGAGTCAAGAAGACAGAGAACTTTAAAAAAGCATTAAGCCTATTTGGTAATATGGTTGACAGGGGACTAGAACCAGATACTGTAACATGCACTGCTCTGGGCTTACGTAGTAAATTTCACGGGGATAAAGCCATTAAAATGCTTAATGAAATGGGAATGACAGCAGCTGCGTGTCATCTCAGCTCTAAAACGTGGTAGAAGGGTGAATTTTCATTAGAAGTTTTGTCAGTTAGACGGTTTGCACTTGGATTTATTCTGATTTCTACCGTTTATCCGGTCAAAACCTAAAGGTAAAACAAAATCACATGCTATTGACTTATTTGCTATGATGTATGACTGAAACATGGTCTTTTAATTACTCAGCTGAAGGATTGTGTTTCTTTCTACAGGTTGAAAAGAGAAGGACTGTGTTCAAATTGGCTATTAAGATTGTGGCCCAAATTAGTATTTTAAGATTGATTATTAGGCTATTATAAGAGATACCTTGTAATTTCTTAGTGCATTGATAGGACCAAAAGTGAATATAATAACACTAATAAAGTTGAGAAAGTTAAGTGATGTTTTACTTGTAACTTTATTTCTTATTTTCATTTTATGTTTTCGCTTTTTACTTGTAACTAATAAATGACATTTTGTTTTCAATTTATTTCCTGTTTCTAAGTATTTGTTTGAAGAAAACAAATAAATGGTTTTCAAGGTTTCCACAAATGTTAAAAACCAGAAAATTGATTAAGAAAAGTTAAAACAAAAAATAAAAGAATAAGTAAATTGCCCTTTGGTTGCTTTTGTCGTGTAGATCGAAGAGAATGATATTAATTTAAACTAGTAATTTCTTCCCGAGTTCTATTTATTATTTTGCTTATGATGGATGTTTTTGTATCCATACATACTTTTATCTTCATGCCACTGCTACACTGAATCCATTTTATTTTATACTTTTAAATTTTAGTACTAATATATGACAGATCAAGTGCCCCAAAAGACTGTAGGGTCTCTGGTTGGGTGCAGGGCGTTAATGGTGATTCTGCAGTTGACTTTGAAAAGATGTATCATCTATCAGAATTTACGTATGACCTTGAGAAGAGCAATGCTCAGACATTCAACGTGTTGAATTCAGGTGCTTTTGGTCTCATCAACACGGTAAGGCTCGATTTTACATCCAACCATGGAAGCCCTTCACACACATGTATATATCAGTTTAGAGTTCATGGTCACGAACCTGACTCGGTTTCTATGATGACATTGGAGTCATAATGTGTATGCCAGTGTTTTGCTTTGAGTTTTGTCAGTTTCTGTGTAATTGTTCAGTGTATTTTGTTTAGATGTAGAATAGGATGTTTTGCTTTTAGTTTTGTCATTTTCAACTTGTTATTGATGCGTCCAATGGATATTGTATCTACTGTATGATTCTGATATCGGCAATTGGTAGATCTTGCTTCTTGCAAAGCAATTTTTTTTTCTTGCAATTCATTTTGGTTTTCTCTTGTTTAGATGCTTTACTTCAGTTTTTGTTTTCATTCTTTTACCCTCGTTCTCTCTCTCTCTCTCTCTCTCTATATCTATATATATATATATATATATATATATGACAAGTCTTTTCTTACTCTCTTTTTTATTTAATCTGATTATAACTTTTATCCAATAATAAAGATTATATTCGAAAGCTCTTGTATTTTAAAAATTGTGGTTGGTTGGGCTGATTTTCTAAACCAGCCAATCTTTATAGTAGAACGCCCTTAGACTAACAGTGCAAAATTTAATATGCTTTATATCATTAATTCAATTATGTTCTCAAAATGTGAAATAATGCATATTAACACCAAAACTATTAGACCATGTTTCAAAATTTTTAACATTTCAGAGAGATAACATAATGAAAAAAAAAACCAGCATTAAAGATACAAGGATCAATATGAAAGTACAGTGTCAAGACAATCAACCCCAAGTGCAGTAAATTTACACGTAATAAAATGGAAAATAGTTAATGTTTTATATTAAGTGACATTTCAAAATGACACAATTTTAAATAAAAGTATGAAACTACGAAAGATAATAATAACAAACATCATATTATACATGTGCATTTTGCCGATTATCAAACTGATATATTATAATAAAAAAAACGATGGTTTTAATTATCGGCATATTAAAAGCACCGTTATATACATCATTTTTTGTAACACTGAATATTTTGTAATTTCTTTTACCATTTTAAGATTTTTTTTTCTTTTTTTATCCTTCCCTTAATGTGTTGATGTGTCCATTACATTGCTTAATCAATTTTGGTGTCATGTCATGTTAAAATGCTAAAGAGCATGTCAATCTGTTACTACAAACATGAATTAGTTAACAAAAAATTTGGATTAAAAAGTTATTGAATTATAGTTAAAAATACGAAGAAATTTTCACTTATACTTCGGTGGAACTAGTCCGAGGGTCGGTTGACCTTCATTCTCTGTCCTCTTTCAATCGTTTTAATCTTTTATGAGAACACAATTCTCTGATGGGTAGTTGACCTGCAAAAGACACTCCAACGCCAAAGTCAGATAAGTTCTATAAAGGTCTATATTTTTGTTAGCATAGATCCAGATCATTTTACCTGAACGCCAATAGTATATTTATTGGACTTTGTCCAACCCATTAATTATATTAGGTTTAGATGTTTTTTTGGTCCCTAAGTTAAGTGTTAATGTTCAGTTTAGTCTCTCGTTTTAAAAGTATGTGAAATCGGTCCTTACTTAGTAAATTTTGTATCAACGTCGTCCCTTCTGTTAAATACTCACTAACGACGTTAGCTTTTTCCTTCTCTCTCTTATGCTCCTTTCAATTTCTCTGAATGCAACAGCTTTTTCAGACAACTTGTTACTAAAAACTTAACTTTTTTTGCTAATTGTTCTCAAACCAAAACGTTTAAAGTGAATTAAATTGTCCTAGATTTGGCTTTTGCCTTGACCGCCAAATATCCCTACTTCCCGCGCAATGTCACATTCTGACGAGCAGCTCTCCTTTCTTCACTCTCTAATCCATGGCAGAAGGTTCTCTCTCTCTAACTTTCCAGTCATCTAACATTTCATTTCATTTTTGGCAGTTTCTGCGACGCAAACATTAGATATCTCGAATCGCTTTTAGTCTCCAAGGACGTGAAATCGTTCATCAAAGTTCGCTCCAGCTTGACGAACTTCCTCAGATCTGAATCTCTCTCCGTTATTCGCTCCATTGCCTCTAAAACCTTCCACGAGAAGCTTTTCGTTCTCGAATTCTTCGTCCGCGCTTTCGCTCTCGTCAGAGATCAACATGTTCTCTTATCGCTTCTCAGTTTCATAATGTTCTATTTAAAAAAAAACACAATCTCGTTCCATTATGGTGAATTTTATCTTCTGTAGTTTTCTATTAAATCTCAAAAACATCAAAGAACCACAATTAATACTTTCGAAAAACGTGTCGATTTACTTAATTGCTATGAAAATCCTCGCGCTAAGGTTTTCTTTTTTATTCTCTCTCGTGCGTTTTCGATTTCATTTATCCAAGAGCTGTTTGGCATTGAGATACGAGGCTTTAGCAATGCGGGAACTCAAGTCCGCCAGTTGTCGGTGGCTACAAGTTTTGCCTGAGGAATGGTTGAGATTTGTGGAAGACGCGGTGCACAACGGTTTCCACGTAGGTTCATCGATGAGAGACGACGAGAGCCTTGCCAGCTCTCCAGCAATTCCAAGCTAAATGGTGCCAACTCAATATGCAAAAGCCATATCCAGGACTACTTATTTTTAGTCAATTTAAACGTTTTGATTCCATAATAGTTAGCAAAAAGAAATTAAGTTTTTAGAAAAAAACTGTCTGAAAAAGTTGTTGCCTCCAGAGATAAATTCAGAGGAGCAGAAGAGAGAGAAGGAAAAAACCAACATTGTTGGTGGGTATTTAACGGAAGGACGACGTTGACACAAAATTTACTAAGTAAGGACTGATTTCACACTTTTAAAACGAGGGACGAAACTGAAAATTAACACTTGACTGAGGGACCAAAAAAGCATTTAAACCATTATATTAATTATTCATTAATACAATATATTTATGCAATATAATCTGTCAATCACTCATAAATAGCGTATATTCGCATTTAATACGGTCATTAAATGTATTAATTGGCCATTAATGATATTTACCTTTCCTGATTAGTGTTTGACTGATAGTCGATCAGTTGCCTGTTTTGGTTCCGGATTCTCCTTAGTCGTTCGGTCACCAGGGTATAGTACATTAAGTCCCCCAAGCCCCGAGCAGTTGTTTGCAGGTGCGAAGGGGTTTAAGTATGCCGAGCGAATTTAAACTGGCGAGAAAGATTGATTACCAAAGGTTTTGATGACAAGACTTTGCTGCTCGGATTTAGACGAGAGTAAGGGTTCATGAAGAACGTTCCCCACAATTCGGTTTAGGACCAGGGGTTCTCGGAGAACGTTCCCTAGGTTTTTAGGACGAGAGTGAGTCCGTATAGAACCTCATCGCTCGGTTTAGGACCAAGGGTTCTTAGAGAGCGTTCCCTGGGTTTTTAGGACGAGAGTGAGTCTGTATAGAATCTCACCGCTCGGTTTAGGACGAGAGTGAGTCCGTATAGAACCTCACCGCTCGGTTTAGGACTAGGGGTTGTCGAAGAGCGTTCCCTGGGTTTTTAGGACGAGAGTGATTCTGTATAGAACCTCATCGCTCGGTTTAGGACGAGAGTGGGTCCGTATAGAACCTCACCCCTCGGTTTAAGACCAGGGGTTCTCGGAGAGCGTTCCGTGGGTTTTTAGGACAAGAGTGAGTCCATATAGAACCTCGCCGCTCAGTTTAGGACAAGAGTGGGTCCGTATACAACCTCACCGCTCGGTTTAGGACCAGGGGTTCTCAGAGAGCGTTCCCTGGGTTTTGTAATACTGCAACATGTCCAACGATTGAATTGAAGTCGTCCGGCTTTATTCATACTAAAATTGTAAACACATAAGTCTTGTCAAAAGAATTTATTCGAAACAAAACACCACATCAAAATTCAACTAAAGTAAATGTGAGATAAGTCGCATTCAAATTGTTAGAAAGGACTTTTTATTATATCTTCTAGTTGATATGTCCTCGAATCAAGCGATCAGGGATGCGACTGGTTCCTCGTGGTTTCATGGGAATGTCGCTCGGTCCCACGGGGGGCACCAAAATGTTTCGGAGGAATTGGTCCAAGGGTTGGTTGACCTTCCTTCTCTGCTCTCTTTCAATCGTTTTAATCCTTTCTGAGAACATAATCCTCCGATGGATGGTTGACCTACAAAAGACACTCTATTATAAAAAAACACTTTTACGAGTAATATGTTATAAGAAAAGTTTAGATTATTAGTTAAAAAATTCTCCTCTTTCTTTTCCAACTTCTAAATCTTTGGGGATGGACCACCAAATAGAAAAGTCACCCATTTAGCATTTAATATAATAATATTTTTAATTATATTTATTTTATTTTTTAAATTAAAATTCTAATATAATAACATAAGAAATGGTTAGTGAAAATAATAGTGCAAAATATTCTTGTAGTTTACAATCATAGGCACAACGTTAAAGATAGGTAATTAGTGGACTTTTGTCATCTGGTAGTCCTACCCTGATGTTGCTAAAGTGCATTATTCAGTTTGATTGAGTGTTGTACCCTAATGGGTTGACAGTCCTACCCTGATGTTTTTTATTTAATAGTTTTGTATCTTGTTATAATGTAAATGTAGTGTTATTTTGGTAAATTAAATGTAGTGTTATTTGGGTAAAGTAAATATAGTCTGACAGGAATTTTTATATTAGTTAAAATTGCTAATTCTGATAACGAAGTGGTCTTTCATCATGGGGTAAATTTGTCAATGATGAGTCATTCAAATATGAGTTTGGTCAAACTAGTACTTTAAAAATTGATCCAGATAGATGGAACTACTTTAAAATTATGTCCATTCTAAAGGAGATGGGTTATAGGAATGTTAAAGAGTTATGATATTCAATGGGTGGTACTACGTTAAAAGGAAGGTTGGAACTACTATATGATGACAAAGGTGCATGTGATCTGGTCAACCTTGCCATATTGAATGGTCAATTTCACCTTTATGTTGTACACATGGTGTCATAGCCTGAGTATGTTCATATGTTGGAATATGAAACTGAATTCAAAGTTAATAGACATATTTTTGAAGTAGAAGTTGAGATAGAGGGTTGTGAACCCCAAGTTGAGATAGAGGTTGGTGAACCCGAGATCGAGAGAGACCAAGAGGAAGAGGGTGATGGTGCTGTTTTGGGGGAGGGTGACAATGATAATGGTGTGGAGGCAAAGGGTGAGGGAGAGGATGATGAGGTTGTTTTGGGGGAGGATGTAGAGGGTGACAATGATAATGGTGTAGAGGCAGAGGGTGACAATGATAATGGTGTAGAATGGTGTGGAGGTAGAGGGTGAGGGAGAGGATGATAGGGCTGTTTTGGGGGAGGATGCAGAGGGTGAAGGACATGATGAAGGACATGATGAGTATGATGTTATAATGATGTTAGAAGTTGGAATGGGTATTAAGAGGATGTGTTGAGTGAAAATCATCTTGTGGAGGTTAGTGTCCACGAAGATGAAGTGGAAGATGATTTATGTAAAGGTAGTGAACAAGTTAAAGTGGGTGGACCAAGTGGGTCTTCTACTCCATTCCAGCATGTACAAGACAAGGGTTTATATGACATATCTTGGAAATCTGAAAGTTTAGACAATTTTTTATTAAATGATTCATCAAATGATGATAAAGAGCGTTATGGAAATTTTAAGATTTTTTCAATGTCCAAAAGTATAGAAGAATATAAATGGGAAGTGGGGACATTCTTTAGTGAAATACAGAAGCAATAAGAACATATTGTGAGAGAGCATTGTTTAAAAGATGGAAGTTAATTAAAATTTAACCCAAGAAAACACTGTTTTTAAAAATAAAAAATGAAAACTAAAACATTTGAAAATGGTGTGAGTGAGTTAAAAAGATATAATAATAAATAAAAGAGGAAAACCTATTAATCTTAGGTTTAATGTTTCGGTAAGTTCTTATTTTCGTTCAGAATCTCAAATAGGTCTCATTCTTTTTCGACGTCTCAATTGGGTCTTTATTTTTGTAAAATTGAATCAAATAGGAGCTTTCCGTCAAATTGAGAAGACACCGTTAACGAGGGTGTTATTTAGCATGCTGACAGGATCTTTTTAAATGACATGGTGTGTGAAGTGTATATTTTTAATTTTTGAATTAAAAAACTGACTGCAAATAGGGGAAATAAAAGGGTTAAATATGCTTTTAATCCCTGTATGATCAAGCTATTTTGTTTTTAGTTCGTTTTTCAAAATAAGGTACATTTTAGTACTCCTACTTAAGGAAACTTTGATTTTAGTACTTCAAAACTAACACCGTAAAAAATCAACTCATATGGCTAACGGAAAACTACCACGATTTTTTTTTTCATCTTTTCTCCCTCGTCTCCCTTCCTACGTCATGTCTCGTATCCCCTCCTTAGGCCCAGAACCCCCACTTTCACCTCCGCTCCCGTCTCCTCCGCCTCCAAATTCGACACCGTCGCCAGAATCATTCCCACGCCGCTGGCTTTCTTCACCACCAACCCTTTCGCAACCCTCGGACTACTTCCTCTGTCGCATACTACTATCTTACCCTTCACCAGATTCGGATCCAAGGAATTCTCCATGCAGAGGGAATCCCCAAGAATCCTTGATTTCCCAGGGTAAACCAGTTCATAAGGATTTCTCCTTTCGTAGAAAGCAAGTGGTCTATTTACAAATGATAGAACTAATTAAACCAGCTCCCTTCCCTGATTAAACTACCTAGTATCCTAACTCTCCTACCAAAGTTAGACAATTTAAATATAATAATGTTATTTTGAAATTCTGCCAATATGTTGAGAATCTCCACTTTTCCCCCAATTCTAAACTAGTTTGGATTATTAACTCCAGCTCTAGTAAAATGCAGTTAACAAAATTAGTTCTAGATATAAAGACTATATTAATATCACAAACTAAATAAATACTGGAAAAACGTTTTCAACAGTAAACAAATAGTAGACAATTTCTATTTATTACTATGTCATTTTAAATGAAATTTCTTTTTGGTTCCTGTATTAATCATCTTGTCTAACGAATTTTCCCCTTGTTATGCTCTAACTGAAGGGAAGGGATGATTTGGCATTAGTTCAGGCAAGATGGGCATTTGTAAACAAGGACGACTATTGAGGATATTTGGAGTTGTTAATTTTATTGTTCTTTTGAATTTGATTTGGATATTCTAATATTTTAGATTTGTACTTTAGTTGAGAAAAAAATAAGAACAATACTAATTGCTCTATAACAAATTGTATTTCACTTATAGTTATTAATTTATTATATTGTTTTCAATTTGTTTATTGTTTCAATGTATTTTGTACAGAAAAATATATATGAAGACAAAAAAGTTATCTTTCACTGTTTCTTAAGGAAAATTCTATTCGAGGAACTGTATATGTTTGTGATTTCAGAACTGAGTGGTAGTTCTTAGTTATAAAAATGGTTATATGAAGCATTTATGGAGATATTATAGAGATAAGAGGTAGATTGTTCCTTTAACCTTGGAAGAAGAAGAAGGATGAATGTATATATGAAAGTGTCTTGCCCTGCTAGTTGGGAAACTGGAATAATAACAATATGCGCACCTTATAATTGGTTGATTCAATGCCAAATGGGTATCACTTTAACAGTATTTAAATTTAAGATCATATATTAAATTATATACTTAATGACTATGCATTGATTGATCAAACTCTAGTGCTTCTCCTGCATATATTATTTCATGTCTCTATTTATGCATCAATAGCTTTTATATTATGTTTTTAGTCAGATGTTGTTAGATATGCTCAATCAACAATGTTATTTAAAGATCTTGTTTACTATCGAAATTCACAATGACTAGAGATAACAGTTTGTCCCTTGTGCATTTTAGTTAATAATTACATTACAACTAAGACTTTTGGACAGTGAATCAAAGAGCTTTACTTTGACGATGCTGGTGAAAAATTATTAGCTTTAGTTTTCATTTCTTTCCTATATATATATATATATATATTTTTTTTTTTTTTAATTTGAGATAATATCTTTAAAATCTTATTAATTAGAGGAAATAGATATATAATCTTTATTTTATTTTATTTTTTCCTAGGTTTCTTAGTTTTTCTATTTTCCCTTTTAGGAGAACTAGATTATTACAAATAGAAGGTTTGAGAATGTATTTTTTATGATTGAGAATAATAATAAGTCTCATTTTCAACTTGGTGTCAGAGCTCCTGATCTTAGAGGCTAGATTCCGCTGCAACAAGCCGCACCGCTGTCGCTGTCCGACCACCGCCGCTGCCGGCGTCGCCGGTTGGGGTCGTTGATAGGGCAGAAAGGTGCGTCCAACACCGGCGATTTATGGTGGTTTTGGCAAAACTTCGATTATTTCTGACGGTTTTGGCAAAACTCCTGTAAATACCGACGGTTTTGAAAAAAACCCTTCTAATACTGGTGGTTTTGGAAAAATCCTTGCTAATACCAATGGTTTGACAAAACCCCCCACTAATACTGACTGTTTTGGCAAAACTCCCACTAATATCGACAGTTTTGACAAAACTCCGCTAATAATGACACAGTTTTTTTAGGAGTTTTTCTAACCAGATAACATACTTTTCGTGGATTAAAACTCCGGAAACAAAAAAAATAACCCTAATAAAATTCTCTGTTTTTGTAGTGCCATGACCAGTTTTGTAAAAAAAAAGAAATTATTATAATTTAAAGCTTATTTTATAAATGAAGTGCATTATGTTTGGATTAAAGATTTTATAGATGGTTATAAATTATTTACTAATATTATTATTATATTTTTTTTTTTTGGCAATTTGCTTATAGAAAAAAATGAGAAGGAAGATATGTGTATTATTATTTGTACTTGTCAAAAGTAGAACTAGCTAGGGTAGGGTTGGTACTAGTGGCCACTCCCCTCCGCCAAACCCAAAGAGTACAAAACCTACATATAACTATTAGCGTCGTCGATGCCTCTCTAAACAACTCCGTTTGTCATTTCCGTGCTGGAAGCGGGAAACGGCGCCATTTCCAATCAGACCCTCGTCGTTTCGCTCCTTTCCCCGTTTTGCGTTTTTGATTCGTTCGTTAAACCCTTTGCTTTGCCTTCTCTCTATCTCTTCTTTTTTCTTCGCTTTTATCTTTAAGCCAAAGCGTGAACCCTTTTCTTCTCCTTCTCAAACCCATAACCCGATCACCCGCTTTTGAATTTATCGCGAGATGGACGAGAATTTGCTCGACGATATTATCCGCCGGCTCGTTGCGGCAAAGAATGGTAGAGCCACGAAGCAGGTGCAGCTTACGGAGGCGGAGATTCGACAACTCTGCGCTTCCTCTAAAGAGATCTTTCTCAGTCAACCCAATCTTCTCGAACTCGAGGCTCCAATTAAGATTTGTGGTATATTTTTTTCACGTAATTAGTTGATCAAATTATAATTTTTTGTATTGCTTGTTGTTTTGTAGGTTTTTGTCTTGTAATAATTGTGAATTGTGACGTGTGGATTCTGTAATTGAATGGAAAACGTGGGGTGAACCTGCATGTGATTCTGCTTGTTCGTTTTACATGCGGTTTGGGATTACCGTTTTTTTGCATGGAATTGGAATTAGGGGGCGATTAGGATTGGGCGTGACTACGGAGGTCTTAGGTTACGGCGTCATGTCTCTTTCCTATCTCTTTTGGTGCATTGAATTTGCTATGGGCCATTTAGGTTGGTGTGTGCTGAAGACGGGATTGCTGCTCACTCTTTTGTTTCGTTTTCTTGCGGCTGTTTAGAAGACAGGTGAGGAATTGAGTGGTAGCAAAGGGACGTGTGATCAGTGGTAATAGCTACTACACTTCTGAGATAATCACCAACTTTTGCAAAATCATTAATTCTTCATTTGTGTGGAATTGTGTGTTGAGGTTTCTGTGTAAATGAAGAATTGTTTTCGAGGCGTTGTTGGATAGAATTTATACCTTCTAAAGTTCTATACCTCAATAATTGCATTACTACTTGCAGAAACTGATTTTCAGTAAGTTTGTTGTTTATCTGTCAGTGTCACGTATATGGTTGATAGGGACCAATAAGGGGGACCAAGGGTGGAAACAGAAGGGATTGATGGGCTTTTGGGGTTGTAGACATTGTGCCCCTTCTGTCAGGCTTCTGCTGCCTTGTGATGTTTTCCTGGTTCGACCAAGTTGCTTGCCTCGATGACTTTTCCATGGTACTTGGTTTAAATGGCCAATAATTGTGACAACTCCCAAAGCCTACCCATCTAACTTTCTTTGTCATGAATTTAAACTTTAGGGTTGCGGTGTTGGCTGCTGTATTTATTTTGTTTCTGAAATTTTGACATTGGAGCCTGTTTTCAACTTATTATTGTGCTTTGTACTTGAACTTCTAAGTAGTATTGTCATGTTTGAGTAGTTGATTTATGTTAAATTGGTTAAAATTTTAATGTTTTATTTTCTAATTTTAATGCCTCGCTGCTTTAGGTTTTTACTTTTTGGCACCTTTTGGTTTGAGGTGGTAAAAACCCTAGAACATTTAGGTTGCCTTCCTTTGCTTTTGACCACTGTGTTATCTGTAAATGTTAAATAGTAGATGGCATCTGTGTTAAGCGGTTCATTTGCAGGAGATGTTCACGGCCAATACTCAGACCTTTTAAGGCTGTTTGAATACGGGGGATACCCACCAGAAGCAAATTATTTATTTCTTGGAGATTATGTTGATCGTGGTAAGCAAAGCATAGAGACAATATGCTTACTCCTTGCATACAAGGTCAAATACAAGGAGAATTTCTTTCTTCTCAGGGGTAACCACGAGTGTGCCTCCATCAACCGAATATATGGTTTCTATGATGAGTGTAAGAGGAGATTTAATGTTCGCATCTGGAAGACATTTACTGAATGCTTTAACTGTCTACCTGTTGCTGCTCTGATAGATGAGAAGATTCTTTGCATGCATGGTGGACTATCACCTGATCTTAAACATTTGGATCAGATACGGAATCTTGCTCGTCCTATCGATGTGCCAGATCATGGTCTTCTCTGTGATCTTCTATGGGCTGATCCTGATAAAGATCTTGATGGGTGGGGAGAAAATGATCGAGGTGTGTCATTTACATTTGGGGCTGACAAGGTTGTTGAATTTCTTGAACAGCATGATCTTGATCTAATTTGCAGAGCTCACCAGGTAATGAAACCTATACTTTTGTCCATTTCTCTATAGTTTGGCATGCATGATCTATGCGTTTGTAATTTACTACCCATATTGTTAATGTTTAAAGAAGAATAATCACATGCATTGAGTAGATTCATTATTTTTTATGACTGAGAATCAGAGGGAAAAATAGGGACAGAATGCATGAGAATGTGATTAATTTGTGTTTTGACCTCACGCATTGAGTATTGCAATAATAATTATTTTGTTTACTATTTTAATCCGTAATTTCCTAGCACCAGTTGGGTTTTCTCTTTCTTTTCTGTATCATCAACTTTGACAGCTTGTAAATATCTGATGGTGTTTGATTGATGATCCTGATTTTTGTTAATAATGTACTTGTATTGCATTGTTTCTCTGTCTGTCTTTTCTAATTTATTGGACATTTTCTTTGCTCATCGGTCTTTATTCTTTTTAACGAATTGGTGAATCAGTCTATACAAATATTGATGAATCTGGTTTGATGTTTCCCTTTTAAAATTTTGGGCTGTGTTTCAGGTTGTAGAGGATGGATATGAGTTTTTTGCCAAGCGTCAGTTGGTGACTATATTCTCCGCCCCTAATTACTGTGGTGAATTTGATAATGCTGGTGCTATGATGAGTGTGGATGACACCTTGACATGCTCTTTTCAAATACTTAAATCTTCTGAAAAGAAAGTGAAAGGTGGATTTGGCAACAACACATCAAGACCGGGAACTCCACCTCATAAGGTAATAAAGATTAAAATTACTTTAAGACATGCACTTGTTCATTAATATTTATTATTTATGTTTATGTATGTCGATAGCTGTTTGTATGTTTTGATGTAAGTATGTCCCAAGGAGTGTGATGTTTGTAGATATTAAAATCCGTTTAGTTGTCCACCAATGTTGATTTTCCCTTTTTTTTTTTTTGCAAGCCCATCATTGTGAGACAGGAAAGGCGAAAAGTGTAGTATGGATTTTGTTAAATTACTTGACCATCTATTAATTGTGGCTTGAAAATTTTGGCGAAGTTTGCTAGCTGCCTTCTTTTCATTCTATCATATGCTACGTATATTTTTTAAAATATACTACCGAGTTCTAATCTATCCTACCCTTTTGCATCCAGGGTGGGAAGAATTAACATTTCGACCCATACAAAGGTCGATGAGCTCAATACAGGCTTTCATTCTTCGTTTAGTTCAAAGGCTTATCGTTCTGTTGCCTGGCATGATTCACAGCATATATATATAAAGCATAGTGTCTTCCTTCCTTGGTAACGAACTAAGCAGTGTAGCAAGGAACAAGGCACTTCATTGTGCAACTGATTGACCCCCTTTCCTTTGTTTCTTTCTTTCTTCCTTCACATAGTTTTTTTAATGTACAATGCAAATTCAAACATTGTAAGGAGAAATCTGGATATCTTATTTCGTCGCGGAAAGTTAAATTTAGGTTAAATTCATTTCTCCTTGCTTAAAAAGTTACATTTTATATTTTAGTCATTACTAATGAAATTTACACTTTAGCTCCCTGTGTTTTATATATCATTTGTATTGATTTTTACATGAAAAAATTGTTGTCATAAGTTGGATCCTATCGAATTAATTTGAACCAGGTTTGTTTTTTTATGAATTGAAATGTAAGTTTTTGATGTTGTGATTAAAATAAAGGAGTAGGGAATCAGGTACTGCACAAATCTTATTTTAATCTGTTTTATTTGCGTCCCATACAAAAGAAAAATGTCACCAGGCAATGCAATATTTTTAATGTATGTAAACGTTTAAAACAGTGTAAGAAGCATGTAGTCGGTTAGTATCTTGAATAATGTTATATGAAATATTAAAACATCGTGATTTGTATGTGGTCTTGAAAAAACTAACACCAACTATGCTTGAAAACTTGTGAATTGTTATGAGTGTGTAATTATTGAAACTTTAAAATCAGAGGAAAGTCAGAGTAAATGTACCTTCAGCTCATTTTCACAGGATTTCATTCTTCTAAAGAGAGTAAGTGACAATGTGTTTATATTTCAACACATCTGCGAATTATTATAGATATGTATGCAATATTAACGGTTAATTTCCTTAATTATAAATAAGTTGAATAGATTATTATATTCCTGTTCATCACTCTCGTTGCTTCTTTGTTCTCTGTTCTCAAAAGTCTCCTATTTCTTTCAACCTTTTTCCAACCCTTTTTATCACTTTTTACTTAAAATAATGCTATCATTTCAATGCGCATTTTGTTGGTCATGTTAATTTAAAAGTGGAAGTTCTTTATTTATATTGTTACCAACACGAATAATGGCAGAAACATTAAGGGTGATATAATGTTTTTCAAATATATATACATTAAAAAATAAAATGACTATATGGTATTTACATCAACAATTACCTAAACATTAACCAATACAAAAAAATGTAGAATAAAAATGAAAAGCATTTTTTAAAATAATCTTCAATTTATTTTTTCTCCTCTTAATTTTCTCTCTTCATTTATCATGACAGCACGCATCATCACTATTTATCTTTTTCTTTTTTCTTTTTGTTCCCATGCTTTATTTCAGTATTAAAATTCAAATGAATCATTTTCATAAAGGGAAAAACTAACATGCACTCCAAAATAAAACAATCAACCATCAAACTATAAGTCATATTGTGATGATTTAATATACTAGTTAAATATTTTACATTCACCCGACTGAAAAATGATTTAATTATTATTCTTATGCTATACAAAATATCGTTGAATCGCTGACAATTGCAAAATTACAAACTAAATCAAACAAAACTAGTTTTTTAGTTAATAAACTTGGAAAAATGTATAACAAAATATAAAATTATATCAAAGCAAACATTTTAAATAATCTTAACATTAACCTTGTCTTTTTCTGCATTCATAATTTTTTTTTTAACATTGTCTTGTTTTTAATTGATGAAAAATATTTCTAGAAATAATGAATTTAAACCAATTCTTTTTAAATATATCCAGAATAACCGTCTTCATCATACTAATATTTTTGAAACTATCATCTCTAGAAATGTAATATGATTTGGTGAAACAAATTTGTCCAAATTGAAAGTCTATGTATCCCAAAAATTAAAAATTAATGGAAAGATGTGGACACGCGTTAATACAAAATTGAAAAATGCGCCACTTTAAACTTTCCATAAATAAACATTCTATGAAAAAATGGAACAAGGACATATATAATTTAGACCCAAAAATAAATAGAGGTTGCTTTGGGGATTAAATAAACCGTGTTGTGTGTTAACTCTAGAGTGAAATGAAAAACGTGAATCTAACGATAACAAACAAGCAACAGCGAATAGTGATCGAGTTCAAATCAAGTGTCCAAACCAAACCCCTTCGTTTCAAACCAAAACTCGCGAATGGAGTGATAGAGTAATAATCAGACATGCGCTGTGTAGCTGTTATTCAAAAAAAGCAATGAAGTGAGAAATTCGATTATCGATGAAGTGCAGATCGGTGGTGTGCATATGGTCCGGCACGCCGTTCCCTCACCGCGTCACCGCCGTCGCCGCTTTGACGGAACCACCAACGCCGACCTTTTACACAGCCGGATCGGATGGCTCCATCATCTGGTGGACCATCTCCAGTTCCGCTTCCACATCGGTATTTTCAATTTTTCTGTTCTCCTTTCCAATTATCAAATAATTAGAACAACTATTTCTCCTTCAATCGCTAAGAGCCGCGTCGATTTGCAGGAAGTTAAGGCGGTGGGCGTGCTGTGCGGTCACGGTGCACCGGTTACTGATCTCGCTGTATGTAGGCCAATTGCAGATGCAGGAAACGGTTATACTTCGAGTGCAAGTAAGTTCAGTGCGTTGATAAGTGCGTGCTGTGATGGTTTTCTGTGTGTGTGGAGCAAGAACAGTGGCCATTGCCGGTGCCGGAGGAAATTGCCGCCTTGGGTTGGCACTCCTCGTTTAATTAGAACCTTGCCTTCGACACCGAGATATGTGTGTATAGCGTGTTCTTTAGAGGGGAACGAAGGATTAATTGATAGAGAAACTCAGCCTAGGAAGCCTCCTAAATGCACTGTTCTTATTGTGGACTCGTATTCGCTTTCCATTACTCAAACTGTGTTTCATGGAAGTCTATCCATTGGTCCAATTAAGTTTATGGCACTGGTGTTGGGTGATGACGAGAAGAGAAACTCTGTGTTTGTGGCTGATTCGGCTGGGAGGCAGCAGATGGTTCCGATATCAGAGGATCGAGGGGAGAGCTTGGCGGGTTCACTTGGTGATAAAGGTCAATTGGAGACCTCTTTTTTGGATGAGGAATTGAGTAGTGTGGATCAGATTGTTTCTGTTTTAACCTATGGGAATGTTGTTGCTTCAATATTGGAAGATCGGTGTGTCTTCAGGTTACTGAATCATAGTGTGATTGGAGAAGTTTCTTTTGTGGATAGCTTATTCAGTTTGGATCAGGGTTCTATTCAAACACATGCTGTTGGTGGCATTTTTCTTGAGAATGATGATGTGGAGAATGTGTGCAACGGCAACGAATATGGAAACTCGATTACAGTACGATTTGTTGTGTGGAATAATGTAGGTTATGCAGTTATATATAATGTATTGTATCAGAATGATGTTTTCCAATGTGAACCTCTTTCTGAGATTCCTGGTACTCGTTATCAACCTGATATGAGATTATCTGTTTTTTTTCAACAAGTAAGTCAATATCTTGTATGCATCAAGTCAATTTGCTATAGTTATGAGGATCCTTTACTGTGGAGACCACTTGCCACAATGTGGTCATTGCATGATTTTAGTGATGAACCTGGTAAATTGTATCGTCAATGCAGAATGATCGGTGATGGAGTATCTTTCACCGGCTGGTTTGAGAAATCGACGCAGCTCAAGGGACTCGATGGTCTTGAAACTACTACTTTTGGTGTGAGTCCAAGTTCTGATATTGTAGAAAACAAACAAGCTGGTACTGGAACTAATGGTTATGCTTACAAGGGGAAGGTCGTTTCTTCCTCCATGATCATCTCCGAGAACCTCTTTACTCCTTATGCTGTTGTATACGGTTTTTTAAGTGGAGAAATAGTGGTTGTAAGGTTTGATTTGTTTCAAGGGATTTGCTTGGATGATGCAAGTTCCAATCCCGATGAAAAGCCAACTGCTTGCAAACAGTTTTTCTCAGGACATACAGGTGCTGTACTTTGTTTGGCAGCACATCAAATGATGGGTAGTGCCAAAAGCTGGAATTTTAAGCAGGTTTTGGTGTCTGGAAGTATGGATTGCACGATTCGAATATGGGATCTTGACACTAGCAGTCTTATCATGGTAATGCATCATCATGTGGCTCCTGTCCGTCAAATTATTCTTGCTCCATCTTTGACTGTGCATCCTTGGAGTAATTGTTTCCTTTCAGTTGGAGAGGATGCATGTGTTGCTCTTGTTTCTCTAGAGACTCTGCTAGTGGAGAGAATCTTTCCTGGGCATATGAACTATCCTTCTAAAGTTTTATGGGATGGAGCAAGAGGTTATATTTCCTGTCTCTGTCAAACACATTACGGAACTTCCGATGCTACTGATGTATTATACATTTGGGATGTAAAGACAGGTTCACGTGAGCGAGTCCTACTTGGGACAGCTGCACATTCAATGTTTGATAATTTTTGTAAAAGCATCAGCAAGAATTCCGTATCTGGCACATTGCTGAATGGAAACACATCAGTCTCTTCCTTACTCCTTCCGATAGTTGATGATGCAAGGTTCTCTAACTCCCCCTTAAATCGTTCAGACAACTTGCTTACTTCATCAAGGTCGTCACCAAATATTTCAAATATGACTGAGCTGAATTCTTCCAAAACAAATGCAGGTAAAGAAATTTCAGTGAAGCCACATTCATCCTCTCAGATTGGTCTTTTGAGTAGCAAGCTTCCTATCAAATGCGCTTGCCCTTTCCCAGGGATAGTGTCTCTGTGTTTTGATCTTGCATCCTTGATGTTCTTATTTCAAAAGAATGAGTCCGTGGAAAATGGTGGTGGCAAGCCAGTGAATATCAATTTGAAGCAGCAGGGAGTCCAGGAGCAAAATCCCAGCTACCATAATTCAGAAACTTTAGAGGGGCATGACTTGGTTAACCTATTTGAAGAATACTTACTTCGGTATAGCTTGTCATATCTACATTCTTGGAGTGTAGACATAGAGCTTGATAATTTGTTGATAACTGACATGAAGCTGATGAGACCAGAAAATTTCATAGTAGCCTCTGGTCTGCAGGGGGATAAAGGATCATTGACATTGACATTTCCTGCTCAGAGTGCTAATCTTGAGGTAATATTTTGGACAGTACGTTGGGACTTATTTCTTTTATCTCTGTTTCCAGTAGTTCCTGAGACATTAAAAATCATGTTTCAGCTCTGGAAATCATCATCCGAGTTTTGTGCAATGAGATCGTTGACAATGGTGTCCCTTGCCCAACGTTTGATTAGCTTGTCTCACTCTGGTTCGGCAGCCAGCAGGTATAATGACAATTACATTAATAGAAAAGAAAAAAACAAATCCAGTTATTTGTACTCGTACATCTTCCTTTTGCTTTTAAATGAAAATCTTTTAATCTCAACGTTTATAATTTTTTTTCTCGGAGGAAACCCTCTTTTTTTTCCCTAAACTGAACTTATCTTAGAAATGTACTTTAAATTTAAATTTTACAAACCACTTGAGATGTTTTTTTTTTAATGCTACAAAGTTTCAAATTTCTATTTGAGGTTCTTTTCTTCGCAAACTGGAAAAACATCCATTTACTTAAGTAGTTCTGTGTTAGGATGTCGTGTTATAGGTGGATTCTTGGTATTATTTGAAACCTGTCAGCTCCTTGAAGTTTTTTTTGCAACATATACATATTTTTCATAAATAGAAAAATGATGAAAATAATAAAAGGAAAAAAATACGCCCGACTATCATGGCCAACAAGATATTTTGGATCCTACGGTTGCTTATCAGTCAAACTGGTCTATAAGCCAGACAGGTTTGACATTTTTGTAATATTCTGAATAGAAAAAGTTTTCATCAGGTGTAGTATAAATACTAGTAGGTTTTCCATGTCTGGTTTTGGTCAAAATCCCTTAATTTGTGCTGCAGTTAGCATTTCCTTGAACAATTTTAATTGCATAATTAGGAAATTTAATTAGTTTTCACAATTAGGACTATTAATAGGCTAACAATATATTTTATATTTATTATACAAGATCAGTGATCTTGAATTGTAGGGATAGACTATATCCATCATAACTTAAGTTTTTCAGCTATTATGTTATGTATTCTATTTGAGAGCAATTGCTCCTCTATGAATAACATATGAAACAATTTTTCTGACATAGTATCAATGCTCTAAAATCCTTGGGAGCCTGTGTAATCTCCTGTGCAGCCTGCATTGCTGCAAAACAACATTCCTTTCTTTCTTCTGCTGTATTCACCTGCGTAGCATGCATTGCTGCAATAGCACAAACCTTTCTTTATTCCAATGTATTCCTTCTAGCACGCATTACCATAGTTCAAACCTAAAAAATGTCTGATACACAGAAAACTCGACCCACAATAAAGTTCAGCACAAAGGAGATTCTAAAATTAAGGGGGTTGCTGGACACATTAACAAAACCTGCAGACTCAGGTAATTGCTCCTTAGCATTAGCATGTAATATTCTTTATTCCTATACATTCAATGCCTTAAATTCCTCTAAAGAAGTTGTCTGGGTAGTTGATTCTGGTGCCATAGACTACATGACTCAATTATCTACTAGGTTTTTACCTTATAGACCCTGTTCAATATAGAAAAGAATTTGGTTAGACCCCTTTTGATTAGGTCATCCATCATTCAGTACCCTACAAATTATGTTTCCTAATTTATTTTAAAAAGTTGACAAACAAATGTTTCATTGTGATACTTATGAATTTGTAAAGCACAAGTGTGTAATATCCTTGGAAAAGCTAAACAATAATAGTCTAATTCAACTACTCTCTAAATTTCTCCCAGACTTTAGGATAACAAATCATCTTGTACCTTGAGTCTTTGGTTATATATCCTCTGTCCATGTTCATCCTAATCATAGGGGAAAGCTTGATCCTCTAGCTATTAAGTGCATATTTATTGGTTACTTACCTACCAAAAGGGATACAAATGTTACCACCCTCCAACAAGACAATTCTTGTGCCTTGTAATGTCACCTTTGATGAAAATATACTATATTTTCAACCTTATCTTCAGGGGGAAAGATCATGCATTGAAGATAAGGATAATTCAATCTTGACAGAAAACCTCATTTTCCCAAAAATTAAGTCTCAATAATACTCTATCATCTATTGAGTCTAATACTTCGCCATCTATTGAGTCTAGTCCTAATACTTCACCTTCTATTGAGTCTAGTCCTAACCGATTATTCATTTTAGTCTATTATTGGCAAGTTGGGAATGGATGACATCCACTCACCAACTTGAAGGGAAGTGTCAGAATCCCTTGATCTATGTTGCCGTTAATATTTCCTTGTACAATTTTAATTACATAATTAGCTGACTTAATTTCGTTTGATAATTAGGAGGATTAATAGGTTGACAATATATTTTATATTTGTTGTACAAGATTGTTGATTCAAAATTGTAGGGAGGGATACATTATATCCATCATAAATTAGGATTTTTAGTTATTATGTCTATGTATTCTATTTAATAGCAATTGCTTCTCTATGAATACTGTCAAAAACAGTTTTTCTGACAGTTTTTCATGATGCTTGCAAAGATTCTGTCCCTATTATGTTATATTTTTGCCCCTTTACTAATTTTACTTTTACTATTTGGGTAATGGTATTTTTGTGCAGATTATAATGTATTAATCCCTTTTTAAAGCCGAATTCTTTAATTTATTAAACAATTAGTCTTAAATTATTTTCTAAAAATGTACTCAGTTTGAAAAAATGTGCTGATTATTGATAGTATCATATGTATGCAGTGCTTTAGCAGCCTTTTATACTCGGAATTTCCTGGAAAATTTTCCAGATGTGAAGCCACCTTCATTACAGGTTGTAATACGTAAACGTGCTTTTGTAGCCTTATAATTTTATTTGCAATTGATTTTACGCATGTCCTATATTATTTGTGTTGTGAGCTTGTGAAGAATATATGGTAACTTAGGACGCATCACACTGCATTAGACATGAGCCAACTCAATAAAAGAATAAGATTTGGAGGGATATTCCAGAAGAAAAAAAAATAATAGGAGACTAGTGGTCAGGTTTAGGTGGTTTCGGGGGCAGTGAGGAGGTTACGTAGTTAAATTAGGTAAATCGTAATAGGAATGTATCTTTTTGGTAAATAACCAAAACTAAGATTTTCAGTGGGAGGAGGGGGAGTGCCAAGGATTCTTCCTCTTGTATTCTACACTTTCCATACCGATATCCTTCTTTATACCTTTCTCTTTCTTTCCTATTCCTTTTAGTTCTTGTGAATCCTTTGCTGTTGTTCTGTTTTAGAATCTTATCTTTTATTTCTTTCACAATATCAGTTATTGCTATTTTCTTCATTTTACATTCTTTTAAGTCACTCTTTCTGGTGTAGAGCTGCACATATTCAGAAATGTATCTTGTAAATTCATTTCTCAAAGAGGAAAAGACTTACAATTCACTGTAGCTCAAGCAGTTCGATTTAGAAGTAATTCAGTTTTTTTAAAAAGTAAACTAAAATAATAGTTCAGCTTTTTTCAGAATAATTCAGTACTAATGTGGTTCAGTTCAATTTTGTAATAGCCCTAGCTGTGAGGCACGGGTATTTCAGAAATAGTACCACATACGTTAGCTACTTTTGAGGATACAAATGGCTGGAACACAAGTTACAATCCTCTCCTCCTCCACGTCCCATAAAAACTACATCATTATGCTGCAATATTCCTTAAAAAAAAAAAAAAAAAGATGAGGCTGTTGGAGGAAATAGATTATGTCAAGGAGAAAACCCTCAATTATTTTGCCTTTGTGGTTGGATTGTTCCTGTTTCTTGTTTGTCTTAAATTTCCTTTTTGAGGAAAAACTTTGGTTTCAAATACCTAATTGGCCATTGAATGTTGTCCATTGTGTGTTTCCTAGAATAAACTGCTCAAAAGGGAGTTTGTTTTCTGAAGGTTTTAACTGCATTTAAAAATTAGTGGGTTAATTAATAAGATGCACTTTAAATTAAATTGAGGGTGGATACTCCCTTACTTTCTCACTTAAGAAACAGACTCAATTTAGGCGAGCTTTGTCCATGTTTCTTGTGTTTTTGAGATAGCTTAAAATCTGGCAGTTTAGTCCATTATCTTAGTTGCAGCATAACATTTTATGAAAGCTATTTTTTATTTGTACTTTTGTTCCATGATCTTACTGGAATGATCAATTCCAATACTTGATTAATATTGTTTGTAGTTTGTCATATTATGGACGGTGGACTGTGCCCTTGGGCTGTGTCATTGAAAAACTTCCTAATTACTTGATTTCAACTTCTGAAGGCTATCTCCTCTTTTTGCAGCTCTTGGTGGCTTTTTGGCAAGATGAAAGTGAACATGTGCGTATGGCTGCACGCTCTATATTTCATTGTGCTGCCTCTCATGTTATTCCTCTACCTCTATGCAATTTGAAACCTACTGAGTCAAACGATATGAGTTTCCATACTGGAAGTAGAGACAGGCATAACCTAGGAAACAAGAGGGAAGAGAGTATATCTCCTAAGGTAGAAAAACAAGGAGTTTCCCAAGATGAGGAATCCAAGATACTTGCTTGGCTAGAATCATTTGAAGTGCAAGATTGGATTTCTTGTGTTGGTGGAACTAGTCAGGATGCAATGACATCTCACATTATTGTTGCTGGTGCACTGGCTATCTGGTATCCTAGTCTTGTAAAGCCAAGTCTTTCCAGGCTTGTTGTTCATCCATTAATGAAGTTGGCTATGGCTATGAACGAGAAGTATAGCTCCACTGCTGCTGAGCTCCTTGCAGAGGGCATGGAAAGTACATGGAAAGAATGCATTGTCTCTGAGATTCCTCGTCTAATTGGGGATATTTTTTTCCAAGTAGAGTTGAGTGGCCCATCTTCCAAGTCAGTGAAAGAAACATCTGATGCATCTTTTTCTATCAAAAAGACATTGGTGGAGGTTCTTCTTCCAAGTTTGGCTATGGCTGATATAACAGGCTTTTTGGCTGTGATTGAAAGCCAAATTTGGTCTACTGCATCTGATTCACCTGTCCACATGGTGTCCTTGTTGACTCTCATAAGGATCATGCGTGGTTCTCCAAAGAATTTGGCTCAATACCTTGACAAGGTTTGTGAAAAGACTTGTTGCTAAGACTAGCCTTATTTTTATTAATCTTTCTGGTAGATTCATCTTACTACGTTTAATTCTAGGTTGATTTTTCACTTCACCACATGTTTTTGGTTAGGTATCTACCTCAAGACTTAATTTATACTTTTATTTTTTTGGCTTCAATCCACCTTTGATCCTCAAAGTTGGGACTTTGCAATTTTTGACCCTATACAAATTTAATTGCACATTTGGTCCTTTAGTTACCAAAATTAACTAATTCTGATCCTTTTGCTAATATGTCATCCAATGGCTAATAAAAATGGTAATGTGTCTCTTCCTAATATTAGCTGTTAAACCTTGCTATTAATATTATGGATGAATAAATAGCTAACAATGTTATCATAATTGGACACACCAGCATTTTCTATTATCAATTGAATTCAATGGTGGAGCAAAATTGCGTGATTTGGAAAAATTAGTAGACTAAATGTGCAATAAAAATTTTATTGGGACCAAAATTTGGATCTTTACATATCTATAGGGACCAAAAGTAGTTAAGCCTATTTCTTTTCTTATCTTATTATTTTTCAATTTCTGTTTGCTAGACGTGAATCCTTGAAATTAAACATTTTAGCATATATTCCTTTTGGTCAATGACTATTGTTTGGAGAGAATTATATCCAAGGAGCATTCGCTTTTCAATAATGATACTTTATTATTTAAATGTGAATTTAATTTTTTGAAAAAAAAAAATATTTTTTCCATTGTGATATCAGATGTGTTTATTGCTGTGGTAAAGGGAGGCTGAAAACGTTATAGGCCAAATGATTAAGAAAGGTTTAAAGGTTAGCAAACAGGCATGATTTGAGACAAAATATCAGGGTATCCTTTTATCCATGTAACTAATCTCACTAGCGGGAAAAACCTTTGTTGTTGTTTTCTTACTTATATACTAATGTTGACAGCTTGAACTATTTGGTATTTATGCCGTGCAAACTGAACCTTATCAGTATCTCTCAGTACTTCATTTTAGATATACATTTGTTTCATTTTGGTTTTGTGTACTTTCTTATAATGAATTTCCTATTCTTATCTCTTTCATTACTTATTTCTGTTCTTTTTCTATTCCTGACGGTTGGGAGCAGACTGATTCTTGTATTTTGAGAGGCTATCATCTGTTCGTACTGAAACATATGATTTGCTAGTATTTCTGTCTTCCCCATTAGATTTAAATTCATACTGCTTATTTGTTTTGAAACATTGAAGCATGAATTTTTGTGACAGTGCGTCAGATCTGCAGGTGGTCAACTTCATTTTACAGACTATAGATCCTAGCAACTCAGTCATGCGGAAGGCATGCTTCCAAAGTTCAATGACAACTTTCAAGGAACTTGTTCGTGTATATCCCATGGTGGCTGTCAATGATTCATGGACCAAACTAGCAGTTGGAGATGTGATTAGAGAAGTTAACAACGCAAACATCAGGGTTTATGATATGCAAAGGTATTAGGATTCAGATATAGATTGTAATCATTGATCAGGCTGAAATGTTGAAATATCCTCCAATTTCTGTCTCTCTTGTACTTGAGAGAAGTGCACTTGATTCTGTGCCATTTATATGTTATATGCAGGGTGGGAAGATCAAAGAAATAAAAACCATTAGAAGCACCTAGTAGAATTAATTAAAATTTTGAAGGGAAAAAATAACAATAATAGTATATTTAAAGGGGTGAAAAATAAGGTGTCTGTTAAATATAATGAAAATTATATATTGGAATTAATCCCTTGCGTTAAATACACACATAGGGTTCTCTATTTATAATAGAAAAAATATGGGCTAAACCCAAATACAAATGAATATGTAAGAATAAAATAAAATAAAATAAGAACAATGTTTCCCTAATAAACATACAGGGACTATGTTTCCCTAATTAACATAAACACAATATAAACTAAATATAATATCTCTAACACTCCCCCTCAAGCTGGAGCATACAGATTGTATGGACAAAGCTTGGAATAAATAAACTCAATTTGAAATATATGATCTGTCTTCAAGAGTGTGCGACAAACAGATGCGCAATCACATGTCGACGAACAACTAACAGCAATTTATGGACAGTAGTAGACAACTGTGAAACTTCAAATAGCACCATGAAACTTCAAGTGGGATGACTTTGACAAAGGAGAACAATGACAAACTCCAGGGACTGGATTGCCATCAAGTAAGGATGGGGCTTGCATCAAAACTACAGGGATTGCCATCACTGACTGATGGGGCCTATAGTGGCTAAAAGCGACAAAACTACAGGGAATGTCATCACTGACTGATGGGGCCTGTAGTGGCTAGAAGCGACAAAACTGCAAGGACTGCCATCATTGACTAGTGGAGTCTGAAAGCCTAAAACCTGGCTGGAAACATACTCCTCCTCACGACGAACGACGGAAATGACGGCGCGCCGATGACAGACCATGAAAGTGGAAGTTCATAATGAGCTCTTATTCATCAAAGCACCCAAAAACAAATCTGACAGATTTGACAAAGGGTTGGTGAAATTGTTTCAACCCATAATTTTAGTGTTGAAGTATATAGTGTTGCCTAACATGACGTTGTATACTTACTGCTTAGTCTTACCCCTGATTTTATCCTAAGTAGCTGACTGGTATTTTTTTATTTTTGCTTTGATGGTATTCTTCAACATCATATTCAGAGAATGATGGAGAAAATCACCAGATCTAATACATACGGTGGCATTTGTAAATCAGTGTGACAGTTTTAATTTTCATTTTCAAATAATTTGTGACTAAAATGATAATTTATAATTAGTACCATCATTACCATGGTTAGGCTATGGTGATATAGACAATTTCTTAAGAACTTTTAAGGTTTGGTAAAAATGAATTAGAAATTTATTTTGGACCTAACCTACATTCCCATTTTATACGATAATGGCATGTATAACTTGTTCTCTTCTTTTCTTTCTCTCGCACTTCTATGGTTCCCCTTTTGAAATTTCTCATTCAAAATGTTGTCATGTGTTTCTTGTCTCTTAGATATCCGGAAATAAAAGTTTCCTAAATGGAGAGCATTCGTTTTTTATGCAGTGTGACAATGATAAAGGTTTTAGATGCAAGTGGGCCTCCTGGACTTCCAACCCTGCTCCCAGCATCGTTATCAGGAACAATGTTGACCACTGCTATTTCAGCACTGAGCTTTTCACCAGATGGAGAGGTACTGACAAATTATGCTGAAAATAAACCTTGACTACTTGGTGTTTCATGATATGATTTACTTAGCAGATTTTGGATTACCTAACCTAATAATTATATATCTAAAGGTTTGATCTTATTTAGAATCTTAATTATATTCAACAAACTATAAAGTCTGATATATCTGTGACCGAAATATGGGCTGCTACTGGTTTCAGATCATATGTATGCTATGATAATGTGATTAATAAATTCAGTTGGGAATTACTGACTACTCAGAAGAGCAATGTTCCTGACAGACTTCCTTGTGGCTACCCCACCCATTTTCGTTCACTATATTATTTTTCATGATTTGAGTTAGCTTTTCGCATTGGTTCACTTTACTTGATTGGACCAAATTAAATAAGATGAAAACCTTTCTTTCACATATATTCTTTTCCAAAAATCTGAGTGCACTGTTAACCAGAGAAAGCAATATTGTATGAGAATAGTGCATATAGGTAGAAACAATCTTGTTTGTGCATTATTTCCATAGATTTTAGCGGACTTCATTATTATTTTAATACATTTTAAACTTTGGATTGATTTGCCTTTATGCAATCGGCTCATGCAAGTATTGCTCATATAACAGTTGGGTTCCTCTTCCCCCTCTCCTGTCCTGAAAATTCTCTCTTAGAAATTGGTTCACAATGTCCCTACGTAAAGTATGATAATTGATTTGCCGTTTCATTCAAAATTTTACTGATTTCTTTCTATTTCTGGTCTAGAAGAGTAGCCAAATTGCTAGACGTAGATTTAGATTCAGAAAAAACTATAGGCAAAACCATTAAAAAGAATTTAGAGGTATAGTCATGTTTCATGACAGAACATTATAGCGTCATAAATCATTTGATCCATGGAATTGACCAGGGGTGGGCAAACTGCCCTATAGTGTACTGCACTATAAAAATTTATAATTAACTATAAACTACTTCAAGAAAACTATACTGAACTAAAAAGTACTTTACAGTAACTGTATTGAACTATTTTTCAGTTCAGATTAACTGAACTGCACTAAGAACTCTAACACAATATCACATCAATTCTTCTCCTCTGCAGCGACATTAAATATCCCTTCCCAATGTCCATTTGTTGACATCCCATTCATCTGAAATAAATTTCACTAATATAAAAATCCAGTAATCACACTCCAGAACAGAAAAAAAAATCACCAAACTTCCAAATAAATTACTGCTAGGTAGATTATGAAAAAAATCAGACCGCAGGGCATTCAGTTCTTGATGCATATAAGCAGTATAGGTTTCAGATTTTTCAGCAATATCATCAAATAAATTACTGCTAGGTAGATTATGAGGGTGCTTAGATCCAGATGATGCATTATTTATTTCATCCTGCTGAGAAAGTATGGCAACAAACATCAGATACAATGCAACGACATAAAATCGTAATACAAGTTATGCATAACCACACATAATAACATCATTTCATTGCAAAGCTAACTAATAAAGAAAAAAACTTAAATTTCAAGCTCACACAATTGCAACTCCTCAACATTAAGCCATAACTAGAAACTGAAAGGATAGTCAGCCAAAACAAAATTTGAATGATCAAAGCAAACCAAAAATATGCAATGAAGGTAGAGTGACTCAATAGTCCACTAAAACATGTGCCTGTTAAGCATAGACAAGTCAACAACAGCATCCAACTGAAGCAGAAATAAGAGGAACCATTATTGAAAAATTAATCAATTTACAATCCACAAATTCCATTGCAAATCACTATATCTCAGCTTAATAAAAAAAGAATACTGGCTCTGATAGGATATAATGTGTATAATAGGAGGAAACATATTAAGAAGTAGTTGTGAGTTAGGGATTCTATCCACAGACGTGCTCTTGAGCAAGGAGAGTGGACAATCAATTCCTTCATCAGCCCCATCTAATTCATCAAGATCTTAACCCACTCTGGCTTATCATCAACATCTTTAAAAAAAATAGTACTCCATAAAGTTTCTACACTCAGCATAACAATAATAACATTAATCGAGTAAAAGGAGGTAGCAAAAGTTAACCTATACAGCTAACAACAGCAGAAAAGAATTCTGCAAAGATGGACTTACATCAGTGCTTCTTTCTTGATTTTCAATCATTCAAATTAATAGCAGCACATGAAGGTCCCACTTCATCTTGAGAGGTTATTTCTACAAAAATAAATTAAATATTTCATAATTTTTGAACACTTAAAATATAAATTAAAAAATATATAAATTTGTCATATAATCTCACCTTGCTCAAATTTATCAAGTTCTTTAGGATCCTCATCAAAAAGTATAGAGAAAGGTATTCCTTTTAGCCAATCTTGTGTGCAGACAAGTACTTCCACTATTTTAGGCGTTAGACAACTACGATAAGGACTAACCACTCTTCCTCCTGTAGTGAATGCACACTCTTTTCCATAAAAGGTCACGAAAGTCCTCATTTTCCACAAATCGAAAAGGAAGCTCGGACTTCACAAACATCTTCACCAACTTCATTCGAGATGCATTTTGGTCAAATTTAGAAATAGTTGGTGAAGGGCTAACACTAACTTGATGATGATAAAAGCTTTTGCCTTTTGAATGCTTCTCTATTAGGATTTTCTTTGCATCTCGCCAAATGATTCCTCATCCCACTTGTTCCAGTCAAATATTTAATCAAATCACCACAATAATTGCATTTAGCCTTCTTCTCAGAATAAGGATTTTGTTTAGTAAAATGTCCCCAAACATCTGATCGACCTTTACTATTCTCAGTTGATGATGAATCGATATAAGGAGGTAAATGATCCATTCCATAAGTATTTGGTGTGAGGGTTTCTACAATTTCTAACATTCACGTCACTACATTAATTAAGAGTTCAATCAAACAAAAGGCAAATTTATCTAACTAGTTAATTGAGTATTGCAAATAACACTTTTCTTTCTTTGCTTCGTTTTTAAATGCAGAACATTTATGCATAATGTCAGTACCCTACTCGTACTTGTAACAATAATCTAGACATAGCACACTTATGTTTTGATCACAAAAATTGTATCTTGTGTAAGACCAATGCGTGTTTATTGATCACAATAACTTTCTGTGTGGCCCGCATAAAGAGGCTAATGTTTTCCTAGTACTAGGGAAACAAAGACCAAAGTTTTCACAACATAAGATGATGATAACACTTGTGGTGCTTTGTGGTATGAGAAATCAAACAAGGTAAACGAATTAATTGTAGTTGTGGCTCTCTAACATGCCTGTGCAAGAGTGACAGGACTATACACACATTTTGCACAGTCTGAATTTCTTTTTCTTTCATATTTTTTTACCTCTTCTTACTGAAATCTTGATTAAGTTTCACTGTTTTGGAGCATGGGTCAAACTTTGAATAAATAAATATAGATCAAGGATCATCTGCAGAGATGATTTTAACGTTTTCATAATTTATTTCATTATAATCACTGCATTAATTTTTAATTAACATATGTAATTAGTCTTTATGATCATTTAAACTGCATTTCATGCAGTAATGAAAGTCATAAATTCTATACACACTGTCAGCAAAAATTAAAGTGAATGCACCATCATGAGATCACCAAATTCTAATAGTTTATAAAATAGAGCACCTAGGAAGCTTTCTCCTCTCTCTTTCCATTTTCCCTTTCTTAGTTCTTGTTTTGTTGATTTAAATTTTCTTATATTGTAATGGGAAGCATTGAAGAGTAGACAAAATGACAAGAATGGAGATAAGATAGAGAAAGTGGGACTTTTGTTACAATCATCATCCTAAGAGAAAGTAAGGTCGAAAAGAAACAATATGTAAATAACAAAAGCAGAGAAAATGTGAAGACCACCTTTTTTCTTTTACTCTCCCTTTTAGACTTTGTTTTGTCATTTAGGTACATCTAGGTTGGACCCAGCTGCTAGTGCTGGTGCATTCAACAGTAAACTTCCAAGTTATTCTATTTTTCTTCCTCCTAGTTTTTATACATCTTCTGGTACACCACTTTTTTTCACAAAGATAGCAGCTAATTAGGTAGCTTGTAACATGACCAAGTTGCTAACACTATATGATATATACATATATACCACAAACAACTGAAAAAACAAGCTTGTAGAATATACTAACCTTCAGAAACAACAGGGCAAGTTACCAATGCTTTCAAAATTATTGGTTTTCAAATTCTAGAGAATATGCCACCAATGCTTTCCAAAAGTTTCTCTCCCTGTAAACAAAACAAAGACAGATAAAAAGAAATCCAGATTCAGAATACAAATTCAGAAACTAAATTCAATTTCAAGACACACAAAGTTGAACTGTATAAGAAAACCTGCAAAATGTTGGTAAAATTGACTTAAAAGCTTGATAGATGTATCTTATAATAAAAAGTTTTTCTATACAACTTTGAACATGTAATTTAATATTTCTTTTTAAAATATATATTTATAAAATGTATACAATTGCTACCCGTGCAAATGAATAATACATTCTTGTTATCCCCACAAAAATTTACAGGATATATTGATCATTAAATGAAATAAGCAGACTATAATTTGCACACTGCTGACAGGAATAGAGTGGAGATAAAATATATTCCTTGAAATAGATCAATATTTAGATTAAAAGAAATTCATATTCAGAATACAAATTCAGAAACTAAATTCAATTTCAAGACACAGAACGAAGGACAAAAACTAATTCAGAGTATCCCTCATTTTATTTCGCAATCTACAAACTATTCTGCCACAATCTACAAACATTTAACATTGACATTATACCTATTCCTCTTCAACCCATATGGGGCGTGCAAGGTGCAACTCCATCATCTCATAGAAAAAGGACACAAACAGAACAACATGATTCAATTGATTAATTCAGAGCATGGCATACAGATTATTTTATGTGTTTGCTTGCATAAGTTGCAAAAACCAAATGAGTGAAGATGAACCCTAGCGTGTGTTACCCCACATGCTCACAAACCTTGAGGTTGGGTCTCGGCCTGAGTTCAAAGACCCATCTCATCTGCCATGTTAGTATTCTCTGTGACAAACTTTATAGCTGTATTCCACTACCTCACCACGAAGATGTTTGTGAAGAACCCTGCATTCTTTGTAAAATGAAGTTATTTCGCAAATCATTTCAACACGAAAGGACTTTAGAAGTCAATATCAATAATCAAATGATAAGAATCAACACAAGAAAAAAAATACTGGGAGAGCTAAACAAGAATAAACTGTCAAAAGCTAAACAAGACACAAATATGCCAAGAATAAACTGGTACGACCTTATTCTAAGACTTCATTTTATTTATCTCTTTTGAAAGGGAAAGGGAAGAACATTCGTACCTTTGGGTTGCAGATTTGCTTCTCTTTCCAGCGAGAAGTGTTCTCAGAACCTTCGACGATGCTGGTAGAGCCTTCAACAGTTCGGCGACGGCAGAGTGCGGCAAAGCTTTCTACAGGATCCTTCGACGACCGCAAGTCTTCGACGACGGCGAACCTTCAACGCGGCAGCCTTCAACGACAGCGAACGAGACGAATGGTCCGAAGTACGATGGAGAAAGGATACGATGGAGAAAGGAATCGCGAAAACCTAATTGTGTGAGAAATGAATTGGGAAAGTGAACCCACAGTTAATAGTTAACTGTACTCAAAATAAAATAAGTTCAGTATTTTAAACTAAACTATTAGTAAGTTTATTTAGTTTTTAGTAAAATTAGTTTCAGTTTTTTAAGTTTAAAAAAGTACAGATAAACTATAATTTCAGTTTTTTATATGAACTATGCTCAGCCCTAGAATTGACCCATTCTGGTGAGGAAAGGCTGGATTGTTGTTTTCTGCTGGAACATACACTTCGAATTTAAAAGAAAATGTTTGAAAACTTGTTTATTTTTTATTCAGAAGGGGAAATGCATCGGAGTATGTGTACCATGCACCAGAACTTAGGTGTAATAATTTCCAAATCGTTCCAAAAACATGTTCTGTATGGATATTATTAGGAAGTTTGTGAAGGTTTGTTTTAGTCTCTGTACTCTGCAAGGATCAGGATCACACGAACATCCAAACTCTTTCCATTGGAGAAAGAATATTTGTGAACTTTTAGGAAGTAATGATCAAGAAAGGGGTAAATTCTTTAGTTCCTACCCTTCTGGTCAAATAAAAAGATTCCTAACAAGTGATACACTTTCTAACACACTACCTATTATTGCTTACAAAATAAGGAGCTGAACTTATTAAATAAGAAATGAAACCCTCAAAATAATTTGATTTTCAATAAATATCAACGAATAACAGTGTGTCCAAGAATGTTAGAGAATGTGCTGCTAGTATTTTTTTTTCCCTGATTATTAATAGCGCCTTTAATTTCTGCATGGCCCCATTTTATGCCAAATAGTTTCTTCTTTATCGATCTATTTGCTTCAAGATTGGTACTTATTGTCAGCATCTCAAACTGATATTTCTTTCCCACCTATACCCCAATATTCTTCACTGATAGGGGCTAGTGGCTTTTTCCGAACATGGACTACTGATTAGATGGTGGTCACTGGGATCTTTCTGGTGGGAGAAACTCAGCCGGAACTTTGTTCCTGTCCAGTGCACCAAACTAATATTTGTTCCTCCTTGGGAAGGATTTTCTCCTAATTCTTCAAGAACAAGCATAATGGCCAATATTTTGGAAACTGACAGGCTGCAGAACTTTCAGGTATTCTTTATATATAGATATATATGTCTGTGTATGTGTGTGTAATATATATATATATATATATATATATATATATAATATATATATTTCATCACTGAAGCTATTTACATCCAGCGAATGATCCTAGAACCCGGTCTTCAACTGAAACTGATACCTGGGGGGGAAGATACAATGAGTTGTATGAATTTATATTTAGCAGGAAAATTCGACTGCCAAGCTGGATATTATTAGTTTAACTAAGTAAACGATGAAAACATAATAGAAAGTTGGTTGAAAGCATACTAAAATACATTCAATTGGTTGAGATGCATGAATATAAATGGTAGATAGATCGGGATGAAAACGTTCGTTTTACCATTTTCATTAGGAGTCATGAGGTCATTAATTAATTAAGTCATCTACCATGTCAAAAAGTTTATTTCTTATATTGAGAAATAGCACCTTTATTTTCTTTTGTAGGATAATTCGAGGGATTCAAATCACGGGGACAGTCCAAAACAATTGCTTCATAATTTGGATCTCTCCTATAGACTAGAATGGGTTGAGGGGCGGAAAGTACTTCTTACAAGACACGGTCATGAATTGGGCACTTTTCAGTTATAAGCGTCTACTAGTACCGATTCTTAGAAATTCTTGCTGAGAATTTTCATTGATTCCATAATTTAGTTGAGTCTGTCATGAAACAACACTTTAGCGTCTATAGCCAGCCCAAACTAGCAACAGAAGATTTTTTACTACTAGCTCATACTAGCATAGTAATTGAAAAGTTATTATGTGGAGCTCCTATAATTTGAGACACCGCCTTTGGAGGATTTTAAAGAACAGCTTGATGATATCACTATAAGGAGCCAATTGGATGTCTTTAGTACGAGTTGAGATACTTTGGCTATCTTTTGGATGAAATACTGGGAAAAGGAAGAAGTAAGCCTTTCAATATAGTAACTACGAACTTATTTGCATTTGGGGTGCCAAATAATTATCCAAAACGATTAACCATTCTGGTTGACTATTTGGTCTCTATCTATGAATAAGTTAAGTAGTTTCTGAAGTCCCCGAAGAATAATCTTGAAAAATTAGTCTTCACAGATTGTGTAATCTTTATATGGACAGAAATTACGTTGATCTCTCCCCAATTTTTCGGAGAGCATCCCCTTAAATTTTGTATAGATCTCTGGCTTCTCTTGCAGTTTGAGTATTTTTTTTTTTTCTTTTTCTGAGTATCACATTGATTTGATCATGCTCACGTAATATTGTAAACGAAAGGAAAACAAATAAGACAAGAAGGCCACGATTACGTGTGGTAGTTATATGTAAAAATAACGAGATTATTATATATCAATGTAGCTTTATTTATACCTCCTTGTGGGCAAGTTGAATTACTACAATGAAATAGAATGAAGGATAATTATTGAACTCCACCGTCATTCAATACAAGACTTGTGAGATCTCAGGTGAGACTCTTTTTAGAGAAACCGCGTAAACATGCTGGATTATCCAAGAATAGTGGGGAGATACCAAGAAAGATTATTTTACATTATAGTAATTCGTTGTCGATCAATCTCAACGAGTCAATATATATTTTTAGTTGTTTACAGAAAGAATGGATGAGCTGTTTGGAACTGTTACATGGCTATAGCCTGATGGCCAATTCAAAAGTCCAATAGTTCCTTTTGGAAAACCCAAGGTTGAAGTCAATTGTCTTTTAAACCGTAATTTCTGTGATATTTAGTTACGAAAAACCTTTAAGTCAACATCCCTCTGTTACGGTTTGTCACTGAAAGGTATTGTTGTACCGTGGAATTGTTTACCTGTTCTTTCTCACTTTAATAAAATGTCACCTACTCTTAACTTTTGCGAAAACTATACCTATCAAGCTATATACCCCTTTGAATGATTTTTTCTTCATAACAACGTAACATCATTACCTTCCACAACACAACCATTACAAGTGCAAATGACGTGCAAATGACTATAACCAGAGAGATCTCTCCTACGACCTACACTTTTGAAGGACTGAGATTTCAGGTGGTAAGTTTCGAAAACTTCGAGGTTGCTTGGTTATAACTCTGTTTTGTAAGTACTTGTTATTTGTTTAACCTTAACCTGTTGTATTACATAACTAGGCAGAAACACACGCAAGTTGGTGCTATTTATATCTGCATTTTGATTTATGCAAGGATTGCGATCGAATCTTTATTGAGGTATATTGAGATTGGATAGAACTCATAATTAAAGATAAATAAAATAGAATGTGGGGTTAATGGGTAGAAATAAAAAATATGAAATCTTAATGTGTAACAGTTTGTGGGTGTGATACTTTTTTAAGCAACTAGTATCACGCACGGGTCGTTGTTTTTGTTTTTTTATTTGTATGAAGAAAATTAATGTCATTATTATTATATTTAAATAAATAATTTATTTATATAGTCATAAATATAATATTTAAATAAAAAGTTTAATAATATGAAAAAGAGTTAAATAATTAATTATATATATTTTTATTTTTTTATAATAATTAATTAAAAAAATAATATTATTTCAATATTGATTTCATTATATTAAAATAGTAGATCATACGACTATTAATATCAATAATAATAATAATAAAATGTTAATGGATTATACCAATAATAATAATACAAATAACCCTACCAATAATAATAATAATAATAATGATTAATATTTAGATATGAATTATTTTGTTTTAAACTATAAAATTGACATAATAATTATTAGTAAAATATAAAATTAACTTTCAAATTTATTTATGCTAAAAAATAAAATTGACAAAATAATTTATTAGTGATATACTTAATTAATGGTATAGTAATACTAATAATAATCATAAGATACCTAATTTAGTACATTTGTAGGCTATAATAATATAAGAATACTAATAATAATATGTACTATTGTTTATACAGGAAATTTTAACGTATACAAGATTTAAATAATATATAAACTTTGAATATTCAATGAACAACAAAAATTTAATCTTGATGAAGATTTAAAATTTAATTGATTTTATTAATTATTATAATAATGATTAATATTGTTGTTTTGAAAGTTGTGAAGAAATTTCTTTAGCAGTTTATTAATAAAAAGACGCTAAATCAGACAAAGAAGTTAATGACAAAAATAATAACTTTTTACAAATGTTTTTATATATAAACATTCTTTGTTTACATTAACATAGATTTATTGAAGGATAAGTTTCACTTGCAGCAAACCAATATGCGTTTGGATTAATAAATAACTAAATGCATAATAGATATGTTCTATTAGTTGTTTTGTTTCACTACTATAATTATTTTTTCAATTTGATTTTATCTTTTCTAAACGTGAATTAATAAAATTTTCTGTGAAACTGATAATAATAATAATATTATAACATATAAGGCATTATGCAGTTTTGAACTAATTTTGTTCGATAACCTCTCAATTTCGTAGAGACAGGCTCTGAAAGCACTAATCTACTATATACCAATAACTTCTATTTAGGAATATGCAAATTACAGATAAACAATTCACAAAAGCTGTTGTGAAAGAAAAACTTACTTATTCCTTTTAGATATATCTTCTAATAAAAAATGTGTAAACTTGTTTCTAGTTTATCAATAAGATTTAGTAACAAATGGAAATAGGAAAAATGCTCTATTGAGAAAAGAATAACATGTTTGAGCGGAAAAGAAGTGAGAGATATGAAAAATAGAGAAAAAAAAACATTTAAAACAAGATGGAATAAACAAATAAAAAGAAAAGGAAAAAGGTGACTTATTAAGACTTCCTACAGAAAATTTGGAAGATTAATATGGAATATATATGTATATAATCAATTATGGATAAAAATATAATATATACTAAATATTTCATTAACAATTATATTTTTCGATAAATAATTAAAATAAAAATAAAATTAATTTATTTCAATTCTAGTAATGGATAAAGTAATTTATTTTAATTCTAATTTATATTTTAAAAATGTTATTTTATTTATTATTTTTTAAAATTATTAATATAGAAAAATGATTACAATTTTTTGTTGGTTTTCTTTTACTTTCTCTTTGTTTCCGTTGAAAGAATACACATTTTACTGTTTTCTCTCCTTTCATTTCCCATATATATGTATTTTTTTAATTTGCCTATATATGATCCAAACATAGCCACTTAAGTGTAGTATGCATTACCCATGTGCCTGGTTTGGGAACGAATTTTTAAGATCGCAAAGTTTGATGTGATTTTTGGCGTATACGAATAGAATAAAATTCAACAACTTATTTTATTCCAATATTCTTTTTTTATTCCATTGCTTTTATTGTGAAATGAAAATATATGTTTTTTATAATTTAAAGTCAACACAAAACAAAATTTCTGTACGTAGCAAACATAAATAAAAACTTACATATTACATATGTTTTCTTTCAATTTAGCAAGTCCACTAAATGATACAAATGAGTATGAAAAAAATGCCAGAAATGAATTTGGGACTTGTGCAAAGCTTCACAAAATTTATCATATAGGATAACATATATGCATTCATATCTTCTAACCAAAAGATACAAATTTCTTCCTTTTTATGGCTTCAGAATCTCTGATTCTTCTCAAAGTCAAGAATATTAGGTCAAATTAGAGACATAATCCTTGATTATCTTCTAACAATTAAGTTGTTGGAATTATTTAATTATAAGAAGAATTATTTATATCTTTATATTATGTAATTGTTCTTTGAAATGGCTTGTTTTTTTGTTTGTTTAATACAAAAGTATATAGTCCAAATGAAAAGATCAAAGAGAAACATAAAAAGAGTTTTACATGAAAAGCAAAAGTGAGAACGACGATAGTAACCAAAAACCTATCAAAGTGAAAGATGAAGAAACATGCATAGTAGAAGAACAAGTTGTTAGAAGTATATTTTATATATAAAAAAAAAAGAGTAAAAATGGAGGTACAGCGATCAAGTTAATTTAATGGTAATAGCTCCTACCCAATGAATTTATTGGATAATAAATCAGTTATTACTTTATACATAACAACGAGTCATACATTTGTTATTAGAGATTAAATTCAATAATAACTTGATTATATTTTTATAAATTATATATATATATATAATAAAAAAATAATTAAATATAATTTTAGTTTCTAAACTTTTATATGAAATTGAAATAAATTAAATTTTTCTAATGTGTCAAATGATATTTTAGATTGAACTAGTTATATTATTTGACACATTTTAATTTAAATATTAGTACTAAAATAAAAATATTCATTTAATTTGAATGTTTAACAATATATTAAAGTTTGTGATTGAAACCCATCTCAATTTTAAGTGAAGTTGATATACTATAAACATAATTAACCTAATTAAATATAACATAATTAAATGTATTTTTCGTTTCTAATCTCAAATTATTTTTGAAAGTTATCTTTCCTCCTTAAATTCAATGTATACTTATTTTATTTCTAAGTTATATAAAACATTCTTTCAACAGATTATGTTATATGTTATTTTGAAATTCTATTTGTTACATTGTTTAATACATAAAATATAAGACGGAAAAAGATATAAATTAGTATAAATACATAACACAAATTTTAAAAACAATTTAAATACAAAAAATTATATAAACCTATATAATGATAATAATATATATTAGGAAAGATTTTACTGGGACGGACATTGTGATGACATTAACATGTAATTAATAACCTTAAGTCATACTTAAAGAAGAGGGTTATTGAAGAAATACTCTAAGCAACCTAACAAAGATGGATCAAAATGAAGAGTTGAAGAATGAAAATAAAAGATGGAAATCAGAAAAAAAGAAGAGTAAAATATTGTTTGATATGGGCATATCTACAAACATAATGGCTATTGCAACATTACAGTCGCAATGTAAAATGGTGACTGAAAATTAAAAACAAGGTGATCGAAGGATCTACATATTGGCCTTGAAAAAAGAAAACTCAAAATCACAAATTTGTGATATTGATGAAGGAAGTTGTCAAGAGTGTGCATAACCATCGGTGAAACCTCCATCCAGTGCAAAATGTTGGCATTCAAATCCAATAAACTTCTCCAGATCTGAGGTCGGAATCCAAGCATCACCAAATTGAGCACCATCATCGAACCACTCAACAAAATGTTGTTCTTCTTTCTTCAGGTCCATGCTTTGTTGCACACTCGTTACAAGTTTATCTTCAATGGATTGAACCATCAAAGGTGTCCTTGAAGAACAAGTAGTGTTGTGGTTGCGAGTGGTTGTTGGAGGTGGAATTAGGGAATTGTTCTTCCTAGTGGTCCCAGCAAGAGAGTTTCTTCGAGTTGGGTGAGGATGGCTGTGTTCAGCAGTGTAGGTAACCAAAAAAACAGCAGGATCTAAGTGGCTCCTTTCAACCTGTTTCCTCGCCAAACACCCTTTGGAACTGCTGCACCTATAGTAGCTTCTTGGATATGGAGAACCCTTTATCGGTTTCTGTCCATATTTACGCCATGCCCATGCATCATCAAGACCTTCTGCTGTTGTTACCTGCTTCACCACACTCTTGTTCTGGTTCTTCTTCCTGCAAAGATCACATATTTTTAAGTCTGTGTAAACAAAATAGACAACTTTCTCTCTATTTTGGTGTGATCGAATGCAAAATTGACATACCCTTTTTTACACTTTGGTGTTGGGGGGGCTTTGAAACCCTGTAAGGCTACTTTCTCTTCTGAAGCTTTGAGTTCTTTGACCTGTTGGGGTTCTATAGGGATAGAGAGGGAAGTTGTAACGATGGTGTGAGGTGAAAGAGGGTGCAAAACTGGGTAGAAAGGTTTGTAGAGATCTTCGAGATCATCAAGGACCCTGGTGGTTTCTGAGAATTCTGGAAAGCTATCAAGCAGCTCGTCTTGGTCAGAGAAGAAATAAGAAAAATCAGGATTGGGATCGTCCATGGCGGTGGCTTCACCACTGCTTCCTCTCACGATAGCCTCCAAATCCCAATCCCTGAAGCACTCAAATTCATCCATCAACCAACTAAAAATAATTATGAAGAAATGAAGAAACAGTGAGACTTGAAACTGAAACGAAAGTCAGAAATATTTTTGAGCGTGTTGAAGAAATGTCAACCGAATGGTTTGGCTATATATAGATAGATGAAATGGTAACCAAACCAGTGGGTAGGGTTTTGAATGTATATGTTCTCTCTTCTTGCTTCAAAGTTCAAATTGGCAATAGTATTTTCAATAGGGTTGACTAACTATAAAGTCAAAATGATAGCAAGTGGATGTGTAGAAGGGATATTTTTTATTATTATTATTATTATTTTTCAGCAATTCGGTGCTGATCCAATTAATAAGCTTTTCCCTTTATTTGGGTTCATATAGACGAGTGAATTTGAATCAGTCTTGTGCTTAAGTCAATTCAATATATGCAATTTGCTTCCGAGGGACCAATAATTTGAACTTTACACATTATTAAACACACACATGCCCCTTTTTTCTCTTTAAGCTGCTGGTATGAATGGAGTTAGCTATACAGTATATGTTTCTATAATATATTTTATGTATACTTCCTGCACATTCATTGTATTTTAATACTTTCTTTTTTTCTCTCTTCTTTCTTTATCCATTCTTTATTTTACACAAGGAAAATTGAATATGAATTTTCATTTTCATTTACGTGTAGCTTTAGTTTCTTTTCCATTTTTTGTGGTAGAGGAATTTCAGTGAATCTAATTAGTAATCTGGGTTTGAGTATGAAGAAATTGATTTGGGGATTTTTGATGCAGTCAGTTGGAGTGGGCTAATAATTAGTTACATAACGCACACGTTTCTAGCTCTTTCTTCATCTATAGGATGTTAGAGTTGTCACTGTGAATAGCTCCAATCCTTACTTTAGATTTGAGACCACACTCTCCTTTTTGGGCACGAAACCACTATGCCATATACTATAAATCCTAGCTAGGAATCTAGCAAAACCGAACTTAATCTCTTCCCTTTTTCATTCTACACTTTAAAGATGTTCCTTTCATTTATCACACATCCAATCCAATGGATTTTTATTTATATATGTTTTAAAAAAGAATAATGATACTTAGACAATATTTTTTTTATAATATTTGAAAATCATTTATGTGTCATTCTGTGATTGGTTCAAAATTACTTCACAATCAATAATAATAATCATAAATATTACCATGGATCAATCACAGAATGACACGTAGATGATGTTCAAATACTATTAAAAAAATGTTGTCTAAGTATCATTATCCTTTAAAAAATTATACTAATGTTTTAGTACAATTTTGCCTATTAAGTCCATTTACCATAATCAAAGGCGTGTATAAATCTAACCCAATCTTACACAAACAGATTATAAAGTGAGATTTGCACATACTTATATATTATAAAGTTGTCTTATTTCTAATTTTTAGGTGATATGTCTAAGATATCTAATAACATTCACTATCAGATGACTCAATAAATCCAATAAATAATAAATCTTGTTAGAAATAGGTTTAAGATAATTTTAATATCATATTAAAAAAATAATTTTAATTTAAAAAAAAAGTAATTTTGTGAAGATAAATGAGTTTAAATTTAGTGGTTATGTATGTGAGCATGTTTTGTAATAAATAGGTTATTGAATTATAATAATAAAATGAAGTAAATAGATAATGCAAGTTGGAAGGATGGTGTAATGTTGGGGGAGTAATAGAGTGATAAATGGAGAAGGACAAAGTAGAGCAAAGAAAAAAGAAACAGCTTAAAAGCTGAAATGTTGTTTGTTTCGTAAAACGCAGGGAAAGTGGACTTTTATGGGCAAAGTGGTCCGTTCGTGTAGTACAGTTCCAAAATATCAAATCAATCGTAACAGTTTCATCATATAGCCCAATTTTATGACTTTGCTACTTTTGCTTCTTCTGTTCACAACACTCTTTACACTCTTTACATTCAATACCTTCTTCCCCTCTACCCGCCTCGTTCCGTCACAAGTCTGTTGTTGGATAAAGTTATTTATAAATAACCTTAAATATTATTTTTATTTTTAATTTAATTAATTTTATTTAATTTGGTCTTTTTTAACAATATTTAAATAATTAATAGACAATGAATAAGTTCACCTATTAGTTTATGATTTTTTTTTCATTTTTTAGTCTTAGTTTTATTTTTATTTTTAAATTAATAAAATGTTCATGTATCAAGCCAATTGATCATTCACTGATTAATGTTTAATATTTAATTTGATTTTTATATTTGTTATTTTTGTTTAATTTAGTTTTATTATTTCTTTTTAAGAGGAGTAATTTTATTTTTTTTATAACATCAAATTTAATTTTTATATAAATGTTACATTGATATTATTATTAAAATTCATATTTTTATTAAATATTTTTGTTTAAGATTAGAGTTGATTAAAAAGTAAAATGAAAGTTTTAAAATTAAAAAATCTTAAGAAGTTAAAAATCACTTAAAATAATGGCATTACTCTTAACTTTTTAATCTTTCTAAATTTAAAAGATCAATTTTTTACCTCTTAAAATTTTAAATTTTAAACAAATGTTGTTACTTTCACATTTAAATTTTTCATTCTAATTTAAATATACTCTAACTCTAAATTTTAGATATTTAATAAAATATTATTATAACATTTATATAAAAATTAAATGGGTTAAATATGTTTTTTTTCCTATTTTGGTTTTAGTTCATTTTCAAACTAAGGTACAATTTAGTCCTTCAACTTTAGAAAACATTTTTACTAAATTTTTTTAACTTTATTTGCTGTTTCAATGAGAAACGCGTTTGAAACAGCAAATAAAGTTAAAAAAATTTGATAAAAATGACTAAAACCAGAGTTTTCTAAAGTTGAAGAACCTTAGTTTGAAAATGAACTAAAATCAAAATCGTCCAAAAGTATAGGGACTAAAAACATATTTAACCCAAATTAAATCTTATCTTATTAGGGAGATGAACAACATTACTTAATTTAAAAAAATTAAATTAAATTAAATTAATATAACAAAATATAAAAACTAAATAGTATATAAAATATTATCATTGTCACTTTCACGTGGATATATATATATATATATATATATATATATATATTTAAATTTTAAAAATTGAAAACATTTAAAAAAACTTAAAAAAAACTATAAACTGATTTAGTTCACTGTCTATTAATAATTTAAACAATGTTAGAAAGGAAATTAAATTAAAGAAAATTAACAAAAATTAAAACTAAATTAAACTGAAAAAAAATTAAAATTAAATTGAATAAACTCAACGAAAATTAAAACTAAATTAATATTTATGTCTTATAATATTTATAAATAAAAGTAATCAAAAATCAAATATTTTTTCCATTAATTTACATACAAAATAATGTATACAAATTCCTCCTTTAGTTGTTAAATATGAAAAGTTATTATTAAAAATGATGGGGAGATAACGTAACAAACCTGAAGAAAAATGTGTAGGTAACTTCTTTTTTTTCATGTAAGTTCCTTTTAATGATAAACAATATTTTTTTCCTAAAATGTTTGAAATTTAGTTTTAGTTTCTAATTATTTTTAGTGATAATCCACATGGTTCCCAAATGTCAGACATTTTATAGTTTCCGTAAAATTTAAAGTTTGGTTTTAGTTTTTACAAAAATTCAAGCTTGATTTTAGTCCGATAAAATTCAAATATTGGATATTAGTTTTCATAAAATTTAAAAGTTTGGTTTTTGTTTAATTAATTTATTATTTTATTTGAGTTATTTTTAAATTCATAATATCTTCTCCATACACTTTTGCATTCATCTCACCAGCACTATCAGATATTATAATTTAAATCATAGTTTTTCGTACATTTAGAAACTAGTTACCAGATAAAGAATAATCTTTTACTGTTACTGAATTTGAATGTTACAACATTTAATGAAAAATGCTAGCATTTCATTTTCTTGCACATTTGATTGAACATGCTCTCTATCATTAATTGTAATTTAAGGAAAAGATGAATCTTAGTCTTAATTTTGTTCGTTTTCATAAAATTTACTCACTTATACTTAATTATATGAAGGTTCATATGAACAATTTTAGGTCAATAAGAATAAAGATAAATTTATTGTAACGTGTCTTACACTCATCCCTACCAAATAATTTTACTAATTTGTGATTATTGTGCTATGTTGGTTTAAGAATTCTTAATATATTACATTTAAATTTTATCATAATATATATATATATATATATATATATATATATATGTGTGTGTGTGTGTGTTTAAGTCACACGTATAAGAAAATTTACATAATTTTTAACTTCAAAATTTTGTGACTTTTACTTGTATATTTTAATTTTGATTATGTTAAAGAAAACATCATAATATTTACAATATTCATGATTAAAAGATACACATTTATTTATTTTTCAACATTAAATATTCAAATAAATTAAAATTATATAAAGATTAAATAAAAGTTAAATAATTACATAAAAGTGTAAAAAACCTATTAAATATGTACTAAATGGCCAGAGAAAAGTTTATATAAACCATATAAATTATCTAAAAAATTAAAGTAATTTCAAAAATTAAAGAATAAAATATGTTGGTAATTTCTAAACTTAGATATAAAATTATTATTCATCGTTTCTTTTTAAAATTTGACTCTCAAACTCTAAAAATAAATAAAATATAAAAAAAAACTATAATCATTCATTTTTTAAATTTGAAAATTGACCTGTCCACATAAAAATTATAAAAAAGATTTAAAAAAAATCTTAAAAAGAAATTATATAAATAAATATTATAACAATTATATTATTTTAGTACTTCACATCTTTACACTCAAGATTTACATAACTATCAAAATCAAATCTTTTTAGAAAATATAAAAATAAATTATTGTCCAAATTAAAAAAAAAAACTATAGTAATTTATCAATATTGATATAAGAAAATTTTAAGGATTATATAAAACAATCTGTCCCTTCCTATTATTGAACTACAGGTTATACAGAACAGGTCGGTAGATCGAAAAGTCAACTAGTTCAACACTTTTTGTTGCGGATTGAGAGACTTTTTGTTGCATAATCATCCCTAAACGGAATACATTTATCATCATTTCACCTATATTAAAAATTGAAAAGGAAGACTAGGGTATTTGTATAACAGATATTTCATCAATTGGAAGTTGTCACTGTATTTAAATTAATTGAAATGTTTTAACAAGACAATGTTTTACAGAAACCATATAAAATATACTATTTTAAAGACTAGAATGGAAATTACTAAACTAAACTACCAAAATGATATTTAGAAAAAGAAAATTAATCATGCACAGGTTTTCTAGTGCATTCCATGGTAAGTCTAATTATTGGAAGAGAAGAGTTAGACATCAAAGAAACAACCTTCGATGCATTTTCCCTGATATTCATTCAAACGGAATATGTATGTATCAAGCTTCTAGACAAATAAAAATTAAGTACGAAACAAAAGGAAGCCGGTTGACATTTCCATGTTCATCCATCAATATAATGAGTGCATACATTATTTTACTATGGAATCCGGTTACACACGCTCTCGCTTACACATTTTTAAACTCGCAACAAAATGTAAATTAAATTTCATAAAATGCTATTTAATTAATACAACATACGTTGATAAAACTAACCAATGAAAAGCTACCTAAACCTTTCTCTCCCAATAAATATAATGAATTAGAAAGGACAAGAAAAAGACGTATCAAAAATCAGCTTTTCTTTGATGCCAATCGCACTCTTTTGCCTTCGATACAGAACTTCCTACTACCTGTCAGCTGCAATCAAGGAACAAATCATGTCAAAACGCGGAGGACTATGCAACTAATAGCACGGATATTACCAAATCAAGGAATGCCAAGTATAATATCAAATATTTCCAAATCCCAAATATACAAATATTAGATGACTGCAACAAGTATCATATATTTCTTCTGTCAATAAAAGGTTGCCATTAGCACACATTTTATTCTTCTTTCAAGAAAAGGTTGACAGAAGCACTACCTTTTGCCGTAAGTAAGCAATAGCCTCTCTTTTTGAAGAAAAGCCAGACAAAACAGAAGATGAATGTTCATCAATAGCAACTTTGAGCTGTTTCAGTTTTAATGATTCTCCAGGCACCTGAAGTTAATCAGGAAGTGATTGGTCACGAATTTATTAAGAGAAAAAATATTTGCAACACAAAAAACAGGACTCACCTGCAGTAAAATCTTTTTGCACAACTTTTTCAGCTTCACTTTGCATTCAACTATCTTCTCTACTTTAACCAAGTCATTATGGGCTTGTTTTTCAAGGGAATCCGTGTCAGCAGAATCTTCATCACTATCATCAAAGGATGTCTTTTTCCCCTGATAATAGCAACCAGCTACTTTCTTGGGTCTGTCCTTGATCCCTAGTCCTTGCTTCCCCGTTGTGGATTTCTCCTGGTAGAACAATTACTGTATAATTAACTATATTGCTATATAATTCATTATCACACCCTACAGGTTTGGATACGAAATTATTACCACAATATAGCCCTAGGGTTTTAAGATATCAATTAGGAGTATTCCCGTGTATTGGACACCCATTAACCCACACTAAACACTTTTGGGTATTGAGTGTTTGGGTCAAAGCCAAAACAATCAAACTCTGTTCATTGCGTAGGGTATTGTTTTGGTGCTGAAACTCATGAACCCAACCCAACTCCACCCATCATCATATAACATTCTTAATTTTAATTTATTACTGTTACCATTTGACATATATGAAATAAACAGAAGTGACTATATTACCACTACATGTAACAAGTTGTATAACAAAGAGGTCATATACCTGGACTAGATTATAAAGGTTTTCTTGATCCTCTTCATGAAAAGCAGTTCTCTCTGCCCTATTTTTTAAAGTTTCAGATGTCATAGACCTTTTCTTTTTCAATTCAGCTCCTAGAAATCCACCAGAGACAAAACCATACTTGTGGCCCCACCACTCTGGAGGTATAGCGGGATATTTGCTTTCTGTATCAATGCAGTATCCAAATATCATATGTGAAGTCAATAAACATGACTTGCACAAACTAAATTTCGGTTGAAGTGTATACCTTTAACTTCAAAATTGTGAATTTCAGATGACTTCGACATGTCCAGCTCACCATCAGAATTATCAGTAACCCCAGATATGTCACCCTTTTTAACCTATCACCAACATCATAGAAGTAAACAAACAATGACAAGCTTGTATGCAATAAAACTGCAAAAGACATTTAAGAAGTTAGAATATAGAAAATGCTACCACCATTAAATTAATATTTTAATTTTAAAGATTTAAAGTATCAAGACTTTTCAAAAAGAAAAAAAGATGCGCGAGGGGCATCTAATACTCAAGCATCCAATCATGCAACGAAATTTGAGAATATTGCAATATACGGTAAGTCTCTGTCTAAACTAAGTATACTGGAACAAAAATTGAACTTTCTCGACTACCAGAGTTCAATTCAAAATATATATATATATATATATATATATATATATATATATATATATGTGTGTGTGTGTGTGTATGTGTGAGATAACAAATAGGTGTTCCAGGTTCATCGAATAAACATAAAAGCAAATTTATTGAAAGAATAAAAAAACTAAAATAACAATTTAGAAATGCAAACAAGAACACTGGTTGGTAAATACACTAGCAATACCAGACCCAATCCCATCCCCACAATTCTAGTGATAGTGATTCGTTCAATTCAGCAACTGGAGTTGTGTCACGCACCCGATTTCAAATGTAAATAATACGCATTTCGTCTATTTAACTATATCAGCCTCTACATAAAAATAAAACACAAAACACTACAACACCACATTGCGGTAAAATAGCTCGTTAGCATCACAACTCAGGTTGTAAAAATGTGAGTAAATGGAGGTGTATCCAGCGTCGAGAATTGGAACTCACAAGAATTCCTTCGAGATCCTTCAAGGAATATTGCGAGACAAGCTTTCCCCTCTCTCTTCTCTTGTATCTGAAAGAAAGTAAAGTTAATATCGTGGTGCACAACTAAATCAATACTACACAACAACATAAATCAAAAATCGTAAATAAAAGAGAAACAGACCTTCCCTGAGGCCTTGTACTTTTGGACGCAGAATCATTATTATCAACAGGAACATTAGTCTTGGTTTCCACCTTAGGTGCGTTTTCCTCAGTATCTAACAAAGTTCGCAAAACAATCCTCAAACACAATCAAGTGGGAAAATAACAGACGGGGCCACGAATATGATATGATTATACCTGTGTCATGTGATTGCGGCGCTTGCTATACAAATCACACAGAAAGGAAAAAAAAAATCTCAACGAAGAGCAAAAGGAAATGAACGAACACGAAAAAGAAGTGAGGAAGAAACATACAACTTTCAATCTCTTGAGTATATTATCAAATTGAGTGGTGTCGAAAGCCCAATGGTTTGGTTTCTCAAGGCCAATACCTGTAATTGAATATAGAAGAGAATAAGCATAGCGATTGCAAGAGAGATAAAAAGGAAACGTAAGATTGAAGAAAAAAGAGGAAGAAGAAACCAGTAGTGTCTTGTTTGTTTTGGACTCGAACGTGTCCTTTGATCCCCTGCTTCTCTTTTCCGAGACCTTCTCCTTCTTCCCAACCCTAACATTATACATAATACACTTGAATTCAATATGTATGTGTAAAGTAAACAATAAATTGAAAAGGTGGAAGGAGAGAAGAGGCTTCACCATTTGCTTCATAAGGCGGAAAGCAGCGGATTGCCTGGCGACACCGACGTAACAGAGAGGAGATTCAGGCGCCGCCATGGCTCCCACCGCACACCGCCGCTGCTGCCTTTTTCTTCTTTCACTTCTTCTCCTTCTATGCTTTATTTCAGAAACCCCAAACACAGCGTCTCGTACCAACCACTGCACGCTAAGGGTTTTCGTTTTGTTTTTTTTTTTTTGTTAGAGGTTAGGTTTCACTCAGTTTGGTTCATGGGTCATGGGCTTCCCTTGGCCCATATCATTATCTACATAATAAATTATCTTTTCCTACACCTCCATATTTTCTTTGCGTACCCTATACATATTAAATTCCCATTTTGTCTTTTTCAGATTATGTAATCCACAAATCAAAAGAGTCCTTTAGTTTGATTTACAAAAATTTTTAGATTGTATATTTTAAAATTTATTTTTGACTTTTGTATTCCACAATTTAAAAAATAGATTTTACTTGAAAAAAACTTTTAGAACGTATAATTCAAAAATCAATTTTTATTTTTGAATTGTAAAATTTAAAAGTCATTTATAACTTTGGATTACATGAAACTCGAACTAATAATATTTTTTGAAAAAAAGTTTGTCGTATGTGATTCTATAAATTAGATTTTTTGACTTATTTGTCTTCTTATTTTATTTTATTTTATTGAGATTATTGTCTTTATACTATTTTGTTTTCATTTTCATTATTTCATTAATAGCTTCACGACTCAAACTAAAGATTGTTAATTTTTTTTGTAATTCTAGGGACGTTGACCCAGGGCATCAGTCAAAAGGTTTAAAAAAAATATTCAAACAAGTTGTGATGTGAGCATGGAGAAAATATTTTCAACTCCTCTATATTTTGTTTGAATGATTTCTGAAAAGTATAGAAATACAACATTAAATAAGGAAAGAAAAAAGTGAAAACTACAGAAATCGTATCATGGACCTTTTCAAAACTTCTTCTATTCTAAAATGTTAACATGTCCAAACACGAAACCCATAATGTTTTTTTTTATAAAATAAGAAGCCTAGTAGTACATATTGTTACATATTTGCATGAATTTATGAGTATATAAAATATTTTGATATAAAAATATACTTTTAATAAAAACTCATGTCTATTTTTTCATGAAATGTATATACATGTACATTTTATAAATTTTGAATATAAAAATACCTATCCATCCAAATATGAATAAATAATGATAAAATGATAAATCTTTGTGCATTCAATTTGTACTTCTAAAAAAAAGCTTTACTAATATAATGTGAGTTTTACTTTTATTATTTTGAGAAACTTGTTATTAATATAACCGACAAATACTCAGTATCATTAAATGTGATGAAAGAAAAACAGTCTATAGTACATGTAAGAATCCACAAATTTTCATTTTAAAACATAAATAGAATTTTATGAAATAGATTCTCACTCATTTTGCATAAACATTTTATCTCTCTAGAAGCAGACCCTTTTTCTGAGCTCTGCCTTCTCTCTAAAATTCTTCATCACTGAGTTGTTTGTTCAACAATCAGAGAGCGCTTAGGTAAACGTGAAGTCGTGAGCTCCGAAATCAACCGATCAAAATATGTTTTCTTCAACGGGTAAGTGTCTTCCCCCTTTTCCCGTGCATTTGGAAGTTGCGATCATGCAATAGAATTGTTGCATGTAGGCTTCTTGTGTTTGCCCTCAATCTTTAACCAAATTTAGGTTATAAGAAATTGTTCTCTATCATCAATTGATGAATTTTTAGGTATTTCTAAGTTTCTCACGGTTCAAGAGGCTAGTTGAATAATCTTGGAGCTGGGCTGCCAATTAGAGGTAAGGGAAGCTTAGGTTTCTTTTCAGTTTGTGGAAATTTTCGTGTGGGTCAATTGGGTACTGCTGCAATATCGTAAAATAATGTATGTGTAGATTGTGTCTTAGGATATGTTGCTGTTTGAACTGAAATTGATGAAATTGTGTGTTAAAACTTGTGTTGATTGATGAGTGACCTATGAAACTGCAAAACTTTGATGAGGAACTGGTATGAACAGATTGTTTGATGTTAAATTGAATACTTGCATACTGTGAATGATGTTGGGCAGGTTGCTAGACCATAAATTAAGTTGGTTATGGTGTTTTATGTCAAAAGAGATGAAGTGAGGTAGTGATTTTTAGCCTTAAGGGTCCTGAACGTATTTGGACAGTTTGGTCAGCTTGGATGAGTCAATTATAACTTGTTAGGACTATAAAATTTGTTAAAATGAGGTTCTAAATGGTAGAAGGGGAGTTGAGTCCTTGGGTTTAGGAAAACTAGTGTTTTGAGTGAGTTTAGAGGAAGTGAGAGGGTGTTTTTGAGTAATTGAGGTCTATGGTGTAAGTGGGCAGTGGGGACAATTTGATTTAGTCATTTGTGACTTGTTAAAAGTTTTAAAAGTTGTAAAAACATTGCTTAACTGGTAAAATTAGAATTGAGCACCTAGATTGATGAAATGGAGGAATTTGAGTGTAGATTGATACTAAATCACTAGAGATTTGGTTTAGGAAGTGTTAGAGTTGATTAGACAAGTTAGATTCATCATATAGATCGAGTTTTGAGTGTTAGAAATTCACCTAAAAGGCCTAAAACGAAATAAGAGTGTGTGAGTTCTGCAAAATCTGTAGAAATTGAGAAATTCACTGCAGACGCCACGCCTGGGCGCCCTTCAACGCGTTGTTTCACCTTAATTATGATGCCTGGGCGCCCTTTTCTGCTGTTGTTTTTGTTTTTGATAGTTTGTGGGTTTCAGATGTCCGTTTTGGACGTTCTTTAGGTCGCTCTGGAGGTTTTTGACTCTTCCGAAACTGTTGGTGATGGTTTCAAAGTCATTTTCCTTGTCTAAGTATGAGTTCACTGGGTTTTGTGTTGTTTAGTGGTCCTTTTAGAACTATTATTGACTGGTAGTGTACATGGAATGATTTCATAAAATTTTTTATGACTTGTTGGGTTGTTTGTGTTTTTTTTAAGTTTAATTAATATCATATATATGTTGTATGTAATGTAAAAGTGAAAAGTATGGTTATTGGACGTAATTCCATGATCCTCAAGGAAGGTTACGTCGCGGTGCCCTGTACTTTGTTGTGATTGACCGTATGAATGGCCGGAGTTCCCGATGAAGTTTGTCCTGACATTCTAATGATCATCCAAGCTCAAGTAGAGAATGATGAGTCATGTGGTGAGAATAGCAGCAGGTCCTAGGATAGGCGCTTTCACTGTAGGCCTATACCGCTATAATGGACTAATCTTGTGTGTGGTCGGGTGAAACCCCTCGGCAATGGCTTTGCAAAACAGTAGAGCCACCACAAGTGCACAAACCCCTGAAACTCGACATTTCATACTAGTCCGGATGGTCAAATCACGTGGTCGGTCATTGGTAACAGAATAATGTATTCGGTCTAAGTCTATGTTGTATTATGGTCCTTTGCATGCTATGTGTGGTTGAAGACGAGTCTAGTGAGTCATAACATGATAAGATAATTTGTTTAATCACTTGTATGCACATGCCTTTCTATTTTCAATTGTTGTATGATGACTTACATGTTTTTAAAAACCTAGCTTACCCTTTTTCTTGTGTGTGTTGTATGTGTTGTGCTCTTTTCTTTGCGATGATCATTTATTTGGATGTGAGCAAAAGGAAATGAGGCTTCACTGGAGTAGACATTGGAGGAGACAGATGCAGCTGTCCCTAATTCTTAAGATTTCTCTTAGATTTTTCCCATTGAGAACTCTCACACTTGTACAGTTTTAAATTCTTAGTCTATTTTGGATGACTGTAAAAAGCTTAACTTTAATTACATCCTTAAACTGTTTTATCACATTATAATGCTAATCATCCTATATAATTTTTTAAAATTTTTGGGATGTTACCTTTGAAATTAAAAAGGATATTGTGGTGAGTTAAGAAAAGTATAAAGGAGAAATTGTTTAGGAATTTGGTGAAGAAAACAAGAGAATTGTTGAAACAGTCACTACAATTAATGTTTTGGAGTATATATAGAGATTTTATAGCCACCATCGAAACAATTATAAATAGCAAAATAAGAGGAAGAGAATGACATCACATATTGAAGGTCTTGGTTGGAGCTATCTAAAATCACCTCAAAAACTTTGACTACGACAATTATTAATCAAATGAATTGATTAATTAACATTTACTTTTAGCAACTTCCTAACAACATGGCTGCGGTCTAAGAGGATTCCTTTGGGGAGAAATATTTGCGTCGATCGACAAGTTGGAATTTGGTCGTAGAGTATTAATTTTACACGTGATGAAATAAATTTTAGAAGACATGTTTTATTTTGAAATCAAAGAAAGAATGTGGTCAGAATTCAAAAGCATGCGCTGTTACTGGCAAATAATCATAATGGTTCATAAAAATGAAAAAGAAAAGATAAAACAGAAAAGACTAAAAAGAGCATAAACCGAGTGATTCCCTTGAGGAACAACAATAGCACCCGGAGAGTGTTTCTGTTTCTGAGATCAACACGAAGACTCAAAATCGTTGGATTCAAATTTTATCTTTAAAATTTCATGTCAAGTTCAACTTGTCTTCCGTCGCGACCACTAGCTATATTATATTAATAATAAAAAATAAGAAAGCTAATGATAAATTAACTTATAGCTAATAAACTAATATTTACATAATAAATTAGCTGGTAACCGATAAATTTATAATTTATAAATTTTGAATTGAAAATCAATTGATTGAATAAAAATATTTAATAAATTATTAATAAATGGATTTTAAATTTAACTTAAACTTATTAAATCAATTTTTTAAGATAAGATTTGTATTCATTTATATACTATAAATTCATCTTATTAATATTAGACTTCCATACTATATGAAAGATTAATTTTAAGTCTAATTCAATCTTATAAAATTAATTTAAAATAAGATATATACCTACTTATATATATTATAAATTCGTATTATTTTTAGTCAATAAGATTTTCAACATTAATTGATAAACTAATTAATAAAAATAGAATAACATAAAAAAATATATGATTGTATAAATTATATTATATGTTATTATGTATTGTATATTATTATGTAACTAGATTTAAAAATAATTTATATTATATCTTTTGATATTATTTTTATATGTAAGGTTGATCGATCACTTATAGAAGTTAAGTGTTCAATACTCCAAGTTTTTACATTCTAATGCTAAGGTTTTTATTTGTTTTAACCGATGGAGAGTACTTGTTAAAAGTGATCTAATACTAAAGTTTGTTTAAGTCCGTTTGTACAAGTAATAAATGTTACAATATATGTGTCATCAACCACCTTACTTGAACTTGTATTTATAGATTTTATAATGGATTTTTACTTAAGATTGGCCTAATTATAGCCCAAACTTGTCTGAACCTAATTGCTGACATTTTTTGTGTTAAATGGTTCTTATATTAATTAGTTGTGTCAAATATTTCATTGTTTAACTTCACTTTTAATTACGTCTTACCATATTTGATTAACACACTGACGTCATGTATGTAGAAAGAATTTTGGTTAAAGTTGGTGTGATAAGATTGTTCAATAATTGATCGGTCAACCTTCTCTTCGTATGGATGTTTGATTAGTCACTTTATTTATTTTTTAAAAATTATATATATTAACTTATTTAAAATAGGATGATAATTAATTTATTTATACAATTGAAATAGGTAATAATGGTTAAAATGAAATTAAAAATAATATATAAATGTATTAAAATATAATAGATGATAAGAGTTGAAAAAAAGTTACAACTAAATAAATTTAACAAAAATAAATAAGTTACTTTTAAAATACTTATTAATAGATAAACTTTGTTATTAATCTTACAAAACACACTCTAAATAATTAATGTGATTTCTTAATATTATTCATGATGATTATATATTTAATAAATATTTTTAAATATAACTTTAAATAGGATTTTAATCCTTCAAATTTGGATCACTTTTATTTGTCCTTCTAAAATTCTATATAAAATATTCAGTCCCTGATGCTTTAAAAAATGTGTTTTTGTTACATTTGATGCTGACACGGTTATCAATATTGACGTCAATAATCCATGTTAAGAATAACACGTGCAATTAAAATAATAAGTTGTAAATTTAATTTTCATTTTATTTTATAAAATATCTTTTTACTCCCTTAAAGTTAAGTGAATTTTAATTTAATCCCTTAGTTTTTTAAGAAAAAAAAGTTTGCTTCCACAATTTTAAAGTTATTTAATTTGAAAAAAAAATCCAAAAATAAAGTAATTTTTTCATTCTCCTTGAATTAAAACATTATTTTCAATCTTCTAATTTATTAATACACTGATAGTTATAAATTAATGTAAAACAATAATCTAAACAAAACAAATAGATAATATAAATTCACAGTGACATTTTTAGTCTCAATTAATGTATTTCAATATCAAAATAAAAAGTTAAGTAAATTTTTTTAGAAGATCAAATATATCTTGTGAAGAGTTTAAAAACATTTCAAACACTTCAAATTTTTGACACTCAAAAATATTTGTTCTTTTTTGGGATACTTATTCTTTTTAAATGTAATAATTATTGAAGGTAATTAATATATATATAATATAATGTACTATTTATATTACGGTTCATGACTCTTATTTGGGCGATGTGGGTCAATTATGAAATTATTATTGAGACTAATATAAACTACATATTAATCAATATATATTGAGGCATAGAAAGAACTTGCCAAATCCAAATATAACTGGATCATATACATTTCAGTAACAGTTTCATTCATTTATTGTGATAAATAATAAAGAACTACATTAACAAAAGAAGAAACTACATTTTGTGGATATATTAACATTCAATCAATTACAAGAAAATATACTGACTGAGAAACAATAAATAGGAAAAATATTTCAACTATTCTTAAAATCATCTTTCCCAAAATAAATATATATTAGTTATGCTAACATAATTATAAAAACGTCAACCTTCAACATCAAAAATGAATTCTCAATGAAAAACAAGATATACTTTTTCAGCATAAACGGAAATTTAACTATTAAGAAAATATTTTATGAAACATTCTAAAATTTGATTGATTTATTTATTATTTTTTACACATATAAGAACTTTAATTTATAAAAAAAATAAAGACAAAGTTAATTAGTCCTTCTTTTATTTTTCATGATATATTGGTTAAGATTAAACTAAAAAAAATAAAAGTTACAAATTTAGAACATCACTTTTAAATCTAGTATATATTCTTTTATAAATTTTGGAGGACTAAAAAAATTATTTTTAAATTTGACGACGTAAAATATGAAATTGAGATTTGATATAAATAAAAGCACTATTAAATCTAGAGAACCAAAATAAAAATTGTTCGAAATTTTAGAAACTAAAAAGATATTTTGGCCAAACCATTTTTAAAATGGAATTTTTCATACAGTGACACACGTCACTGAGATAAATATCGTTAACCTCGTTCAAAGTAACATCATTTGTAACAAAAAGTTAACAAAATTAATTTTATAAAATTGAAAGAGTAAAAAAAAAGGTCATTTTTAATTTTGAAGATTAAAAGAAAAAATCATCTAAATTTGAGAAAGTAAAAATATTAAGCCTACATTTTAAATTAAATTAATTAAATTTTGAATTAAGAGGATAAATGTTATATGAATAAAGTTATTTTTCTTTTCAAAATTCATTCAATCCAATTTTTGAACACCTAATTAGAAGTATGGAAACACTCCGCAATTAAAAAAAAAAAACGGAAGGACCATAACTTTTCACAAGCTATATTTTCAAAGTATATTAATTATAAAATATGCTTTGTGTGTTATTGGTTTCCAAACATAGTAAACAATGAAGATGCATTTATCACAACAATGTAGTCTTAATTCACACTTTACAAATTTAATAAATGTCTCAATGAAATGTATTTTTGACAATCGAAAACTTTGTTTGCCTGAAAGCACCAAACGTTTCCAGAGTCAACAATAATACCACACAATGAGATATTATATTAATTAATGTACAGATATTTAAGTTATGTTCGGTACCTAACAAATACAAAATTCTCATATTACGCATTTTTCTCAAACTTAAAAAAATCACCAAACTCAAAATATATATACATATATATATATATATATATATATATATATATATATTTATTTATTTATTTATTTTCAAACCCTTTTAGTCTTAATTACAGCTCAACAGTTCAAATGCTCGTGACTTCCTATTTTATTTGAGGTATTTTCATTAATGTGTCATCATACTATATATTTACGTTTAAAAATTACTATTAATTTTTTTTTACAATCTGGAAGTTTTGAATAATACCTATTTTTTTTCTTATATTTATTTCCAAGACTAAAATTCACACGAAGTTGCTATGTTTATTACCATTTTAAGATATTTATATATAATCGTTTATTATGTCGGTTTAATAGATTTTTTATCTTTATATTTATAATAATTATTTAACATGTTTTTCTTCATATATTTTTAACTCAGTGTAATTCTGTTTCCACTACCAATCCCCGTACATGTGTTAGACTTGCAGCTTTTACGCGTGCTAACATAAGAAACACAATCGTTTCCGAAAGTGAAGCTGAATTATATATATTTACTCCTTCATTTCTGAATCAAATAAAATACATTGAGTCTTTTTAAAAGATACAAAAAATCATGTTAAGTTAAGAATAAATTAAAAATATTAAATATAATTATTATAATTATAGGACCAAAATTGATATTAAGTTTTGTTATGTGAATTGCATATGTATTAATAAAATGTTTTTGCTTTAATTATTATAATAATAGTGATTAAAAGTGGAAAAATTACAGATTGAACCCCAGATTGTTTGACCTAAAGGTTGTTTGAAATCGAAAAAGATGTGTTGAGATATTATAGGTTAGGCGATTTGACAATTTGTCAAAGTTAGCTGAGAAATTTGGAAAACCAAATGGAAGAGAGAAGAAGCATGCACAACGTTCAAAGCTCGACCAAATATCTCATCACAGATAATTTTTCTCAGAGTCGTACCTCTCTTGCCTCCTCCATTAATAGTAATAAATAATAATAATAATAATAATAATAATAATAATAATAATAATAATAATAATAATAATAATAATAATAATAATAATACACCCCAGCCATGCATTCTTCTGGTTATTTCATCATTGCTACAAAAGCAAAATACAACCAGAACCAATGTTTCTTTCATTTCATTTCCAACCTTTTTCCAAGTTTATAGAAATAATATACATTTTTAATATTTAAATAATGGATTTTTATTTTCTGGAATAATTAAGTAATGAAATTACAAAAGTATTTCGAGAATTATATGGAATAGTGATAAACAGCTGGAGGCACTACCTTGATTTGTATAAAAGAAAAGAGAAAAATTATGACGTGTAAGATATGTTTTGATAATTTAAATAGGTTTAGTCAAGGGTTTATGGTTTTAGAGTTGTGCAAGATATGTTATTATAGAAGTGGAAGATCATCTGCAATTGTCAACTATTTAAAACTTCCTTATATATATTTCGGCACCTTAATTATATAATAAGTATCTAATCCGTGTAATGCACGTCTGGATGCATAAAAATATATAATGAATCATAACATTTTAATCCAATTCATAAATTTCTATTTTAATAATATTAAATATTGAGATAATTGAATGATTTAAATTTTAACAAAAAGTTAACATACTAATGATATAATAAACATTTCTAAGGTTAATTAATGGAAGATGATTTAGTCTTGATTAGTAAAACTATGGGGAACAATTATTTTTGTTTAAGGAAGAAATTATAATTGATTTGAATTAATTTGAAAGCTAATGATACATGTCTCAATATTAAAGAAGGATATGATTTTAAGAATTAAAAATGAAGTCTAACAATGATGCACTGGTAACAGTCCATGTCATCTGTTTGTATAGAGAAGTCTTATTATGGAGATATTCGTTAAAATATACAAACTTAAAGGAAACCAGTAAAACGAAACAAAACAAATTGTAGGTACTCATTGGCAACTTATTATTTGTCTCCCTTGTTAATAAGTGAGTGCTAACTAAACTATTAATTGTTTTTCTATTCGTGGTAAGTTTTATTCATATCTACGTTGAATAAGAATATTGTACATTAAAAAAAATTAATACATAAATGTATTTTTATTTTAAAAATGAATTACTAAATAATTAAAGATTATATTTGAAATTTATAAATATAGGAACTAAAATTTAAAATCAAATTCAAAACGTCAAATTTGTATACACGTGATAAAATTTGGCATGAATTTAAAGTTTAAAATTTAAATTTGATTATATTAATATTAAAAGTATTTAATTATTTTCAATTGAAAATTTTATATCAAATTTGATTATATAATTTCTCTGAAGTATATCAAATTAATATATTACACAATCATCACCCTATTACCATTAAGATAATAAAAAAATGAATCCAGTACCCAAGTATTTTATTTATTTTAATTTTAAAATGCATGTTCAAAAATATTGGATTCGGTTGAACGTGCCAATTAGCTCAATTAACTCTTATTAAAGTTATTATTTTATTGATATATTAAGAATATTTAATTATCGGTATACTATAATCTTAATAAAATATTTATAATTGAATTTATTTCTAAAAACATTTTTGTTTTAAAATATGATTACAAATATTATAATTTTTAAGTTTATATTGTACATATAACATGAATACGAAATTTACGACTTATAAGAATAATTTATTTGTATCATAATTATAAATGAAATTAAAATTTTAAATTGCAATTACGACCCATCATCTAATTGTGTTTTAACAGTAAAAGAAAATACAGTTATTCTGTGAAAATTGATACTTAGAATTGATTTTTTTTTTAATTTTAGTGGAAATATAAGAGATTCCACACTATAAATAAGAAAAATTCACAATATATTAATAGATGCAAATCTTACTCAATTTTATAAAATTAAATTAAACTTAAAATTGACATTAAAATAAAATTTTGAAATTTGTAAAAGTAATTGGTAACATAATATAAGATCATTAAGTGATTTATAATTCAATATTTACTGACCATGTAATTTCTACTTTGTTAATGCTTCAACCCTAGAAATTCGAATATTGAAAGGCTGAAAAAGTCATTTACTTATGTTGGGCTTGTATTGAAGTATTGGTATATGTTCATACAGAATTATTGTTTTTCTTTTGTTGGAACATATATGGTAAACGCGGTTATTTTAAGACTCATGGAACCGACCTTTCTGAAAATACATATTTATCACGTATTTACCATGTAAAAGAATGTTTATGCTGCATCACATTTATCACACTAGTTTGAAACTTATCGGTGTTATATATGATTCAAAGTATTTCATTCTTGAACTTTTAGGATGTATTATTTGACAAAAAAAAGTGTTTTAGTTTTTAATATTTTCCTTTTTGTCATTTTTGACTTATTGTATCATTTTCTTTCTCCGATTGTGAGATAGAATTAGCCAAAAAATCACACACGTCTTCAGAATTAATATTACAGATACACAGAATCAGACGACACTCGGTGTATGCGAAGGATAGTACATCTACATTAATAACAGAAAAATAATAAGTGTCGGAGATTATGGTACGACAATGAAATGTTTTTATATGGTTGAGATTATTTTGGTCTGTTGTTGGAAGTTTCACGAATCATGATTTTGATTTTAAGTATTAAAAAATGAAAAGTTGAATCATGCATTTTATCTAGAAGCTGGGAACTGAACCAAAAAATGGCCAGTTGAACAACTGCAGTGTTTCTAGGCGTATTCATTTCTCCTTTCCTGCAATAATCCTTGGTTGCTCTTTATTGGAAAAAAAACCAAAAGCAATAGCTATTCTGTAAGGTCGTGAATCCCCACACCTCGATTGCCGACAAGAACACCACATGCGTGCTGTCGAAGAACACATAATTTTGAGGTTGAAGCTCACGTGCGCGTTTTGCGTTTGTTTAGGTTAAGTGTACACGTATAGAGTGAGTTCCGCGTATATAGTGTAGGTAGTTGAGTGGCTGAGTAGCGAGTGAATCAGGTAACACTATCTTTTCAAGCCACCTAATTAAGGGATTTAATGTTGATGCAACTGTTCTTCGCTAACTAAGGCCCCACTTACTTTATACTCTCTCTAACTCTTTCTTATGCTACAACTTTTGTAAGTAGAACTTTTCTAGTCTTATTTAATCATGGAGGATTTTTTACATATACGAGTTAATTTATTTTCGAATTTATGCATTTTAGTTTTATTTTAAATTAATCATTGGAAGGATTAAGTCGTATTAGTGACGATTTCATTTTAAGAAAATTGTAAATTACATGTAAGATTTTTTAATATTATTGAAGTTGTCTTCAAGTTTAGTGATTGCAGCTAGATTAAATTTACTTAATTATCACATACATATAATTAATGACTTCAACTTGAATTCAATTTCATTGAAGATGTAAAAGTTGTTATGGGTTTTTATTAACTAAAGTTGTACATATAAAGTTGGCAACTTCAGTCTAAATCCATTTTAAATTGAAGTTGTGCCCAAGGTTAATAACTTTAGCATAAATCCAATTTGAATTGTACAAACTGTTGAAATAAAGTCATGACAGTATTTGACAACTTTAATTTTAAAATAATTCGACTAAAGTCGTGGACTACATTGAAGACTTTAGTGTTAATAAAATTTTAAAAAAATGTTAAGTTGAAGTTATGAAAAAGATTGGTGACTATTCAATTCTTAATTAGGTTTAAATTGGTGAAAAATGCTTAATGAGAATAACAAGAAAATTTATTATTGAAATTAGAATAACAACAAAATAAAAATAGAAATCTTAATACAAATGTTCTTTCGTCATTGATAATATAATGATAGAGAATTCATCTGTGAGATGAAGTTCTACAATTTTGTCTTCGTGTTTGTTTTCTAGGCCTTTCTTGTTGACGGTGGTGGGAGGTTGGAGGGGACAATAATCATCATTGTTGTCTTCATTATCATTATTGTCACCTTGACCAAAAGCAGCTTGGGATGATAGTATTCCATGGATGATGTGGAATTGAATAGAGACTAGGTGAGAATGCAAAAGTTATGAACATACTTGGTGGACTAGAGAAAATATTTAATTGACTAGGAAAAATGTTATATGAGAACTTTGGGATGGTGACTGAAAAAACATGTTTTGATGATGATCCATGTTTGTGGACATTGGAGTTTGGCGCATACTAAATAAACTAGACTGATCAATTGTGTGTTGATGAACCTGTTGACCATAGGAAGAGACACAACATCTTGATATTGAGGTTGAGGCTTTGGTGGAATGTCATACTGTGGGAAGCGAATGAAAATTAGTCATAAATAAAAAATAAGTACACGAGTCAATCTTTTAGAAATTAAACTTACATCGTCATCATATGTCAGTTTAGGAGGCGATATGGAGCGGATTGTATGGCTAATGTATAATTGCATATAAGGCGTGGTGTCACACGAATGGTCATCACCCGTAAACAAAGTATCTTGAATGAGCCAAGTGTGTCGGTCATTCAAATAAATTGTCCACCTTTGACGATACTCGAGTCAACGTCTGTCCGCTCTCCCTCTCACATCTTCTTTACGAAGTTGATATAAATTTATAAAGGTTCAACGAGAATAATTTTTCGGAAGCCAAATTGACACGTAACTTTACCAATCTAGCAAAATTCAGCTGTAACAAAACAAATAAGAGGAACACAGTCTCAACAGACTATAAGAACCTCAATGTTAAATAATGGAACATTATGGTATAAGGAGTCTAGAAGAACTGCAATAAATTTCTTAAATATTTGAGGAAAAATATTTTTAAAAGATTATAAGAAAAGTTTGACTGATAACTTTTATATGCTTTAAATTGTTTAAAAATTTTCTTACGATTCACATTGTGTTGGTATTGTCAAAATGTATGTTTATTTTACACTATGGTTTGTTTAAGAATTCCAGTATTTAACTTGAAAAAGTGATTGCCTAAAAGAGAAAACATTCATTTATAAAAAAAATACACTTAAATCAGTAACAATAATAAAAAATTATTATATAAGGGATTAAGATAATTTAATAAGTATTGAATGTAGAATAATTATTTTCATTTATAAATAATATTCAAAATAAATAATAGATATAATTCATTATTCAATACGAGTAATTTAATCTATTATAATCGTATATTAGATAAATATATAAATGTTTGTTGAATTTTATATTATTATATTACTAAATATATATTCATTTCTTGGAATATCTTTTATACAAGTAGGTAGACTAGAAGAATTATCTTATCTCCCGTATATTTGTAGATGTTAAATGTACGGGCTTAGACTGACGTTTTTGTATTATATTATTTATAAATCTATTAGAGATTTCAGTTAATGCCCTCTTTCATTTTAACACGGGTCTAAAAATTGGGTTTAATCATTGCGTCCTCAATGAACCATGGTATCTGAGTCAAAGTTTTTTGGTTTTTTGACAATCTTTTTTATTTTTGAGATTATTTTTTTTTCCTAGTTATTTATTTTAGTTCATTACGATATTTTTGAGAATAAGTCTAAGTTAAGTTAAATTCAGAATTTTAGTATTTTGTTATTTTTATTGATAATTATTTAAGGTGTATTTAACTGTTTTTAATGGAAAATTCTTTTGCATTGCTTTTTATATTTTAGTTCTTTTATAATGAAATTAAAAGTTAATTTTTAATTTTTGTTTGAACTTTATGAGATGTTAATGCTTGTGAGTATTTTTTTAATGTTTTTAAAATTTTATAACTTCTTACGACTTTCATATCATATCTATTATGTATATACATTTTAACAAAGTGAGAGTAGTTGAATACAAGAATAGATATTTTGTTGAAATCACTAAAAAATTTAATTTATGGTGAGGTTCTTTAATATTTTTGGTGAGATATTGTTTTTTAGTGCATGTTGTCTCATTAGTCGTATATTATATTTAATATTGGATAATAACATTTTTCATTCTATTTTATTTCTTCATTAATAGTGAAACTTGAGGATAATTCATTTACTTTCTAGAAAATATGTTGTTGGCTGTAAATGAATTTTTTCTATAAAAATTGATCATCATAGTATTATTAATTGTCTCAAAGCTCATCTTGTGGCCATATGTTATATACAAATTTTGGGATGGACTATGATGATACTTTTTCTCGAGTTGTAAAGACCGTCATTGTTCGCTTATTCATAGTCATGGATGCTTTTTAATGTTGACATCTTTATTAACCAAATGTCAAAAAATGTTTTTCTTAATAGAAATTGTAAGAAAAAAATTTATTGGATCAACCTCTAAGTTTTGTTGCTTAGGGGAAGTCCTTTGGATTGATATGTCATTTATGTAAATCTTAATATGGTCTCAAACAGTTTTGTAGGACTTCGTTTAGTAAATTTAGCACCGTTTTTCAACAATTTTCTATTACTTGTAGTGAGGCAAATCATTCAATATTTTATTGCCATTTGAATGTTGGGAGTATCTATCTAATAATATATGTTGGTAATATTGTGTCAATAGGCAATGATCACCATGGCATCTCATATGTAAAGCAACACCTTTGTCATTACTGTCAAACCAAAGACCTTGACAAACTTAAATATTTCTTGAGGAATGAGGTAACCCAATCCAATAATATAATTGTTATTTCTCAAAGGGAGTATATTGAATATTTTGGAGAAAACTAGACTAATGAATTCAAAGTCTATCGACACACCCATAGATCCTAATGCCAAACATACACCTAATAAAGGGAAACTGTTCTCAAATTCTGAGAAACATAGAATATTAGTTGAAAACTTAAACAATCTTACAATTATTGGTCTAAACATTTTTTTGTAGTCAATATGGTGAGTCAATTTCTTAATTCTTTGTGTGCATATCATTGAAATTAATTGTCATTTTATTAAAAAAAATATATAGAAATGTAAAAACCAAATTTATTAATTTTAATAATCAATTATTAAGAACGATGATATTTTAACATTCAATTTTTATTTACATTTATATGATATTTTTTTCATTGTATTTTTTTCTTTACAAATATAGAAGTTAGCTTTCTATAACCATTTTATTGCTATAATGAGTTGTCAAATGATTATTTTAGTGTCGATTTTTTTTTTTCATTTATTAAATTATTATGAGATTTTATAATTATTTGTAAGAAAGTACATGTTATTATTACATATTATGTATACATGCACACTATATTATATGGGAAAAAAATTAAATATTTAACAAAGTTATACTGATCTATTTATATTTTGTTATTTATAAATACATGATCTTACACATATTAGGATTGAAATTATGTTTGATATTAGAAAACCAAAAAGTAGAAAGTAGTGTATAGACGTGTAAAAAATAATAGAGGGTGGGAACTTAAGTTGACAAAATTTATTACAAGTGGCAACTAGCTAGGTCTCACATAGTATTACTAATTAATAGTGAGTCTGTCTGCGTACCAACTCTTGCCTAATTTTCAAACACCGCATTCTCTCCTTCCTCTGAAACTTCATCGATGTGGACCTCTGACTCTCAAAAGTCAAGCTCAATTTATCCAATGCCATTATAAATAACACTTCCCTCCCTTCTATTCTTCATTGCAACACATTGCCTCTGTAAATTACTCACACCATATTCCTAACTTCATTTCAACATCCTCTCTCCCACTTACTTGGATTTCATCAATTCCAATAAATTCACACACTTTTTTACACTACACACTCTAACCACAACCAACATAAACATACACCATATGGGTTTCAAGGCCATGGACCAAACTCCGTTGTTGTCCAAGATGGCTATTGGGGATGGACATGGTGAATCATCCCCATACTTTGATGGATGGAAGGCTTATGATGAAAACCCCTTTCATCCCACAGATAATCCTAACGGTGTTATGCAAATGGGTCTTGCTGAGAATCAGGTATAAACCGTATAAAACTTCATTCCAATCTCATGCAATTGCATAAACTCCGAGGGATATGGTATTATTTATCTGCTTCTAATTTACTTATCTTAAATTTTTGCAGCTTACCTCTGATTTGGTTGAAGATTGGATACTGAACAACCCTGAAGCCTCCATTTGCACTCCAGAAGGAATAAATGATTTCAGGGCCATAGCTAACTTTCAGGATTATCATGGTCTGGCCGAGTTCAGAAATGTGAGTTATAACATAAAGTGAAATTTGATCACAAACACTCACTTTATGCATAAACTAGCAAGCTGAGTTTGACTATTGATAGATAACATTTGATGCACTCAAACTAAACGTGAATTGCAAACTTGCACAGGCTGTGGCTAAATTTATGGCTAGAACAAGGGGAAACAGAATCACGTTTGACCCTGACCGTATTGTCATGAGCGGTGGAGCCACCGGAGCACACGAAGTCACTGCCTTTTGTTTGGCAGATCCCGGCGAAGCATTCTTAGTGCCCATTCCCTATTATCCAGGGTAATATATTCAATTCAATTTTTATTTCTATTTTTTTTTTCATTATTTTTGGGGCATTAATTTAGAAGAAGATGATGATAATGAAGTATTCTTATGTGTGTCATGACGTTTCTCAATTAGAGTATATTTGATCTCCACCGAAAGAAGTAGCCTCTCTATTCATTTGACATTCCATTAAGGTGCCTAGCTCCACTTAGTGGAATTCTAGATTAGAAAACAGGGTAATGAGATTTGATGGCACTACCTCTCTCTCTCTCTCACACACTTTTTATAAGGGAATAACATTGTAGTTTCAACCTTCCATTGGAAGCAGTCAACGATCCTATCAAATAAAAAATGAAAGCCCTTAAACTAAAGTCAAATTCAGACCACAATTGAATAGCAGTTTGATCATGAACATTCTTCGATTATTCATTGTCAGGCCATCACAGACTTTCTTTTATTCTTCCCATTACAAAAAAAAATAAACCAAGAGAAATTATGTTAGCATATAAATTAATTTTATCGACATGTACATCTTGATATTTGTTTCTTATAAGAATCTGAATTTCCTAATGCAGCTTTGACCGGGATTTGAGGTGGAGAACGGGAGTTAAACTTGTTCCAGTTATGTGCGATAGCTCAAATAATTTCGTGTTGACAAAGGAAGCATTGGAAGATGCCTATGAGAAAGCAAGAGAGGATAACATCAGAGTAAAGGGTTTACTGATCACCAATCCATCAAATCCATTAGGCACGATCATGGACAGAAAGACACTGAGAACCGTGGTGAGCTTCATCAATGAGAAGCGTATCCACCTTGTATGTGATGAAATATATGCTGCAACAGTTTTCAGCCAACCCAGTTTCATAAGCATAGCTGAGATATTAGAGGATGAAACAGACATAGAGTGTGACCGCAACCTCGTACACATTGTTTATAGTCTTTCAAAGGACATGGGGTTCCCTGGCTTCAGAGTTGGCATCATATACTCTTACAACGATGCTGTGGTTAATTGTGCACGCAAAATGTCAAGCTTTGGATTGGTGTCAACACAGACTCAGTATCTTTTAGCATCAATGCTAAATGATGATGAGTTTGTGGAGAGGTTTCTGGCAGAGAGTGCAAAGAGGTTGGCTCAAAGATTCAGGGTTTTCACTGGGGGGTTAGCCAAAGTTGGCATAAAGTGCTTGCAAAGCAATGCTGGTCTATTTGTGTGGATGGATTTAAGGCAACTTCTCAAAAAGCCAACTTTCGACTCTGAAACGGAGCTTTGGAAAGTGATCATTCATGAAGTTAAGATCAATGTTTCACCTGGCTATTCCTTCCATTGCACTGAGCCAGGGTGGTTTAGGGTGTGCTATGCCAACATGGATGATATGGCTGTGCAAATTGCTTTGCAACGAATCCGCACCTTTGTCCTTCAAAACAAGGAGGTCGTGGTGTCTAACAAGAAACATTGTTGGCACAGTAACTTGAGGCTGAGCCTCAAAACCAGAAGGTTTGATGATATCACCATGTCACCTCACTCTCCTCTACCTCAGTCACCTATGGTTAAAGCCACAAATTGAGTTTGCATATTCCTCTGAATCGTTTAGAAGAAGTAACTGATATGTGAAGATTACTTGGTTCTTTTATTTGTTATTTTGAGAAGGTACATAAGTGCTGGATTTGTTCTTTGGAACAGAAATAACAGGAAATTCCTGATGTTGTTTTGTGATCGGCATCACAATCTAGTGTTCTACAAGTTGTGCTGCTTGATGCACGCCCCTTCAATCTTAGGGGCATTTTTTCTTTTTTCACTTACCAAAGGTTCAAGGTGAAAAAAGTTTATAGATTCTGTAATGTTATTGGTTTATCAGAAGAGTCCAAAAGATGTCTGTAATCTGCTACTGTAATTGTAACTTTCAATTATGAATAAATTGTTAATAAAGGTCTTCAAATTCATTTCCATTTCGTACAAAGACTACGTTTTTTCCTCCTCTTCATTTGTCAAAGTCAAAAACGAGAATTTGAATAATACATGGAAGGTAAAAGATTACTACCTCATAAACATTTGTTGGAAGTTCCACATATCAAAATATCATAAATAAAATAATAGGTGAGTTATGTCCTCTTCTCGTCAGAGATCCTCACTTCAATTTTAAGCAATAGCCAGTTCAATTGTAAGTCTACATAAAATGAAAAGAAAATTTAACATCTTGGATATTGATTTTGGAACTTTACACTAAAATTCATATCTTAAAATCTCAAAGCCCAAAGTTAATTTCAGTAGAATAAATTAAAGTGTAATACGTGTCAAAGTCCCAGAAGAGTGAAACTCATAAAATAGTCTAATAATTAAGCCTTTTAGAAGAAAGGAGATTGTAACTTTTTACTTTAAAAAGAAGAAGAAAAGCATGTCTCCTTTTTCGTTGTATTCAAGGTTATACCTTTTGATATTACAACTTAAAAATAATAGGTAGCTCCTTTGATCAACCACTGCAGAGTACACAACAATGAGACAAGACATGTATAGTTGGAAACAGTCAATTTTGATCAAATCAGATAAAATTATTGTCTTGGAGATAGCAATTAAGAATGGTTTTATTAAGAAACCGAAGATTAGCTAGAGATTGGTTCAATGGCATACAGAATGACACACTTGTATACAGTACTGAAAGCAAACCGCTGTAAAATATTAGATGATACAGGAGGGATGACCTGAGCTATTTTGCATTTAAATGGCTGATTATTATAATATGGATGACACATTTGATGACTGTGTCATCTCAATAATAAACAGGCTTTACCTACAACACTTCAAGCATCTTTAACGTAATTATGGAATTTATAATTCCTTTTACTTCTCGTGATTATCAAAATCTGCACCTAAATCTAACAGAATGTCTTTTTGTTCATCAATCTATACACAAATAACCCTCTTTCTTTTCAATCCATTTACGTCACATTATACATTAATTAACTTTATTACTATAAAGACTTAATTAAATTTTAAATACTTCATTAATTTAAGTACTTTTAAATTATTATGTTAAGTAGTTTAAACATTTTTTTTAATATTATGATTACATTACCTTTACTTTCGTCTTCTAATCCCTAACTTGCCAATAAATTTGCTCTGTAGCTTGTTAATATTCCTCAACTTGCTAATAAAAGATAATTACCCGATTTGTTGGAAAAGGAAGGAGTAAGTAAATAGTTGGAGATAGATAAATGAAAATATCCCTCACTTCATCACAACAAAAATAAATTGTAAAATACTTAAACAAAATATTAAAAAATATTTCAAGTACTTAATAGAATGAATTTTTTATAATACAACTCAATGTAAGATACTCATATTTATAATATACTTAAACAAATTTTCTTGTTCACGAGAGATTTAATTTTAACACATTTATTTAATGTGTTTGTATTTTTGTGTTTATTCAACTTATTGTAATTTTATTATCAATTGTAAACTCAATTTATGAAACAAATATGTGAAACATTTAAAATATGTTGTAACAGTTGTATGTAGTTTTTTTTTTCTTTTAAGATTTTGTTTATGCAAACAAAATCATATATCCGCAACCCAATTATTAGATATGACAAACTAACAAAATTAATTCACAATTTTTATAAAGTTGTTCTATTCTAACCTATTTTGTGTGGGACCAAATGCCAAAATGTTAAAATGAGACTGATCAAACCACAGTATTATTTCTACTTGATTCGTTTAAGGTTTGATTTAACTTTGATTCGTTTCATAAAAGAAAGTATATTTAAACTTTTAAAAAGAATAATTAAATAAAATAAATTTGACCTTAAAAGAAACTTATTTTGTGTTTTATAATTAGGTCTATTGACCTTCTTAACTTTTTGGTTTATTTAATTGTTAACCAGTTTACATGTTAACATGTTTACATGTTATAATACAAAAGATCACTACAAGAAAATGTTTGATTACATCTGTAGGTGAGAAAATCTTTTAGTTTTTCTATTGATCCATATATATCTATTTACATGTTATAATATAAAGATCCATATATTATTTTATCTAATTACAAAGAAGGTATGAGAAGATGAAATATTTGAAAAGATGGTCATGATTTATTAATTTAGATATTAATTTATCGTTTCAAGAGTGAAAATTTTAAAAGTTTACCTTTAAATTATATAGAAATATTTTGTTTTTCTTTATCTTTGTATATTTTATTGTGATATGTTTTGTCTTGATGATAGAATATTTATAATGATTCTGCATGTCATAGGTGGTGGTTTGTCAACATCAAGAATTTAAAACCGACCAACAAATTAGAACAAAGCTTTTCAATATTTGGTATTATGCATTGGAGCCGACAATAAGGTACTGCACTGCAATGCCTCAATGATTTTTACATACCTCCTAATACACGGGAAGAGTCACTAGCTTCAGGACCTACTTTATGCTAAAATTATTGTGTTTTAGACTACTTTTATACACAAAAAATTTTATTATTTTAATTTATTTACAACATACAATACTTCTACTCTTTATCGTTTGCTCTGTTTTCCTAAACAATTTTAAATTTTTATTGGCAGTTTTCCATGTAATTTATAATACAATTATGCATATCTTGTAATGTTAAGAAGTTTGAAGAAATAATTATTTATAATTTTCTAATGGATTTTAATGTAATTCCCACATCTAATTCGACATTATCAATTAAGGTTAATAAATTAGTGATTAAAAAAGCAATTATTTTTTCAAAAAATATGAATTGTAAAACTTCTAGACGATGTGGGAAGTAGCTGAATTGTGAGTTGTTATTATATTTTATCAGATAAAATTGTTACATCAAGAAAATGACAAGACACATTGATGGAGAATCAATCAAGGGACTAAAGTTTATCAAGTTTTATTTAGTGATAAAATATACATTTTTAAGACGTTTTGAAAAAAAAAAGAAAAAAAAATATTATCTAATTAAAAACGTTTTCTGAAACTAAACCGACTAAAGATTTTGATTAAATATTTGAAGTTACGTTGGGTTGTTGTGACAACTCTACCTTAAACTTCATAATCAAGTAGACACGCTTTCAACCGCATGCTATCTCTCTCTATTAATTTGGCCACTGGTTTTGGCCCAAAACCAAAACCACGAGTCAATATTTTAATCTTTTTCTGAATATAAATAAATAAATATAAAAAACAATCTTAACATCGTCATCACATCTTGATCAAGATAATAAAAGACTGTGTTCCACGATTCAACGTTATCCCAAAGAACTTTTCAACGATGTATAAATCATCCGATTTCTTTCTCTCATGAAAGAAATACATTACATGGTTTTTTTTTAAACAAATAAACCATAAACTTAATTCACGTTATTATATAAAGTTAAAACACAATAAATTAATTGTCCTTATATATTATTTAATTTTATGATTTTTATTCTATTGTAAGACTTATATCTTCAATAACAAGAAAATCTCGATTGACAGAATTTTCTAAAGTGGTATGACATATCAGAATAATGATGAATATTCCCAGAATTCAAACATCAATTGATTTATTGATTGAAAACCTCCATAGCCTGTTTTGGTAGCTCGTAATCCTCTAAGATGTCTGAATCAATACTCCGAAAATATAATTTACAGAAAGCTTTGATGAGTGTGAGTCAAGAAATAGCACAAGCATTAGGGTTTTCTTCAGCACTCTGAACATAATAGTATGTGGTCATGTGAGGATTGTATTCTTTGTAGAGCTTCACAAGCTCTTCAATTTGTTGATTTGGATCTTTCTTCTTCTCATCATCTTTCTTCTTGCTTTCATCTTTCTTCTTCTCTGGCTCTTTTGCCGGCCCAACAGTTACAATTTCTGTGTGCCAACTTTTTCTCAATTTGCTCACCACACTCACAGGGTCTATGTCTCCCACTACAGTCAGTTTCTTCTCCTTCATGTCCATCGAGATCGAATCAATACCTGCATATTCAAATTATCCTATCTAAATCAATTTCTCATCTTCTTCAAATAAGTTCTGTCACTTTTTTAAAAATCTTTGTTAGCTAAATCATTACGACATGTGGATCATAATAGAAAAATTTAAAAACTAAACTATGTCGTAAATATTAAAAGCTGTTTAAGGAATTGATAATTCAGAAACAACTTTAAGCCGTCCATTTTACTAATTAAGGTTCACTGTTGTTGTTCTGAGTGGCAAGTAGAAACAAAATAAACGTCCATTCATGTGATTAACCCCTTTTCTTTTTATATTAACAACATTCTCTGTTGAAAGCCATTCTCTCTAATTAATGGGAAAATTTGTTCCAAATCAATATTTATATATATTGAATGCTTCCTAATGGTCCAATCCCTACAGTTAGAAATTGCATTAAAAGGGCGAATTTAGATGTATTTTTCTAATATTATCAAAATTATAATAATTTGAACCCATAAGCTACCAAAGTAAGGTCTTAAATCAGTACCTGACAGGCTAGAAACCGATTTCATGGCCTTCTGCTTTGCTTTTTCATCGTGCAAATCCAATTTCACCACCACTTTCTGCAACAAAACAGAACAACAAAATCTAGGTTTAAGCTCGTAATTATAATCTCGTAACGATAATCACGAATTAAGATTAAAGCATGTTTAAGCTCTTTTCCTTTTCTGTGTTTGTATAGAAGCTAAGCTAGGGAAAGATGAGATGTGAAATTATATTGTGTACAGTATACAATAATCTGCATCAAGTATGATAGCGTTTAAATAAAATATGTATGAAACGAATTAGAAAATGGGTATATTGAAGTGATGATTCTTGTTTAAAGGAAGAATGATGAGAAAGGGACACAAACTTATGAAAGGCAAAACAAAAATAAAAACATATAACATTAGAGAGAAACAAAAGATATAACATATGAAGTGCATAAGGAACTGAACTTTCAATAAGATTAGGAAATCTGACCTTCATTTAGAAATTGGTCTAAGTTTTGACAATGAGTGAAGAGTGTTTGAGGAAGAAAGGAAGAAGCAGAGAAATTAGCAGTGCAATTTCAGTGTTGGGTTGGGGCAAGGTTTATGTGGAGGATGGACTATTTCCTATGCATCAACCCTGTTATTATATAATATAAACATCAAAACAAGTCAAACAAGTGCCTTCTTAGTTAATTGTTTTTTGGGTAAACTAACATTTTAGACCATTTTCAATCCTTTTAAGATTCTTAAATCAACCCTTCATGTTAACATCACTCATTTTTATTTTAAAACATCCTTAGTATTACATAAATCTCTCTAATCCAACACTTCCTAGAAAAAGTTACCACGTGCTTTCACCAATAAATACACATTCTAACATTTAATCTTTAATTTAAATATTACCTTTAAGTTTCGATAAGAAACACATAGTGTTAATAAATAGATTTTAAATCTAATTTAATTTTTACGAAATTAACGTATAAAATAAGATTTATATTCATTTATATATTCTAAACTAATCATATTTCTAATAGATGTAAAATTTTTAATATATCATCTAAAATTATGTTTTCATTGGTATAAATACAGATTTAATCACTGAAATGTGAATAAATAGCTAATTTTAAAAAATGATTTCATATTGTGGAAATTTGTTTAAAGTTTTGTAAGTTTGACAAGGATTTTATGGTTTGAAAAATGAAAACGTAATTTATGCGTTTGTTTTTGTATTGAATGAGAGTGTTGGGCAAGGAAGGGATGAAATTGACGCAAGATTTATGACAGGCAAACGAATGAATATGTTTTGATTTTGTCTGTGTTTGCGTGTTGTTGGAGATTTGAAGGGGAAAAGCTTGACCAAGTCTTTCGCATTAGAAATGACCTGTGTCACGCTGCATGTTATACACTCTCTGTGGACCAATAATATTTTTATGCTGCTTGCTCTAATTTAAAAAATGTTATATGTTGACATTATCAATACGTATTAATGGATGATTAATTAAGTATTTTGTCTAACATGTAAATAGTTAACAATTATTATATAATACTGAAATAAAAATCGTATTTTAAAATTTTAAAAAGTACAGAATTTTATTTTTAAATTAGAATTGGATTCGTTCATTTAAAAAAAAAAGCAAAACATATTTTATCATTGGTATTATTGAGTTGTGCTTGAAAATATTTGTAATCAATGAAAAAAAGGCGCGCTGTTTCAAATAAAGAAATAAATAAACTATTAAGCTCTGCTGTTTTGATGGAAGAAACTAAAGGTATTAAAATCGATAATAGCTTTCTCTTCCTCTGTTATTGAAAATGATACATTAATTACAGAAAATATCGGCATTATCTCTTTTAGTTGATAATGTGTTTTTTTATTTTTTTTTAAATTGTTATATAAGTAAAAGGATAGGTAATAATGATAAAAGAAAAAGATCCATAAATCTATTATCGTTAACATTCAGTATGAGTTTGAAGCTCCATATAAGGTAGAAAGAGTTAGAGTTAAGATTCAGGTAAGAAGGACATTAGTAAGATTAATATATAACTATAAAGGATTACTGTTAGAGTTTAGGATAAAAATGAGAAAGATTAATATATAAGTAAAGGGAGATTATTAAAAGTTAGAATTAAGGTTCAGAGTAAAAAAAGAACATGAGTAAGATTAATATATAAGTATAAAGGACTAGTGTTAGGGTTTAGGATAAAAATAAGAAAGATTAATATATAAGTAAAGGGATAGGTAATAGTGATAAATGAAAAAGATCCATAAATCTATTATCGTTAATACTCAGTATGAGTTTGAAGCTCCATATAAGGTAGAAATGAAATGACTAGTATATAAGGACAATGGTTTAAGGTTAGGGGGATTTAGGGTTGAGGAGGATTTGGATTCTAGGTAAAAGTGAGTAAAATTTCAATACGAAATCTCATATCAATTAAGAATGAGTAATATTACTATTTGGTTAAGGTTAAGAAGGTCAGGGTTCATGTTAAGATTTAGTGGAAGGATAAAAATGACTAAATTAACTAATATATTAGTAGATAGACCTTTAAAAGAAAAGATTCCTAGGACTAAACTTGAGTTTGAACTCTTAGATCGAGCAAAAATGAGTAAAATGACTATTATATAAGTAAAAGCGGGTAGAGTTAGTGTTGATATAAAAATAAGTAAAGTGAATATATATAGGAAGAAAGGGTTAATGTTACAAACAATAGCATAATATTTGGGATATTGATTTTAATTATTATTAAATATATTGCTTTAAATTATTACAGTCATGTCTTTATCTAATTGAAAAGTCTTGAAGAAACACGTCAAAGAAATCAAATCATTTCTAATTATCAATGAATATTACTTCTAATTATCAAAACCATATGTTTCCTTAAAACAAGATATTTCAAAATATTTTCTCATAGCATGTCTTGTGAATAGTGTAAAAAGCAAAGGGTGGGAGAAATGTATAAAACCATTAGACTGATGTGCTCATGAAATGATGCAATAATTAAACACAAATTGAACTATTCCTTCTCTCTATTTTTTAATTTTATTTATTTTATTATTATTTTTGTTATATTTTTATTCCTTTTTGTGTAAAAATTAAAGTTTGAAAATTTTAAAAATATTATTTTATTATCTTTTTTTACCTGCCATTAATTGAAAGCATTTATTTTTTTTTTATTTTTTTTTAGTTTTTGGAAATGAGTTTATTTATCAAAATATTAACACATAGGTTAAGGTTAGAGTGGAAGTTAGGGTGAGGGGTTTAGGATTTAAGATTAATTAATCACGAGTAGTTAATCATGATTAATTAACCGTGATTAGTTAACTGTGGTTAGTTAACCATGGTTAGTTAATCGTCTTAGTTAAATCGCCTTAGTTAACTGCCCTAGTTAAATCACCTTAGTTAATCATCCTAGTAAACTGCCGCATAACCATTAAGAATTATCAACACGAACTATCCGACCCAACCCAACTCGACCTACTACGTGTTGATCATTTAGTGAGTAAACTCAACCTAACTCACTTATTAGCGAGCCGAAAAATTTGAACCCAACCTAACCTACCACAAGTTGGTGGGTTAAAGAGATTGACTCACTTAATTACAAGTTTTTCTTTTTCTATGAAGAAAAAAGTAACAAAAATTTTCTAATTAAAACCTATATATAGGAAAAGAGTCTTAAATTAGATGTACAATCAATCAAACATAAGATTTAATTCACACAAAAATATCACAAAATCTCCTCAACAAAATTTTTAATGACTTCATAACAATTCAAATTTGTTTCTACATAAAAATTGAGTTACTAAGTATAGATTTTTGGATTTTTCATGTTGTATAATTATTCCATACAAAAATAATTTCACTCAATTTCAATATTTTATAAAATGACTAACCCAACAAAAAACACTTATTAGAAAAATTATGTGGGTTGATGAACCAACCTAACTCACCACAGGTTCAATCCGAATGAACCAAATTCTTAGTGAACTGGATTCAAAAATTGATCCGCATCAAAATTTCAAATTTCTTTTCAACCCAATTAGACTCAAACTCATGATAGGTCATATTGGCTCACAAGTTTCAACCTACTTTGACAACACTATCATAAGGGAATGGAAAGGAAGTCAGGGTTGAGGCTCCTAAGTTAAGAACAAAAATCAGAGTCCAGGACAATAAACGAAACGTGTAAAGGCAAAGACTATCTTAAATTATTCATGGATGCCAAATGACGTTAAATCAGATCCCAGACATTCATTCCAGTTCAAACCCATTAATAATGCCATGTGACTGAATATAATAAAAATTATTCTCTCCCAAATGGGCAATCCCTACTCAGATGACGACAGATCCTGATAATCTGGCCGAAAATGAATAAAAATGACTGGATGCTATTGCCCAGATTATTAGACAGCAGCTTCGTCTTGCAAGGATGCCCGAGCAATCTCTAGAGCCTCCTCCACTGTAGTTGCGTTTTGAAGTTTAGCTTTGTCAATCAGAGGTTGATTTCTGGCGAGTTTAGGCAGGAGTTGAAATTCCTGAGTTAAAAAAAAAAAAAAACAGCATTAGATTTTCATTTTTCAATGATCCCACGTCTATTGATATGAATTCTCAATTATATACGACTAGTTCTGAATATAAATTCTGTAATTTACTAGTGTAATTGTATAGAAAGAGAACTTGGCTCTACTTAGATAAACTTCTGCTTAAATATAAATACTATGAGAAGAAAATGAGATAAAATGGTTTGAACTTTTTCCGTAATCAAAAACTAAGAATTAGTTAATTTTTATAGAACCTCTTATTTATTTTTTCTAAAAGTTTAACTGTATAAATTGATTTTAGCTCACAGGAATTAATTTAACTTTCTTAACTTCTCTTAAAAGTACTGACCAAAAAAACTCTTACAAGTACTCACCAAAAAAAATTGTACAAACTGAAACAGAGCCAAGCTAACAAATATAACTGCGGGCCAACAGTGTTATGGTGCTGTGTACACATTTAAGGATACCAATAAAAAGGGTAGCAACTTTTGCGGATTTTTCATAAACATGCCATATATTATTGCAAATAAACTTCATTAAGTACCCCTATTGTATTAGGATACTCTGCAATTTCTAAATGAACTGCAAGATGTTCATTTCTAAATTTCACGCCTAAATTAAATTAAATTTTAAAAGATAAAATAGTTACTTAATAAAATAAATCAATAGACTAGATGATGCAGTTACATCATAAAACTGTAGACGAACTTAAAATCCATCTTAAGTATATAATCTAAACATTAAAAAAGGATTAACGAGTTTTGGTCTCCACATTTTTCCCTATTCCATTATAATTATTTGGTAAACTTGGATAAAAAAAATTGTTAAAAGTTACTTATCTCGATAAAATTCATGAAAAGAATGAAATGATGTCTTGAGCAAAAGAAAAAAAAATTAAATTAACACAAATCAATATTCTATAATTTTTTTCATAAAATATCAATTTTAAGTCTTATGTAAAAGTATAAAGAGTGAACATGTAGTGTCTATCAATTTTAAGTCTTGTGTAAAAGTATAAAGAGTAAACACTGTAGAAAGATAGAGGCAACTAGCAAGTACCTCGGGGCTCCCACTTTCAAGAAGAACTCCTTTCAGCTTACCTGTGCTCAAGTAATCATATTCTCTGTAAGACCAATTCAAAGATCAAACAAGCACATGTGTGCATTTAAACATACACATTAAAGCATTACCAGATTCAATCCAGAAGGTAGCTATTTTAGGATCAAAATTTCCAACTTCAACTGTTTCTCCGACTGTCCAAAGAAAAATAAATGGTAAGAACAATAAAAGAAATTTAAAAGTTGAAAAAAGAAGCAATAGGTGAGGCGATTATTTTTAAGTATATTTACCATTGTCTCCAAAGAACTGCCACCATACTTTTCTAGGGCTTCCTTCATATTCAAAAATCCTCGAGTAGAAGTAAGGAAGATAGTCATACCTGAAAATTCATTAAGTAAATTCAGTAAAATCAGCTAGGGGAAAAAAATGAACTCCAAGGATAAATGACAGGAACATATAATCCCATGTACGTTTGAGTTTGTGCGCTGAGTAGTGCTTTCACACAGTGCTGTGCAGAGCGACGGGCATGATCTACATGTTCCACCCGAGAGATACGGTCATAAATCTGTCCGGTTTTCCATAAACTCAGATGTCAGATAAAAAAAATGAAAAGATATACATAAACTGATCCAATTCAATGCAAATCACTAACACCAAACAGAAAGCCAAAAGACAAATAACCAAAAACCAAATCATGTGAAATAGTTGAAAAGTTTTTATTGAATTGGATTGGAATTCGTATGTGATTTTCAAAGCCAATCCAAAACCAATTCAGCCCAAATTACGTGTATATATAATTTTGTTTATGAAATTATTGTACTAATATTTGTAAATACCAACTTATTTTTGTCATCATTTTGTTAACTATTTTAAGTCTAGTCATTATAATATTTTATAAGTGTATTAATTTAGTTAGCTTGAATTTGTATTTTTATCTTTTCAAACTATAATAGTGTTGCGGTTGTTGTATCTCTTGTTCTTTCTGTTATTATATCACTTTTACGTTTATGCTCAAAATTGGTTTTGAGTTTTGATAAAGAATGGATAGAAGAAACAAAATATTAGATACAGTGTGCCAAGTCTAAGTCTACAAAGAGAAGTAAAAATTTGTGCATGCATTTATTAAAATCTCAAACTATTAAACATGTAATCAATGTAATCCTTATAATAAGACTTGACTTTGCCGGTAGTTATCCTAAAAACCAGTTTTGTAGGATTGAGAGTTCCCATGCCTAAATTCTAGTAATATTAAATTTATGTATAAACATGTATTTGCAACTTTATATAAACATCCTATTATTTTAACCATAGATTTACAAGTTGCATAATGCCGTGACTATTGCCTAACAGGTCGATATTCAATACATTGAATAAGTATTTTTACTATATTTATTAAATAGTATGTGTTACATAGAAGACTCAAACCACATAACCAATCCAATCCAATCTACAAGAAGTTGGACTGGATTAGATATTGTATTCAAATTCATCCAAAAATACTTTCTTTCTTTTGCCTAAAATATACTAATCCAAACTGTAAATGCTCCAGCAATGAATTGATAAAACTTCAAAAGCAAAGTTAATTTTGTACCTTTAAAGGGAAAGCTGCTACATCACCAACAGCAAAGATTCCAGGAATGCTTGTCCGGAACAAACCATCAACCTGAAAAAAAGAAGCTATTGATGCATTTAGACAAAGTCCTTCAACCATTATTTTGGCTCACTCCAAGTTTCATCCGCAAATGTGGGTAGTATCTCTAACAAACAGAATGATCTCCGAGAATTGATGATTAACATATTTAAAAACCCTATGTTTCATTCACCGGAAAGGGAAGACATTGATGGTCTTGCCCATGCACAAAAATAAGGTTCACTATAAGATCCTTAATCGTTAGTGTTTCCTAATCTTTTTAATTTTTTGTCAAATTATTGTTATTAATTGGCCTCACCTTTATACCACCAACATCTGTATTTAGGCCCACCCTCTCAAAGGGGCTCACAGCAGGTTTACCTCCGATGCCTATGATAACCTGTGAACCAGAAGAAAAAGTAAAGAGAAAAAAAAAAAAAACTATATGTTTTGTCCTTCTTGCCTAACGTAGATTTAAAACCTCAATTCTTTCTCTAGCAACGCACGCATTACAGAAGTAAAATTGAAAGGAAAATGATCTTCACATATTAAAGAGTACTTAAAAATGTAATTACTGTATCTGCTTCCACCATAGATCCATCTCCAAGTTTCACACCAGCTACATGTCCATTAGAACCAGCTTCCAATTTTTTTATGGAGGCACCCTGGCAAATTTAAGATTTAAAAAAAAGAGCAAAAAAGGGAAAGGTTTTCTCAAACCCATTACTACCTAATAATTATAAAAATGGAAAGAATTACAGAAATGGAGAAGGAGGAAAATACCTTTAAGATTTTGACTCCATTTTTTTGGTAGAGTTCTTCATATCTCCGGGAAAGAGAAGGAGTAAACAATCTTTGCAACAGTTGATCTTCCGGAAATATGATCTACTTTTTATGGTAACACATTTGCAAGTCAGTCGGTCAAAACTTTACAACAAAAAAAATCTTAGAAAGGTATGCATAAAAGTTCAACTCATGCATATGTCTTAACTCATACCAAATTATTAATTAATTTGAACCATAAATTAGAGAAAATGAGGCTGAAAACATGATAATAATTAATGAGAAAAGGCATAAATAGTAAAGTAAGTCAATTTGAATAGAAAGGCTAATCTAATCCAGAATGAATTACCGGAAAATACAACATTTTTGTTATTTTACCAACCTTCAGTAGAAGCAAATATAACATGGTTTAGAGATATGATCTGATTACATTAAATAAGAAAATAATAATCTGATTTGACAGGAAAATATTTTATAAAATATTTTTCATTATTTGATATTGATTTTTTTTTATTATTATTGTATCTCTCCTCTATAAAATGTAAGAATACTCGTGTGTACCGAACGCACAAAATTCATTATACTCTCAATTTCTCTGTGCTCAACTTGGTACAAGAGTAGAACCATCCTTCTTAACCTCTTTTTATAACTAATATCTTCAATATGATATCAAGAGCCTGATAGGAAAAGAACTCAAACTTATGCTTTCCCTTTGGACCCATTGCTCACAAGAGTAAAATTTATGTGAAAATGTGTACATTTTCTGGTTTTTGTTTTTATTTTACTATCTACACTGGTCAGCTTTTTTCTAGCCAGCGTTACTATTTACCACTGACAATTTTCTAGCGAGTTTCATTTACTGCCAATGTTTTTCCAACTACCATTATTTATTTTTGACATTTTTTCGCCAAGTCTAGTTTGCCACCAACTTTTTTCCAGCAAATATTGTCAATTGTTGACGCTTTTTTGGCCAATACTATTTACAGACAATGTTTTATCAGCTAGCACTATTTACAGTTGATGTTCTTCCACTAATACTGTGTACAGTTGATGTTTTTCGATTAGTAATGTTTATTGTAGATGTTTTTCTGGCAAGTACTATTTGTTGACAACATTTTTCTAGTGAGTATATATTTTCCTCAATCTTTGTCTAACTAGCTTTATTGTTCACCATGGATATTTTTCCAAAATGTTTGTTTTCTTCTCCCAACAAACTTTTCTGGCCGGCATCTAGCACTGCTACCATTGCCCTGTTGCACATTGACCATTTCTGCTCTCTGAAAGCTGTTGAAACCTCTTAAGACTTGTTGCTTTCCGGCAGTGACTGCACTCTCCAATCATTTTTGCATTCTGGCAGCCGAGGTGCTCTTTAAGCATTTTTGCTCTCCAACAATTATCATGTTCTCTAAGCATTTTTGCACACTAGCAGCTACCACATCCTCTGAATAATTTTGCTTTCTAACAACTTCGATATCGGGTAACTATTGTGTCCTCCACTTATTGTTAACAAGTCTGACTCATGGCATATGAGTGTTAAAGATATGATTTTAAGGGAAGAAAAACATTAAAGATTATAGTCACTTCGATAAAGAGAAAATCATGTCCAGGAAATATCTACTTGCTTTGTAATTATTTGCCATCATCTTCAGCAATCAACTAGCTGACATGTTTACCAGGACCCTCAAGGGGTTTTGCATTGATGATATTTCTAAAAGGTTTGTCCCATATAATACATATGCTTCAACTTGAAGGACGATGTTAAAGGTATGATTTGACTACACTAAATAAGGAGATATGATGTGATTTGGTAGAAAAATAGTTTATCGAATATTTTTTATCGTTACATGTTAATTTCGGTCCTTATTGGTGTATCTCTTCTTTATTATAAATAAGAATATTCATGTGTACCCAACACACAACATTCACTATCGTTGTTCTCAGTTTCTCTCTTATCACTATAATACTAGAGTAGTAACATCCTCCATCACTGTTTTGTTACTAATCCTTTCAACAACGGGTAGACTAGTCCGTAAGATAAATGAATTAGAAATGAAAGTAGAAAAAGCTAATTAAAAAGCAACAGTCATATTTCTAATCCCCAATAACAATAAAAAGTGAAGAGTTTTATGATGAATTCATTGAATTTTTTGTAAGACTTATTACCAACCCTTTTGCGGGGATTTGAGGGTAGTTGTTTTACATCACAAATAGGAATGCCATGCCCTGATCTAATGATGACATTCAACAAAACAAGTTAATGCAAGAGATTTTAAATGACTCCTAATTGTGAATTCACGATTCATCACACACAATAAAATTTACTTAACGCAAGACACTTTAAAGCTTTGTGTAGAGGACCAAAATGCAAAACTGTTGTTGGCATAGATGAACAACTTAATAGGTAATAATGGAAGTCAGAACAAGAACTTTTCACTTCAAACCATAGAATAGATAATGAAAATGGTGCAGAATAAACACATACCGTGGTATCAAGATTCCAACCAACAGCAGCAGCAGCAACCTCCATTCCTATATAACCACCTCCAACAACTACAACCTTTCTTGATTTTTCCTGGATGTTAAAGAAAACAAATGAAACAAATCATATTGACGAACAAGTTGCATGTCCTATTATTTTTCTATTGGCTGTATTGATATGTTTCTTAAAAGTAACCTTAAAACAAATATAAAATATTTGTAACTTTTCTCAATCTGTATGAAAGTACTCTTGACAAAGATTATAATAGAATAATATATTCATGGAGGGGAGGGGGATATTAGAATTGGAAAAAGCATAATTTGAATACCTACATCAAATGATTGTATGAATATGAACGTGCAAGAGATGTTCCATATCAAATGTAAAAATCAATCAAATTACTCATGTTAGAGGCATAATAAATTACCAATGATAAAATCAGTGCATCAGCATCTGCAACATTCCGGATATAGTGAACACCAGGTAGGTTTCCCCCATTTTTCTCTGGAAACCTTACATCAAGAAATCAACAACTCAGATTTTCATCACCACACTGTACACAAACAGAATTAGTGAGCTAAAGTAAATAAACCAACACCTTGATGCTGTACATCCTGTTGCAATAATAAGCGAACCATACTTCAGAAGTTTTCCAGAATTTGTTGTCAAAGTTTGATTTTCAATATGAATATCCTTTACTGGATCTTCATACAACATCTGGACAGGAAAAACAAACAGCCTAAACTCTTCATCTCACTGGCTTTAAAGGATGAGAACCAAAAGGAACGCTGCCTCAGACAGATACATTAAATAAAGCTTTACATTCTATTTCAAGCAATCCTATGTTGATTGTACAACACGCACACTTAAAGTGTGTGTGGAAACCAGTTTGGAGCCTCATATACAGAACTTTCCGCTTTCCAAAGAAGCAAACATAATAGAATAGGAGAGACAGATTGGCCTTCAGTTGAACTCACTGAATTCCAAAAACAAACTTAACAGTGTATGCAAAGCAATCTTAAAATTTTCCCTACTCTTTATTTTTGAAATCCCTACCGTGATCAAACCAGTTGCAAAACGATTCCAACAGCAAAAAAGAGTTACCTCTATCCCGTTCTCTTTATACCACTCTGGAGTCTGCCTCTCTCCACCGGATCCAACACACGTATGGAAACCCTAAAAAGGCATACAGGAACTATCACTGACAAGAAACCATAATGTAAAGCCAGGGACCAACAGCACAGAACGGCAATAATAGCATAATAATATAATTAATTGAAGAATATATGACCATACCACCTCCCAAGTCTTATTCTACAAAGTGAGGTCCGTTACATGGATCACACGATGCTATCGCAGTGTATTAGAGTAACTAAGGAAAAAAATTCTTACAGGAAGACGCGCTGGTTTCTTATCCGGCGGGAACAAATACGCTTTCGTCAGAGCGGGACGCTCGTAAGGTGCATATGGCTGATTAATCGAATTCAATGGAAAATCATAAATAACAACAAAGAAACAGATCACGTTAAAGTTCTAACTAAAGAAACAGAAATTGACACAATGAAGCTAGAAACTAGAAAACCTCTTTGGTCACAATACAGAGGCGTCCATCCGCCATGCCGTGCTCGACGAAAGTGCGTGCAGCATATCCCGCGGAATTTCCACCGCCAACGATCACGTACCTGCGCCAACAGAAAATGAAAACTCAAAATCGCGTAATAACTAAAATTGAAAAAAAAAAAAAACAGTGATGCATGAATTAAGAGAAGCCGTACTCGCGATTATCATTGGCGAACGCGGCGTAGCATCTTCTGAATTTGATTGAAGTGGAAGAAGGAGGAGCTGGAGTGAGAAAAGGACGTTGCGGACGCGCCAGAGAAAAACCGTGCTTGAGTGATAGTGAGTTTGATATCGCGGCCATTGTGAGTCTGCGAGCTGTGAAACAGAAATCGGTTACGAGGGAAAGCGACAGTGCAATGCAATCAAACACTCCTACAATAGAGGTTGACTACCTGAAGGGGAAGGCATCGATGCGTTTATGGGTGAAGCTTATTATAATAATGATAAATTAATTATTGAAATGTAAGTTAGTGTTACTTAAGGTGGCTCTAGTAGATGTCGAAGGGGCATGACGTCTGTTCAAATTTATAAGTGTGTGCATGGGAGATGGTCAAATTTGTTAGCGTTTTCTCCATTGGAGGTTATCGCCATGTTCATTCTGCTGGTGGCCAATGTGTCCTTCCTCAATAGAGTAATACGACGTCGTAGGGTACTAGAGCAATCTGTTTCTATATAGGGCCCAGCCCATTTTGTAGTCACTTAAGGTCAGTTCACCCGTCGTTACACAAAGCATCGACGATTTTACTCTTTGCACCCTCCAATATCTTTTGTATTGTTATATAAAATTAGAAAAAACTAACACTTATCTCTTGAGCTGTTTCTTCCTACACTTTCCTATTTTCTTTCTGCACCACCCCATAACACTTTCATCTCCATCTGTGACGAGTTTATTATGGCATAGTCAACATGAACAAAAGTGGACTAAGATAATTTTTCATGATTTTTTTCCGCTCATTACAACATTAAATAGCAACAAAATGAGTCATTGATGAGAATAGGAAAATAGTTGCAAAGGTGCAAAATTAAGCACAACTCAATGGTGAAAACAGATGCAGATCCAAAAGAAGATTCTAATGCCTGCCAATACACACTATTAAAAATATTATCTATTCCATTCAGTTAGTTCATTGAAAGTTTTGTAAAAATAAATCAATTGCTAGCATAATTATAGTGGCACACCTCATCCGTGGATCCAAATCGATTTTTCTCAGCTTGAAGCATACGATGGGAAGAGTACTTCTCACCCTGACCAGTAAAACAAACAAACAAACAATGAGCACAGGAAATATGGTGATTTAGAAAGGCCAACTATTAAGTATCATGAACAACATAGTTAGGTGTTACACAAATAAATACTAAAGTTCCAGATTTTAGTTTACAAACATACCAAAACTAATTTTGAAAAGGGAATATGAAGTATCGGGTCAATACTTATATAAAAAACAAATAGATAATGTAATTATAATACGGTAGACAGCAATATTTTCTTAGATATTTGTCTTGTTCACTAAGAATAGAGCATTTTTTCTAGTGTAATATTAAAGTTAACTTCATGTCATACTTTTATTTATTATTTATTGTGACTTTTTAATTTTTTATCCATATATTATTAGAAACTAGATTTTTACGCCTAATTCAATTCTACAAAACTAATTTTTAAGGTGAGGTTTGCACATCACTTATATATTATAAATTGGTCTTATATCTAATAGATGGATGTGTGAGACTTTCAACCGTTATTTAAACGAGGAATGAAAAAAGTTTTAAAAGGAAAGAGACAGATCGAGTTAAGTGTTAGAATTACAAAGAAATTCATTGAGAAATTATGTTTGAAAGTGCCAAGGAATTTTCATTTGGTGAGGTAATTAAGTTTTAGTTCATTTCATCCTTAAAAGTCAAATAATTAAGATAGAGAGTTATGCAATGGTGATGAATTAGGTTCATATAATCAATTCAATAAGAAAAGAATAAAAAAACTTAAACCTCTCGTTTGTAAAAATAAAATATCCATTAAAAACATAAAATGGCTATATCGAAATCCTTTAGATAAGTTTACTATCCAAACATATTAACAACAGCAAATATAAATCAAAGTAAGAAAGAGAAGAGAAGAAGCTACTTATACTTTAGATCACCAAAAGGTACAAACTTTTATATATATATATATATATATATATATATAAGATTTCGAATTAAATATAAATAAAATTAAATTATAATATATAAATGAAATTTTTAACACAACTTTTCATATCTAAAATTGAACATCTCGAATATAGAATTAGAAAACATGTAAGTGATATGAGATTTATTGTCTTATTAAAATATGTTTCAAATAATTTTGATATTATATTAAGAAAGTAAAATATAAATTTAATTTAACCCTATAAAATCATACGTATTTTAACATATTTTTAAGTTAATATTTTAATGATAGATAAAATATAGAAAGAACTTAAGATGCTGATATTTTTAATTCATGTGATTTTTTTAAATACGTTTTCTCACATAGACACCATTAAATATTTAAATCGATGCATTTAAACATAAAAGAAAATTATGTTAAAAATTTTAAATTAACTAAAAATATGATAAAATTATAATATATAAATAAGTGTAAATTTTTTTACTTTACTAAGTAAAGTTTATAAAAATAAGTTAAAGTTAAATTTGATTAGCTTAATAAGATAAAAAGTAGAAAGAAACATTAAAATTTGATTGGCATGCACGCCACACCTGTGGGGGTCAAATATACCATACTCTGTGGTGTGGCAGCTCCTTCTAAGCAATTTCTGTGACATACCTAAATATATAATAATACTAATTATATAATAAAGATGTCATCATTCAAATAAAGAGAACCGTCAGAATAGAATAATATGGCAATAATTGATATTACAGTCATCCATAAAAGATGACAGAATTTGAAACTTAAACAAATTAGAGTATTCCAAATTACACCAAATTAAATATAGAAATCCCATGGAGAACTAAGCAGCAACATCAGCGTCCTCTAACACTTGCTTTAAGGGGACCTCCTCAACCACATTTGTTCTCATCCAAAAGGATGATCATTGCAAGAAAAAGCATACACAAGCAACACACAACAAGAAAGCAAGGGTGGGCTAGATAAACAGACAACATACATATAGTACAGTCAATCAATATCATCATGCTTAATTACAAATAAAAAAAAAAGAACAAGCAGGACATACCATTCAAAACATGCATCAAATACTCAACGCGACTTATCCGGATTTTGTATAACTGTCTAGCTATTGGTCGTCTTTGTACTTGCATAGTTCAGCCGGCCCATCCCCAACACTATGCAAGGTAAGTCCCCCAATCTATCTATGTCTAAACTCCAAGACTATAGACGAGGACCTCCCTCTACTCTCACCACTCACACTGTTCTTCTCTATTTGAGTATGAACAATGCTTTGAGTGTAAGGATAGACATACCATTTCAAAGCTCCCAACATTATACAGACAACAACAACATCTCTACAATCACAATCCACTCATCTCACCCTGAGATGTTCAATTTATACTCAATTTCATCATTCTAGTTCACAGTCATATTCTTTCAAGCCACATAATTCCAATATATAACATACATGTACAGTAGCTAAAAGTTTAATTCCATACCAAAGTTAATAATTTTAATACCTATATATCATAATATAAATTAAATAAACTTAATCCTATTAAGTTTCTATATGAAAAAAATAATATATATATATATATATATAATAAATATATAAATATAAATACAAATATAAATATATATATATATATATATAAATTTATATTATATTAATATACGTTATATATACTAACGTTATATAATATATGTATTTATATATATATATATATATATATATATATATATATATATATTTTAAAGAAAGAACTTAACAAAGCTAAAACAATTATTTCTTTATTCATATCTACAACCTTCACAAGGTGGGTCTCACAAATAATACTAAAATTTTTTTTATTTTATTATGGAAAGGAATCACCACACAAACCTTGGTTACTGGAATTGTTCTTTGCACTAGAAGTATACTTCTCTCCCATTATTACTCTCATTTTCATTGCTCACAACGTGGACCCCACTTCCTTTTATTCACTTTTTTTTTTCAAACAACTCCATGCAGGGAGTAAAGTCTAGGCTCCCACCATTTCTCTCACTCATGCAAACACCAAACTAATGTAACAGTAAAATACTCTATGTAAAATCCTTTCCTTCCCACGCTCACAGATACAATCTCCATCTACACTACAATACTTAAAACTATCAATTTAACATATTAAGCCCCCTGTTACATGCGCCCAAACCAAAAAGAAAAGAAACTTATCGTATTCCATTCAAATCACAAACATCAATTATCAGTTCCATAATTTAAACATTCAGGAAGCACATAATTTATCATACAAAATACTAAAATTAACTCAAGCAATTCCACGATACCATATCACAGTCTACACAATATTTTGTTCTACAAATTTCAATTCAAAGAAAAGAAAGACCTAGCTCCCCTTACCTGGAAAACTTTACAACAGTTACTTGACAGGAACGCTCTAAACAGTGCTCCTCACAGCAATTTCCAACGACACCCTATAAATCACCCAATGGTGATAGAGTAGCCTTTTTAGAGCTATAAATTAACACAAAACAGAAATGGAACGTTTCTAGTGACATGTATTCAGTAAAATAGCAATGCCCTAGGTTCTAGAAATGGTGGAGAAAAGGGGAAAGATGACTTACAGGTAGAAACAAGAAATTGTTCGGTCCGTTACGAAGCTCTCGACGCGGTGAACGTTTGAGCACCACCTATTCAAAGATTGAACGGTTAAATTTGCTAGGAATTTAGAGAGAAGGCAGAGAAAATGTTTTAGGGCAAAAAGGGTTTTCTGTTTTCTAGAGAGAGAAAGGGAAAAGTTGACAGAATGGGAAACTGACTTTTTGATAAAGACCCCTGCAAAGGTCATGTGTCCTCAATCTGATAGGCCTGGCTGCCTTCAACTAGGGCCTAATAACCCCTTTTTCCTTAATTAATTTTTTTTCCACTTACTTTATAATGTAAAATATAACTATTTTATTTGGGTCTTCACAATTTCTGTAGACTAGCGTGTACCACACTTGTGGTGTAGGGTTTGAGTTTGTATTTTTCTTTATTTTCCAGTTTTGCCAATTGTGACGCTTCCCACACCTTGGGTCTCAACTTTATCTCTTATCCCAATCTCCTTTTCTCTTAGTCTACCCTCTTTCCATTTCTTCATCATTCAATCTCCAAAGCAAAACCACTCCCACAAATTTACTTTCCTCAAACAGCAAAAAAATATATTAAACTATAATAACAAAGTTATTCATGTAATTCATATATAAGATTCTTCCATGTATTATTAGTATATCGGATATTACTAAATTATTGAAAAAAAAGTGAAAAATGTTGATAGAATAATTTTGGTGAAGAGACATAAGAGTGAGGTTTTAGTAACTCTTTGTTCAAAGTCGTACATCAACTAAAAATAAAATCAATTTAAATTATATAAGTAGATACAAATCTAATTTTACAAATTAAGATTGAATTAAACTTAAAGTTCATTTTTTAATATAAGATTGAATTAAATTTAAAGTTTATTTTTTAATATAATAAAAAAATCATTGTTATAATTTATTTTGATGAAATTTGTTCTTTACTTATGTTCACTCGTTATTAGATTGTTATTAAATGTATATCTTATTTTATAAATAATTTTGTAAAATTAAATTTAAAGTTTAATTCTTAACATATCTTTTAATAAAAAAAATAATTTAATGACCGGATATACATAGTAATGGAAAACATTTTTTTAATAATAAAAATACATACCGACCGGATATACTCAACTACTAAGGAATGACAATTTTTTAATAATAAAAATATATAATTAATGGATTTTCAATGAAGAAAAAACTGCAACAGCCATTTTCCTTTCAATTAAAAAGTTACAATTCTAGAGTGATTTTACATATAACAATATCTTTAGTCATACTCTCAAATGTTTAATAATTTATTCACAACACTTTTCACGTAATCATTAGCACCAAATTGTTGTTTTACGAATAAAAAGTATTATTTTTTCGAAAAAGGTCCTCAAAAGAAAGAAAATTATAAGGAAGGTGGCGTGGAGGACCAGAAGCAGGCCAATTGTGGGATAGTGCTAAGAATTCCAAACTTTTTAAATCAAAGGTAATTAACGAAAATAAATACTAATAATTGGGTATCCTATATATTGGTGTTTGTCATTTACCTTTTCCGTGGTTGGCAACCCAATAATTGAAAAGAAAAAATAAAGAGAGAGAAGCACGTTTATTATTATTTATTATTAATATCCGCATATGTGGCTAACTATAGTTCACAAGATGGAGCCGGCAAATCATGCAAATACTGCCAAAGATGGTGAAATTAACCGTAACATTTTTATGGTAAATTGTATCTGATTCTTAGAGATAAACCCTGCCCCTAGGAGGAGGGTTTGTAATACAAATTACGTACATATGAAACAAGATTCCAAAGTATGATTGAGTTGTAAGGCTTTAAGCCATTTGGTAGGTGACACATCAGAAAGAGACGTGGTGGGCTGTGGGAATTCCGTGTATGTACCAGTAATAGTACTATGTTACATGATTTACCTCGTCTGAGGGTTCATGTGTGGGAGGTTTTTAAACAAAAGAGGTTATAGAGAGTGCAATAGGGTAAGAAAGTATTTGGATAGTGCTAAAGCAAATACGGTTAAAGCTAAATTCATGTTTTGCAAGCATTCACTCTCTGGAAGTTGACCATCTCCTCTTGCTTTTGCTTTTCTATAAATACCACCCCTGAACGAGCATACAGACTCGTCCAGTTTAGAGAGAAATAGAGAGAGAACCAATACTTTAACTTTGAAGGCCACACGAATCTAGAGATACCACTATACCAAAAAACTTCTGTTAGATATTCAATTCAAGAGACATGGCCATGCATCGCGAGTCTTGGGCTTTTGTATTCGGTCTTTTGGGTATACACTACATCCCTATGCTCTCTTACTTTACATTCTTTTCACTTCCCTCTCTATATCACGCCACATTATTCACCATCATCATCATCAACTTCTTTACAATGACCATCTGTTTATAGGATCGTAATATTACTATTATTGTTTATTTTCCAGCATTAACTGAGATCTTATATAGGCAACGTGCATATTGCATGCATATTTAGTGCAACAACTTTTTTCTGTCAAATGTATTTGTAGGAAGAGCTGAACAAAAGTTGTTGTTTGATATATTTCATCAGTACTAATGGGTGTTTCTTTTTCGATTTGCTTTTATAGGCAACATCATCTCCTTTGGAGTGTTTCTTGCTCCATTGTAAGTGTGGATCCTATTTTATTTTTCTCTTTTAGTCATGCTGTGAAGTAATTTCATCAACCGTATAAATATCTGCTTGCAGGCCAACTTTTTACCAAATCTTCAAGAAGAAATCCACTGAAGGGCATCAGTCACTTCCTTATGTTGTTGCACTGTTCAGTGCAATGCTCTGGATTTACTATGCATTCGTGAAAAGGGAAGCTGCTCTTCTTCTCATTACCATTAACACGTTTGGAATTGTTGTGGAATCAATTTACCTTACAATCTTCCTAATTTACGCTCCAAGGAAGCCTAGGGTATTTATCTTATATAACCTTCCTTTTAATTTATTTTCTTTATATATATAAACTTTGAACTAAGTTAAATGTTCTGATCTATTTTTTCTTGGGGGATCTCAGCTTACGACCATCAAGCTTCTTCTCTTGCTGAATGTGTTTGGCTTCGGAGCCATGCTTCTGGCAACTCTCTACCTGTCCAAGGGAGCAAAGCGTCTTGCCATCATAGGATGGATTCGTCTTGTTTTCAACATCAGTGTCTTTGCTGCACCTCTCTTCATTATTGTAAGCCTAATTAATGTTTTATTTACAAAATTTCGATCTTTTCAAAATTAATACACATGAGCCAATGATTAATTCAATTGTTATGATCAATCATGCAGAGGCGAGTGATTAAGACAAGGAGCGTGGAATACATGCCATTTACCTTGTCCATGTTTTTGACCATCAATGCTGTTATGCGGTTCTTCTACGGCCTTCTTCTCAGGGATTATCATGTTGCTGTAAGTTCAATGCTGTAATTAATTAATACTCCTACGTACGGCTACGAGGATATTCATGTTTTTTTACCTTTGAACTATTGTTGCATTATTATTCATACAAAGGTGCCTACGTGTCTTGCTAACTTTGTCCATTAATTCCCTTTTTGGGTAAGCCCCTTTTGTTTTTCGTTTTACTTTAAAGGTGATAATATGTCGATTCAATAATAGTACAAAATTAAATGTTTGCGTGCTCCATTAACTTGGAGTTCCCATGAATAAATTCAAGTGAAACATGGACACCCCACATTCCAAAGTGAATCATTGTTTAATCAGATAAACTTTTATGTGTAGGACAATGTAATTTTATTTGATTCTTCTCTTCTTTTTGGATAAAGAGATGGAAATTTGAATTAACGTTTTGCATTTTGGTGATGATGATGCAGCTCCCAAACGCACTTGGGTTTCTGTTCGGCATAATTCAGATGGTGATGTATTTGATGTACAGAAACGCCACCCCAGTGGCACTAGATGAGCCGGTGAAGGCTCAAGAAGCGAATGGCCACATAGTTGGAGCTGTGAAGATGGGAACAATAGAGCCAAACCATGCAGGTGCTGGTCTTGGTGGTGTTGGCAAAGTTTGATCTCACCATTGAGCTATATGAAACAAGGGATATCAATGACCAAAAAAGAAATGTTTAAAAGAGAAAATAACCCAAACTTTCAATTACTTTACCGAGTGAGGTCACATCTAAGATCACTCATATCTACAATGCAAGAATAGTACGTAGCCTTTGGTATAAGTGTTTGGTTTGATTTATGTAAAGGTGTGGTTTAAATTTGCCTGTCCTGGTAGCTGTAACTGTTGGGCACTCATGTAAGAAAAAGAAAAAAAAAAAGAAAAGCTTAATTAGCTCTTTAGCCACCCTTATATATATATATATATATATATTGTACCACTACGTGTAACGTAGTGTATCAGTCAAACTCATTTCAATTCTCTTTTCCTTGTATACGTTATTAATGTTTAAAGTTCCAGTAATGAAAATTAATCATTTTAGTAGCTCTTCGTCTCTATGTGATTTTTTGCAATTTAATTTATATCTTCATCAATCGTTATCCAAAGTGTGTCAAATTGCTTATCGCGCTTAATTAAATGTTTATCATAAGTTATTAAAGCGATGGAGAAGTGGATTCTCTTTTCTTTTCATGTGTCATGGTAGGAGGCAGATAAGTCTCCTAAAAGTTTATTAAAAAAAACATTGTATATCTTCATGACAGCCTTGTTCCTAGTTAAGGACAAAAATGCCAGACATTATGCATGATTATAGGATACTAATCTAATCAGGCTCGGTCAATTCCGTCTTAAAAGGTAAGTGTTGAAATAAAGCAATTCCAATATTTAGAAAATTGCAAAAGCTCGGATTAGAACGCCAATATGCTCTATTGACTATTAATTAATTAAAATTTACTTAGGAGAGTGTTCTCGAAGTATTAACCTACGATACATAGGACAAAGTCAAACACAGAAAAGAAAAGTGCTCATGATGAATCGTAAAAGTTAACAAGGGCATGGAAACCCACCCGTATCTATTTATCTTTCATTTATAACTCACTTTAATTTTATTAGTCTAGAATATCTATCAATTCTGTAGGCAGTAAAAACCGAAGAATCTTACTATGTGTATGCAGAAAATCTGTCTAGGAATTAATTCAGTAAAACAACCTTATTTCAAAATAAAACAAAGGTGGTTTTGGTATTTTTTGTTTACATTAACAGTCATCTTCTTCATTTTTTGCTGAAACAGTTTTGCACATGGAAACAAACATAGCCTTAAAGAGATAAAACATTTTGGCTTTATTTTTTCACTGGTGTTACGGGTTAACTAACTACTTGTTCTCACCGAAATAGTAACTGGTTGGGATAGTGACTTGAAGGTTTGAGAAATTGTACGGATCTCAGGTTAACCAAGTGCATGTGCATGGCATGAGAAATATCATTGTTTGCACTTTTTTTTAACAAAAAAACAAAAAATTGTTGAGTTTTCTTAGGGAATCTAACATTTTGAATCAAATGATAGAAAACTAGCTGATTTATAATGCCCCACCACCCCATGTTTGGTGGTAACCTCTCTTGCAAGGTAGACACTGGCCGTCTCACAATTAAAGACCACACCTTTTTTCTTCATAGGCAAAGGAAATCATATTATAGTGACAAGGACAACCTTCTCGTATAAGATATTCCATCTCAAAATTATAAACTACTAAAATTCTATTCAATTTTTAAATAATATCCAACTTTCAAAATATAAAATAATTATTAATATTTAATTACCTCTCATGGATTAATTAAATTTACAAGTAGAATCACATGATATTTCTTTTTCTCATAAAACAGGAAAATTTCTCACTGCACCAAACTTTATCAGAAACGATATTCATCGACACAAACACATGCCAAGAAACACTATAATCAAAATAAATAATAATCCTTTCACACACAAATATTTTATATTTATTTCACATTATATTTTCTTTTCTTTTCACAAATACAAACATTCACTCTTTATAATTATTTTACTCCTATTATCATATGTGTTAAAATAAATAGTTAACACGTTACTTATATATTATTTTATCATATTTGACAAGCAAAAATGTATATTGAGAAACGAAATAACACTAGCACCCACCCAAAAAAAATGCATCCAAGGTATACTAAAGCACCTAATTCTTTGAGAAGGCTGAGACCAAATCTTAGGTACACAATACTAAAAAACAGTGTAAACTTTATCTTATAAACTCGTTTTGTGGAGTTGAGGTAGACTTCAAACTCATTTTTTAATATATATATTTCTTAATTTTCTTACACCTGTTAAACACTTGATGAAAATTACTGTTTCAATTTTTGTACTTTATTCATTTTAATTCATTTTATATTTTAAAATATTTCTTTTATTAATAGTGATTAGATGTTGAATAAAAAAATTTAATTTATGTATTACCTTTCTTTTATTATTTGAAACACTAGTAGGTTATTCGCGGTCACTTCGTGTGTGAAAATCTGAAAAGTTTTTTCAATGATAATATTTAAGTAATTAATAGCACACTTTTTCTTTAACAAATATAAAAATAATTTCATAACTTGTTAAATTATTTGAATTACTTAATTCCAGCCTTTCGAATCGGAAAACTTCATTGTATCTTCATTTGTTAACAAGTATTTAACTCTCCTAATTTGTTAATCAATAAAAATTTAAATTTAAGTTTAAATTTTATTTTAATTGATCTTGAACTCTATCTTATTTACAAATAAATATATCTTCAAATTTTATTTTATTCCAATTATTTTTTAACCTTCATGTTATTCTAAATAAACACTTACATTTTTAGCTTTATTCAGATTAATCTTTAAATTTGATCAACTTTTCATAAATGTTTTTTTAGAAAAAAATTACTTTAGCTGAATCACAGTATAAAAATTTGTACTATTAATAAGTTTATTTTTAAATTTAAAGTAAATTCGATGTTTAAAAACTCATATTTGAATTTTGTTATATTTACATCAATTCAAGACGGATAGATTCCAATGTTACTTTCAAACTTATAAAATTATTTTTTTAAAATAGAGAATTATCACATAATTGACTAATGAAATCAAATTACTATAGCTTTAATAAATGGTAAATATTTAGAGACACGATTAAAAACTACAATGAATTTAAAATTGTTTGTAAAAGTATAAATGAACCTTTTTTTGTTACTTCATTTATTTCTAAGTTATTGCTTTTACTATATTTTAATTCAAACTTATTAGGGAAAAAAAACTGTTTATAAAAGATGGATAAGTTTTAAGGGTAGGATGAAATTAGAATTCCAGATATTGATTTCAAAAACAATAAGTGCAAGGATAAAAAAAAGTCCTTAGAATATCTATTACTTAGAATGATGTCTGAGAATTAATTAAAACAAAATTAAAATTTAAGGTCTCTATTTTTTAAAAAACATATTTAGGAAGGTTTTTTTTCTTCCTAAAACCTATAACAGTTAGTTTTCTCTCATGTTGTTCGCAAATGCTTATGCTTACTTGTGCAAAAGAAAACTGATATTTTTCCTAGTAATGATGCCTGACGTTAGCTTGATCGAAAACTAAAAACTCGAATGTGTATCTAAGATGTGATGTATAAAAGAAACAGTTTTTATTTTATTCCTATTCTTCAATGTTAATATATTAATTACTAAGATTTTTTTGAAAAGAATAATAAAGAAATAATAGTAAGACGTGAAGTGATGTCTTGCACGTCTAAATAATTCAACATAACATCCTTAGTTGTGGGAGTGTAAGTGCCACTACACATCCATAACTTTTTCTTTTTTATTTAAAAAATTACTTTTTCTTACTTTACCTAGCAAATTCAATACACATCTTTGTAGTACTGAGCCAGCAACTTTTTCTAACATATACAATTCATCTTTTTATATTAAAATGTTATAAAATAAGATTTTAAAAGTAAAAAAAAAAATACAATTAAAATGTCTCTTAAATTTCCAATCCTAGAACGTGTTATGTTTTAATGTTTGTAAATCATTATGTTATACATAAAAAAAAATACATGGATTTTATTATAACTATTTTTAACTGATATTTTTAATTGATTGCTAAAAAATTATACTCACGTTTACTTTACATATATTAAATTTGATGAACATTACACTTTTTTTTTATATTAAATAACTATTTTAGTCTTTGTCAATAGTATAGCATTGAAAATACCGAGTCATTTAAACATAAATTAAACACCAAAATAATGGAAGCATCAATTCCAGGATTGCGTGTAATGGTTTTTGTTTTTTTTATTTATAAATTCTTATTTTTATTATATTAAATTATCTGTAGCAAAAAGATTAAAGAATAACTGATGTCAATGAAAATGGTTAACTTGAAGACATTAAAAAATCTATTTATAAAAAAATAATAAGTTTTAAGATTAATTAGAATATAATGAAATTTTAGGTGTTTATTTTAAAAAAAAAACGGTAAAATTAAGAATTTGGTATAAACTTACAACTCAAGATGTATGTTTGTGAATAAGATATGGAAGATGAGCTGAAACAGATGCGAAGTTTAGGATATTTATATATGTAGTAAAGGTTTCTAGTAGTTTTTTTTTTTTCATTATAAATAAATAAAAGAACTCCACTATATCAAAGTATGATACTAAGAAAAGAACGTATAAATTGTAATAATGGTTAAAACATGATACTAAAACAAAAGAACATATTGTAATAACGATTAAAACATGATACTAAAACAAAACAAAAAAAAAACATAAAAATTATAATACTTTTATTTTATTTTATGTGTTTAATAATGTCACTTAACGATATTCTGTTGTGATTACAGTCAGAATTGCATTTAAGTCTCACTTATTATCAACGAAATCAAATGAACTTCCTAGAAAAGAACTTGTTGAAACAATTCCAAATAGGCGTTGTTAGATGGCAGTGTAACGAGAAGAGTTGTACTTCAATAACTTGATATCGAGGCACTCAGATCAGATATCAAAGGGTATGGTAGTGGTGACAATAAGAGTGTTTGGAGATTTAGTGTAAGGACAATAGTGGTGACATCTTGTCTTCTTTTTCTTTCTCATTTTTGTAAGTGGCTTTTAAGCAATGAATGAATAGGAAAAAAAAGGTATGATTTAAATTTCATCATATCAAATTGTAACATCTAAAATCATTACTCTAGTATGGTTCGATAGATATGGATCGAACTAACATAATCTATCGTTCAGGTTTGGGGAAGATCAATAATAAGTTAATCATTTAATTAATTTAAATTATAAATACAAGTTAAAATATGATTATTGAAATTTTTACTGTGTATTTATTATAACATTAATTATTTAATTGATTAAATTGGAGTTGATTTAATATCAAAATATGTTTAATGAATACTTATGATCAATTGGAGAATAACATGCTAACATTGCTCCTCGTAGGTAACATTACATCAACACAGGCTAAGGTGTAAAGCATTTGCAAATTACACAGTTAAGGATAAATAATTACAATAAATTGTTGCATAGACAGAGTATCATACTTGCGAAATGAATACAGATAGATAAAAATTAAAAGTGACTAACTAATAGTAAGAGAAATGTATACATAAGTTTAGAAATATTTGAAAAAAAAAAAACAAAGAAATGACCTAGGAGTGGAGAGTGGGTGATTAAAATGAGAAAAGTATGATAAATATAACTAATTTTTGTACAATTAAAAAGTATGAAATGAAGAGAAGAAAAGTGATAGAATAGTAAATATGTTAAAAGGGAGAAAAAAAGAAGAAGAAAAAGAATTAAACAGCGGGTGCAGACAACTTGCCAGCTTGGTCCAAGACAACGAGAAACTCGGCCCTGCTCCTGACAATCCTGTGAAAGACCTCCCTAATCTGCTGCTGCATGGGTTCCAACCCTTGGTCCATTTTCTTACAAATTTCGGCTAAGTCTTCAACGTTCCTCTTCATTTCATCCAAACGCTCCGTTTCGGGGGGAAACTGAAAGGAATCAGCGAACTCAACCAGCGACTGTCCCAACTTCTCCATCCTATGCATCTCCTCCAACAATCCCACGTTACCCTTCTTCTCCTTCTTCTTCCATTCCTCCGCAATCTTCTCCTGCAACCCGATCAAGGGCTGTGCCCAGTTCAATTGCCTCGGTAAGGGAAAGTGAGTCCCCAACCCATTCCTCTCCTGGCATGGAACCGCTGCCACAAAAGCCCACATCACGAACACCAGAACGGTGCTCATTATGTAAACAGGCTGCGCCAATCCCGACGACTCTGCACCGCGAGGCGCCGCCAGATTCGACATCATCGCGTGGATCTGCTTCGACGCCGACCAGTTCCGCGCCATCGTCCACGACAGCGCCCGCACCCGGTCCTTGCTGTTCGAGCCGGAGTTCCCGGAGCGCCGCCCGAAGGACCGGTTGCGCTCGGTCCCCTTCGCGTAGGCGTTGTCCTCGTGCAGCATGGCGGCGATGAGAGCGGAGAGCGCCTTCTTCGCGCGGCGGACCTGGCCGTCGCCCAGCGGCGTCACTTCGAGCGCGTCAACGACGATCTCGGCGAGGCGCTGGAGGTTCTTGACGGCGTCGAGGCCGAGCACGACGGCGTTGCAGACGTCGAGGGATTTGACGAAGCGGTCGAGGAGCTCTGGGAGGAGCTTGTCGAGCGGCGGCTTGGCGATCTGAGAGGGGTCGCGGCCCATGAGGAGGACGGCTTTGAACTCTGCCTCGATGCAGAGGAGCTCGTCGAGGAGGCGGCGGAGCCAGGAGATGGAGAGGAGGGCGTCGCCGGAGGAGTCCTCCGTGGTGGTGGAAAAGAGTTCGGAGAAGCGGTCTCCGACGTGCTTCTGAAAAAGTTCGAGGTCTTCCATTTCTTGGTCGTGGGTTCCATCCATGGACATGACTTGATTTCTACGTATGCTTATTCGGCCCAGAAATGAGCCTTGGTTCTCTGTTGTTGCAGGCATTCTCTGGTTTTGATTTTGGAGTGGATGAGGGGTCAATGAAGAAAATAGGAAGAAGAATAGAAGGAAGAAGTCAATGGGGGATAGAGCGTCATTTTTGGAAGTTATTTATGCTGAGTTTTAAGCCTCACACCGCACCCTTTCTCTTCTTTTTTTATTTCTTTTCTTTTTTTAGTCACTGATGTGTTTTTTTCCCACAATTACAACACTAAAACTGCAACCATTTATTACTCACCGTTACAATTTTTTTTCTTAAATCAACGTCGCATTTTACATCTGAAAGCAACCTAGATAATAATCAATTAGATACATAAACACGCTTCTATTTCCCTCACTCTATCTATTCAACTTCGTTGACTTCAGTCTTTTTTCATTTTTTAATAAAAATCAAAAAAATTTATGTAAATTCATTTGTTGTGAAAATAGAGTATCCAAATACATAAAATTGTAATAATTTTAGAAGGAGCATAATTATCATGGAATAATTAATTAGTTACCCTTTATAAATATTCTATTTGGAGTTAAACTGTGGTGGTTATAATGTATAATATTTACAAGTGATTGAAAGTTTCAACAATGGATATTTTTTTGAATGTGATCAACTTAATTAAAACACCAACTAATCCTGATATAAAAGAATTGAACCAACTAATGATTAAAATATTAAACTTGGTATGACATCACCACCACTAATGAAATCAGAATATAGTAATTGACAATCCTGCTCTTTGTGAAGTGATGTGAGGAATTTTAAAACTAAAGAGTATGAAAAGGTATAGTTTTATCCATTCTTATTTACATGCATGTTAATATGTGATTTATGTTTTCAAAAGTAGGTAATAAAGACGGGAAGATTCGCGCATACAATTTACATTGCATTTGCGTATCCTCAAAAACGTTATCATTGTTAATAAATTGAAATTGATTGGAGGTTGTTTTAAATTTTTTTATTTTTTAAATATTTTGTTTGAATAAAGTAATTTTAAAATATTAAAATTATTACTTTTTAATTTAAATTAACTATTTTAATTATTATTAAATAAAAAATGTAATCGTTATATACTTATTAATAATAAAAGCATCATTGTTTAGAATTTAGTTTTAGCATTTAGCATTTTTTAATTGATTTTTTTTTTGTTGTTAAAATTTATTAAAAAAAATTATTGATATCAATAAATAAAATTCTCTACTGACGTCAGTTGAAATGATTTGTAGTTGAATTTTACTTCCGTTAACTTTTTATGAATGTAAGTTAAAAAAAATTTCAGTTATTAATAATAATAAAAAAAAGATCCTTTTCAATGTTAATTGAAGAAGTCTTTACAGTTAACATTAGAATAACAAATTCTAATAAATTATTGATAAAAGAAAATAATAATATTGATATTGTTGATAAAAGAAATGTAAATATTTTAAAAAATAATCATGACAAACTTCAATAGAATAAATGTGGTTCATATTCATAGAAAAAAAAACTTCTCCACATTAGCCTTAAAAATCCTACTTAGTTTGAAATTTTTTTAACAATGTAATAAAATAAATAAATCCTATTAATATCTATGAAAAATTATAATACATATCAATTGAAAATTGAAAAATAATTTGACTTACACTGTTAAAAAAATAATTTTAATTGACATTAGTTGAAAAATGTTTTTGACTCAAATAAAAATTAATATAATTCACAAATTAAAAAAAAATATTTAACCAAAATATATTGTTAATATTAGAATTGATGGTTCTTTACAGGAAATTCTATTAAACACCAATCAGATATAATCTAACTAATATAAGAAGTTTATATCATTTTTAACCAAAATCTTTAACACAAATTTATGAATTTTAATGTTATATATTACTGAAATTTTCTATTTCTACTAAACGTAAAAGTTAAACTTATATTTAAATTTTTAAGATTAAGATATTCAAATGTTGTTAAGATGACGATATTTTACTCTTTATCAAACCAACAATATTTGTACTAAAATAAATAAGATTATTAAAACTTTTAATTTCCTGGTAGAGTTTAGATTTTTCGAATTTTAAATAATTAAATTGTTCTAATAAAATTTAAAAATTTTAATTTCTTTTACAATTTATTACTCATACGTAATGATTTTAAAGAATTTTATCGGAACACATGCCATCAGGACTTGAGAGTGTAGTCACAATTATCCCGTTTCATGAGATTAATGAATTTAGAAAATATTTTTGTAGTAATCTTTAACTATTATTATTTTTAACTGTTTGAACTGAAATTTTTTATGATAAAATCGTTTAAGTGTATTCAGTTTTAAATGTTTCTATTCTTTTATTTTTCCTACTTTATGCTTTCATAATGTTTAATGTATTCAATTGTTTGTCCCAAATGAGATTAAATTTATTCTGTGTAAATATTATACTAATACTTTTATAAAAATGACATTTTTAACTTATTATATTATTAAAATATAATAATAGTTATTTTGAAAAAATATTTTGAATTGGGTATTTGGAAAGATATTTCTAAAATTGGAAATACTTTTATGAAACGCCCAATCCCAAAAAAAATAAATAAAAGAGGTGCAAAGATTTTTATTATATTTTTAAGTAGGAGTAGTTTGAGAATTGCAAGTTTTATAAAGGTGCGGGAAGAAAAACGGGAATGCAACAAGAAATGTCCCATAAAATAAAGAGGTAAAAACCATGTAGAATAGACCATTTATTCTTACAATCTCTTTTTACTTCTTATACCCCTAAATTTTGAAATCCCATATTTGTTCTTATTAAAGTTATTAAAATAAAAAAGAATTAAATTATTCTCCTTGCTTTGCTTCCAGCGGTTCCTTCTCCTTATTCTTCTTGACAATGCATCTCATTTTCTTGTTATTCTTCTTTCTGCTTGTTTCGATGTGTAGCAGGAGCTCACCCACCAAAAGTCTTATTCATCTTAGCAAGAAAAAATAGGTATGAGTTTTTTAATAACTTGTAATTTCTCTAGTAGGGTCATGGCATGGGTGTGGTGGACATGGTTGAATTTTTAAAAAAAAATAATAATCAGGTAATCAAGTATTTATTACCAAATTTGAGAATGTTAATCGAAATATAAAAGCTGAAAGTTTGAAGTTGGTTGGATATCAGATCGGATAATATGGTATGCATAATTGGATTTGAGAAATCATTCTAGATTAGTTAATCTGGTTTGAAAAAATGCATATCAAATTAAGTAATATGATAAGTTTTCCTGTATTTCATAATATCCGATAATGTATTATCGGATTGGGTAATCTATTAATGCAGTATGAGTTTTTGACTTAAATTGTTTATTCTGTTTGAAGGTGTTTGACATGTTGGATATGATGATTATTTTAGTAGAGTATCAAATGAAGTTGATGAAAATTTTATGCATGGAAGAATGTGAAATGTTAACGAGTGGAGATGATGTTATAGGAGAAGATTATAGTGGAAATTTTCCGACAAATGATATATTTGTCATGTGTGATTATTTACTTAAGTGGATGTGAGGTATTACTTTAGTCTTAGTTTTTTGGTTGTCATTCTCGAATCTGACAAAGCTAATGAACAATTTGGAATAAAGACATGTGTTTTTTTAGAATGTGAAATGAGTGATAAGTTTAGAAAATATAAATCTGATTTGCAATCAAGTATAAATGGAACAAGGAAATGTGATTGTCCATTTAGGTTGTGAGACAACCTAGTTAAGAAGGGAAAAGGTTGACAACTGAAGGAGAAATGTGACACTTAAATCTTAATTTATTAAAAACTTTAGTTGGTCCTCCTATGCTGTAAGATTGAAGCTGTTTGAGCATTTTATACTTGTTAAGATACTAAGTGTCTGATAAAGATTGCAAACATATTACTTATCCTGAAGGAAAACAATGAAGACAATCTGATTAAAAAAAAATTATATAATGCAAAGTATGCTTATAAAAGATATGTGAGAAAATGCAACAACTAATGATGTTGTTGGAATATATGCATGATGTCTTTAGATGTTGTAAGCAACCTATTTTAGATATACCATGATGTAATTAAGTTGTGTTCTTGATGGACAATACTTACAAGACCAACAAAATATAGGTTGTCATTGTTAGATATTGTTGGTGTGACATCAATTAAATTGAATTTTAGTGTATGTTTTGTATTATTATGAAGTGAACAAGAAAACAACTTCATATGGACTCTTTGAAGACTACGGGATTGTTGTTGAAATCTAATGTATTGTCAAAAATTATTGGTAGTGATAGAGACCTAACTTTAATTAATATTATAAACATTATATTTCTTGAAGCTTATCATATTCTTTGTTGATTTCACATCAATAATAATGTCAAAAAAAAGTGCAAGATGTCAATGGATTTGGGTGAGAGATGGAATGTTGTAATGAATGCATAAAATATTCTCATGGATTTTTGATGAATTTATTTCTCTATTTCAAACAATTTGTTTTCCATGGCAATTATTCTTTTAAGTATGTCAATAATACATGAATCATTCTTAACAAGAAAAAGTTTTGGTTTGTGACGGTTCTTTCATGGTTATATGAATGTACTATATTTGTTTGTAGAGTAAGATTCCGGCCCAAATAAATAAGTCCTAGTACTTGATAATTGGCCCGGTGTTAAAATGCACTGAATTATCTTTTTTTTTTTTTGTGTTAGAATCTTGTTGCCCAATTTATGATGGCAGTTTCTTTCTGCAACTCCATAATATATTGTGTAATTCAAAAAATAATTAAAAAATTTAAAAATTGAAAAGGGTTAAAAGAAAAATAAAATAGATAATATAAAATTAATTTAATTTTTATTTATATAATCCAAACATTATTTTTGATTTTCAGATTGTGAAATTTAAAAATATGATTTTTAAAGAAACAAAATGGTTTTCGTATGATCCAATGGAAAAGTTATTCTTGATTGTTGGATCGCATAAATAATTTTTGACTTATGAGAATGAATTCCTAAGTTATACTATTCAAAAAGCACATAAACAAAATTTTCTATATGGAGTGCAGGCGATTTATAGAGGTGCAGATACTTTCGATCATAAATTGGACAAAGGGTTTTGACAAAGAGAAAGATAATAAAGTTCATCAAGACTTGTGATAATTGAGTAAGAAGCTCATGTGTCAAGTAAGCTTTTTTTTTTTTTTTAATTGTATGCATTCATAGAAATCTATGCAACAAGTAAATTACTATAAAAAGTGAATTTAAGCTAAGAAAAATGTTATATATGTAATATATATATATATATATATATATATATATATGTGGGGGGTTTGTTAATTTATGCAAAAGCTTTTTTAGTTAGTAATTTTAGTAAAATGTACCAAGTCTTAGGTTAAAAAAAGTTTCTGTAAAAAAAACTAACTATAAGTCAAGACTATTTTAATAATTTTAAAATTTAATTTAAAATAAAAAAATAAAAAGTATTTATTTGTCATCGGTCCATTTGTATAGGTAGTTATTACAATTTATTTTATTTTTTATTTTAAAAAACAACTACCTTTTATTTTATTTTAAAAATAACTACTTTTTATTTATTTTATTTTAAATTAAATTTTAAAATTATTAAAATACCTTTGAATTTACTGTTAGTTTTTTTTTAACAAGAACTTTTTTATAACCTAAAACTTGATACACTTTATTAACTAAAAAAACCTTTACGTAAATTAACAAACTCCCCAAACTCCCCATATATATATATATATATATATATATATATATATATATATATATATATTATCAACTTGACCACCTAAAGTTTAATTACACAAAATTCAGCTATCATTATAACAAATATTTTTTACAACGATTAAATGAGACATTTAAAGATGATTTTTCAATTATCGTTATAATAAACATCGTTAAAAAAATGGAAGAATTCATGACGGTTCTGAACCATCATTCAAAATTTAAAAAACAACGATGATTCTATATTCTAACTATGGTTAAAAATTTAAGATTTGTTTGCGAAAAGTTGAGTTAGTTTCTAGTGTACTATTCACAGAGAATGCATAAGATTTTATGGAGTCGCTCACGGAAGCTTGATGCTGCAAAAGGTCATAGGTGAAGGAATGAGGAGGAGCTTGAAAAGTGTGTGTGGGTGATGTGGAAGAGCTTCGCGAGATACAAAGGTTGTGTGACATGATGAGAGGTGGAGCATCACGAGTTTTGTAGTATGCGACGGGGTGTGATGGAGCTTCACAAGATGCAAAGCTTCACGTTCGCACGATGCAAGCCGTGAACTATTGGTGACAGCAGTAGGAACCATCGTCATTTCTCCATTTCTCCACTTTTAACGACGATTGTGTATAATAACCATCATTGATTATCTACTACACTTTTAACGACGATTTTTTAGGAATTGTTGTTAAAAACTTCACCACAGTTACGAAAAATAGTACCAAATTTTATTTGACAACGTTTATTATTTAACCGACAATTATTTAATGTTTTGTGAAAATTTCTTTTGTACTATTACACAGTCTCTTTTTATTCTAATTTAATTTTTAAACATGTTCACTTTTAAATAAGATTGTTTGAAATAAATTAAATTATAATTTATATACTTGAAAAATATTATGTAAAATAAAATATTTATTGATAATAGTTCAAACAATCTAAATAATTTAGGTTATTAAAAACAATTGAAAGTAAATTAAATTGATTTAATTTATTCTGGTTATAAAGTAATTTGATGTATTCCATTTAAGTCGTTACATAATTATGTTAAGTTTTTTGGAATTATTTTTAGAGTTTAATTTAATTTTAAACTATATTCAATTCATTTTATATTTTTTTTCACCCACAAGAAAACTCTTTTAGTTAATATATTATGAAAAAAATAAACCATTCATAAATTATCATTATACTAATTTAATTTAGTTTTATGATAAATATTTTAATGTTATATAAATATTAATTTTATTAATTTGTAATGGTTAACCGTATAAAATTACTTTATATTTTCCTTACAAGATAATTTAATTCATATATTATTTATACTTTTACGTAAGCCTTTTAAATAAACTTCGGAATTCTAATTTACATTCACAATTCTTACAGGAAAAATTACCAATTTTTTCACAAAAATTGAAAAAAATTAAAAACTTGATAAAAATAATAATTAAGCTTTATTTAAATCCAACTCAATTTTGTATTAAAAAATAAATAAAATGTTGAATTCACACTAATATTTCATTTCCAAAAATTTATTATTCGATGCAATTGATGAAAAAAAATAAAAATCACCTGCTTCTCTAATGACAATTGTTGTTCAAAAACATGACTATTAATCATTTTAGTAGAGTGACTTCATTAATCACTTTTTGTTTTCAAAACTTGAATGTGGGACTTTATTTAAGAAAATCACTTTTAGTATCAATTCGATTGATTTTGTACTTTACATAATTTAATTTAGCAAAATTGAGATTTTAAGTGGCATGTTGGATTAAAAACAAAAAATTAAATATCATAAACATAAGATTTTAGATATAAACATATTATTAAAAAAAACAGTTTTCTATTTTTTATGAACAACTTGGAGTTACTTATCATAAAAAAAATGACAAAAAGGATAAACTTAAAAAAAAAACTGTTTTTAACAATAAAAACATATCAAATTTTCCTTATATAAAAATCAGTTAAAAAAATTATGAATATTTATTTACAAACAATAATGTTATTGTAATTTAAAAGGTTTGGAGTTGGAATTAAAAAATATCCAGAAAAAAAAAAAAAAAGGTATAATGATTGTAGATATTGACAGATTGCAAGAATTTCAACTGAGATAAGAGGAGCAGTGTGTGTGGACCAGAAGCAGAGAAGCAGAGTGACTTAAAAGTGGAATTGGGAGTGTATTCAAGGCTGTGATTTGGATAATCAGACGTACAAGTTCATTGTCATGTCCACTTAAGCACTTATAACCACACACAACCAAACACTGCAATCACATGAATTTCTTTAAAGGTGAAAAGTGCTTTTCCTCACTCCACATTTTTAGATAACTGGGAAATCAATTCATTTCATATTCAATACTCCAATAAACATCATGCGGTTTAGACTAATACAACTCCTCACCTCATCGTGTTAAAACAAAACTTATTCTACAAAAATATACATTTTACAAAAATAATTTCTTATTTTTCTCACTATAAATTTAGAGATACTTTCATGGTGGATTTTATAGATATGAGAAAAATAGAATTGATAAAGAAAAAAAAAATGAGTGACGTATTGATAAAATGCATTTTTTTTGTAGTTTATCGTAACTTTAAAGCTGAAAAAATAAATCTTATCTGGTTTAGTTTTTAAGAATAATATTAGTAGAAAATAATTTTAATAGTTTTTTCTGATATTTAAGATATTTATGAATACTTTTCTATGAAACATCTAATTTATAGAATAGTAGTACTAATAATTTATAATTTTTTATCTTGACAGTTTTTAATGTATGTGATTTTAATTTAGATTCACACAGTAACAATCATATCTTTATTATGTTTTAAATAATTTTTGTACATCTTTTAATGCATGTATGATATACCATATCTTATTATTTTAAAAATAAACTTATCAACATATTTAATACCTGTTATATCCTATGTCATGTTTCACAAGTTTTGAGATATTGTATATAAATAATTATATTTTATATTTAGTTTGTTAATATATATATACTTTTATTATACACAACTATTACTTTTTATAAACTATATACATCGATCTTGTTTAGCTAATTATTTTATTAATTTCTTGGCATAATAATCTATAACGATTAATATTTAAATGTATCATTTCATTTGTTATTTAAGGTTTTTCAATTTCTATATTTAATATCTCAACACGGAAATGTTTTTTAATTTCTATATTTAATATTCAACACGAAATGTTTTTCAATTTCTATATTTAATATCTCAACTAAAATGTATGGATTAAATATAAGATAAATTTATAGTGAGAATACTCAATGGATTGAGTTATTTTATATTTCACTGTTCAACATATAACTATTTTTAAAAATATTTTTGAAAACAAAAAATTACAAAAAATAAAATAAAATAATTTTGATAACCTTGAATCTCACGTGTAAGCAAACGTCGTATGTCGCCATTGAATGATAGGTCCATCGAAAACCCTATTAGTTATGGAGGTGAGATCATGCTGCTATTACACAATGACACTGCCTCTAAAAGCATTTTCATGCAATGAACTACCCTACTCTTCTTCATGCTAATATATAATCATTTTCTTTATAAATTAGTCGATTCCAAGATCCTTCTTTCTCTCTTGAAAATGATTGGATAAGACAGTAAGTTGCAATGTGCATGTGCATGTGTCATATATAGCAAAATATTATATATATATATATATATATATATATATATATGTGTGTGTGTGTTTGTTTTGGTTGAATGAGGTTCGAGGATAATTACCTTACATTTCTTCCGTACGCTGCTTTCACGTCTTCACTGAATATATCGGTTGCAACTCGAATATCGTTCGGTCAGGAGTGTTCTTGCAAGAAACACTTCGACGCTCAAGTCAGTTAATTGGTTTATGTGTATTCTCAATTAAAACTGAGATCAGATCACTTTACCTAACATTTAAACCTGTATTTATAGGTTTTTCTATTGTTCGGTCCATTAATTAACCATTAATACAATATCTCTTCATGCCATATATTTTGCCAATCACCAATAAATGCCCTATATCTGTATTTGATACAATTATTAAATGTAATAATTACCATAAAATGGTTACCTTATTTAGTCCCTCTTTACAACCGGTCAGGTTACCCAATGTTCGTCCCTTCCCGGAGAAGGTTGATTGATGACCGACTTTACCTGATCGGTCATACCTGATTCTATAATATATATATATATATATATATATATATATATATTCACACTTCATATATATTCACACTTCAAACATATAATATGTATGATTAGATATAAGATAAAATTGTTGATACATGTATATGATATGATGATTAAGACAATGCTATAAAAAGAAATTGTTGTATGAGACTTTGATATGATAATACATACAAATTAAGGAAGGAATTTTTAAAACTTTATTTCCTTAATGGTTGAATTACAATTAATTGTTGTATATACCCAAAGTATATAGTAAAGACTACCATTTCTTTAATGCATTAGGATGGTAGATAATAAATATCCACGTTTTCTTTTGAAGTTCCATTTCTTATTCGATTAAGATACTTTGCCCCTCTAATAAGAAACTTCTGAATATTGGCTATTATCAAAGAATTTTTTCCATAATTAAAATTACTTAAATGTCATCCAATATCAACAATATTTTATTAAAATCAATAATACTTTGGTAAATTACTTAAAGACCCAGAAGTTTATAAGATTATTAATAATTGATTATTTATATTACTTTAATATCTTTACACGTTTTACCGTTTCAGTCCCAAATTATATATACATAAAATAGACACCAGTTAGTTAAATCTAACTAGATAAGGTTAGTTAAATAGATTATTAAATAACACCATCAATTAAATACCAAATCATTAACTATACACATTATTCTTCATTGATATTTATCTATAATTAAACTCTCTCTTTTTTCATTATTTTGAAAAGTTTAATCTACTCGGAGATAATCTAAATTTTTAAAGTTATTTAATTATTTGATTTAACTTATGATATATTTTGAGATATAAACAAACTAATATCTACTGTAACATTCATATTAGAATTATCTATTTTACCTTGCCAGCCTAGTACGAAATTTGAAACGTTTGATATTAATTTAATATGAAAAATAATATAGTTAAGTGGGAGTGTTGAAAGGGGAGGTGATTGATGCGAATGAACCACCACAATTGATGGAAAAGAAGAGAAAATGACATTTGCTTGTATGAATAGCAAGCTAAAACTTTGATAGTAATACATATATAAATGATTTTTAAAAAAGACCTTTGGGAGGAAATGAAAAGGGTAAATGATTATAGTTAGCTTTAAGGAGGAGCAATGGAGTGCAATTTGGCCCTACCACTTCCATTTCTATCTAGTAATTAGCTGTGAAAATCAAACATCTACATTTAATTCCTTTCACCCTCGTGGATGAAATGTCTCTATTCCCCTCCTCAATTCTTCTTCCATTAATAAAATTAACCCTACCATAAAAATTTAATTTACTTTCAATATATATATATATATATATATATATATATATATATATATATATAACTTTTTTATATCAACTAAAGTTTAAATTAATTTAAAGAATATAACTTAATTAACCTAAAAATTAGAGTTGTTAAAATGGGTTATAACCTACAGGTTAACCCGGTCCATCACGGGTTTAAGTCGGATTGAGTTTAAAAAAAATGCATTTCTTTTATGTGGGCCAATTTTCAACTAGACTCATTTAAACCTGACTCATCCGAGTTGAACCCGTAGTGTCGAACCACCTAATTTTATTTTATTAATTTATTATCTTATGAAACTCTAAAAAATACTCTCTCACTCACCATGATTGTATATCAAGAAAGATTATTTTGTACTTTTTTTTTTATTATTTTGAATTGTCTTGAGTTTAACATCATTTCGGGAGTAAAAATTTTTTTAGATTTAAATTACAAAATGTTTGTAATTTTTTTATTTAAAAAAATTATAATTAAGTGAGTCAGTAAGCCAACCCTTTTAACCCACCAACCTGTGGTGAGTCGGACCGGGTTCAAATTTTTTTAACTCGCTAATAAATAAGTCGAATTAGGTTAGCTCACTAAGTGACCAACCCGTAATGAATCAAGCAGTACTAAAAATAATAGATGTGAGAGTGATTGAAATACGGTGGAAATCCTATTTAGCAAAACTATATTTAGGTGATTATGACCGTGATACTTCATGCTTACACAAAAATTCACAAATATTTATATACTCATAATTAATTATGTATTGAGTTTGGACGCATTCACATATGGATTCTTTCCATGCAAAAGATGTTATATTGGGAATTACTCCATGAAAAAAATGTGTCGGCGTTTAAGATAAAACCAAACCAAACTTCAACGAGAAAATTAACAGGTACAGAAAACAATAATGCAAAAATCAGATTGAAGTTCCATGTTTTCAGTAGAGGGCAAAAATTAGATTCTGCAGTACTGGTGAAATTGAAAACAGAGAAAATGAAGTTTCATGCATATCAAGTACCAATGTTTATCAGAGACTCAAAGCTGCAATTCTTGTCATAAGCATTGTTTCTTATTCACCCAAGACTTTTTTAGTATGATTAATTTTTATGTATTTATTCTTGTTATTTAAATTATTTAAGATTTATTAATTATATTATTATTCTAATTGGTATTGTTTAAATTAAATTTAAATATATTTTTACACTTTTAAATACTACATCTTATTAGATTTCCCTACTTTTAAAAACTTCAAACTTAATAGTTGTAAACAATATTTTTTTTCATATATTTTATTCCTATCGCTTTTATTAAGTTATTTTAAGTTAGTTAATTAGTTAATCTCACCAGACACTTTCAATTTAATGTTAATTTATAAGTTTCCCATCTTCTAGTTTTGCAGAACATCATATTAAAAATGTGATAATAAATATTTTTATTTACTACCCTTTAAACAAGGCCACTTTAATTATAGAAATTTCTTCCATGGCCAGGCAAATCAACAAATTAATGATATGATTAAAGTGATGGATTATTAAATTAAATAATAAGTGATGTGGTAGTTATCTTTGTTTTTTCCAACTGCCACACAGGTAAACTTGTGGTTGTCGGACAGGACATATTTAATATCAATCAGAAACACCAATAATTAAACGCATTCGGATGAACTTAAACTTTTCAATATATTATCGTAAGAAAAAATTATATATTACAAGTTTTCTTAATAATTTAAAATTAGCTTATGATTAAAATAAATTAAAATTAAATATAAATTCCTGCGTTCTCAAATTAAATTTAGAAGGTATCATAGATTAATATTTGAGTCACTAGAAGAGAATACAGCATAATCGAGCGTGTAGTTTAATCAAAACTTCTTGAGGAAATTATTTATCCGTGAATCCAAAGATCAAAATAACAATTTTCAATTAGCTTAATTAAATTTTAAATCGATAAATTTAGAAATTAACTTTGTTAAATTTTTACAATATATTGAATTCTCAAAAATTTTAAAATTTTTCAATTTATTATTAGATTTTTTTTATTAAATACGTAACATAATAATTATTTTATTTTGTTATTATCTTAAATATCGTCATATAATATATTAAAATATCATCGTAATTTTAAAATTAATTTTCACTAAATATAACAAATCCTAAAATGATTTCTTGAAGACTACGTATGAATATGGTGACATAATAAGACAATTGTCATATATTACATCATTAAAAAAATATAATTAACAAAAAAATCTAATTACAAAAATTTAATTAAATTTTTAAGATTCAATAGAGCCCAAATTTAATAGAGACTCAATTAAGAGTTTCAAATATAAGAGAGATTTAATTTCCTCTCATTCTGACCAGTTCTTTGTGTTTCATTTGAAAAATAAGTGAAAAAGAAAGAAAAACACCCTTTATGAATAAAATACAAGTCATGAGTTTTTTGGGTACACCATTTATATTTTCACTGTTACTTTTAGTAGTATAGGGATAGTTTTATGTGCAAGACCTGTTAACTAATTCTTTGATCTGTATAAAGACTTTGATGTGAAAAATTGATATGAAAACTTCAGGACTTCACTAAAGCTCTTTTTGAAAAAAGAAAACATATAAAGAAAATAAACTCGTTCTTCTCATAATTGCTTTGCATTATAGTATGAGTTACTTATGTAATCACTTTAATAATATAAATATTTATTTACATCTCAAAATTTTCTCTATCATCTTTTTCTTTCACCATCTTCTGATCTCTTTTTAAAAGTAGACTCGTCTTGGGTACGAAGGTATATTATTTTGTTTTGATTTTATATGTACGACCATATACCCATTCTATCTTATTCCTGGTTTCGTGTGGTGTACTATAGTATTGACACATTCTTTTACCTATTATAAGTTTCTCTAAGTTCATTTCGACCAGAGATTTTGAAACTGTTCCCAGTATAGTATTGAATTTTCGTATATTGTTCAACAGATAATAATTTTAGGAAATAAACTTTAAATTTAATTTAATTTTATAATATTAAAAAATATATATATTTTTTAAACATGGACTAAATATTAATAGATATATATTAAAAATTGAAGTTTAAACCTAAGCAATGTTATAAATTATACAAATAAAATGATAATGAATGAAAAAAGAATCGAGTTTAATGTGTCTAATCATGGTGGGAAGCATTAAATAAAGTATTAGTGATTAGCTTGGAGATAATAATGTAGAAACAATCCTGGAAGTCAATATCAGAGAGAGAATCCACTTGCTCTTGATATCATGAGGATGGTGTATAATTGCAGCAGACAGGGCGAAGGTGCATAAACAACCGGCAATGATGTTATCATTACCTAGCCTCTCGTTTTCTTCTCTACCCATCTTTTTGTTTTGGATTTTGAAAGATGTGTGGAGAAGTGCAAGGATTTTAGATGTAGTGGTGTATGAGGAAGTTTGGTTACGTAAGTGGTTCGGAGGTACGTAGAAAATGGTTACACAGTAATGAATAGTTAGCAATATATGGAGTTAGGTTGATGGAATGTCGTTGTAGGGTTAGATGGAGATGTGGGTCCCTTGCATGGAGCCCAGATGAGGTTCTGAATGTATGTCGGCTAGGGCATGTACTTTTAAAAGGAGAGGGAGGAAAGAGAGTCTTTAACTATTGCACACAAATTTGATCCGGGCAATAGAAGCCACTTAGGGAACAAGAATATAAAAGAAGGAAAAAGAAGACGACAGAGCAAGAAGCCTAGAAATATGGGTCACCATTCTTGCTGCAACCAGCAGAAGGTTAAAAGAGGACTTTGGTCTCCTGAGGAAGATGAAAAACTCATCAGATACATTACAACTCATGGATACGGCTGCTGGAGTGAAGTTCCAGAAAAAGCTGGTCTGTTCTTCTCTCTTTTTTTCTTTCTAACAGGAGAGACTATACAGTATTTAATAAATTCAACAGATTCTTTTTCAGTATAGCTAGTCTAATATGAAAAAATATAACTCAAAAAATATATAGTATTATTTACTCTCTATGAGAATGAACAGTTGATAAAACTGATAATAATAAATTTACGATAAGACTTTTGTCATGGTTATTTTTTCAATTGTAATTGTACAAATCTTTAATTCTTTTAGGGTACTTCAGAAGTTGTTTCTGATTATTTGTTGATGATGAGACTGAAATTAAATTTAGTGATTAAATTTAAAGGACCAGAATCCCTGTGAGTGTAGTGTTTATTATTTGTGATCTGTGGTTTGTTAATTGGCTTTCAGGGCTTCAAAGGTGTGGGAAGAGTTGTCGTTTGAGATGGATTAATTATTTGAGACCTGATATTAGGAGAGGAAGGTTTACACCTGAGGAGGAAAAGTTAATTATAAGCCTTCACGGGGTCGTAGGCAACAGGTTTGAATTACACTATATATCCCAGAATTTTGAATCATCATCATCATCATCACTTCAATCCTTCTCTTGCTTTACCTTCCTGCATTAGCTGTCGTTGAGTTGAGTTTAATAGCTCTCTATTAGGCCAAAAAAGAGAGAAAACATAGGGAGGTCAAGAGATCAATACTTTAGCCCTACATTTTTTTGTCTACCTTCCCAGTCTTATATATATATAGATGATATATATCTTACTATTCGTTTTCCATTATCAGGTTTTTCTTCACACAAATGTTTCCAAATTACAGAGAGAAACTATACGGTGTCTTAAAAAATACAAGGGCTTTATGTACACTTTTTCTCTCTCTTTCTTTTTTAGTATGTCTAAATTTGCTTGATTATATATAGATCTATAAGCATCTGCTACAGAACATATGTATTTGTTGATTTAAACGGTGGGATTCTATTGATTCTTGAATCTTTGAAATGCAGATGGGCTCACATTGCAAGCCACTTGCCAGGTCGAACGGACAATGAAATAAAGAACTATTGGAACTCATGGATAAAAAAGAAAATAAGAAAGACTTCACTGTCTTCAACAACTATTGCACAAAGTATCGATCACAATTCTTCCCAGTTCAGCTACAGTTCCAATCTACTTGGCCATTTTTCTTCCAACCTGGATAATCCACAGACAAAACCACCACTTCAAGAAACCTTGTTTTCCTCGACGTGCCCTCTGTTCATGTTTGACACACCTTCACTGGAAGGCCCAGCGGCAGACTGCAACAGTGTGCGAGCTGAAAATTTCCAAGATGCAGTGGGGTTGAGCACTGAAACGTGGAACCTGAGCCACCATCAGGTTCAGGCACTTCCTCCTCTAACAGTGACTGTGAGCTTGGACACCACAAATTATTTGCCACCATTGATAGAGAACGTGGACAACATGGTCCCGATTGAGGTACAACCTTGTCCCATGGACGAGCAAGGAGATATAGCACTAGAGTGCTTGCAGAGGCAAGGTTTAAATGAATGGGTGGAAACGCAGCAGCAATGTCCTAACTTTCTCTTTTGGGACAGTGTTGAAGGACATATTGGTGGGGAAGAACTAGGCACAAATTCGGCGAATGTGGAAGCAAACACACTTTCTCCTTTTCCTTCTTCTTTGTGAGATTAAAATGATTGTGGAAGGTGTCCCCACTTTCCAGTATGACCTCTCTGACTAGCTAGGAAGACATTTTCATCAAATGGTCCAGGCCAGGCTTGTGAATTTGCAGAGGATATGCACGTTTTCTTTTGATTGCTGATTTGTAAAGATTGTGAAATGTGATTGAAGGTAAGAGAAATATGTGTTGTATGTAACAATGGTGATGTTTGTTGGGTGTTTTGACGTGGAAGAGGGAAAAAAAATAAAGGTGATTGCAACTAGCAGCAAAAGCTTTATTTTGAAGACATGTAAAGCATCTTCAAGTTGCTATAGATATTTGACTCTACATGTTTCAAATGATAATAATGCATGCTTTTGCCCCCATCACATAATTCTGTGTCTTCTTATATACAATGTATCTTCTTCCTTTGTTCTATCACAAATTTTTTGTTATTTATTTGGTAGAGATTAATATTGGTATCAGCAATTTCGTTCTTTAGCTGTATAGTTTGACTGTGAGGGTTTGAGGACGACAATAATGAGTTTTTGTTCTTTGCATTTACATGTCCTTTTACACCAACAACCTGTCTATGAAAAGAGAAAAAGTGAAAAAAAAAACATTGACTTATCACATGTATGTTCCCCAATTCGCAAGTCCCAAAAACACCAAATGCAAAAAGGTAGAGAAAAAGAGATTCTGCATAAGGCTGTGCATGCATTGATTACTTTGCCTCTTCATAGTGGCGCGGGTAATCTGGTTTAATCAACAACCCTAAACCCTAAATGTTTTCAATGTCAAAATAAATTATACATTAACAATGCAAAATAAGTTATATTATTATTCAATCTCAAATGAATTAAATGAATTGGTTGAAATCTTATAAGTAATTAATAAATTGGTTGTTAAAGTAGTGAATATGAATCAGTCATTGAAATTTTATAAATAATTAATATATTAGTTATTGGAGACTTATTAATAGTTAATGAATTAATCATTTATAGTTGATTTTATCTATTTTGAGTAAAACAATTAATAATAAGTGAACCTATAAATTATATTGTTGAATATTGAGTAAAACAATAACAATAGAGATGAATTAAGTTTTTTCATAATAAAGAGTTTATTATTTGATGTACTTTAAATTTAGTCAGTTTTATAATAATATTATACTACAAATTATAAAATATAACAAATTTTTTAGTTAGTTTATGATACAAAAAATTCACATGTATATAGTTATTAAACTCGCTTTTTTACTACAGAATTCTGTATTTGTTGTCCTAGATTCAACATAGTATCTGTTTGTACAAAACACAATTAACTCTTGTAAGAGTTAAAAATGATTAATACTCCTATGTAAAAACTTTAATAAATTTGACAACGAGGATATATTGGTACAATAAAATATTATATATACAATTTTTAACACTTTTCATTCTTTATAGCAAAACCATTTTAATTTTATTACTGAGCCTATGTTAGATAATAATTTGCAGACCCATATCTTATTTTGGAAAATATAAATCAACTTATTTTTATGTACAAATTAATAGTTTGTTTGGAAGAAAGTGAGACAAATATGCTTTGGGTTGAAAAAAACGTGTCAAAAAGTATAAAAAGAAAAACTTATGTTAAATAGTGAATTTAAGTTTAACATAATTTTAAAAGTATATTGTGAATTGAAGATATTCTGTTCCGATAATAACTGATAACATATGGATTAATAGATTCAACAAACTAGAAATTTTACTAGTATACGTTTTTAATGGTTTAATACCATATTAAGAAATTTAAACCTAAATTGACTTGTAAAAGATTAACAATCATTTATATATTATGATTTGATATAATTTATGATCCGATATTTCCAACTTTAGCTTTCATAAATTTAAATGAAGTTACTATAGATATAAAAAACATACGTCTTTTATAATGGATTAATAATTTGATACTAAATATTATTACGTGATTTCCTTGATCGAAGTTTTCAGCCTACAGGTAAATTACTTAATTTCTGTCATAATTTTAACCAGAAAAATCACATAAGTTTTAGTTTGTAATAACTTGTTCAAGTACGCCGTACCATTGTGACAAAATTATGGGTGAACGTACGTTTGAATATGACTCTCGGATTCACAATTATTGCTATAACATGGTTTACTAACTATAAATTACTACTGTTATCTTTGTTATGTATTATGTATGTGTAAGATGATAGAAATATTAAGTATTGTTAGTGTTTATTTTTGTTCATTGTTGTTGTTTTAGGAAGAGTGAGAGAATGATTTACATTTTTTTAGTTTTATTTTTTATTAATAACATATTTTGCTTTTACTTTTTTATAATAATAATAATAATGATATATTAATTTTTATTATAAAAGAAAAATAGAAATTTTAGATTTCAATATATTAAAACCTTTTTTTATCTATTATATCATTCAAATTATTCACAACTTTCACAAACTTCATCCCAAAATTTATGATTTTTACTTTCAAATCCTTAAAAGAAATCATACAAATTTCATTTCTATGTTGACTCAAATTTATTCATTTATCCTTTCTTAAGTTCATTTTTACAAAAATACACAACCAATGAAGTAAAAAATAAAAAACCATATAAATATTCACCTTTTTACTTTTGCATTTGAAAACGTATAAACATTATGGTGATCATGTTTATGCTATGCACGCGGATTCGATTATCTTTCCGTACAGAAATTGGTTTTTAAATTTTCTTATTTAACCATTATTTTAAACTAAAATAATTACATTTCTATTTTTATTTTTTAAATAGTTGTTAATTTAAATTTAATTATTTCATAAATCAAAATAATATAATTTTACTTTATTAGTAAATATTTTTTAAATTCAAACAATTATTTATAATAAAAATTTGCCATATGTACTAATTTGTTTCTTATTTTCATTTAAACTTATTTAATTTAGTTATAATTTTTTTTTTATTTTGATCCCAATTTTTTTCAATGTGTTCAGTTTGATATTTTTATTAGGTTAAATAATTAGCCCAGTTAATAGTATTTGTCACAGTGAATTGGAGATAAAGTGGAATTAAGCATTTTATAAAACTTTTTTCACTTATGAACAATTTGGATTTTTCACGCAACAGAACAGGGGGTGTTAAAAGTTACTGCCCAAATAAGTGTTTATAGGTTGTGGTATAATGAGGCAGTCTCGGCCCATGAATAGGCCCATTTAATACGAGAAATCGATCAAGTTAGAATTTAGGGTTTATAGACAAGAAGGCAGCAAAGATAACAGTGTGGACGCCGAGCTCTGTTTCCTAGCCTCCATTTCTTCACAATCCACCTTCTCACACAATGGTACGTTCACAAATTCGTAAATTTTTTCACTGTTTCGTTCAATTTTCACTCTGACGCAGACTCTTGCATGCATTTTTATATGTTCAGATTATCCCGGAGAAGAACCGTAAGGAGATCTGCAAGTACCTCTTCCAAGGTAGGTTCGTTATAGTTTATCATTAGTCGTGTTAGTCGTTAGGGTTTCATCTCGTGGAATAACGAGTCTTACCTTTTGTCGGTGTTTATGGTGCAGAGGGAGTTTGCTATGCGAAGAAGGACTTCAATTTGGCGAAGCACCCTGAGATTGACGTGCCTAATCTGCAGGTGATTAAGCTGATGCAGAGTTTCAAATCTCGGGAGTACGTGAGGGAGACCTTTGCTTGGATGCATTACTACTGGTTCCTCACCAACGATGGCATAGAGTTTCTCAGAACTTATCTTAACCTTCCTTCCGAAATTGTCCCTGCCACTTTGAAGAAACAGGCCAAACCACCTGGCAGGCCCTTTGGCGGCCCATCCGGTGATCGCCCTAGGTATGCGAAGAAAATCACTGTAAATAATTGAATAATATATAATACGATACAACGTGCATTTGTAGGACTAGTATCACAGTGTTGTACTATGGGCTTAACTGAGTACAAGAGATGCAGGGATTTGGTTATGATTAACTGATAACTATTATTACTATTAGTTGATTGTAATAAGCCTGATTTGTGGCGTTTTGAACAGGGGTCCACCACGCTTTGACGGCGAGCGTAGATTTGGTGGTGATCGTGATGGGTACCGTGGAGGTCCCCGAGGCGGTGGGGACTTTGGAGGAGACAAGGGAGGAGCTCCTGCTGATTACAGACCCACTTTTGGGGTAATCGTTTTTTCCACTGAAATTCATTTTTTTCTTATCTGTTTAGTGTAATCATGGTTGTCATTTGCTTTCAACGTAGTTTTCATCATCATTTTCTGTTGTCTTTCTTTTTTATTGGATGCGTTCTACATGGTATGTACTTACACTGCTTCCTATTTGAAGAAATGATTTTTATCTTAGCTCATTTTGAATTAGCTTCTAACTTATAGAGCTTTGGTCCGGATAAGTATTTTGTTCCAAGTCCTTAAAATTCACAGTTCCCTTTGTGGAGAGGTTCTGAACAAGTTGAAACAGAAGTTAAAATAATTAATTTATGTGAAAAAATATTTAAAATCTCACTTCTATTAAATTTCTCCATTCCTATATCTTGTTTTTATTCTCATTTTCACCACTAGAGTATGTTAGTGACTAGGGCTATGTCTGTGCTCAAGTTTTAAACTTACTAGAGTATATTTGTGACTAGGGTTGGATTGTTATTATTGAACTTATATAAAATTTATGAATGAGTATGGGTAATGTGATTGTGAAGTTTTCTTGAATGGTGAAAACGTTGCTGTCACAATGGTAGTTTCATTTGATGATTGTAGTTTGTGAAATCGAATGATTTGTTAAAGGCCGGTGTTTCTGCCTGTTGTTCGCATGTATGTGGTCGTTTCCGTTTAAATCTTTGAATTTCTTTCCTTTGCCATGTAGAGTAGAATTCCAGAGATATTAAATTATGACACAAGTTAAATTATTTATGTGAAAAAGATTTATAGGCTGTTATGGGTTGCTTTCGGCTGGAAGAAATTGTTTATAGTTTGCTCTGTTTGGCTTATTTTTAACTCGATAGAGTTGTTGTCTTAGTTAAGTATTTGTTTTCAAGCACTAGTAGAATTGTAAGTAGTTGTGGGGAGATAATTTTGATCAAGTTTAGGTGTACAGGTTTAAATTAACTGTTTCAAGGAAGGTTGATTCATTTTACTTTCTCTTGCAAGTTCTCTTGGGAGTACTTGCTTATAATTTCCTATGATTTGCCCTTTTTGTTGTAGAAAATGTGGAACCAAGTCCTGGGTTGGGAACTCATTCGATTTGTACATGTGCAATATATTCCTCATCAATAGTGTCATGTAATTGATGAATCTGATCAGAAATTCTTGTTAAAGTGCAGTATAGAACATTTTTAACTGATCTTAGTGTCATGTGGCAGATCATTAGGTTTTGTAATTATAGTTATGGTTGATGTATCCTTGAAGCAGTTGAGTTCTAATGTAGATACCTAGCTATATTTGTATGAGCTTGGGACATTTTTTGTGCTGTATAGAATTTTTTTGGTTTATTTTTCTGTAATGTTTTTCCGTCTCATAATTAGTTTACCGTATTGCAGGGTCCTAGCGGAAGGCCTGGCTTTGGTCGTGGATCTGGTGGTTTTGGAGCTCCAACCAGTTCCAATCTTCCATAAGGATAATGTTTTCTGTTTTATTTTTTGTTTAATTTTTTAGAGAATGTGCCTGTAGTTGGAGTTAATAGATTACCCTCTCGTATTGATTGTTTTATCAGCTTAAGAGTTTATATTCAGTTTTCGTTCAATGAAGATTTTGAATTGAGTTTATACTAATTGAGTGTTACATCCCTCGTTCCTGTTCAGTCTAGAGCCCAACTTCTAATGCTCGAATTTGGTCAGAACTTTTGTTCCTGCATTGCATATTTCGGACTTGCTGCCAATATTTATACCGTACATGAAGTAAAACACGGCAGCATTTGTGCTTACTAAGGACTTATTACGTGAAAAATCCTTTAATCAATGTAGTGCACCAGAGATTTTCATAAAGTTTTAAAATCTGCAAAACTAAGGTGAACCCTCTTTTATTGTCGTTGTCTTGATCTTCTATAAAGTAAGTGGATTTGTGTTTCTTATCCGTCGTTTTTGTATATGTTTTAAAAACAAGTATTAGTTTTCCATATTCAAATCTTGTGAATTTTTAACTGCGATCTTAGTAAATTGCCTATTACAAAATTATTGCACTGTCTTGCTTTATTTGAACATTCGCTCATTATCTTTTTCGATCAATGTTTTTATTTTGTTTTGGGTTTCATATTATGAAATTTCTTTCAAATCGTTCTCATTAAAATGGCTTCGTCTTTGGTGTTTCTTAATTTGTTTTTATCGTTTATCAGGTAGTCTTAAAGAAATTTCTTAGTAGGTTATACCTTTATGTGTGAAAATTATAAGTTTTGTAAGACAGAAGTTAAGCTTGTAAATAGAAAGAAAGTCAAAACTAGTGATAATTACATTTCTCTCTTGCTAAAACTCCAGAACTTTTTATACTTTTGAAGACAATTTCAAATTTATTACATTACAAGAGGAAATGTTTTTATTGAAAAAAAAAATCAATTAGGAAAGTTTAATTAGAGTTGGTGATCCTTTATAAGAGTTTAAAAGCAAATAAATAATCGCCCATATCGGAGAAATCCAAAAAAAAATTGGACGCACTGTTGATTTGGTTCTTTTGAGCAAATACAATTAAATGATTAAAATTGGATAAAATAAATAATACTGGTTTACAATTTTATAATCATCGGACCGAAAGTAATATTTTATTATTTATGAATTTATAGTTGTATTTTAAATTTAATTTTAATATGATATTTTTTTTATTAAAATTTAATAAGCTATATAAAACAATATTCCTTATAAAAAATAATTATTAAATTACAAGTAGGCATAATTCATTATAGAAAAATCATTGAAATTAAATATGTATAATATTTTTTATTAAAGATTCGATTATTTATTTCATTTCTTCCAAACTAAAATTAAAAATATTTCTTAAAATTTTGATACCATATAAACCAAATTTAAATAATCGGCTCAAATTAATCCATAACCTAATCAATTCATAATTAACTAAATTACTGAATCAAATTATCCTATATAATTTTAAAATATTAAATTTGAATGATATGGATTTATTAGGTTGAGTCTATACTATCATATATAATTTTTAAAATGTTAAATTTATATAGATTTGTTAGGTTGAGTCCATCTTTGCTCGGACTTATATTTTAACTCTGATAACAAAACCGCATTAATTTTTTTAAAATACATAAACAAATTCTTATTCCATTTTAGTCCTTTCAAATATTATATATATATATATATATATATATATATATAATACTTATAACTATATCACTTACTTATTTCAATATTTGATGACGTTATAATATATACTTTGCTCTGTTATTATTGCTAAAATGACATCATGTAATTATATCACATCGTAGCATGATAATAATGATATTGATTACCTATTATAAATTTAAAATATAATTTATATATTTAAACAATTTATTATAATTTTTAATTATAATAATTATATATTAAAAATTAGTTATTACATTTTTAATTCTATAAAATAAATTGCTGAAATATTAATTCTTCTTGTTAGTCATACTCAAGTTCCTTGTGGAGTGATTCTCTTGTCCTAACATATGGATTTTTCTTGTTCGCAGCTTATTATATATTACCTTACGGATCTGATATTCTCTGCAGATTTTCACAACACCACGATGTAGCTTTGTTTTACGCGCATTGGTTTTTCTTAATAAAAATTTCAAATATATGAAGAACATTTATTTGAACAACACAAACATTGCAAGAATTAATAACCATAAATTGCACTTACATCTCATTACATTTAACACAATATATAAGATTAAGAATCTTGCTCTCTAACACCGTCTCCTTAGTTTCTTATGCAATCATACAAACGGAATGATATGTGAAAAGAGAAACAGTATTGAAGGTAATAGTTCATGTTATTTATATACTCCATGTCTCTTCTTCATTAGACTACTACAGGTTCGGATTCTCTCCATTTTTTGCAGCTATATGTAGTGAATTTTGTAAACTTACACTTGACATGTAAAATTGCAGGATCTAGTTTTTCTGCATTGTACAAAGAATGGCTGAATCTGATGTGTTATGAAGCAAGTCAAACGCTGATCTTCGACATTCGCTTGCCACATTTTCTCCAACAATGCTTTGCTTCAAGGTTTCAACCAAGATGAAGTTGCATCATATTTACACACGCATTGAAAATTTGAACAGAAAACCAGCACTCGAGTCGATCACCATCCAAATCCTTCCACACACCACACCCCAGTAATAATCACCACAGAACAATAGAATTTTGGCATAAAAAAAGAACAGATTTCAAACAAAGTTTCTTCAGAGTGATAAACAAGCTCTCTCGGGAAACTTGTGCACACTTTATTTGTGTTGAATTGGCCTAAAGCCACCAAAACAATCAGAGGCTCCGATCGAGCATCACATTTTTTATAACTAGCCTTTTTCATTTCATGTTCACTTAATTAGTCCATTTTTTTTCCCTCTTTTGCACACCATAAAGTACAATACGTGGTGTACTTTCAACCACCGCACACGATTCACCATGCAACTTATCACAGGCAATTCGTGAACTCAGAATGAGACGTGGTTCTCAGGAGTATACGTACCTAAAAAGGAAACGAGCTAGGTTTCCACTTTCTAGAGTTTTAACGATGCATGAATGCAAGAAAATTAACAAACATCTCGTGACAAATCCTATGCTTTTAGAGATCACGTTACATTTTAGGCTTTTACTTTTACAGGTAGAATGATCAATATCCAAGTGGCAAGCCCATGACCTAGAAAACGCCATTTTCAGATTTCTATTAAAAGCTTTATTACAACTCACTTATCCTACAACTACTTTTTTCCTTTATGATACGTTCTGCAACCACTTTTGGTGTATGTGTCAAAATTATCTTGTAACTTTGGTCTATGAACACACAAGTATCTTATATTTTTTTATACTATTTGGGTGGAAGGTAGTTGTATTTACGTACGTTCCCATCATCAACTAATAAACTCAACCAGTGAAAAATGCTATTTTCTGTTTGCTATTGGGTGGCTTAGCTTTTGTAATTTTGATTCAAAAGGTGAAGACCCTTTTGCTCTTGGAGTTCGAACATTGAACATGGCCACAAAAGGGTCAAGCTCTTCTGCTGCTGCTTCAGCTTCTGGGGATGCAAAAATCAAAAGGGTTCTCACACACGGTGGCAAATATGCACAGTACAATGTGTACGGTAACTTGTTCGAGGTGTCTTCCAAGTATGTGCCTCCTGTTCGCCCAATTGGTAGAGGCGTTAATGGCATCGTCTGGTAAGTGTTTTATTTCCTGCTTCAAGTTAAATCTGATATTTGCTTCTTAAATATATGCTTGCAAGTAGATTTATTTTCACTTGAACCATATTTTTTGTCAGTGCTGCTGTTAATTCCGAAACACACGAACAAGTTGCTATCAAGAAGATTGGTAACGCGTTTGACAATATAATTGATGCTAAGAGGACATTGAGAGAAATCAAACTCCTTCGTCACATGGAACATGAAAATGTAAGTGCTCATTTCCTAATTCGATCATTCTCTATTGTCTTAGTTTACATTACTGAAGCTTGTTCTCTCTGTTTGAATACTTAAAATTGCTATCATCTTTCACAGATCATTGGCATCAAGGATATCATACGACCCCCCAAAAGGGAGACCTTCAATGATGTGTACATTGTTTACGAGTTGATGGACACTGATCTTCATCACATAATTCATTCTGACCAACCTCTTGGTGAAGAGCATTGCCAGGTTTTGCTCAAATGATATACTATTGGATCTTAATTACATTTTCTTTTCAGCCTCTTGTTATATTCTCTAGCATAGCATTATCTTTCCTTTTTATATAACATCAATATGCAGTATCTACCTCTGGTTACAAACAATATAGATATAACACTTGTAGGCTTCTACAATTCTCGGTTGTTAGCAGTTGCTTTTTGTTTAGACGTTTGAATTAAGAATAGGCTTTGACTTTGGACTAAGATCACAAACTATAGACTTAGCATATGTGGTTTTAGCTTTCTTTTAAAGTAATGGATACATATATATGTCTTCTTTTCTATCGCAGCATGGCACTTATTTGCCTGTTAACTCAGAACTTTTGCAACTTAGCAGGTCTTATTTTCTGATATAATGTTCCCATTTCAAAAGGACATGGATCGTATAAATAGGCTTTAATATAGTTTTTCGTTGGATAACTGTTATTACCATGTCGAATTTTTGAGACATTGTTTTGGTACTTCATATTTTTTAAAAGATTCATTTTGGTTGTATGTATTTTTAAAAAGATTTATTTTGATAATTTTTAATTAAGATGTTAAACGGGTTAATGCAAGTAGCTTTACTTAATTTATTTGTTAAAAAGAATTAAAATGAATCCTTTATAATCAAATAATAAAAAATTAAGACTTTTAAAATTTAATGTAACAAAATGAAAAATATATTAAAACCCACATGAATAAAAGTTATATATTTGTTTTCTTTGCTATGATCATAAGAAATGACTTACTCATAGAAAAACTCCTTTTGATTGAGTTTGAAATTAAGCATGGAATTGATATTGAAAGAAACTTTTGCAGTACTTCTTATACCAGCTGTTACGGGGGCTGAAATATGTGCACTCAGCTAATGTTTTGCACCGTGACCTTAAGCCCAGTAATTTACTTATGAATGCAAACTGCGACCTTAAAATTGGGGACTTTGGGTTGGCAAGAACAACAACTGAAACAGATTTCATGACAGAGTATGTAGTCACACGATGGTACCGTGCCCCAGAATTGCTCCTTAACTGTTCCGAGTACACCTCTGCAATTGATGTTTGGTCTGTTGGGTGCATACTTGGTGAAATTAAGACCAGAGAACCCATGTTTCCTGGCAAAGACTATGTTCACCAATTAAGGCTTATAACAGAGGTATGATTTTGGTTTGGTGCTTCCAATTATGATCATGTCAAGTTCCTCACTCGTGTTATTATCAACCATTACCTATACCTTTTGAAGGCTGCTATTATCAACCAACTAGAGAAATGCATAGTTTATTATACCTTTGCAAATATATTAGTTTTTGATATTAGTTCCAGTAAATTTATTTATGACCCCTATATAGTTTAGACATTTCGATCTGTTTTGTTACAAAAGCCAAAAGGGTCAAACATTGTCACATGTTAACACCACATTACAGAAATGCTAACTCAACAATACTGGAAGGAATCAATAAGAATTTTTTGTAACAGAAGTTGATAAGGACCAAAAAGGGAAGTTTGAACTTTTTAGGTTCATCAAAAAGAGAGTTACAGGAATCAAAAGAAAATATTGGTATGATTGTAGCAATAAAAGGGATATTTAAGTGTAACACCATTCGTACATTATGTTTTCCTATTGTACAAAAGTTATTAGGTTCACCGGATGATGCGAGCCTAGAATTTCTCCGGAGTGATAATGCCAGAAGATACATTAGACAGCTTCCACAGTACCGGAAGCAAAAATTCTCCGCCAGATTCCCTAACATGTTGCCTGAGGCACTGGACCTGTTAGAGAAGATGCTTATATTTGATCCAAACAAACGCATTACAGGTATGCATTCTCATGGAATCTGAGTTCCAAGGCAGGTTTATAGTTTTCTTATGGATGGCCTCGTTTGTTTCATGTTTGTGAGGTATGTTCATTGTTTGCAGTTGATGAGGCACTATGTCACCCTTATCTTTCATCACTTCATAACATCAATGATGAGCCAGTCTGTCCCAGGCCATTCAGTTTTGATTTTGATCAGCCAACGTGCACTGAAGAGCACGTGAAGGAGCTCATTTGGAGGGAATCAGTGAAGTTCAATCCAGATCCACCCTGCCAGTAATTCTTTCTTAATTGTATAAATGTAAGAAGATGAACCTCTTTCACCTTAAATGTATTGCCTGTGCAACACCAAGACGATTTGCTAGGGACAAATTGAAGTTCTCTTTTCTTGTAATCTAGTCCTACACCAACGAGGGTACGCAAACAAATTTCTCATGGAAAATGGGTAATCGTTAGAAATCTTGTTGGATGTCACAGGCCTTTATAAGAGTAATAAAAATGCTGTGTTGTATTGTGCTCGCTCAAGTTTTCTTTTGGAGGTATTGGGAGCACACAGCCTCTCTTATTTCATCGCAACCATCTTTAAATTTCACTTTCCACTTTCAACGTTTGGATATGACACCGTTTGTTACATTGCAAGTCTAAGATGCATGACTTTCACGTATGGTGATTGGCGATTCTTCTTGTGAACTGTTTGACCGGTTGAGTGTGGCAAAGTGATATGTCAAAGTAACACTAAAGTAAAAGTTGCAAATCAACAAGTCTGCATAATGAAACTATCTGCCTAAGCAATAGCAATCAAAAAAATTATGTGCTCGTTGCTTTTACCTACGTATATTTTTCAGGGTTTACGCAAGAGGGAAAAAAATTAATTTCAAAACAAGATGACAAATACAAACATGTGTATTTATTATTGACTCATTTCTAAAATCATTGTCATTGTCCTTGTCCTTGTACAGAGTCTTCATAAGTACACAATGTTTTAAATACAATTTTTGAAGTATGACATTGTTTGCATTGAACTGAGCCATTCCTTTTATACTATCATAAATTCCTACTGTAAGTGCACGTTTGAACCTGGATATCTTCTATCGGCAAACTTTCCTCTGGGAAGGTACATGCTCCAATCTTCTCTTCTCCTTGTTCTGGCAACAGATTACATGGTGCAGGAGTGACATCGCTTGAAATCCCATCAATATCAGTGCAAGTCCATGGAACTTTTTTAGCCTTCTTTGCCATTTGAATGGTTACATTAGATATGCAGATTCCAGTAAAAGGGTCACCAGAGATTCCCTCCAACCTCGCAGCCATAGTGACATTCTCAGCAACCATATCACGATAGTTTATGTTCTGAATCACAGGAAGTGCATTAGGATCATACTTGTCATCAGCATGTGACCCGTAATTTCCTGTCATCCAAAATGCCCATTTCATGGTTTTCATGGTCATTCTTCTAACATATATGTCCTTAACATACCCTCCTCTTCCCACAGCAGTTTTGATTCTAACCCCTGATTCTGAATTGATGGCTACAATGTCCTCAGCCCTCACATCTTGGATCCCACCAGACATCTCACTCCCTAAAGCAATCACAGCACTGAATGGAGAAATACAAGTGAGTCTTCTGATTACAAGCTGCTTTGTTGGCATTCCATAAGCTATACCATACTCATCCCAACCACTCTTCACAGCCACACAGTCATCCCCGGACACAATATAACAGTCTTCAATTCTTGTGTTTGTGCAAGAGTCTGCACCAAAACCATAAACCTTAGCATGTTTGGCCAACGTTTAGGCAGTAGTAGAATCATGAACTGTTTTATTATCTAGAAGAAGATATGGAGACGTATTCTAACTTACCAGGGTTGATTCCATCTGTATTTGGAGATGTCACAGGAGCAAGAATTGTGACCCCTTGAACAACAACGTTGCTGCATTAAATTTCATATGTTAATTAGAAACAGGAAACATTATAGTAAATTAGAAACAGTTGTAAGGTCAATTATTAAAGATAATAGGTAAAGAAAAGAGTGAAAAAAAAAGACGAACCTGCTGTATACAGGATGAACATTCCACGATGGAGAGTTCACCAGAGTGAGATTGGATATCTGAACATTATCTGAGTACATGATTTCAATCAGGTAAGGCCTGGTATAATTGAGCTCCCCCTTGTGGAATTTTTGCCACCAGAGATCTCCTTGTCCATCCAATGTGCCATTGTTACCTATGAACAAGTTTTGATTCAGTAATTAAATGAAGTAAACTCTTAGTTGGACAAAATTTGTAATCTCAAAAGCATAACTTTTGTTACCTGTTATGATTACATCAGTGAGGTTGGTCCCAAAAATTAGGCTGCTAAACCTTCCACCTTGGGTGTCCCTCCCTCTACCGTAAGATGGCAAGGGATCAATCACTGGCCAGTCATTTTCATCCTAATACAACAGTTTCAAAACAAATATGATATCAATACACTTAAATTACATTAATTGAAGAATAACATAACATTAGCAAATTACTCTATTAGACCTGAGAGCCAAGAATCACGGCATCCTTGTGTAGGAATAAAGTGAAATGGCTGGTGAGATTGAAGCTGCCAGTTAACCATCTTCCTGGGGGAACATAAAGTTGAGACCCTCCACTTGATGCATACTGACTCAGATGATCTATGGCTGCCTGAAAGGCTCCGGTGTTCAAAGTTGTTCCATCACCAACACCCCCAAATTCTTCCAATGAGGCACTATAAGCTCTGCAGCTCATAGCACAATACTCAAAGTAGTCCAAAACTGGAGCTTTGCGGCCTTCCACTACAGCGACGTTTGGCAAAGCAACCAGAAGAACACATAATAACAACAAAGCATCCATGACCTGCCAAACTTCACATGTCAAATAATTCATATGCAACCCAAAATGTCGAAGTTGATGTTGTTTTACTCAACGCAAGGACATAAAGATAAGAGTATGATGGAGTGCTTCTTGTACCTGAATTCTTGAGGGGAGAACTGGTGCGGCGTTAAGCTATTATTATGTTTACATAGAAGACAATGTAGGTATATATATACGCATAATTATTATTCTGCATTATGTTTGCTTTCGTTTTGTGCTACCCCACATAATATATTTCTTATTCATCATGTGAATGTGATAACAAGGACGTGACTTGTAAGGCGATGTTTCCAAACGTAGCCCGTCAATTTCTTTTGGATTCAATTCATTCCATTAGATGGTCTGTGAGGGATAAAGTTTGAACAGAATTACTCATCCCAAAATATTACATTTTAGACGGAATTTGTCAAGTCGAAGCTTACACGAATCATTTCTGCCAAAAGTAAAACAGAGAAATAAATTAGATGTTTTCATTATTGAGTTGGAAAACTTATAATTCAGCATCTGATTGTGATATACCGAGGATTGAAGGAAATAATAAATTGGCGTGAGAATTTTGTATAGATGATATTTTCAGCTACACAGTTTGGAAGACACGATCCATTATCAGTGTTGAGTGCACTGCGTATGCATAATCCACATATTATGAGTTCCACCATCAATTTTTTAGGTTAATTTTTTGTATGTATCTTATAATGTGTGGTTGAGCTTGGCTAGTCCCCCACTTAATGCGAGGACAAAATATGATGCATATTGTTCCTTAAAAGTCTAAGTGGAGCACAAAAGAGTGGCGTAGGCAATAGACCATGTTGTATCGTGCATCAATTAGTGTCTTTTCTTCCACTGCATAAAAATATTCACACATGACTTATCTGCCACTATTCATCTGTGTTTCATGGGTGGACATTGCTACATTTGATACCCTCCACTGTTATCTTAATCCTTAATTTTTAAGAATGAAAAGTAGAAGTAAACTGAGTGTATAAATTAATGCAGTCTGGCACTGTTGGCTGAAAATGGTATTGGGTGGGAAATAGCATTCTTTTGTTGGGCGGGGGTCCCACATCGTCACGGAACTTTGTCGAACATGTCTGGATTACCTTCCATTGCCAATTTCGTGACTGCATTTCTAATCCCAGAAACAAGACGCTCACATGACACTCTTCCGTGACTGTGATGCCACTTCCACGTGGTCCAACTTCACAGCTCAAACTTCCTTTTCTTCACCCAAATTTTTTTTTGTCCATTTTCCTCATTAATATTATTATCAGAAGTTTTTCTAAAATAATTTTAGGTTATTATCCAACCACATTTCACCATACTAATATTATTTTTTAAATTTCATGTTCTCTGGATTCAGTGTCTTTTAGCTATATGATGAGGAAGGATCAAGTCTCCAAGAACAAAGTGGGTGGATGAGAACTACTCAAACATTTTAAAAAAACATTGACTTTTCCAACATGATTTTGCTAGAAAAACCTTTTAAACTTTCCTTTTTCTATGTTCTTTTTTTTTTTGGTGAAACTATTCAAACATAGCGTTATGCTAAAAAAAAATACAAAGATAATTAATGATTTAATATTATTGTTGCACCATAATCAAAGTTGAAAATGTAAAATTGGGGTCTGATTTTTGTGAAAGATGCATAACTACCTTGAACATAGTAATTGTTACACTCATGTCTAAGTTTGAACTTAAAGAGTTTCGTCTAACTATGAAAATAGTTTTCAGACATGATATTTTACTTTTAACAATATAGAACTATGATATTCAATTATTTTTACTCAATTTCTGAGACATTTTTAAAATCATTTTATTAACTTCTTTCATTATAGCTCTCATATTCTGTCTTATATTTCTCCATCTTTTTTCATAGCATGGATAGGAATAAATGTTTGAATGCACACAAGAATTGAAAAGTCTATAATTTGTCCTTGGAAATTTTACAAGTTGAGCAGTGGCAAAAATTTTTGTCATACAATGAAAACCTTTGGATATGATTTGCAGTTACAAAACTCAATATATGAAAACTACTATATATAATAAAATATCACCAAAGTAATGGTTTAGGTAACTTTAATAATAATAATAATAACTCATCTGAGTTTCTTTTCCGTATTTTAAAAATACAAAAATGTGAATTTCACTAATTCTTAAAACAATTTATATTTAATTTTGTTTCAATAGAAGAGAGGTAAAGAATTCTAAACAATTAGCAATTTTATACTTTTTTTTATTTATTTTCTCTTGCTGTATCTGTGCATATTGTTCTCTCTATTCAATTCTAAACAAGTCGTTTCAAACTCATGAGTAAACATTTTCATTGGAGATTCTCTTATATTTGTATTTATTTATTACTACTATTATTATAAGTCAAAAGGTTCTGTTGTTAAAAATTGTGAATGTCATGATACTAGGCTTCGCCCAGCAAAAAATATTAGCATAATTATTTTATTGCAATTCCGTTGGGTTTCAGCAACCCATGATTTCTAGGATATTTCTTCCTGCACCCCATATTTTCTTTCTGCACCTGGTCGCCTAATTGAAATGACCCAACTAACCTTTATTTTAAAAATATTAAAAACCCTAATACTAAAGTCACCTAACATAAGTCATGCCGCACCTCCATATAGTTTCTGTAGCTCTTTGGTGTGAGTGAGTTTGGAGGGGATTGGTTCCAGTGTGTAAGTGGGGATGGAACCAGTTTCATCATGGTGTGGGTGTGTGTTTGTTTATATATGTCACTGATGTAATTAGTTCCATACTTGATTGAATTGATTCATATATATATATATATATATATATATATAGTATTATTTATTTATTAGAATAATTATTTTTAAAATTTTACATTTAATAAATCGAGTATCAATAATATCTATAAAAAGAATAGAAGAATTTATCTTGAAGTGGTGGAAACATGTTAGTTCATTAGGAATAGATTGAGATTCATCACCTTTGTGAATTCATTGACCACAAATGTTTTTAATAAAACCAAATGAGACCAAAGCTTCAACAACAAATTTGAAAGATTTTTTTACTTATAAAAAGGTTCATCATCAAGAGAAATTTCAAAGTGATAGAAAAAAGTGATAATGAAGTGGGGATATGGTAAAAATATATTGTCTCTTAAGACTAATTAATCTCTTCCTCAGTTAATCTCCTCCTCAGTTAAGAATGCCCAACAAGAAATCTACCAATGATTTTAACATTCTCATTACAAAATATATATCTGGCGTCATGATTAAAATAGCCAATTTTTTAATTATATATCATATTTCCTTCAAAAGACATCATGAAAGTTGTTTATCCCTTAACAACAACCTTAAAGGAAGTCATGTCACTACCCATGATTTTTAATTTCAATTAAATGTCATGTAGTCTTCCCACGACTTTCATAATAAAATTCGTCTTATCCTTACATGATTTTTATTGGGTCAAGAATGTTCGCATATTGAGAAACATATCGGATTTGAATAAATGAAAGTTTGTTCATTTTTGTTGTTGTAGGTTATCTAATTAAATTAGCTAAATTCATATTAATGATGATCATGCATCTTATGTATTATCTATTTTTTAGTAGTTTTATGATTTTAATATTAAAAGACATATTGAAAGATGAAAGAAAAAAGAATTATTTAAACAATGGTTGATTTCGATTTCTAAAATTATTAGGTTAACATCTTTCATTTTATCCATATTTTTTAAACAAACCACCTTATCTCGGTTCACAATACTAAACTGAATGAATAATGTTATGTTGGAGTTGTTTAATACGGATAACATCCCATCCCATGCATTTAATTTCATCAAATCCACAATGTTATATCTACATTCATATTTTTTTTTTTGTTACATCTATTCAATCTTGTACAATACCTTATCCCAGTTAGTTATATATGCAAGTTGATTTTAGACACACAAAATTGGTTATTTTCTTAAATTTACGATGTAGAATTCAGGATGTATAGAATAGAAGAAGAAATAAGTAAGATAAAATTTGTAAATTAATTTGGCGGAGATGTTATTAGGTTAAGTGATAGTTGCTTGCTTAGTTCAGCTGTATGCGGAGGTGTCCAAATTCTGATCAAAGCCCACATCACCCAGTTTGTTAAGAGCTATAAATTACTTATGCTATAAAAATCAATGTTTGACCCCTTTGTATCCATGGAGCCGTGTGTTAGAAACAGAGCGAACTATTCTTTCGCCTTTTACTAAAGAATACCGTGTTTCTGACTCTTTATGCGGTATACATAATTTTTGAAAGAGTCTTATTAATTTAGGACTCTGTAAATGTAGATTAAAAATTGTACTATTTTTTTGTTTATACCTCTTACTGTAAAGGTTAAAGTTTATGATTTGGTGATAGTAATTGTCAGAATTCTTGAAAAATTTGTCTGTTGTGCAGCTGTTTTATTCAATACTATTTATTTACATTGAACAGATCTCTTTCTTTTTTTTAATGAATTCTTAACATTTTTAACCTATGTTTTGAGATAGAATTAATATATATATATATATATATATATAAGGATTAAAGGGCAGTTTTATGAAATGAACGACAATCAGTGCATAGATTAAAATTGAAAAAACAAATCTATATTTCTTTTCCAATTTGATTGAGTTTTTTTTAGATAAGTTGCATACTAGACAACTAATAACACACTCTTCAGGGTTTTAGATATACGCATGCAAAAGTATATAAAGTCATTCACCCTTTTGAATCTAAAATAGGAAACTCTTCCATCACAATAATAATATATAATATTAGTTAAAAAGAGAAAAATGAAAAACAAATTAGCTACTTTTTAATGCATACAGCAAAATCCTTGTCCATCCCTGCTTCACTCTAAGTAGCTATTTTGAATGCAGACGTCAGACCTTCAGCTGATGAGACTGAACAAATAATATAGAGTAATACCCAACTCTCATCCTTAATAGATTCAACAAGTAATTTATAACTGACATTGATATTTCATTACAAATTATAGTTACAGCATCATGACTGTATAATCAATTTTCCAATCATATATTATATTTCTTTCAAAAGATAAACTATGAAATTTGTTTATCTGACAACATCTTAAAAGAAGTCGGGTTCTCATCCTATGATTTTTAATTTTAATTGAACATCTTATAGTCATCTTACTGTTTTTCTATTGAAAGTCATTTTAGCCTTACGTAAGAAAGTCATATTGGGGTTTCAGTATTTCATACCACGTCGTTATTCTTACATGACTTCTCTATTTTTATAATAATTTTCAAATTTGTCTATTTTTATACTTTTCAAATCTGTCAAATTTTGTAAAAAAAAAAATCCAAATTTTCTTATTTACAAAAAACCAAACTTGATTGTTTATCTGTTAATACTTGCAGCCACAACAACAATGACTGATATGTAAAGTATAGAAGTCAAAGATATTGGATATATAAAGTATAAAAGTATAAAAGTTTGTTAATTTTTTGTTGTTGTAAATCATAGTTAGCTAAATTCATATCAATTCATTAGTTAGTAATACATGGTACTTTTATAAATATTCTCATATCTGATATCATAAAAATATATATTTAATCAATTATAATGGTACTTTTATAAATACTAAAAATGTCATGTAATCATTTCACAACTTCTCTATTGAAAGTCATCTTATCCTTACAACATTTCTATTATTAAGTTAGGAATTTGTTTCACGATTTCTTCGAACCATATCATCACCCCTTGTATGACTTATCTATTCTCGTAATAATTTTCAAATTTACTTATTTTTGTATTTTACTTTTCAAATTTGTCAAGTTTTCATAAAAAAAATCCCCAATTTTCTTACCTTCAAAGAATGAAACTTCATTATTTATATGTTAATGTTTACATCCACAACAACAAAAACGGGTATATAAAGTATAGAAACCCAAAAATATTGAATAAATTGCCTTGTCAACATGACTTACCTGAATTCTCATTTCTCCTAAAAATAATAACAATGAAGCATATACACATATAGGTTTGAAGAAATTTAATTTTTTGTTGTAGGTCATAGTTAAATTCATATCAATTCATTAATTAGTAATGCATGGTAATTTAACTTACATTATATTCCCATCCCCGAGAATATAAAAATATATATGGAGTCAATTACAATGATACTTTTATAAATATTGAAAATGATCAAACATACTACTTTTATATTGAAAATTACCTTTGAAATTATGTGATCCAAATGTATTAAGCTACACAATCCAAGTATTTAATAAAAAAAAAGTATTTAAATCATGTTTGACTTTAATTTCTAAATAATTTGAGACTATTGAATATAAAAGGAACAACTTTTATCTTATTCCTATTTGTTTGAAATAAACCACCCAAAAAGGATAAAACTTATCTCAGTTTGCTAAGCACTAAACTTAATGAATAATGTTGTGTTGGAGTTGTTTAGTCTGGATAACATCCCATGCATTTAATTTCATCAAATCCACAATGTTCTATCTACATTCATATTTTTTTTGTTACATCTATTCAATTTTGTATAATACCTTATCACAGTTAGTTATATATGCAAGTTGATTTTAGACACAAGAAAAATTGGTTATTCTCTTGAAGTTACCATGTAGAATTCAGGATGTATAAAATAGAAGAAATAAATAAGATAAAATTTGTACATTACTTTGCTGGAGATGTTATAAGGGTTAAGTGGTAGTTGCTTGCTTAGTTCAGCTGTATGCGGAGGTGTCCAAGTTCTGATCAAAGCCCACATCACCCAGTTTGTTAAGAGCTAATAAATTACTTATGCTATAAATATCAATGTTTGACACTTACGTAACTATGGAACCGTGTGTTAGAAACAGAGCGAACTATTCTTTCGCCTTTTACTAAAGAATACCGTGTTTCTGACACTTTATGCGGTATACATAATTTTTTGAAGAGTCTTATTAATTTAGGACTCTGTAATTGTAGTTTAAGATTTTTATACCACTATCATTTGAAGTAGTATTTCTTATGTATATATCTTTTATTGGAAAGGTTAAATGCTCTTGAAAAGAGTAGATAAGCGTAATATTATTTATCATTTTAGAAAGAACTTCAATTTTATTTTGAAGTTTATGTGATTTGGTGATAGTAACTGTCTGAACTCTTGAAAATTTATCTGTTGTGATATACAGTTGTTTTATTCAATACAATTTATTTAGATAGAACAGATCTCTTTCTTTTTTCAAGGAATTTCTTAACATTTTTAAAGTAATTATTGCAAAATATATTCTTGAAAAGTATAGTTTCTTTTAAACTGTAATGTGTTAAAATATTATACACATTGTTTATTTAAATTATGGTATTGCAATTTGTGTACTATATGGGGTGATAGATTAAAATTGAAAAAAAAAATCTATATTCCTTTTCCAATTTGATAGTGAATTTTTTTAGATAAGTTACAACTAAATAACACACTGTTCAGGTTTTAGATATACGCATGTAAAAGTATATAAAATCGTTTACCCTTTTGAACCTAAAATAGGAAACTCTTCCATCACAAATAATAATATATAATATTAGTTAAAAAGAGAAAAATGAACAACAACGTATCTACTTCTTAATGCATACATCGAAATCCTTGTACATCGTTCAGCCCTGCTTCAAGCTAAGTTTTTAATGCAGACCTCCAGCTGATGAGACCGAACAAATTATGGAGGCAATGAAATGAAAAACACTAACCACTATCTTGGATTTAATCTGTCCTCTTTTCAGAGATGATTTTGTGTTTCTGAACCTGTTCCTGCTGGGAACTTCTGAAACTGGAACATGCTGAGGAGGGTTCTTCTTCATGTCAAATGGATGGTATGATACTCAGCTAGTTGTGTTTCAAAAATGAGGATGCAGAAGAGTACAAGGTTCCAGAGTTTATATAGATCTCAAATTATCTTATTAGAATATAAAACTCTACTGCAGAATTTATGTTACAATAAACTTATCCATCTCTACTTGACATGAGTTTAATTTATGTTATAATATAAAAGTAACAAATAATAATTTGTCAACTAAATTAGTCAGCACTTAGAGCCTACAATAATTTCTCATTTGTTGGCTACATTGTTGATTTAACAGATAACACTATTATTTAGAGACAAATTGATGATTTACTAATCAAGAGATTGAATTTCAATATTTTTTGCATTTAAGCAGCAAATTTTACTTTAAGAGTGTTCATTGATAAAAATACTAAGGATGATTACATTTAACCTGACATAACTTTACAATTAATATATATTAGAATGTTATATTACTTGTCAAAGGTTTTGGTTTAAAATTTCCAATTTAAATTCAATGAATAAATATTTTCTAGATTTTTTGTTTATTTAATAGTATTGATGCAATAGTTTTGTTTTTTTAATTAACATATGTGCAAGTGGCGTTGAGGCTGAGTTTTAAACCATGGTGCTGGTTTCTGGTATGAGATTTGGTCATTACTTTTTTTTTCTTTATTCCTTTAATTTTGTTTGCATTCTTAATAGCAGCTGCAGCTAGCTGGGACTAAAGCATCAACTTGTGTATATATTCAGATATGTAAGTACTTTATATCATAAACACGTGATAAAGATAATTTTGCTGCCAGAGAATCAATTTATCTGCTAATTTTTCTCTCAGTTTCTCTTCGTTTATGTGATATCATTTGTTACATTTTCAATTCTCCCTTGGTATCTAGAAAATTATACATCAACGAGCATGGTTCAGTTCCCAGTTGTACAATCAGAATTTATTTGTCAGATGATGATGAAAAAGTAAAGAAAATTGCTGTATCATATAGGTGACATAATGGAATCAGAAAAGAGGAAAAGAAAATTAAGTCCTAACTAAATTGTTAGACTATGGAAGAGATAACACCACACAACAGTATAATAAGCCAAAAGAGCAGAAGGTAAAAGAATGAATGATATGGACATTCAAAAAATATTTATAATTTCATATAGAGTTACTCTTTGCCAAAATTTCTGAGACATAACATTCCAAGCTGTATATGCTATAAAGCATGTAAGGAGAAAATTCCTTTCAAGTTAAAACCCACTTGGATCTTTAGTCTTATAGAGAAATAGAGAAAACTAATGTAATGTTAACTAGCTCTCAAAACCATTAAACCAGAAACCAACTCACCCTATATACCTATATACCTATATACCTATAATGATATAATGCACTGGGTTTTGTTGTCCTACTTATCCAAACAAAGTTTTTTTATTTGACCAATCAGATTCAGATTCAGATTCATAAACAATGTGCTACTACCACTTGCTTGATATCAGATAGTACCCGAAAGAATTTGAAAACTGAGTTTAATCCCTCTTTCAATTGTTTATCCGCTTTCCTTCATTTGAAACCCATCAAACTCAACCAACTTAAGTATCTCTTTGTGGCTTATTTATTAGTCAAATTAAACCATAGACGAATTCCATATCAACTCGTACAATTCTTGAAACTGTTTGATTTAAAATGACAGCAATCATGTTGATACAAATGAACGTGCTTGGTCAATGGAGTAGAAAACATGTGACTGCGGATTAGTTGCAGGTAACTATTTTCGCTAGTCCATTTTAAAATGAGATATGGAGGAAGGTGAATGAGTTTAATAAGAAGGACATAGATTTGGAAAAGAAAAGAAAAAAAAATCATTTGTTATCTGCACCTTTCAATTTTGTGAACATGTTGCTTGAAAGTTGAAATACTATATGACAGAAAATCTCTGGAGCTCTGAGTGGTCACAGAAATAGGATTTGTCGGGTTTTAAGAAAGTGAAACCGTAGGCTGCCATATTTTACTGAATTCAAACTTAGTCATACATGGATCTGTTTATTTGTCCACCTTTGAAGTTAAAAAGTGAAGACACTTCTGTGAGGTGCAAGGTATATGAAAGTACTCTGAACCTTCTCTTTTAGAATCCATTCATGGAATCAGAATCGATAATTAGTATTAATCACTGACTCATTCGAATACACTGATCACTGTATACGAAAAAGTTGAAGTAAACGTGTGTTGCTACGATGAATGAGAGTACGACTAAGAGATACTCGTAGTCATAAACAAAACAAACTATTCTTTCTCTTTTAGTAAAAAATATGACACATCCACCAATTTTTGGAAGGATCTCTTTTGTTAAAAGGATCCTGCAATTAGTGTGAAATTTTTGTTTACTGTTTTGTAGTGATTCTGCTGTTAGTGTGAAACGTTTTGTTTCATTTTCTAGAAGTAAGTTTTATTTCTGTTTTGTCGAAAGGATCTGCTTTTGGAGAGTGAAAATTTTTATATTATTTAATAAGGTTTTAGACTGTATAAGTTGAATAATTAGTGAAATTGTGATTGTTGAAATAGTCTGACATCTGTAAATAAGAAATTTAATGCTTTCGAAAGCTGTGACTTGTGAAGTGTGTAGTTTATAGTCTTGAGTTTATGTTAAAGTGTGGATATAGTCTTTAGTCTTTATCAGTTATATATCTGTTATGGCTTAAACTTGATTATGACTATGCGATATTGGTTGATTAGACTTGAAGATATTGGAACCTTACGCCACAATGGTTGCCTAGCTTCAGCCAAACTGCAAGGTGCAAAAATGAAAGTTGCATGCATCTTGTTTCAAGGTAATAATTGTTCTACAACGTACATTTGAAGTCATAACTTACACTTTGTATAGCATAGTAGATTCTCTTGGAAATGTAAGTGTGAGTCCAAATCTCTCATTGGATAAAAATGAGAAATAAAACACTATATAAAGATGAAAGACCCATTAACTCACTGCCTTAAGGTTTTGGGTAGAGAGTAGTGTCAATCTTTTATATGGTTGGTCTTACATCTCATTGGTGTGCAAAGGTTTCCAAGTAAGCGTGTCCAAACGGATTTAGCTTGACCTTTCGGATGCCACTGTTCCTTGTGGTCTTTATTTTCCTCTATAGAAATTACAGACAACCACTCAGAGATCTCTGGTTACTTCTATTCAATTAGAATAGCCACAACAACACTCATTCATTTATTGAACGTGATTGTAATGCATCACTGTGCTAGTTTTGTGTTTGTATTATAAATTTAACGTGATTTCTACTTTTCTTATTAAAAATCATGTGAGATATTTGAAAGATCATGCAAGAAGTAAGATTTTGCCATCATATTATTCAAAATTTACCTAATGATTGGCACCATGTCTCTCATCTGGATCATCATGAAAATCATCTGCATCAGAATGCTCCTCATTATCACCAGCTACTCTAGGACAACCTGCAGGGAAGCCAATGCCATATTATCATCATATCAGTTAGCCTACATTAGTTTTTCCAAAGAAAAAAATGAAGTTCTTACAATAACAACAATAGAGTAAAAAACCAGCGAATCATAAGCTAAGTTAACCTTTGTGGCGCTTATAGCGGGTGTTGCACTGAGGGCAGCACTGGTTCCCTTCACTCCTCTCATACTCATAGCAGGGTTGACAAACGGGAAAACTACACACGTGGCAAGCCACAAAAAGCTTCCCATTTTCCCCATGTCCAATCTGATCACTACAAACTCGACACACTTTTGATGCAGATTGACGAGTAGGAGGTCGATGTTGTCATATCAGAACAAACATAGTAAACATCATGAGAAATAAGTGACTTTCTAAGGTTCATATTAACAAAACAAGTTATTTGCACCAAAGGGAGGAGTTCAATACCTGGCCTGAGTCACTTGGGAAATGGGAATGAGAAGCTGGCATGGAGTTCAATGCCATGGTGAATTTCTTGGAGAAGTGGGTTTTATAACTGAAGCAGTTTATGTGAATAATAATATTCATATGGAAGAGTAGTGTGTGTATCTACCAACCTGTGCGTTGGAGAGTGGTTGGTTTGAGTCTAAGAGACGTAAGGGAGCGATTGGTGAGAATGTATTTTGGTTTTGCTTCCTTGGACTCAGGAGGCTTCTTTTCTGTTCTGCTTCCAAATACATCAACATGAAACATATTGAAAGACTGATCATGCATATGCACACAACTACGCAAGTTTACATTTGTTAGTTGACAACGCCAAAAACAGAAAATGCACTTTGTAGGGGGAGGTGAAAAAGTGCAATGTCCACATGGAAGAACAGAGAGAGCAAGTCTTAGAAAACAATCAGTAACTTGTGACTAAGTCTAGTGTTCCATGTTATACATTTATGACCCTTTTTTTTCCTTCAAAGCCCGTTTTTCTCTTTAAAGCCCATTTCTTTTTCTTTCAAAGCCCAATTTCTTTTTCTTTCAAAGCCGAATTATAAGTGACAATGATTTTATACGTGTGAATATAAATTTAATAAAATTTATAGAATCCATATTTCTCTTTCCGGTCTTGAAGATCACAGTTTTGACTATCATGTTTGTTATACTGAATCCAGTATTTCCCTTTCATATTATATTATATATGCCAAATTAATAATTCTTACAATGGAAGAATATTCTTAGTAAACATTATACATCGGGTACAACTAGGAAGAACCAAATAAAAGTCTACCCTTCTCTTCCTTCTACATTTTACAAGCTCCTTTTTTTCTCCACAAAATTAAAAGCAAGAGACCATTTTCTCTCAACCCATCATTTAGTCAGTGTTGCATTGTTGACAGCAACGGTTGTAATCTGGAGTAAACACCCACTTATGCAAGCAGGATGAACAAATTGGCAGAACAAGGATTTTTCTGAATCGAAGTGCTTGGACCAAAGCTAAAGAAAGTTTTGTCATCTACCAAGGATCATAATGTTCCTACAGGGGACTCGTGTGCATGATCATCTACCAACCACAAGCCATAGTCACGAAACCGCTTTATTTTCTTCTCAAACCCAACGATATAGTTATTGTGAATGATAACATGCATGCCTTTAGTTTCCTTCACCCATGTCTTGTTCTTGAAATATAATCCGCCGGTGGGGAATGCTGCCTGTGGCAGCAGGTACATATCAACCTGAAATGGAAAAATTCATCATGAAAAGAACAATTTATACGATGTACATATTTTAAATGTTCTAAAAACTAAATTAATCCCACCATCTCCTTCTAGGTGGCCAATAAATCCATGATTTAAAATGGTTATATATCAGACTAGAGATCAAGCTTTAGAACAAAGAACCTTTGAAGGAGAACATTTGGAGACCAAAATGACAGATAAAAATAATGAAGCATTGAAACATAAGCCTTAAAAGTCAAAGTCACGTTTAAGATATGATTTACTCTGTAATGCCTGATAAACCACAGAGAACAATCAATAACCAAAAGGAAAACAGAATTTTTATAGTAAATTACAGTATAATCAACCAGTGCATTTATTTCTTTATTATTTTTATAGTAATATGCCACACAAATAATCCAACAAACGAAAAAAAAAACAGCATTTTTTTGAGGATAAGGTTACGTACTTCTAAGCCTCCACCGAACCCCATATTGGAAGGAGACCAAAGCCTAATTGGGCCATACTTATTGAAGTTTTAGATCTAGGGAATTTCAAAACATGGTCATGAATAGAAAATAGAAGTAGCACCTGGATAAGCAATAAGGTACAGACTAGATAGTGGACACCAATTAAACTGTCAAGTCACAAGAATAGACTTTCCACTTAAGTTTATAATAGCATGCACTTTGCTAATTTATCAGAATTAAACAAACTTTACTTATTACTGATTGGCCTTAAACCTATGCTCCATTATTAGAAACAAAAGATCCTGAATCCTGATTGACTATCCAAACAAGTTCCTACCATATATAAGTATAATTTGGGTCTACATAGGCTATATAGACTAGGAGGAAGTAAGAAAATACAAAAAACCTCTTTAGCAATCTTCATCAAAGCCCAGTTAAAAGCAGGCTGGTCATTAGATTTCACAGTTTTAGTCCACGGTTGAATCTGAAGTTCCTCAATCCACTTTTTCAAAACTAGCTTTGCTTCATTGGTAGGGCGGAGGAAAATCATGCAGCTACAAATGTAAGGACGGCCTTTTTTTCCTGGTGGTGGTAAATCGTGAGAATGGTTCAATGGTTTGATCTGATCTCAGAAAGAAATAAAAGATAAAGTCAATAGTACAAAAACAAAATGGATTTTCACACTAAAATTGCAAACATATTCAGACAGGGAAAATGATAAAAGAATAATAGACAATTTACTAGAATCATGCGAAAGCACCAAAGGATACATCAGCACAAACCCAAATGGATTACAATGGAATCTCCTTTGACATTATTTGATTACATTTATGATTATCTTCTTCAGTCATTCAGAGACAAGAAAATCCTCAACGGGTCAGACAAGGAAGATATTTATATCATTGAATTTCTGGATATTCATTTCAAGTACTATCATATATATTATGATGTTTTCTCTGCAAAATTGATTCATACATTCATTAAAAATGGGGTTTAAACCAAAAACAGACAACAGAAACAATGTTTATTCCAATTATCAATCATAACAAACATTATCACTCTATCTATACACTATTCATACGGCAATAACGATGAAGTGAAGGAAGGTATAGCATGATCAACCCAAGTCTTGTGTTAAAATTAAAAATTTTGGCGGTACAATATGGAATTACTAACTATGTATGAATAATAAGCAAAATCAATTTGGTTTTTGAAGAGTAATCCTGATGAAATATCTAGTAATAAATAATAATATCAACCATCACTTCAAAAACAATGTATTAACCCTTATGTCTGTCAATCTTGGATCAACCTTCACTTGTTGCATTAATCCAATATCTGACAATCTTGTAAAAGGTAAGTCAAGCATCATGTGTCATCAAATCAAACATAGTGGAACTATAAAAACCCCAGCACCAATTTTTCACAAAAATGACTTCCAATATGAATTTATATACATTGCTTGCTTTAACCTAGACAAGTAGTTTCCAACATTGATGTAACTCTTTCTTATTACAATAAATTAATTGAAATCAAGGCAGAAGGAAATGAACTTATAAGAGCACACTCACTGTAGTCATATCATCAGTAAAGTACACATCATGGTTCCCTACAAGATAAGGAAATGGATCAGCCAACCAAACCATATCAACATCATTGTACATCACACCATATCCAAGCTCCAAAATCTTCAGCAGATGTCTTGGCCTCCTGGCTGTAAAGTTGAAGAAACCCTATATGGCCACAAAAAAACGAGCAGAGATCAGAAAAACTAAGTGCCACAAAAAATTAATAAATAAAATCAACTTCTTATCATTGTTCAAGCACATTGCGTAGAAGTTGTGCTTGGAAGAACTTATTTACAACTTATTTGAAATTTAGAAAAGCTTATAAAAGTAAATGATACACTTTGATAAACTATTTTTGGGCAATGTCAATAAGCTCTTGAAGATAACTTATGAAAACAACTTATAACTTATATGAAACTAGTTTAGCCCTATTTTATCCCTGTTTAAACAAACTTCTTAAACTTAGAGATAAATAAAATAAGAAGACAAAATGAATTAAGCTTCTCCCATAAGTTTAAATTAACTCATGCATAAATTACTATATAGAGCTCTTTCACTTGGAAACACTAAACTTATTTTAACTTGTGTATAAACTAATTTTAAGTTATGAAAAAAGTTAATTCATTTTACCTTTTTTTATTTTCTTATCTTGTAAATGTTTATTGAAAGTTAATCCACACATCCACTTACTTACTCTTTGATTATACGAAGACCTTATAAACAAGTGCTTCCAAGGTAAACATTTTTAACTAGGATATATACCCAAACATACACTTCCTATTAGTAATGAAGGGTTGCCCCTTTAAAAATCAGATGTTCATGGTGACTTTCACCATATCATCTCTCACCCAATGTGTTGGGAACCAATGAGGTTAGCTGATAGGATGATGAGGGTGTTATTCATACCTTTTGAATTGCTTACGAGAGTTGTTGAGTGATAGATAGGATTTCTTTATCAAGAAACCTATCATTAGCATTGTACTTATACATTATAATTTGATCACGTCTTTATCTCTAAATGATGTGAGATCTCCAACAACCCCTCACATCGAACACCGGACAAGTCGATCATGAGGACTGGATATCTTCATCGTGAGAATAGAGAACACCCAATTGCAGATAACATAATAGACTCAACAATTTTCACTATAAAAGATTTTGCTTCTGTCTTATTAAAGTGAACTTTAAGCCTAAGTCTGTCTCATGAACCCTTTCTCTCCAATAGACTCACCTACCGGTTCTAGATTTGCACCTTAATCTAACATATAAGCAGCCTTTTATACAACCCCGCTCTAATGAAAGCTCCAGTAGTTAAAACTAAAGCACAAGAGCAGTGGGGGACTCCAAACCAAAAGAATAGTCCATTGGATGGAAAAGTCTGAAACGTTAAGTAACACACCATGTAGTTATTGTATTCAGAGTGAAACTCCTAACATTTCCTATTGTTATTACTGTATAAAGGAATCCAGTTAAATGCAGTGAGAAAGAAACCTGAGAGCCAAACTTATGGGCAGCTTCAGCATCAAGCACGGGAGGGATGAGAACAGCGTGTCCAGGCCAAAGATCATTGACCCGGTGGAGCGAGGCGTAGTCCTCAGCAATGACAAGGACCATATCTTGGCGATCCTGCATGGCGATACTAATCAACCAGTTGTTGAGGAAGGGCAGGTAGGGTTGGCTGACAATACAGACGATGACGGAGCCATTTTTGGCCACGAAGGAGAGAGCTTGTTCCAGTGTGTAGTGGTCCCATTTGGAAGCTGAGGTTGAAGTTAAAGTAAAGGAGAGAGCTTGGGGCATGCCGAGCCAGGGGCAGAAGACGCCCACTACGACCACGAGAGCGAGCAGGGCAAGGAGGGTGGTGGGGTCCAGAACGGAGGAGAAGGATCTCTTGGAATTGGTTGAAGATGAAGCTGAAACGGGAAATGGGTTGGAGAAAGGGTTCTGCAAAGTTCTCTGGTGGAGGAAGGAGGACATTGCTGATGGATGCAGAAACAAAGAAGATTGGGAATTTCTAAGAAGGGATATCTGATTCACTCCGGATCACAACCCTACTGATTCGACATCATTGTACATCACACCATATCCAAGCTCCAAAATCTTCAGCAGATGTTGATGGATGAGCAGCTCCGAGAAGTGACCGAAGTGTAAATCAAAGTTTAATCGGTGGAAATGTGTAGGACAGTTCAATCGGCGGAAAATGGGAAATGATGAGAGGAGAGGTGTTTAATCGGTCAAAATATGAAGAAATGGTGGGAAGAGGCTGTGATGAAGGAGAAACGAGAGTAACGAAGTGAAACTGTGATGAAAAACGACTTACAGTGAGGAGCTCTCTCTAGAGATCGTAGATGCAAGAAAAATGAGAGGCTATGGGTGGCTGAGACCTTGCGAGAGAGAAAGCTCCAAAAGTGAATGAGAGAAATGTTCTCATGCACGCGTGGCAACGAGAAAATGAAGAAGCTCCGCTCAATCAGCTATTGCGTGGCTGATGATGAATGGTGCGAGGAGCTGATGCACGGATTGGAGAAATGGTGATGTGATGTGACGAGAGAGAAACGACATACTTACCTTTGACGCGTGGACGTAACCCGAAGCTCTGATGATCATTTGATGGAAGACGCTTGAGGAGAACCCCTGTCGGAGCTGTGCGATTGCGATTTGGAATCCTCGAGGCTTCTCCGACTAAGAAAAGACGCAGCAAAATGATAGATAGCTCTAGATCGAGAGCTGACTCGAAAGAAACTTAAGGATAGATTTGAAACAGAGGGATGAACGATTCTAACCCGTGATTGAACTCAAGGAAACCCTAGAAAGCTATAGACACGAAAAAACGAACCCTAGAAGGTGAGAGAAACACTAAATGGACCGATTAATCGGTCAGAAATGGAGTTTGATTTTAAACGGTAGAAAAATGGTTTTAATCGACTAAATTTGAAGGAAAATGAGAAAAGAGGAAGGAAATCCTAAACTGTGACATCTTATTTCTCTCAGCATATATACGATCTTTCTCTGTTTGAGATTGAATAATTTTCAGAGAGTCATGATAACACTTAATATGAAATCTATATATTAATACACATACTACTTTAATCACCATTAATCTTCCTTTAATTAGTATACTGAACAAGTAATGCCTAAATTCGCTCAACCACCAAATCTGCTCACTCTCAATGAGTAGTGCCTAACAACATACTCGTTCAACCATCATATATGCTCGTTCAACGAGTAATGCTTGACAGCACACTTGTCCAACAACCAGAGAAATCCCTCAGTGAGAATACCACTAGAACTTACAGATTTAAATTCTCTTAAAAGTCACCTAAGAAGTATATTCTTACCTAGGGACTATAAAGTCATTGAACTCTTTAACTTTGGTCTTGTCCAACGAAATTTTTCTTGTCCAGCGAATCAATAGCTCATTGACTTTGACTTCACCGACGAGTATATGCTCACTTAGAGAGTCTACATAATTATGCAGATTTATGTCAATTTTTTAGCCTTGTAAAATAATTCTAACACTAATCACAAACGTCAAAATAACCAAGGATGAGATTATACTTAATTCACCTCAAATGCAATCCCAACCATGTAACATATCAGCATTTCAACATATTCAAAACTCCTAATTAAACTCAATAGGTCATAATTCATCAGACAACTCAATTTCACAAATCAACTATCGTACAAGCCTACAATAAGTAATTTTAAGTTGTCTATCAGTTAAAATCAATGTAATTAGTTTTCCTTACCTGATTAATGATCAAACAACTCAAAAAAATTCTAAAATAGCTCCAAACACATAAGAAACCCTATCTGTTCTTATGATCAAAAGAAATACGATCAAGACACACCATTAGGACCACAGATCAGTAGAGAGTTTTATAAAAGGCTAAGACCAAAAATATTTCCTTATAAAATGGAATTTTATGCTTTGTTAAATTAAAGACCAACCAAAATGTATCAATCTAGCCTTGTGTTGGGTTTATGGAGGAGGAGGTTCACTAGAGAGATACACTATCAATGAGATTTGAGCCCAATCAAATAAGGGATTGACACCACTCTCTATAAATCCAACAAGTAGTATTAGAGCCAGGTTAGGCTCAAATGAGTACAATGGTCCCTATATCGAAAGTCTTCCTAACAAAGACTTCCAAGTAAGCATATCCAATTAAAATAAACGGCAGTACAAAAAAAAGGTACTTGAATGTTATCGCTAGAGGAGGAGTGTACCAATGTGGAAAGGACTCACCCTTAAGGAGGAGAATTGTTGAGAATTCAAGTGAGTCGAAATCCCACATTGATAGAAATGAGAAAGTAGAGCAACATATAAGGTTGAAGATCCATTAACTCATTATCTTAAGGTTTTTGATAGAGAATGATATTAATCCCCATGTGATTAAGTTCATATCTAGTTGATGTTGTATTTTTCTAATAATATTTCAAATTTCCTTAGCTAAAATTCTAGAAATAGAGTAATATAGTTTAACCACAACGGACACATTTAAGAAAAATATTCTTAGGAGTAGTGTAGTGTATTTGTGCTCTAGTATTTTATTTGTTGATTTTTACGAAGAACTTACTTTTTCTTTTTACAATCTTACTCTGCTAGTGATTTATGAAGTTGGGCCTTAAAAGATGGTGGCAGATATTGACAATGGATGATGTTTAAGGTCACACAATAAAACCGATAAAGTCCACTACAATTGTTATTTCTTAATAAAAATATAAGACAAACTGTCATCGCGTAGCCCACTTGTTTGGTCATACATATTACACAGGTTTTGTCATTATTTTTCTGGAATTGCCAAGTTTAAGGTTTTAAATTTTGAAATGCTTTTAATTATTTTTTCAGGTAACCCACTGCCTTAAGACAAGTTTCACTACAATCAAAGTATTTAATTTGTTACTCCATAGCAACTCTACACAATAGAAGACAAGCCAATAGAACCCTGTACAATTGTTATTTTTTGCAAGAAAAAAACAAAAACAATTACATGAAGAAAGCAAAACCAAATTATTTTCACTTCGCCCACTTGTTTGGTCATATTTAGCCATTGTTTTCTGGAATTGCTAAGTTTAAGGTTTGGGTATCTAAGTCAAGTATCCCTTACCATGCCTTGTATATAATCAAGTCTTTATATAAGTTTAAGTTTAAGTCAAGTCTCCAGTTATATATAATCTTTTTAAAAATCATTTTAATTTTTTTTTTATGTTTATAGGTAAGTTGTTTACACGTTTCAATACATTTATAATTCAATATTAATAAAATGACATATTTAATACATAAAATAACATATTTAATACATAAAAATGTTAACTAAAATTTAAAAGATTTTATCTATTATCTTTTAAATTTAAATATTAAAATGTGACACAATTTGATACAGTAATGAATTTAAGTATTCTCTTTTTTGTACATATAAAATGAGCGAGTTTCCCAAAAGTATATAGTTTATCCATTATTTGTAACCTCATAAAAATAGAGAACAACATTATTTAAATAGGCAGAAAATAAATTGACGCATTAATTTTGAATTAGCGTGATGTGGTGAACGGAAAGCGCGTGGTTTTGTGTGAGAAAAATTCACACAAATGAAAACAAACCGTTTAAATGGCAGCACACGAGTTAAAAGAAAAAACAAAATATGAGAATACCTTTGTTTATTATTTGTTTCCTCCAACACGTGAGGATATGATCCAGCCTTTGGATTTACTGAATTGCATCTCCTCTGACATGTGGCCCTATGAGAGAAAAATCCAATGCATATGTTATAAAAACAATTTGTATTTATACATATGTATATGTGGATGGTACGTATGGTAATTGGGAGGGGTGAGAAAAGATAGTGGGTTTTATTGGCTTGTCTTCTACTCTGTAGATTTACTATGGAGTAACAAATTAAGTAGTGAAACATGTCTTAAGGCACTTGGTTACCTGAAAACATAGTTAAAACATAGCATTTCAAAATTTAAAATCATAAACTTGATAATTTTAAAAAAATAATGACAGAACCAGCTTAATATAAATGTGTGCTTTAATAGTGTTTTTGTTGATTAGTAGTTAAAATCATATTTCTGTTGTTTATATAAACATATAGAGTTTCTTGTGTATTTGGAAGTGTTTTAATATTTTTAGAGTTGTTTGGTCATTAATTAGGTAAAGAAAACTAATTACATTGATTTTAACTTATAGACAACTTTTAATTATTGATTGTAGACTTGTATGATAGTTGATTTGTGAAATTAAGTTAACTGGTGAATTATGACCTGTTGATTAAGATTATAAGTTTTGAATCATCTCTAGTGATTGTATGTTGAAATGTTGATGTGTTATATAGTTGAAATAATATTTGAAGAGAATTCAGTCCTTTAATTGTGTATAAGATGATGGTGAGTTATTTTGACATCTAAAATTAGTGTTAGGCTTATTTTAAAAGGATGGAATGACATTATTTAGAATTACACTGAAAATTATCACTGAAAATTACATATTTAAATTTTCTAAAAAGTCACCCAACAATAATATTCTCATCAAAAGATTGTCAAGTTAATGAATTCTTTGATTTTGATCTCATCTAACGATTACCAAGTTAGTAGTTCTTTGATTTTGACTTTTCTAAATGAGATTGTCCAACGAGTCTCTATATATAATTTAGTAAAATAGAATAGGCATAAAATAAATTGACGCAATAATATTGGATTAATGCCTAAACTGATGTGGTGAACGGAGAGTGCATGGTTCTGTCTGAGAAAAATTCACAATAATGAAAAAAAGTCCGTTTCAGATTTGCCTATAAATAAATGTCAGCAAACGAGTTAAAAAAAAAGACAAAATTCACACTAATGAACAAAAGCCCGTTTCAGATTTGCCTAAATGCCAGCACGCGAATTAAAAATAAAACAAAATTCACATTAATGAAAAAAAGCTCGTTCCAGATTTGCCTAAATGCTAGCACACGGGTTAAAAAAACAAAATATGAGAGACCATTGTTTATTTTCAGTTCTCTCCAACACATGAGGATATGATCCAGGCTTGGATTCGCTGAATTGAACTGCACCTTACAATTTTGTGATCATCTAACTCCTTGCTTGAAAGTTGAAATTCTAGAGGCGTCTTAAGTATGTCAGAAAATCTCTGGAGCTCTTTGAGTGGTCACAGAAATAGGATTTGTCGGGTTTTAAGAAAACGATTATGTTGAAGCCGTAGGCTGCCATATTTTACTGACTTCAAACTCAGTCATACCTGGATCTGTGTATTTTTCCACCTTTTTGAAGTTAAAAACTGAAGACAGTTCTATGAGGTGTAAGGTATATGAAAGTATTGTGAACCTTCTTTCTTAGAATCCATTCAGGGAATCAGAATCGATAATTAGTTTAATCACTGACTCATTCGAATACACTGATCACTGTATTGTACGAAAAAGTTCAAGTAGACGTGTATTGCTAAGATGAATGACAGTATACGATTAAGAGATAGTCGTAGTCATAAATCAAACTATTATTTCTCTTTTACTAAAGAACATGACACATTTGTGACATACACCAATTTTTGAAAGGATCTCTTTTGTTTAAAGGATCCTTCTATTAGTGTGAAATTTTTGTTTTACTGTTTAGTAGTGATTCTGCTGTTAGTGTGAAACGTTTTGTTTCATTTTCTACAAGTAAGCTTTATTTCTGTTTTCTCGAAAGGATCTGGTTTTAGAGTGAATTTTTTATATTATTTAATAAGGTTTTAGACTATATAAGTTGAATAATTTGTGAAATTGTGATTGTTGAAATAGTCTGACATCTGCAAATTAGAAATTTAATGCTTTTGAAAGCTGTGACTTGTGAAGTGTGTAGTTTAAAGTCTTGAGTTTAATGTTAAAGTGTGGATATAGTATTTAGTCTTTATCAGTTATATATCTGTTATAGCTTTTGGTATGAGCGGGGAAGACAAGGCATGGGAAGGGAGACTTGACTTAGATACTCAAACCTTAAGCTTAACAATTTCAGAAAACAATGGCTAAATATGACCAAACAAGTGGTTGAAGTGAATATAAATAATTTGGTTTTGCTTTCTTCGTGTAATTGATTTAGTTTTTTTATTGCAAAAAATAACAATTGTTATTTCATAAAAAAATAAGACAAATTATCTTACTTAGCGCTCACTTGTATGATCATATTATGCAGGTTGTTTGGTCATACAAATAGTTTTGTTATAATTAATTTTATTATTTTAAAATACACAATTTTTCTAAAACCTATGATTTTAGAGTTATCGAACTTCTTTCTAATAGTTTATATTTCAATTGATTTAAAGATCGAAGACCTCTAGAGTGATTGTTGAGGCGAACTCTTAACTTTTGTCCGACCAATTTCTTAAACAAAGTAAGTTTGTTTCATGTTCCTTTTTTTACTCTATTTTGTATTCCTTTACATGCGAATTATTTGGGATTGCATGTGATGTTTCAGTTTTCTATAAAACTTTCTATCCATTAATGGTTTTAACAGTGTGCCTTGAACGTGTTTCTATTGTTCATAGGAATAAATTGGGTTTCCTATGCGTTTGGAGGTAATTTAGGAATTTTAAAATGGTTTGGTCATCAATCGAGTAAAGAAAGCTAATTGCATTGATTTTAACTTATAGACAACTTATAATTACTTATTAAAGGCTTGTATGATAATTGGCTTGTGAAAATGAGTTTTTGATTAATCATGACCTGTTGACTTTAGTTAGGAGTTTTGAATTATTTTTAGCGATTGTATGTGAAAATGTAGATATGTTATATGGTTGAGATTGCATTTGAGGTGAATTAAGTCATTTGGTTGTTTTGGCATCTGGGATTAGTGTTAGACTTATTTTACAAGATTGGAATGAGTAAAATATACATAATTCTATTCTACAAAATTATGTAGACTCGCTGAACGATATATATTCGTTGGGTGAAGTCAAAGTGAGAGAACTACTAACTTGGTAATCACTGGAAGAGACCAAATTCAGTAGTTCACTAACTAGACAGTCACTAGACGAGAATACACTTGTTGGGCGACTTTTAAGAGAACTCAAATATGTAAGTTTTGTTGGTATTCTAGTTGAGCAAGCTATTTGGTCGTTGGATGAATGTGTTATCATGCACTACTCGTAGAGCGATCATATATGGTGGTTAAATGAGTGTGTTGTTAGGTATTACTCCCTAAGCGAACAAATCTAGTGGTTGAGTGAATATGTTGTCAAACACTACTCGTTGAGCGAATAAATCTTATGGCTGAGCAAAAATATCATAATTTTAACTAAATTCACACACACACACACACACACACACACACACACACACACATATATATATATATATATATATATATATATGTGTGTGTGTGTGTGTGTGTGTGTAATGATATATTTGATGTGTGTGATATTGTGAATGCTAAAATTGGTTTATAATATGATATGTGAATGGTTGATATTAATCCAATGATGATTAATGGTGGTTAAAGTAGTGTGTGTATTGATATATGGATTTTGTATTGGTAATTATCCTGACATTCTAATAACTATTCAATTTGAATTAGAGAAGGATAAGATATGTGGTGAGAAGAGTAAAAAGTCTTATTTTAAGATAAATGATTATATGTTTTATGATTTATTGATATGAATGTTTTTTGTACATAAAAATTTTATGATAAAGTTTATGTAGGACAAAAGTGATGCTGAAGCTTAAAATATATTATTTGATTTCAGTTTATATATATTTTTGAAAAACTTTATTTTGTTTATGAATTGGATGTAATTATTTCTTAATTGTATAGCATACTTTTATATATATATATATATATATATATATATATAAATCTAATTTAATATAATTTACAAAATCCGAAAAATATTTTTAACTGATGCACGAACAAAAATTAAGATTTAAATTGCCAAAACTATATATATACTAATAGAAAAGAAGGATTTTTTTTTTATAAAATAGTGCACAAATCATACTTGTCGGACTAACTTTATATTAAAGATTTGGATCAAATCTTTAAATGTATATTTGTTATTTCAATCGTATGTTTGGGAAAACAATTTATATTAGAGGATGTTTAGGAAAGATTAGGAGAAATTAATTATAAAATTTAGTTTCTATAAATGGAATATAAATATAATTTTAGTAATTGTATGTAAAGCTTATACTATTTAGGTTAAGGATTATTAATTTCTTACTATTAATTATAATTAAAATTATTAATATTAATATATCAAATAATGCTTATTAATAAAATTTGTATAATTAGGGTAATCTCCTTAATTATTTTAATGTCATTTATTCGTTTTATTCATTTATTCGCAAACAATCTGTTAAAAAAAATATACTGTGATTCTCTTCTTCTTTAGTACTTATCCTCTCTCCTTCCTTTAAAATACAATTAATCAGATATTACATAATTTCAAATGATAACAATAAACTTGGTCAAGTTTGATTTTGAACAAGACAAAGTCTAAAGAAAAAAAATCAACTATGCAAATTTTCCAATTTTTCGCGTTTTCTTCCATCACTAGTCATGGTCCGGACACTATGAGCTAAAAAAAATTAAAATTAAATATTGATAATTGAATTCAATTAGAATTATGAAATATTTTTAGTTATTGTTACATATTTGAAATTACAAATATTTTAAACAATATGGTAAAAAGTTATAATTTAATTCATTTCTATTATTGAGAATTTTCTTCTTTTTATTATGTGTACCAATAGTTAATTATGTTTTTAGTTATTTGATTTTGTAATAAAATTAAATATTTTTCTTTTAAATTTTAATACATTTTAATTTTTAAACTTTGACATAAATTTTTTTATTAACTGCATTTAAAAAAAATTGACATGCAACATATATTTTATATTAATACTTTAATTATTTACACATTTAATTTATCCTTATGTTTTAATATATTTTGATTTTTAAACTTTGAAAATAATTACTATAATTTTTTTACCTCAATTACATTAATTTTTTTTATATATCAAATATATTTTATGTCAATAAGTAAGTTATTTACATATTTTAATACATTCTAACTTTAATATTAATATAAAAAAACAAGTTTAATACATAAAAGAATTTAAAAGATTTTTTCTATTTTCTTAAAATTTAAATATTAAAATGTGTGAGATAGAGTAATGAATTTAAGTAGTCACTTTTTATTCTACATAGAAAAAAGGGAGTTTCCCAAAAATATATAGGCAGAAAATAAATTGACACAATAATATTGAATTAATGGCTAACGTGGTGAACGGAAAGCGCGTAGTTCTGTCTGAGAAAAATTCACACCAATAAAAAAAAGCCCGTTTCAGATTTTCCTAAATGACAGCACACGAGTTAAAAAAAAAAAAAAAAAAAACATGAGAGGACCATTGTAAATTCTCTGTTCCCTCCAACACGCAATAATGTGATGATATGGCCAGCCCTTGGATTCACTGAATTGACCTGCATTTCCCTGACATGTGGGCCCTACTACAAAAAAAAAATAGTATTTATACGTATGTATATGTGTATGGTATGTATGGTAATTGGAAGGGGTGAGAAAAGGTGATTGGCAGTAGCACCATGCTCCATGATTCTTTTGCTCTTCCTCTTTAAGATCAAACTCTGGGCTTTTTTGTTATTTGTTTGTGGGCTTTGAAGGCCCTCTGTTGTTCCTCCCCGAATCTGAATTTCTGAAGCATCTGCGATGGGTGAGAAAGAGTCGGAGAAAGTAGTTTGGGAACCAATGAGAACCTCTGCTGCCACTCTCATTGCACCAACTGCACATCACCGAACCACACCAAAGCTTTTAGTCATTCTCGTCCTCTTTGTCTCCGTCACCTACGTCGTCTACACGCTCAAGCTCGTCGCAACCTCACACGCATGCGGCCACGTTTCATTCCCCACCGCCACCTTCTCCAAAACCGTTCCCGCCGGCAATGCCTCCGCTACCGTCACCGTCCCAGCCATACCCTCCGTTCTCCGACGGGAGTCCCGCGAAACGAACTCCGACGACCGGACGGACCTCCGCCACGTGGTGTTCGGAATCGCCGCGTCGGCGAAGCTCTGGGAACAGAGGAAGAACTACATCAAGCTCTGGTATCGCCCACGGGAGATGCGCGGCGTGGTGTGGCTCGACGAGAAGGTGAAATTGAGGGAGGATAGGGATGCGCTTCCGCCGATTAGAATCTCCGGCGACACCGAGAGGTTCCGTTACACCAACAAGCAGGGGCACCGGTCCGCCATCAGGATCTCGCGGATCGTGGCGGAGACGCTGAAGCTGGGGATGAAGGATGTGCGGTGGTTCGTGATGGGCGACGACGACACCGTTTTCGTGACCGAAAACCTAATTAGCATTCTGAGGAAATACGACCACAATCAGTTCTACTACATTGGGAGTTTATCGGAGAGTCACTTGCAGAACATTTTCTTCTCTTACAACATGGCTTACGGTGGAGGAGGTTTTGCAATTAGTTATCCTCTCGCTAAGGCTCTGTACAAAATGCAGGATCGCTGCATTCAGCGTTACCCGGGTCTCTATGGTTCTGACGATAGAATGCAAGCGTGTATGGCCGAACTCGGTGTTCCACTCACAAAGGAAATCGGTTTTCACCAGGTTCGTAACTCGCTCACACTCACTATTTTTTCAAACTCACTCATTGTTTCTGTTAATGGTAATTATTATTTGCAATCAATGTTTTATTTATTTATCGTTATTTTTTATTTTGTTACTGTCGCTGTCTTATCAATTTTTGTCGGCATTGGTTGGGTTTGTTGGGAGTGGGGACTGGTTTCTCATTTCTGCTTTTTATGCTTAATTTCCCGTAATCTCAATTTCCTATGTGATTATGCAATCCATTGCTTATATTAATTATGGATTAAATGAAAACTGTGGTCGTCCTCAGAATTGGTGACTGGGGATGGTTCTAGTTTACTTGCGGGTATTCTGGACCCGAGTTGGGATGGAAGTGCTGACTTTGCTTGTCGGTGTGGAATCGCATTAATTTTTATTTTTATTTTCTTTTTATATATGTGCTTTCTTGCCAGAATTTGACTCCAGTTCAATTCTGTCTACTGGATTTTAATTATCTGCGTTGGCTTGCGGGTGATTTACGCCTCCCAATAACTTTTTATTCGGCTAATAAGTTTTTGTCATCCTCACATATTTATAAGAATATAGCATAGTGTATTAAACAAGGCCATTTTTTAAATGATTTGATTGGTTGTGACTGGAATACAAGCTGACGTAAACTTTGGAGACCTGAAATAGGTGCACTTCATAATTACGACTGGGGCCATTTAGGGAGAAGGAATTAAGAAAATTAACAGAACAAGATTAAGGGTTTTGAAATTTGACAGGACTAAAATATACTTGTATAAATTATTAGCTTGTGCAAGTTCATGAAAATAAAAAGCGTGGCTAGATTAGATTGTCTGGAGGGTGGGCGGTGGAAAACATGGTTCTTCTGCCATTTCTTTTGGTTTAGACAATTTGACTTTAAGCAGAAGATTTACGACTAGGAGAGCTCTATTCTATATGCGGTAGAAATTTAGGCACTAAAGATTTTGACTAAAAAGCAAACCAAGTTTTGAGTTGCTGTCAAAGTTCGGAGACAATTAAGAGTTTTGAGTTGTTGTCAAAGTTGTCGAGACAATTGGGAGTTTCTAGTTGTTGCCAAAGTGGCGGAGACAATTAGGCTAAGGGTATAAGCTTTTTCTCCTAATACTGCACTTTAAAGAGTAGAGACAGTTGCTTTAAATTCATTGAATTTTCCGTAGTTTTTCTTCCTAGGTGATTTTAATGGGTTTTGCTTTACTTAACGGCATGTGTTAATGAAATAGAAACATTTATCACTATGTATTAAACTATTCCAATCGCTCCAAAAAGAAAAACATTAAACATGGTTTACTCAAAATTTTCAAAACATGGATACTTTGATCATTCACAATGAACTCTAGCATTTCATGATTTTCATTGCGTTGAACAAAATGGCAAAGTCATATGATTGATGACAGCTGCTATGAATATGGACAAGGAATTGGTTTGTAGTCTTGCAAGTGTATACGTTCTTATAACATCCATGCTGATTGCCGCTGATTTATTGGAACAGTATGATGTGTATGGAAACCTGTTTGGCCTTCTGGCATCTCATCCCGTGACTCCATTGGTGTCACTGCACCACCTTGATGTGGTTGAGCCAATCTTCCCCAACGTGACCCGACTGGAAGCCCTTCAACGGCTCACTATACCAATGAAGATTGACTCGCCAGGGCTCATGCAGCAATCCATCTGCTACGACAAATCAAAAGGCTGGACTATTTCCGTTTCGTGGGGTTTCGCTGTTCAGATATTTCGTGGTGTATTTTCACCACGTGAGATAGAAATGCCTTCGAGAACATTCTTGAATTGGTATCGAAGAGCAGATTACACTGCATATGCATTCAACACCCGTCCAGTTAGCCGAAATCCATGCCAGAAGCCTTTTGTATTTTACTTTTCCAACGCAAGATACAGCTCTGCGATGGAACAAACAGTGAGTGAATATGAAAGGCACCTTGAACCTCACCCGGAATGCAGGTGGAAGATGGATGATCCTGCTGCTCTTGACAAGGTGAAGGTATACAAGAAGCCAGATCCGAATCTGTGGAGTAGAGTAAGTTCTTCTCTGACTCTCCTAAGTTAGATATTATACTTCTGCCGACAGATGAGGGTGATTTTAAAGTTTTTTTAACCAACAAAATTAATTCATAATGTTAGATTTGGCTTATTAAGTAATTGATTTGGGTTTGTTTTAATATAGGCTCCGAGGAGAAACTGTTGCAGAGTGAGGAGGTCAAAGGAAAAAGAAAAGATGGTGATAGATGTGGGTATGTGCAGAGATGGTGAGGTAAGCGAGACATAATGGTGATGTTAATGATAGTTATAAATTAAATTAGGGAGGAGGGATTCTCGTGGAGTTTCTTAAAAAGCTTATTTCTTTATTTATTGGGTAGCTCACTCTCATTTGATAATTTTTTGTAATTTTTCCCTGGATTCACTGAAAAGGGGTGAGATTTGGGAAAGGTCAATCACAATGTACAAAGAGATTTGTCCTTTAATTAACAAAAAATGTAGAGGGGGTCACACAAGGAGAAGTGTAATAAAACTTGTAATTTACTTGCCATTCAAGAAAATCATTAGATGCGTGCTTATTCTGCCACTCTACTATGCTTTATTTGTCCTGTCGTGTTTACTTTTTCATAAATAAAAAATAGTATGCAAATAATAAATAATTGACTTTTCCAATTTCTCTCTCTCTCTCTCTCTCTCGTATATCTCCATATACGAGTATCTGATTCTGCATTAGGACTACAGGAATACGAATTACTAAAATAAGATGTTAACAAATCTATTTGCCTTGCCCCCTACGTTGTGCTGTCTTCTGTAATCCAGCTGTTGAATCACATGATGAATCTAAATAGTGTATTATCAATGTCTAGGAATCTTTCAGAGGTAGAGACTCTGTTTATTCAGTGTAATTAATTTTGATAGAATTATTTTATATTATTGAAATAATTCTATCAAATCAAAACTCAATGACATGTATTAAATTAATAATAATTATTTTTATTAGAACGTGTATTTGTGTATGAAAACAAGAAAAGGCATAATGAGATATAGATACTAGTACATTTTATTTAAACCAAAGGCTCAGCTCCACAAGTCGCTCTCTACCAAAATTTATGAATACATAAATGCCAAAACAATCATGAAGCTTGAAGGACTAAAAGTTGTCTCTAGTGGAACCCACCTCTGCCCCTCACCTTTGAGCTGTCTCTAATACTTCTCACTGCAATCATTCACTTTTTTTTTTTTTTTCAAAATTAGTGTTTAGAATTATTTCTGAATTCTGCCGGATTTAAATGGTTTCTGTTATCTTAAACAAATGAAAGTATAGTTTAACGAATACTATTTTCAAATACAAAGGCAAAATCACCTTTACTTAAAAATTGGTTTAAAAAGGAAACTTTTCCCCTTTGACTCCATAGCCGTTTTTTCTTTTTTACATCAATATCTAAACTCGGTTGTTATCTGATTTTAGTAGCTTTTCCTTTAATAATGGAATCAGCCATACCCCACTTTAAAACCACCCAAAATGATAGTTATTTTTCAACCATATACTATTAGTGCTAACTCATGCTTTAATTTATTTCTTTAACCATATGTCCACATTTCCCTTACACAAAAAGAAATCTATTTCAAACCACTAACTGTTGTACATCACTATAAGCCCACTTCAAAACATCATTCTAAGCCCACTTTAAAGGTTCCTAAAACTTTAGTGCATATGTAGGCCCATTACATATAGGTTTGGGAAGCCCTTCAAGAGGATAGTGTCTATCCATTTTAATAAGTAAATCATATCTACTTTTTAAGTAAGTAATTATATTAAAAAATTATTTTGAGTTTAAAATAAATTAACTCTTTGTTAACATTATTGAATCTGTCCCAATTTTAGTAAGGAACTGGCATTGGTCACGTACAGATATGACCAATATACACTGTTACTTTGATTATTGATTTTCTTTCCTTCGAAAAACTTTCTTTGTTTCTTTCATTACAAAGATTTTTATTTTATGACTCAAAATGTTTGATATTCGCATACTTATCACAATACTAATTATACATTTTTATTCTTTATTGTATTTTAGGTAATCTTAATTTTAGTAAATCAAATTAACTTTTAAGAAATATGCTTAGTTATTTTTATTAATTTTTCATATTTTAATTTATTGTTTATATGAGAAATTCTGATTTCCTCAATTTTAAGTGTTTAATTCCATAAAACAATTATAAATTATTTGGTATAATAAAGAGTTTAAGATTTATTTTACAACAAAATTTTTCACTTATCACTCAAAAGTTAGACTTATTGATGTCCACGAGATTTACTTAAATATCAAATTATTCTTATCACAACTTAATTACATTTTTTTTTCATCTGATTTCATCCAAATGAGATATTACATTTCAAAAAATGTAACCTTCAATCTCATTTAATCAAATTGTTTTTTAAAATAAACATTTATTTAGTTTTATTTTTTTAGTATTTATATTTATTATTTGTTATTTAATATTTATTATACAACTCATCTTAAAACTATTTTTCCTTTTTAATATAATTATTGCTTTAATTGTGTCTTCTTTACTTAGAATTATGTTTTTTCTTAACATTGTTTCACTAAGAGATGAAAAATAAAATATATTTTTGAAATATAATTATTGAAAATTTAGTTTTTCTTTTATATCATATTTTTGAAATGATGTGTTATAATATTTTGGTACATTAAAGAGTGAAAAAGTAAATATGAGGAAGGTCTAACCATACCTACCTATGGGAACAAAAACATAGTTGGTATTACTGTTAGATGTTGGTGTAATCATGGACCACTTTGTAGGAGATCATGCTCCTTTCTAAACAATTCACTCTTATTTTATTTACTTTAAGCATATTAATATATATTTACTTTAAGTATACTGCAATATAAATTAATATATCATTATGATTATTAATTATTACCATATTCAACTAAATTAATTAATGTCATTAATTAAATAATAATAATGATATATATTATTAATTGTTTTCATATTTAAAATATAATAATGTACATTATTAATAATATACTTTAACATAAATTATTTTTATTAATAAAAGTATTGCTACGTTTAGTTATATATTTAGTAATTTCATTAATTGAGATGATAATGATAAACATTTATTGTATTACTGTTTGAAAACAACCATAACCACCCACTTTTCTGCCTCGATCAACCCGTAAACGCATGAAACTAACACAGGCTAAATGTATTATTTAAGTTACCATTAATTAAAATAATAATGATATATTAATACTTATTATCGTATTTAAGATATCCAATATTAATTTATTAATTATACAATTCAATATAAAATTATTTTTATTAATTTTATTTAACTATTATCATCTTTAACTATACTATTTTCAATATGCCTAATCAAATAATACTAACGAAACTATTATATTATTGATTGATATGTAAATTTACTATAATTTTAAAAAATACATTTAATTCTAAAATAATATATACTAATCTATAATATACTATTATTTAAATATAAGTAATGTAATATATTAACTAGAATACATTTATATAACAATATGTTAATAACATATAGATTACATTAATATTAAATAAGTTATTGATATTATCAAATTTAAGCTTCATAATAGAAGTATTCATTATTGATTCCAATTTCTATTCATGTTTATATTTATCCATCTTCTACTTTCTCTTATAAACCCTCATCAAATTAACTACATTGAACTTAAAAAGAAATCCAATCATTTTAAACATTTGATTTATTTTTTGTAAAATAAATAAAAATATGTAAGGTATTAACGGTAATATTTTATTTACATACATAATTATTTTGCTTTTAAAAAATTTCTTTAACGCATAAATAATTGCCAATCAAACCTACACACTTATTACCCAATCACATTATGAGAGAAGAATTATATTTGAGGTTTTAATTTACATTATTTATTTAGAATTTTTTTTATGATATGTAAAGTTTATCTATTTCTCGTAATGAATTTGGTGTGATTTTTCCTATTTTATATTTTATTTTTTAATAAAATTTTATATAATTATAAATGAATGACAAATTTTAAAGTGTGGTCATAACTTATATTAACAAAACTTTGTTTAAATTTGAGGTTTTAATAAGATAAAAAAACATTAAAAGAATAAAAAATATAAAGGATTGGTAGCATTTACCATCTAAAAATCTATAACGAACTAGTTTAGTTAGGAAAAAGAAAGAGAGAGATAGATTTTAATAGAATAATAAATATCTGAGTAGAAGTATTGCGTAGGATAAATGTTTGTTGACACAAACCATCATCAAGCATTTTGAAAACAAGAAAAAAACATATTCATTCATCACTCCTAATTTTTTACTTTTTAACTATTTTGGCTGCCTTAATACGTAACCATACTTGCTTTTTTTATATGTAATATAAATACAGATAATTCCATACATAAAAATAAATTTAATTGTTACCAATTCTATTATTCGTAAGATATATTTTTAAAAATATTTATGAATATTTTAAAAAAATATTTATAAATTTTTAAAATAAAACTATGTAAAATTATATAACATATTTTGTCTATTATTAAGATTTTGAGATTTATCGATAAAATTTATTAACAAAGTGTCGACAAAATATGTACATTGATAGTATGCAATTTGTTTTAGTGATATATCATTATCCAACAAGTTAAATATAAATTTAAATAATGGTCTCATTATTTACAAAATTGCTCCCATTTGTAGAACTCATGAAAAAATATATTTCAACGCAAAAAAAAAAATAAAAAATTTCTTGCCACAGTGAAATTGTTATACATAATGATCAAGGTAATTTATAAAAAAAAAATCCATTTATTTTCTTATAAATTATATATATATATATATATATATATATATATATATATATATATATATATATATATATATATTATAATATCCTTTTACTTTCTATCTCTTATCTTTACACTTTATTTCGCTTTAACTATACAATATTTGTTCACTTTATCTCTTTTCAAGTTTTTTCGTTTTTCTTTCTACACTTTTTGCCACTACCAAATAAAGTTAGCCTTTGTTTATTTTATTTTCCTTGTCTAACAACCAATCTATTCTTAGAGTCATAGAGGTTAGTAGTCATGAAAGATAAGTAGTGATATAATGGATCCACTTCACACAAATTTTGTTGTGTAAGAATACAATCTTTACAATGAATTTAATTAATTTTGTTCAATGTTTCACGTCAAAAATAAGATGACTTTATATTTTATAAATCGATTTTACAAAAATAAATTAAACTTAAATGAAATTTATTCATTTGTTGAAAGTTTCACATGAAAAATAAGATATATTTATATTTTATAAAAATAAATTAAACTTAAAATTTATTTTTTAATGTGATATTATAATCATAACAAAATGTGTTCAAAGTTTCACATTTATTAATTAATGATAAGTTTGAGATTTGATTTTAATTATAAAAATAAGCCATATTAAAACTTATTTAAATAAAGTAAACATTAGTTGAATTTTAATCAATTATGACAATTAATGATGAGATAATATGATATGAAAAAAAAAATTTAACAATTTTTTATAATTTTTTAACAACACATATTTAGTGGCATGTGATTGATCTGTTTTAAATATTTTTTTAAAAATAAATTCAAACAGACCAATAAAATGATGACACGTGTCCTATTGTAAAAAAGTTGTTAAAAAAAATGATTAAGATATTAGGATATAGATGTTAATATTTTGTTCTAGTTTTGAAAATGGATAATGATACTTAGACAATATTTTTTTGACAATTGATTGGTCCAAAATTACTCCACAATCAATAATAATAATCATAAATACTACCATGAATCAATCAGTAGATGATGTTCAAATATTATAAAAAATATTGTCTAAATATCATTGTCCCTTGAAAATAGCCGTGGTTTGTTACTTGGTTCAGGAATCTATATACATCTCTTTCTTTCAATACAGAACTATGTTGAAATACTGACTAGGTCTAAGTTACTTTATAAATAAAAGAAAGTGTTTGAGTGAATGTAATTTAATGTATAAGCATTTTAAAAATTCTAAAATTCAGAAATTTCTTCATTCAAACATAAGCGTCAATGTTCAAATGCTTGAGGGAGGGATTAACATGACAAGAACAACCTATTTTACATATTCTGCTATTGAGCAGTATAGGAAAAAGCGACAATTTCATCCATAATTAGATGTAACTCTTAATTAGATAACCACTTCTTATTGAATAACCTAAGATGATCGAACAAATTCGCCTACAATTGCTCCTCACTGACCAAATAGATGCTATTATCATCCAACCACCAAAAGAATCTCTTGGCAAATCTCAACTACTGCAGATTTTGGTTGCCTTTTTAATTCTATATAATTGCATCCTGAAAACAATTCGAACAAGATTTCTCACTGTAATAGTGATTATTATAGAAATCAACCCAAACTATGCGACAACTGAGTCTTGATCCGATGAAATGTGGAGAACATTTTCTAACTTTGACGAACAATATAAGAGAGAACACATTCAATATTTGTGATTTGAAATAGGGAGATTCAAGTTTGAGAAATTTACGTTGCATGCAAAATAGTAAGGAGTATATTGTCATATGCGATCATGTTTAAATTAATTGTCTTTGAGTCAATTATTTTTATCATTCTCATATTCTTCTCAAGCAAATCCATCCATGGATATAGTGTTTATGTTCTAAAGAATAAAATGGTTTTTTCTTATACAGTGAGAAAAAATATTGTTGAAAATCAACACGAACATAAGACATGGTAAAACACAGAAAAGTGAGTAAAATCAGAGAGAAAAACAGCATTTTATCCTGCAATTACAGAGTAAAGCAAGAAAAGTGAAATACTCCACCACTGCTACTGGCAACTCTCTGCAATCCATAGTAATGGGAATTTGTTATATAGCACAATAACGTATTGAAATGCTATTAAAAAAAAACTTATCGATTAATGGTGTACTCATTCGTGTTCAAAATAATTTGATGACTAGAGATTAAAACTTATGTATTTACACAAGAAAGAGATATTAATGTTAGTGGTAGTTTTAAAAAGTAAATTTAGAACAAATTTTATAAATTTTTTATCATAAATAAATTAGAAAAAGAGATGTTTTAACAAAATAAAAGTAAGAATATTTATAAAGCTTGAAGTGAAAAGTTAATTTATTTGGAAGTTATAAGATGTGCATCTTCGAGGATTATGGACTATAAAAGAGTAAATTTAGAATAGAATAGAGATGTGCATTATGATGGCCTAAAAAAAGATCCAATAATGAAGGAAATTAAATAAGCAGGAGGGTGATGAAACTTTTAACACAAGTTGCAGTGATTATAAAGAGCGTGCATGATGATGATGATGATCTTAAAAAACCCTAGCTAGTGCCTCCAACACTGTTTTAAAGATATAATTTTAATGGCGAAAAAGAAGGGGCACCGTTCAACCAATCATAAAACAGATATATCATAAAGCAACCAATTCTTATTGGCACCATAACTTATACTACGTCTTCCATCAAATTAACAAGGGACCACAACACCTCCAAATTATCTTTCTTATTTTTCCACCTCTTCTTCTTCGCATCCAACCAAAACTCTAAAGCCAAAATCATTCATTGTCCTTTTACAATATTCCTTTCTTTTCTGAATTAAATTACAAATATCTCCATTCCCAAAAAACAATTTATTTTCCACTTCAACCATCGGAACCCCATCAACACAACACTTCATAAAAACAACCTTACTTTCCAGTAACACACTAACTAATTTTACAAAATTATTTATTCCAACAACAAAATAAAATAATAATAATAATATAATGTTGAAGATTCAAATTCCAAAATAGATGAGGCATGCGCATGATCAATACCTGTTGAAAAGTTTACATTATCTAACTACAAGTGTAGTGTAGCTGAAATTCTATATTATGGAAACATTAATATATATAATTAACTATGTACTATATATATATAAAAGCTAATTTAACTAAAACTGAAAACTAATCCTTCTACTTTAACTAATTTTTCACGAAAACTAGAACATATATATACTTAGCTGACATCTAAATTCACGTCCTCCATGATCGAATTAAGAGTATATAATATGATTAATGATATCATACCAAATCATGGAGCAATTGTGTCCCCATGAGATTCCTATACGGCATGTTTTGTCCTTCGCCGTCCAAAAGAGAGTACTCAACTGTTTGACACTCTTCTATCTGGTCCCGTGGGTAGAACATCGAGCTTTGAGTCGCTGGCGGGAACGCTAAACTCACCCCGCTTTCACCCTGCTGCTGTAACCCTAGCGTCAACGACACGCCCCCACCGCCACCCTGGAACCTCTCGTTCCCGCTGTCACCATCGTAACCAACCACGCCGGAGGAGTGCTGCGCGTATGACGAAAAGTCAAGCTCCACCGACCCGAACGCCTCCGCGTGATGGTTGCTCTCATTCATTTGGTCGTCGTTTTGGACGCTTTTCCCGCTCTTGCTGTCGTTTTTGTGCTCCGTGTTGCTCACCATGGACGACATCTCCGAGTCAATTCGGAGGAGCCGAGCCTGCGTCGGCTTCTGATCCTCGCGTGCCGCGTTCTGATCTCCCTCGGGATTGGTGCCTCCTCCCTCCGACGATGCGACGTCGTTCTGTTTCTCCTTCTCTTCTTCCAAGTACATCTCCTCCACCATCGGCTTCCACAGCCTCACCCTCGCGTTAATAAACCAATTCGAAACCTGCTCCCAAATTCCACACGTGCCGGTGTCACCAAACCGTATTAGATGATTAATTAATGTATTAATTTTCAACTTTGAACTTGCGTGCATGCAACAGCAACGATTAATTTAGTTACGATGATGTTAATATTCAAATGCAAATTAAGTGAAGATATATATAATCATAAGCACACGTGCCTGACTTCTGGAGAGACCAGTTTGGCGGGCTAGGATGTGTTTATCGACATCACTTGGGTACCTGCAAAGGTTTTTCACCCAAAGCATTAATTAAAACTAATGTGACCTTCGATGGCTCGTAGGAGTTATACTAATTGATTAATGATTAGAGATAACTGTAGTGGGGGAAACGGGGCCCTACGTAGTAGTTGAGAGAAAGAGGCAATTCGAAATATTGTGATTATAATTTAATGTACGAAACAAAAATAAAATCATTCAAAATAAAGTGACAAAATAGCAAAACATGGAATCTCAATGGTGATGCACAGAAGCTACCAAATTTCATTTCAATTCACATGGTTTTTTATCGGGCACGAATCATTGATTCGGATTCTATTATACACATAAGAAACTTACGCTACTGTGCTGCCATCTACTGCCAATGTCTGTTCTCGTCTATCGATTTGGAGAGAACATTTATTCCTTGGTAAAATCTATTCTGTACCTTACTTTTTATATTCAATTTCATTTCATCATATATGCATAGCGATGAACTGCATAAAATAAAGAGGACAACCAGTAGAGTATAGAGGAATTACGGGTGAAGAAAGTGCTCGAAAAGCCAAGCCCGAAGAACTGAAACGGATCGTTCGGGAAGGCCGCGTTGAGGTCTCCATGGATGGGTTTCCATCATGCTAATTTGTTGAAAGGCCCTTTGTTGTCTCAGTGATTGATCAATTATTTTAAGCCTCGGTGTTTCGCCCCTTGTTGTTCCTGGTGCAACGGGATCTTTCTCTCCCATTGCTTTTCTGGTGGCTTGAATTTGTTCCATGATTCCATCTTTCAGGCACCTAAAATGGCGAGACATGGCTCTCAAAGCCAAAGCCGAATAAACTGTGGCTGCTCCGTTACCCGCCACTGCTTCAAAGGAGGAGACCACAGCCTTCATTTGGTTACAGTAATGTTTGTATCTTCTATCAACCTTGACAACAAAAAGTGTAGGCAAGTGAAAGATAAAGTAAATATATATATATATATATATATATATATATATATATATATATATATATATATATATAAATTTCACTTTGAAAGTTACAGCCACCTTGGAATTGAATGAATCTTCGCAAGATTTTCTTTAAAGTAACAGAAACAAAATGAAAGCGAAGTTGCTAAGAAAAGGTAAAAGGCAAAAACATTAGGGGGTTTTGTTGCGAGGATAATTAAAAAGGCTCCATTGTCACGAGTTGGCATTGATGAAAAGGCCCGCACCGGCTGCTTAATTAGTTCAAGAATCAAAGTGGAAAGACCCCAATCCCATCAACCACACCAAGGAAAAGTTAAGAACATGGATTGTGACGGGTAATTCGACTGAAGTAAATGCATGGTTTTTACTCACTTTTTCCATGTTATGTGGAACAATCACACGAAAGATATTTCCTTCCCAAGTACAAACTCATCTCTTAAATGAACCCAAACAAAAATAAGAATATTTGAAACATATGTACCTCTTCCAGCATCGATAGCAGCCTTGTCTTTCTCTTCTGCAACTCCACGAACTCTAGAGACCCAAGAGTATGGTTCTTTGAGGAACCACCACCGTTGTTACCCTCTTCCCACGGCTTGTTCTTTAGAGACTGCTTCTGCTTTTGCACATCATTTTCCTTTGTTCCCAGACTACAAAACTCGTTCAGAAGGAGCTGTGCAGGCGCCAAGAACTTAGAGTTCTTGATTAGAAAATGTCCCTGATAAATATTTGCAGCTTTGTTAGGACTCATGTACCCGTCTTGCAACACTTGTTGCTGTTGTTGAGCATTGACCGATTTTCCAAAATACCCGTCTCTCGAAACAAAATCAGAAAGATGCTGATGATGGTTTGTTTGTCTTAGCTCGAAAGATTGCAACCCAATACTCGAAGGGTTGGTTGAACTGAGAGAGAGTGAAAGACCTTGACTAGGCCTTTCGTTACCTTCACAAGGGAACACGCACCTTAAAGAAGAATCATCAAGCATTAACCTGTTCTCTTGCCACGCGGCAGAATCATGGGCACCACCGACTATTAAATTTTCGCTACTTGTTTCAGAAATCCCTGATGTGAAGTCTTGCTTATTACTATACTCGTGCTGGTTATAAAAATTGCAAGAAGACTCGTTCATAGTTTTGGAAGAGGAAGGACCCGCGTGTTGACTTGGTTTGCCGAAGAAACTTTTCCATATGACCCCGTTGCTTTCACTGTGTGGATGAAGATTCTTGGAAAACCCTATCATCTCCATGCCAGTGGTGAGGTTGAACATCTCTGGGTCGGTCACAAAGCCTTGGATGTGGTTCATCAGATGGGGTTGGAGAGTTGGGCTGTTTGATGACACATCAGGGTAGAACAGACCAGTTGATGAAACCATGTCCTTGGATTTGTCTTCACACAATTGTCGAGCCATCATGAAATTAAACTCAAATATTGTTTCCACTTCTTTATAATCTATTCCGTTTATGAGGGATGCGCTTTCATCAAGGTGGATTATCCTACAATAAAACTAAGAAATAGAACCCCTCGGATAGTTAGAAACTGAAGAAAGGAAGAAAAAAAAATGAAATTTTATGTGGGTATGTGTATCTGACTTATGAGTATATATATTTTGGTTCTTTGAAAGTGAAATAATTGAAAAGGTGGAAGATCTTACCGTAATGGAAGAAAAGTGGAATAAATCAGATTAGGGTAGGTGGTTGCTGGATAAGAGTGGTGGTGAAGATGGTGGTGATGTTGATGGTGAAGCTGTGGATGCAAATTGATGAAGAGGGTAAATTAGAGAGGAAGTGGAAGCTGTTTTTCCTCAGTGTTATGCTCTAACAAGGCAACATGAGAGTACCATGAAAACCAACCTAGGAAGAAAGATGAGATATACTTCCTCAGAAATAGAAGATCAGATAGGGGTGATGATGACCTCCATGCTATGATCATCATTGATATGCCTGCTGCTGCTCCAGTGCTTCCTCTCTCTCTCTCTCTCTCTCTCTTTCTCTCTCCCTATGAAGAGTAGTGGGTCAATGCAGAAAGATATATTAATACAGGTATACAGCCCAAACAGTCTTCATTTAAATGCAAAAAATATCAACCATATTTCCTCAATTATTTCTTTCTAATTATTAAAAAAAATTCTACAATCACTCAAATTAATCATATTAAAAATCCATTTTAAATTGAATAAAAATAAGTGTATACAATATATATTTTAAACTTGCGTAAATATTAATGAATTAGTTTTACTGACTGAAAGGTTTTTATTTGATCGTTATCTATGAATTGATATAATATTTAATGACTGATAATATATTTTAATTGTATAGTTTTATATAACAATAATAATGTGTATAGGTAAAATTTTAGAAAATATCGTTTTTAATAAAAACGAAAATAACCTCAAAGTACACATAACATGGACCAGCTGCAACAACATAATAAAGTAAGATCGTCCTTTGCCACATATATGAAACTAACTGTGTACAAGCCGCCGCATGAGTTGTTCTTTCATTTGCTAACACCTTGATCTTTCACAACAATATACAATAGACATGTTTTTTTTTACAAAAGTCCTACTTTTACTGAAAATCATTTTATTTTAATTTCTCCTTTTACCATTTTTTATTGAATAAAACTGGCTAAAAAGGTAAAAAATAATAATTAATCATTTCCTTGCACTTTTATTGTGGGCTCCGTGGAATTGTGGAAAGCAAGTATTTTAAAAATATATTTAAAAGAGAAAAATAGTTTTCCAAATAACTTTTTGTATGGGTGAATTGGAAATGAACGTGAAATGTGCTATTAATTTGCAATAGACATTTACATTAAAAATATATGATATAAAAAAAATGGGAAATCTTTGTAGGGAACGAATCCCTAGATTGAAGTGATTGGCAAGTAATGTGAAAAACAGGCTTTTTCAGATGGGTTCGAGTGAGAAGGGTAGGGTTGTGTTGGATGAGTTTGGTGGGTCCTCATACTGCCTCCTTATGTTGTTGTCTTCCTAAACAAAAGCTACCTCAGTTATTCCCTTCTGTTATATGTCTACACAGATAAATAGGGTGAACCTGCTCTGTTGTACTATCTATAACTGTATAATTCATACACATCAACTATCAAATATTTTATTTATTCTTATTTTTTTTAATTTATTCTTAAAACTTAAATAAAGTTTATTAAATATCAAGTAGTGATAATTTTAACTCAGCATTACATGGTAATACAAAACATTCCCAAGGTGAGATTCAATAGAAAAAAATGTAGGTGTGCTTGGATTTGAGGACAATGTGCTTTTCTAAAGGAAAAAGGTTTGGTCAACACTGGTGTTTACAGTGAGGAAGAAAAAGAGAGAGGAAAATAACAAATCTGACAACTCATACTTCTTTCGTTTCTAAATACAGACAAAATGTTTTTAAAAAATGTCATTTTTATTAAAAATAGATGTTTCTTATTATTTTTTAATAAAAATAACTTTAATTACACTAATCCATGAATAATAGATTTTATAAGATTAAAAAAAATAATATAAATTAAAAATTCATCACCGTTTAAATTCACTTTTCAAAATCACCTTACAAAGTAAAATTTATATTTATTTATATAATATAAATTAATTTTATTTGTAATTAATGTAATATTTTCAATACACATATCTCGTAACAATGTATATACATTTCAAATGTAAGATAAAATATTAATATTAATATTAATGGATAAGTCAAATAACTAATAGAATAATATACTAAATAAATAATAAATTAAAATAAATTTAATTTACGACTTTGATAAAATATTAAAAAATAAATATTTAACTTAATTTTACATAATCAACTTAAACATGATATTTATTTTAAGACTTTTCATCCTCTCCCTATATTCATTAATCAAATCAAAGATTTTTTTTATCATTGAAATGAATGTAATGTTGTTGACTAATTCAACATACTTTTTTAATATCATATGTATACTACATAGAGAGAAATGAAAATATACAATTAAAGGATAAATAATAACGTAAACGATACATGTGTTGAGTTTACACTAAGACAATAATTTTGTTAATTATTAAGCATATATTTTATACTTTTGAATAAGTCTTCAAAGTCATTTTATTAAAGTTTATATATTTAAATTAATAAAATATTCTATGTTCAGATGTTTTAATCTAGTCTAGATTTCAATTTAAACAAAGTGTATATTATTAAGCAAGAAGAAGATAATTTTTTTTAACATACGTAAGCTTCTTCAAGCACAACTTATTCAATTATATAATTTAACCTGCTTACATAGCGGTTGTGGAAAACTTTTACTAGTAGATGTCACCCAGAATATGGGTTCCAACATTACTTTTAGGGTGTAATTGATATAAAATGGAGTATTTTTTTTTTAATCATGGTTTTTTAATTTTTTTCAACAAATAAATAATCATGTAGAAAAAATTCAGTATGTAAATAAACAAAAAATTATACCAATAACCAAACTCACTTAATTATATAAAAAAATATTTAAAAACGATTCAAATCTCAAAACTTAACCTATACTCTACAAATTCATACTTGAAAGTTGTTCGTGGAAGGTTTTGTAGGAAGGCACATATGTGGTAGCTTGAAGGATGGGTGTATGGAAAAGGAAGAAATAATTTTAAATTAAGATTTAATCTATATCAGATAATGCTTTTAAAATCTATAATTTGGAGGGAAAAAACACTTAAAATTAATTTAAAGTGGGTTAATTTTAATCAGGAATAATTAAACTCTTAAACTATACAATTGATCACTTTTAAGGATTTGAGTTTGCAATCACTTAATTTAGGTTTAATTACTTAAGAGATTAAAATTTCAATAATTAAATGAATCCACGATATAATTTGAATATAACTTAAAAATTTGAGTGAGGGGTTTCATTAAATCCAACTATAATATCTCACCTATCAATTTATAAAATAAAATATGCATATTTACTCTTCAACAATCTGTATATATAGAACTTCACTTTCCATCTTTTTTATTTTATTTTAGTTGAAGAAAAATATAAAATGTACATTAAACTTGTTATCGTGTTAGTCCATTAATTAATTAATTAATTAATTATAAGTTGAAATTAAAAATTCACTACTTGTAAATTTGATACACTTCCTAAAATACTTAATAGTGTTTATAAAACATAAACCTTATGCTAAATTTGGAGTTAGGATTGAGATTAGATTAAGAACGAAAATGGTAAAAAATTATAAAAACTTACTTAAGTAATACTTATAAGTTATTAAGTGAGGCCCATAACTCCTTTAAATAACCAAAAAGACGAAACACTACGTAAAATAAATATATCTCATTTAAGTGATATTTTATTTTAAATTTTAAATAAAAATTATAACTTGAGATCAAACTATTATTTATTGTATAATATACAGACTGAAGCCCAGTGTGAAAAAATATATTAAAACTTTGAAAGTGAAACTTGACATTTTCTAAATGTCTTTATCACAAATTCTTTAAATCTTTAATTTACAAAGGTTATTTAGACCTTGCAAAAAAAGAGTAGTATTTATAATAAAGTAATTTATGCTCATTTACTTAATAATTAATATTTAAATCATTGAGTGATCAATGCTATACATTGAACCTGGATGAATTAATACTTTATTTATTGCACGAGAGGTGATTTTAATAAGTTTCAACTCTAATTTCTCATTCATATTTCACCTACACACTTTACACATTTATTGTTTAACAAAATTACAAACAAGTCATATTACTTTATTCCTTTAATATTTATTTTACTTGAATTATTGTGTAAGTGTATATACATTACGTATATATTTTTTTTTAAGGATTTGATACTTAAATATAAATATATATATATATATATATATATATATTAGTATTTATTATTAACTTGATACACTTTCTTAAAATCTTAATACAGGGAGGCTTTTCACAGTTGATGTCAAACGACGAAAGAAACAGATGAAGAGATGTGTAAGTTTGTTTTTTTTACAGGGACTTTAATGTCATTTCAATTTTATATTTTTTTTATAAAAAAAAAAAAACTTATGGTTTTCGAAAAGTACTTATAATATCTGATAAAAAAAATATCTATACCACGAGGGCAAAGTCCATATAGAAAAATCCATTCAATTTTATACTTGTAAGAAAATATCCATGTTCAAATTTATATATTATCGTTAAATATTTCATAATATTATCTTTAATCAATTTAAATATAATCTCTTATTGTACCTTTACTTAACAAATTAAAAGACACATGAATGCTAAATTAAATATAAAAAAATGAATAATTTTTGTTGATTAAAAGCAAAACACACAATTTTAAATGAAGAGCATGTTGAAAACAAAAATGAGAAATGAAATTGTGAACTTAATTAGAAAATCGAAATTGTAATGATGGCATAATAGGAAATACATTATGCGAGTGTAAATTAAAATAATAAAGACATAGTTATTTAATAAATGAAAAGTATATTGATTAGCGAAAAACAGAATTTATAAGGAAAGGTAATAAAGGCAGTAATGTTGGGAGGTGCATTGTTTGGTGATCCTATCTTTGCCCATCTAAATCTTATATTAATGGGTGAATTAAAGTACTCCACCCATTCCTCTCTCTCCATTTTGCATGGGAGGGACCGCATCATCCTTTATCTTTATTATTCTTCATCCAAACAAGCCCCTCCACGCGCATCTACTTTCGCACCCAGTACTCTCCATAAATCTCAATTAATGCTACCTAAGTACAATTATTAGTCAATCATCATCATCATTATTCAGATTTAAACCCCCCTCCCTTTTTTTTTTTCTTAATTGCATCAAAAGTTCAGTGAACATTATCACTAACACTAATTCCCTTCATCCCATTCAAGGCAATTCGAACAAATAATTACGTAAAGCAAGATTAATAAAACGATGTCTTAAGTATTGTAAGATGAAGGGACAGTGGCTGTCCATTCAATAGTTTGACGTTGGGTTCTTAGTAAGCGATCATTTTTGGGGCATTTCATCATTTTCAATCAAAAGGACAACGTTGTTTTGCATCAAATCAAATGATGTTAAGAATTTTGAGGTAAATGAAAAGGGGACGCGCAAGATAAGAGAGTGGGAGAGTGAAGAAGTGAGTGTTAGTGGTCCTTGAAGGTTGGGTCGGGGCAGCTTTCTCCGCCGCTTGCCAAATTTCTCTTGTTCCAACCCAACCATGACATCACACACCAACTTCTTTATTTTCTTCTTATTGCCACTTCTCACTTCTCACTTCTCATCTTTCTCTGCACTCTGCACTCTGCGCTCTGCGCATGCTTCCAACCACATCTCGCCGCGCACACTTTGGCCAAACCATCACATATTAATTCAAGAACAAAATTTTAATCTTTATATCATATAATATTTCAAATATGTAATAATTGATTTTAATAATATCAGAATAGTTTAGGAATCTTTAATCGGAATATTTAATGTCTATTTATTACAGCATGGGTCCCTCCGCAATGTTAATATTATTCATTTCCTAAGTTTCCATTACGATTTTGTGGTATTATACAAACTAACTAAACCCGTGCAGTAATTTTTCTGTGTTTATCTTTTATGTGTATCCGTGTAATCCGGACGTGTGTGCATGAAGAAGAGAAGAGTGGAAGAATTGAGGAGTCCACAAATGGCGGGGGGTTTGAAACTTGTAACTAGATGAGTGAGAAGCAGTCTATAAGGATGGTAGGGTGGTCCATATCTTTATAAAAAAAAAAAAAAAAAAACCTCTTTTGAGTGGTACGTACAGGTATATTTCTGGTTGCTACTTAGGACCATCCTAATCCTAGGGTTACTGCTTTTCCTTAACTAGGGAACCTACCCATGCAACCCCTAAACACTAAAACCATCCTCCTTTTATTAATTACACCATATCAACTGTGTCTCAGATTGAGACATCCCCAACATCACTATTCTTTATTACATTCCTTTCTCCCCTTAATTAAACCATCCATTTACTCTAACCATCAATTACCACTTCCTAATCTCTCATTATTACAAAAAACAATCCTCATTCAAATCTACAACAGGATACTACATTCTAATATTACCACATTAATCCTAATTAACTTCACTTACACAACCTAACGCCTCACTAATTCCACTCCGCCATAATTTTTATTACATTTTGAAACTTTTAATTAATTACATTTTTACATATTTTCTTTACATTTCATAAATTCATTCTTATAGGATAGACTCTACCAATTGTATTATAAATGAATTTTAACTAAGTCACTGTTTAAAGTCTTATACCCTAAGACTATAAAAAAAAGGTTATGCTTTAACTATCTTATACAATTTTTTTCCAAGTGATACGCGTTCGATATAAATTATTTTTCAACACTTTTTTGACATCAATAAGAAGATTTTCGTGGAAATAATATTACATAAAATAAAACATGTATATATGTAACCGATTCTATGTGTTTTATATATGTATAACAAATAATACATTCTTTTTTAAGCCAATATATATATATATATATATATAATAATGATAATAATATAAATAATTATTATTTTTATTATAAATATAATTTGGCCATTTTATAATTTTATTCATTAAAATAATTCTTTTATAATTCATATCAATCAAATCATTTACAAAATAAAATTTAAACTTTCTTTTGATTTTTCAATTTTTTTTTCTTAATCCACGGTCTTTTTCAAACCATTCCACTTTTACTTTTTTTTTCTCTTAAATCTATTCAAATCCATATTAAAAATCCACATTAAGATTATAAATTTACTTTTAAGGAAATAATTGTTGAGAGATAAATTGACAAAAAAAATATTAATTGTTCAATAATATAAGTCAAGTAAATTAAATAACTATCAAATTGATCCTTAAAATACTAAACTTTTTTAAACAGAAAAGATTAAATTTTTATTTGTTAGCTATATAACTTTCGGTTGGATAATGAACTCTGCGTCATATATTAAAAAACTAATTTATATATAGATTAAAAATATTTCGAAAATATACTTTTGTTATTATTTTTTTCTATTATGGCTCACTATTCAAACCAACTACATTTACAACCTAGGAAAACTTCCTTAATTATTTTTTGTCTTTTTTAAAAAAAAATGAAGTGATTTTGTTATATGCATTTTGTGTCACTGAAATTTTCTTAAGGAAAAATAATATTCCTCATAATTTCTTACCTGTCTTTTTCTTCCCATATGTGTCATTTCCCGCGTTGTTATAATTGTCGGTTCAAGCATTAATCAACAATAGTAGCAGTTTTTATAAAATTAATTTTATCATCAGGAATTTATTTATTTCGTTTAGTGTCCATCATTAATTAATATTATTAGAGGTATATAATGAAAGAAAAACACTATATTGAAAAGTAAAAGGCTTATATTAGCACATACATTTATACACAACAATTATGACATAAAATAAGTATTCTTGAATAATTTTGAGATTTTATCGTCACACTTTTTGATGAGGACTAGAAGACGTATGGACCTACAAATACACACACATATATAAATAAATAAACAAATATATATATATATATATATATATATATTATGCAATGAAACTTACTTTGTGAGGTATAGAATTATAACAAACAAAACAAAATGTTTGGAGAAATTGTGGGATAAAATTAAAATAAAAAAGACCTCTAGAAGGTATATAAGAATACATAAAAAAGAAAACTTTAATCAAACACATCAAATTTAAAATGTTGTTGATTTTTAAGTTTGATAATTTTATCACACTTTTATCTTAAAATGTAAATTTTGTAAACTAGAAAAAATCATGTTTATAAATTTATTTATGTATAATGTGAAACTCTCAGTGTACTATAAAAGGATAATTTAATTAATTAGTTTATATGATTTTTAATTCAAAGTAACACGTAATCTCAAAACTAATGCTTTTTTAGACTATACTGTTTTTTTGTCAAATATTTTGAAGGAAACTGTCAACTAACTCGTATAAAAAATAATGACTATCAAAATCTTAGAATAATAATTCATGTGTATTTTTCTTTCTATTTTCATATTTATATTTAATATATATGAAACTTAAATTCAGACTTATTCCTGACACATGTACACATATTATTGTGTCCCATTTTTTCTTTGAATTTACTTAAATCATTTTAACTAATTAATATTTTTCAACAAACTGATTATTTGTTGATAATTATATATTTTCTAACTCATTTCTTTATACATATTTATTATCAATTAAAGTTTATTAAAATGATAAAATTACCAGTAACAGGTTGTTGAACAAGGTGAATATAATTTACCCAATTAGTAAATTTTGAAAACTTTTAACTAATAATAAAAAGTTCATTGAAATTTTGTTTTAATTCCAGATGAACCCATTTCCTTTGGCCTTGTCCCTGGAATATTGTGTTAAAATGTTTTTGCACAAGACAATATTTAATCAAAGCTACTTTTTATTTTTATTCCAATAAATTCGTTTTCTTTTTATTTTTCTGCATTAAATTCCAACACGAAAGCTATTTTTTCTAGTTGGACGGTTACTTCAGACAACATCATATTTTTCATATTATGATATTCGTTTGTTGGGTAATAAAATAATAAGTTTGAGAAAGAGATGGAAATGAAAGTAATAAGAAGTAAAACAAAACAACCGTCAGTGTTCGATTTTTATTGTGTTCTCCATCGTTAATTAATCAAACACAGTCAATTTTTTGTATTTTAAGTGTGTTATTTAATTAACATGTTTAAAATGATAAATAGTTTAATAAGAACTGTTGCAATGAAAATATTTAAAAATAAAATAATCATTGAAGTCCAAAAATGAAAGTATCTAGCTGGTGTCCAATGATAAGAATGACACTGGCAACTTGTAATTCTTCTTTCAGACTCATTCAATGGTATTTATCAGTAAAAACAAAAATTTCAACATTGAAAGAAAAAAACATTTTAGCATCATAGTGCAACTTTTTTCAACAAATTGAAATTCTTGCAAATTAAAAGAATAATTCCATAATCATCTTACAAGAAAAGAAAAGATGAAAATTTTGTATATTATTTCATAATAAGGAGAGAATATAATTGATATATATAACTGTTTAAAAATATTGACAATCCAAATAAGCAAGAAGAAACATAAAAAAAAAGAGTTTTTCATGTTCAGGGCCACTAGGTGTCACATACTTGCCATTGGATGAGCCACCGCTGGGCGTATACATCTTGACGTTGGGTGAGCCATCGTCGAAGACCTTAACTAGGTGAGAGGCACTGTGTGCTAGGTGATGAGATGCTGATAGTGCAAGTTTTGCCCTACTTTTTCTGGTTTCGCAAAAGGAGAAGGGTCTTTAGTGGTTTGGAGACGCGATTTCACTCTAAAGAGAGCTTGGAGGGCTGCTTCGTGGAAACATTCCCTTCTTCCTCATAGTTTCTCCATCCTTCTCAATGGTCATTTTGTAAGCATGAGGCTCTCCATTTCTATGGAGAGCCAAACCTATCTTGTTCGAGGTAGTTGTAGCTATTGAACTCTTTTGTATATTGTGAATGCTTTAATTATATATATGTCTTTTCTATTAAATGTTACTTTTCACTCTTAATGCTTGTATGTAATGGGGGCGTTCATAGATTGATTTGTGGATTCATTAGATTTTTTGGAAGAACCTAGTGAACCCTAAACTTGAAACAAGATATCTAGTTGAGACTTGTATCTAGGGATGGAACATGTCCCCTTTATTGTCTTAAACCCTAAATCTTAATGTAGGTTTTGCTCGTTGATCAAGGGATTGGTGCTTAATTGAAAAACATAGGCTTTTTACCTAAAGGGTTAGAGTTTGAGTGTTCTTTTGGGTTGACATTAGTATTTGATGGAGAGGAGAGGATTTTGTGTGTGCATGAGAGTGAAATCGGTGAAATATATCCCTAGCAATGTCATTTCGTACCATTTCTTCCTTTTTTCCACTCTTAAGTGTCTCCAACTATCAAAGTCCATCATTTATTTTTTGTGAATTTATCTTCTTCCACATAATGTAAATTCATGTACTATTCTTTAGTCTAAATGAGTTACTAATCAAACAATTCTTTAATATTACACGAGTCTCTTGGGAAACCATACTTGGTCTTACCATTTTATATTACTTTAACAATTTGGTTCACTTATTGAGGAATGAATAGTATGTTTTTCTCCAAGTTGACCATTAGCTTTATCAGATATTATAACCACAACAACAAAACCAAGATGAAAAGAAATCCCTCAAACTCATTGAATTATCGCAGTATACCTTTAAGAAAAATCTCATTAGTTGTAAAGTTATCGGTATAATCTCCCTCGCACATTTCACTTTCAAAAAGAGAAACATATGAGATGAAGCTTTGATTTACTTTATGTTATTCCGTAAAACTTAAAGAGTAATACTTTATCTCGGATACTAACACAATAACCACCTACAACATCAACAAATGCATATCACACATTTCGCTTTCAAGAATAGAGACATCTGAGATGAAACTCTAATTTACTTCATATGATTCCCTAAAACTTAAAGAATAATATTTCATTTTAGATACTAACACTCTAACCATTTACAACACCAACAAATACAATTATATTCATATGTAAGAAAGAAACAATTATAACTCAAACAATCAACTAAAAAACCGTGATATCAACCAAATTTCATAAACGAATTCAACCACAAATTTTAAAATTCAGATATTGAAATTACTCACCTAATTTTTAAATTTGACAACTAAGAGAATTCTGAAATTCAAAAACAAAATCAAATTTTGATATCCTATTAACAATTTTAAAATATTAAATTTTGAAATCTTGTAATAATTGATATACAACTAAGAGATTTCAAATTTCAATTTATGAAATTGCTCGTCAAATTTCAAAATTGATTTTTTTTTTCATATTTGGAGTATTAATTGGATTTTATAATATAGTTAATTATCATAGAACTAGATTTTTAAATTCAGAAAACAATTTTAAAATCCAGATTTTGAAATCAATTAGAGAAAAAATAAAATACAAAATCTGGAGAGCAATTTTAAATATTCAAATTTTGAAATATGATAATTAACAAATTCATTATAAATTATATATTTTAAAATATTAAATGTCAAATAAAAAAATAATCGGGTTAAATATATTTTTAATCCCTATACTTGTGGGTGATTTTGGTTTTAGTCCATTTTTAAACTAAGGTACAATTTAGTCCTTCAATTTTAGAAAACTCTGGTTTTAGTCATTTTTACCAAATTTTTTTAACTTTATTTGCTGTTTCAAGCACGTTTCATTATAGCATTTGGATTCTTTACACTGTTTGACACATTTTTGCTTCAATGTTAACTGAGAAACGTGTTTGAAACAACAAAGAAGGTTAAAAAAATTTGGTAAAAAGGACTAAAACCAGAGTTTTCTAAAGTTGAAGGACTAAATTGTACCTTAGTTTGAAAATGGACTAAAACCAAAATTGCCCAAAAGTACAGAAACTAAAAACATATTTAACCCAAAATAATCTCTACTTAAGTTTAATGTCAAAATGAATTTTACTATGTAAGTTAACCCGTTCATTACAGGTTTCAGTTAGGTTAAGTTAGACTTTCTAAAAAAAAATTAAATATGGATTAAAGCGAATCTCACTCACTTATACTAAATACATTAATGTTTTATTACTTTACTAACAATCATGATTATATATAATCACTCTTAGTCAATAGAACATTCACAACTTCATATTTATCAAATACATAATAATATATAAATTTTAAGGATATATATTTTCTAAATATGATATAATATAATTGAAAAAATATAACATCTTAATATCATCACATTTAAGTTGATACATTTACATGCTAAATTCAAACTTCAAAATTGTTACAATAATTTATATTCAATTTATCATTGTTTTATGGTATAAAATATTCATTATATTAAATTATAATAATTATATATATATATATATATATATATATTTGAAATTCCTTTATTCAAATATAATAATAATTTTATTATTTTAGTGTTAAAAAGAATCTGTACGCATTAATCTAAGTCTAGTTATAATTTATGCGTAAGGCCATCCTAAAATTGTAAAACTAATGTCTTAATGGGCCTTTCCTTTCTTTTTATTTGTCAAAAAACTGCTTGGTATTTTGCTTTTATGATCCCTTTTTGTGTGTACTATTTGAACTTATTTCTAACTTATTTATCAATATAAATTTGTTTTGGAGTTGAATCAACAGTTCATCTCAAGCTCTCTTGCAACTCATTTTTTAATTTTTTTGTTGGGCCTACACTTTAAGTTTGGACTTTAATGTCACAACTTTTGCTATCATTTATGCTATAATTGAAGAAAAAATAGAACCCAACCCAAATCACTTTTTTTGTTTAGTTTATTTAATAACGTAAGTAAAGTAGACCTGTAATCACGCTTCATCTTCAACAGGATTCGTGTCAGGAACTTATAACATATATAAACAGAATGCTAAAAACATCTAACATTATAAAATATGGTAGGTCAGATTTTTTTTAAATAAATATGATAAAATATAACAATTTACATGGCTACTTCTAAATAAATGATAGACAAAAAAAGGCTTACGAAGCGTTATGTTGACTAACTAAAAAAGAATGTTTCCATGTGTGATTTATCAATAAATTAAACTATAGGACATTGTTGTTGGCAATAAACTATTATAAAACCCAATAAATTTACTTGACAGTTGTAATTAAATAGTGTTTTCAAAATATTTTATGCGATGTAGACTTTTTATTCAATAGAAAAATTGAAAGTGAAAGACAAATGGCAATTTATAGTCATTACGAATTAAATATGGCAATAACAGACAAAACATAGCACTTGATAACGATGAGTGGTTTTTACCAGGATTTAATTGGAGAACAGACATCATTATGTGAACACTTATCAACCATGCTGATGTTAATTTTCATCACTATATTAAGGTTTTCTTTTTAATCTACTTAACGTGAAATAAAACATTGTCGTTATTATGTTGTTTTCTTCACCTTGCTTACAGTAGTTAGAACAATTAAAAGAAGAAGAAAAAAAAAACTGGGGCACATTGTCATGTTTCAGATTAAGCCTTTTTCTTACTTGACGTACAAAGTTATATAATATTGTCCCTTTTCCCTTTTCCTTCATTGTTACATTTTTGCAAGGTAGCATGTCGACAGAATCAATCAGACGAGCATGTTTTGAGTTGTTAGCAAATAGGAAGTAGTTGGAGGGTCAACCTATTTGTTCAATTATCACGTCTCCATCGAGCATACATGTTTTTTTGTCGTTTGACCAGTATTATGGAAACTCCAACTTTGCAAAAGCTCTTTCTTTCCACTTCTTCATCATTGATTGGAAAGGGTGATTCTTTCCTTTTTGGTGAAAAGCATTGATGATTATGTTGCCTGTACCATGGCTATTTTCTATGGCCATTTCACCATGGTTTCATAAATAAGCTAACACACATACCAAATGTCCCACAACCCAAGTTCCTTATCCAAGCAAGATACAAAAACCCAAGAACGGTGAAGGTGAAGGTGAAGGTGAAGGTTTTGCATCTCTCAAAACTATTGTTGAAAAGCAAGAAATAGAAAAAGAATCCACAGTCCTCAGTAAAGAAACAAATTATATTCCCAAAGGTTAACCTCCATCGAAGTTATTCCCATCATATATAACACAACCGGTTGAATATATTCAATACTCAATCAATACCATTCAATAATCAAGATAACCTAATTTGCAAGAAAGATATTTAAGTATATATCTCCATCCTCCTCCTCCTCTTCATCGTCATCTTTCTTGCATTCAAAGCTATTTGATGCTCTACCTTAAAAGAAATTTTATCCTCGAGTTGAACCTTCCATGAACCCACCTGGAACGAGTTGCTGAACTCGATAAATTTGGTTCATCTTAGGAACTTGGAAAATTAAAGGCCAACCATTCTTTCACAGCATTCAACTACCTTGAACTCTTGCCTGGGAGCTTGCATTGAACGATTAGAAACTTATATTCGTCAATGAAACTACAGCAAGAGAAACAATACCAAGATTGAATTATTTTCAAGGAAAATACATTTTATTTATGTTCGGGAGCAATTACGGGGTATTTCCTGAAGAAAACATGCATTTTCTAGGGACAGATAAAAGTTGAATACTTTAGGAATATGCCAATCAAAAGCACAAATATGACCGTGGATAAAGACTAATGAATCATAACTAAGTGAGCAAGACGAAGTTTACATGCAGAACAGAATTATGCAGCATATAACAAATAAGAGATCTTCATACCCAAAAGGGAATGGTGCTAGTATTGGCCAGCTTGTTCATAAACTTCACACCAAGAAATAAAACAAAAGAATCCCACGCGTATAAGAATTTCTAAGCAGATTGACTTCAAAGAGATAAAATCAAGCATCTAAACTTATTATTGTGCGGCCACCACAATCTGACAAGTTAACAACACTTAAACAGCGTCCAGGCATCAGAAAATAGAAAAGACCATACAGATGCAATAGCCCCTTGCTTCCAACAGTTACTTTTAGAAGAAAATCTAATGTTTAGTCAACCACATGAACTTTATTTCATACTTCACTCGGACAAGTCAAAAATTTTATCAGAAATGGTATTTTGGAACCTAAAAGTTTAAAAATTACAAAAGAAGCTAGGCATGTCTTGCCACTACACTACATGGATACGAGGAAGTTGGAGCTGTGTCATTGATAAAATAAAGACTGATTTTGTCTTAGGTACACTACATAACCACTTTTTTGTCAGTTGCTTCTCTTGGAATGTCATCCATTCTATAGACAAGAGCAAAATTACTGATGACCTAAGTGTCAATCATACAACAGATATGAAGTGAGAAAAGGAAAGAGGTTCCATGCACCCACTCAAATTAAACGACCCGTTTCTCTTTGGTTATTTCCAACAAAATAGGTGGTGCAGATAAACAGTGCTAACTTCTAGCCAGAACATGAACGCATCAAGTCTAACTACATATTTCACACCATTGAATTTGCAGGTCGTAGATGAATCAAATAGACATGATCGCAAGAAGCACAAAAAGGTGACGTACCCAATAATTTACTTCCAAATCTTCCACAGTGGAACAATCTGTCTTCAAGGGTTCTCAACCGATGTAGTTGTAATTCGTAATTGTCTTGTCCGTTCTTGCTCTCCATTTCTCTTCCAGAAAGCCCTTCTCCACCAAACTTCAAACCCTCTTTGAATATTTGGGCAATCTTCACCGGAATTCAAGAAACGATCAAACCAAGCAAGCAAAATATCCTGTTGCCAGGAGAGTGGCAGAGTAAGAATAGTGTTACTAAGACCATCCTCAATTAGGTGCCTATCAAGCCCCTTGGATGCCCTCCTCATCCAACCAAAGTCATCATAAAAGGGCACCAACCATGTTTTTAGAAGCAAACACCTGACATCTTTAGAAGCCAACAACTGTCCTTTGCCAATCCCAACAAACAACCTTGCTGTAACTCGGCTAACCTCAAACCTGTGAACTGCTGGCACCTTAGAATGAGCTTCAGCCAAATCTGCTTGAGAGGCCCATGTTTTCAGGAAATCCTCAGCAATCTGTCTATCAACTAAAATATCCAAAATCCAATGCAAATTGTCTGCTTGTCTTGCAATTTGACTCACATCCTGCAAATGCGAACCCGCAGCCTGCAAAAAGTGGTCACGAAGTAACTGCAGACAATCATCACATGCTAAGTACAGCGACTCCTTCCGAAGATCATTCTGAGAAGAATTTTCATGCAGCATCTTCGACACTAACCCTTTCATCTCACGCCTGGCCTTCTCATCCTTGCCTTCAAGAACCACACGAATAAGCTTAAGAAGAACCTCCTCATTATCACTCCCCTCTTCATTTCCATTGGCAGCAGCATCAGTTGAAACCCTCTTCAAAACCTCCCCTGCGCCAACCGCTTCAAGACGAAGCTCAGAGAGGAGCGATGCCACCTTCTCTTCCTCATCCTCGGCCCAAGGTGCCGCTTCCAGGTACTCCAAACAAGACAAAACCCCAGCATCAAACCCAATGGCAGCTGAAACCTAAGAAAAGAACACACAAAAAACAACTGGTTCAGCCCCACAAAACCCTAAACCAGGCAAATTCCAAACACGCACAAAACAAAAACAGCAAGGGACGAGAAAAGGAATGCACTGGCGTAATAAATAGCCAAACCCATAGCCTAAACAGCAGAATTTCATCCATCAACTGTTCACATACGAAATTCAAACTTTTCCTACTGCCCAAACCTAACCCCACAGCATCATTTAATTATCATCCACTATCCATCCAATAAAACAGAACAACCACTAAACTGTTCCATCCCAAAAGAATAATCCATTTTGTTTAGAATATGAGATTAAAAGCAGTTCAGATAGAACTCTTGCCCTAACGCACTAACTACCAAGACACACACTTTAAGAACAAATCCCAGATGGCGTGAACCTAAAAATGCAGCCAAATTAATGTAAGTACAAAACAACAAAACCCCAAAAAACGGCGTTACCTTTAAGATACCGAGAACTCGGGAGACATCCTCCCTCATGAGCTTCTTCCTAAGATCCTTACAATACATCAACCTCAAGGTCTCGATGTAAACCTCCACATCGTCGCAATCGGCGATTTCAACTTCGTAGGGAACCGGCGAGCGCTGCTGCTGCTGCTTGGTCCAGCGATCGGAGAGCTTCACCGAGAAGAACCTACTGTGCGCGACGAGGATTTGGCGATGCACGTTCATGGAGACACTGATTCCGTCTTTGGAGCTGAGCGTGAGCTTGATATCGCTGGAAGCGGCATCGTTGAACTGGTTCCCGGGGCTGCGGGACCCCAAGAGGTCCGAAATCCGCTGCATCATGAGGGCGTGGCGATCGAGAATCTGGGGTTTGTGCAGCGACGACGCAGCGGCGGCGGCGGCGACGGTGGTGGGCGGGATGTGGGTGGTGGGCCTGTGGTGGACATCGGGCTCGCTGGCCATCATTTCGAAGAGCGTGGGGCTGGATCGGGTCTTGTCTGGCGGGGGGGACATTGGGTTCAAAAGGCCGGCGGTGAGGGCGGAGTTAAACTTGGAGAAGCTGGAGGGGAAGTCGTGGGCCTGTGGGTGGGAGGGGTGGTGGCCGTTGGCGGTGGGGGAGGAGTGGGTGAAGTCCATTATCGGGGAGAAGCGCCCCGGGGAGAATGGGATGGTGTGGGTGGAGGGTGATTCGGGCAATGCAGGTGGTTCGGGTTCGGGTTGGGGCTTGGATGGGGTTTGGGAACATATAGGGGATTGTGGAGTGCGACGATGAGGAATTGTTTGGGTGTGGTTTGGAGAAGCGGCAGCTGAGATTGTCGTTTCTCGATACTTGCGTCGTTTGGGCTTGGTGGGCTGGTTTTGAAGTTTGAGGAAAGTTGTTGTAGTTGTCGCTGCCATCCAATGTTGTCGTTGTTGTTATTGTATTGTTGTTGTGGTAATCACTAATCACACTCACTCACTGCTACTACTGCTACTCCTAATACTACTAATCTCTGTTCTCCCTGTTTTTGTTCTTGTCCTTTAGGAAGAAATAAGAGAGAGAGAATGGCGCATGGTTTAATAAATGGCGGTGGAAACGAGACGTGTGAGATGGGAATGGGATAAAAAAGACACGCCAACACCCACACACCCATTAATACCTGAAAGAGATATCACCCTCTCTCTCTCTCTCTCTTTTTTATATTTCTTTTTTCCAACTGGAATTCACCATTTTTATTTCCTTTTCTCCTTCCATTTGCTGTTTGGTGGGTACATTCACATGAGCAAGCGCAACTCACATTCAAAACTCAACCCAACAAACAACATATGTTACTGGTAGATGTCTCTATACTTTCATTAATCCCATCAAAATTAACATCATACGTTTCTTTTCCAAATCCCCCACTTCAACTACGCTTAGCCTGCAACATCATCTATACATTATTTTTTATTTTATTTTATTTTATTTTAAATAAATTTGTTCGAGCAAATCTTAAACTAAAAATAGAAAATGTGTTGAGTCCGAAGCTAGCTCCATAGAGTTTAACTAATGATGGTGTCGATATTTGGCAGAGAGCTAATTACTCTGTTTTTTTATGGTCAGCTTTTCTTTTCGTCAAAGGAAAACAAAAACACAAAAGTTGTTGTTTTTCATCATCACAAATTATAATGTTAATGCAACAAATAATTAGTATCCTTTTTTTTTTCTGGTTTTTAAGGCACGTCTGAATCATATCATAGTAAGAGGATCGTCTCCCATCTTATCACAATATTATTGATGTCTGCTTCAAGTTATACAATACATTTAAAAGATGCTTACGTGGATAATTGTTTATCCATGTTAATAGTGTGATTTTGTAGAATAACTATGTTTTTATAGTGCATTTACTAGGGATGGGAACAAAGCGTGTGAGCCGGAGATCTCCATGTCACAAAAGGGAGCATAAGTAAAATTTATTGTTTTTAATATATTTTTTATTTACCAACTAGTTATCATATTTATTTAAATCGTGCATAATTATTTATTATATTTCTAACTCATTCTATCTTTCCATTTACATATTATTTTACTTTTTATTTTTTCTATTGAATTTCTCGTCATTCATTATCACCAAAATTTGATTGAGATTTTCTTGTTATCATAGTCTTCATAGTTATTATCTATTAAAATTGACATTTTTTTGGCTGAGATCTTCCAATATTTAACTTGCTAAGATGGACAAGGGTGAGATGTATAGAAAAACACTCTAAACCTTATTCAAACATAATAAATGCAATAATTAATATATAGTAACTATCTCATAACACATGTTTCCTTTGTAGTAGTTTAATAAGTCCTTACTTAGAGGAGTCTTAAGAATGTTTTAATATTTGATTATTGTATTTTATATTGTTTTGTTTTGTTTTGATATATTAATCTCATTCAATAAATTGTTCCGAAAGGATGTCATTTTATGTAAATAACATTATCTCGATGTTGTACAATATACTAACTTCCAACATTTTATGTAAATTTGTCTTTGAAGTTAGACCAAACATCTATATTTGAAAAAGACAAATTATATTATTTAATTTACACCATCTTACTAAATGTTCTAATATAGGGTATTTGTTTCTTAAATTATTAGTTTACAATTTATCTTGACACAATAAAAATAATAATATTAAAATAAAATAATAAAGTAGGTCATATCCCTTCAAAAATATGGTTTAAACATAAAAGGAAAAATCATATTTTAAATTATTTTATAAATGAATTATATACTTTTTCAACAAAAGAAAAAAGAACAAATAAATCAAATATCAAAATAGGTCAATTCATAATAAAAAAACACAATTTATGATTAACTAATAATGTAATGTTTTAGATTGAAACTGCAAAGACATTAATCTCTATTAAATATATATTTTGTATGAAATTGGTGCAAATCATACTAAACAAAGTTGAGTAAATATTTAGAATCAATGTAATGGAATTACTTTATACTTTTTGAAGTGAAATAATTATAATAATTTAAAACAAGTCGGTTTTGTAGTGTGAAATATAAATTAGTTTTATAGGATCGCTGAATCATAAATTACTAGCACCATAGTTTCTATCAGGTTAACCGTATATTTTAATTTACATACCTTTTATCGATATATTAAATGTATAAAAAATTATGTTTGTGTATTACATCGCATAATTTTATTATAATTTTTTTTAAACAACACCTATTTCGCAAAGCAAGATGTGTTCCTTTGTGGACATCTGGATAAGAGGACACCAACCTCCTTTTACTTTTACCCTTTTTACGGTGTCTCAAATTTCAAAACACTCAATAATGGGCTCTGGCCCACATACGTAACATTACTGGCCCAATAATTAAATTGTCAGGGCTCATTTTTTTCTCCTCCATGTTTCATAAGTACAGAAAACAACTCGGATACATCACTGGTACTGGCCCAATAATTCAATTTTCCCTCCCTCTCCCTCTCTTCGTATTTTCAAATATTACAAATTTATTTAAGAAGGCAATTTAGGGAAAACATACATCATTGTTTAAATTATCATTTTATTTTAATTTTAAGAGAATTGAAGAGGAAAAGAGAGAAGGTAGTGATGTTGTAAATAAAAGTTCTCAACCATATAAAATCTATCAAGGCATTCCACAATAAAAAAAAAGTTTAAATGATAATTACTTTCATATAATTTTTTAAAATGTTCTTTAGAATAAAACATGCTATTTTAATAAAAAAAATCATTGATTTACATGAGTAATTAAATTATTTAAAATTAAATAATTTTAAATCTAACTAATAAAGTAAAAAGTGAAGCGTTTCACTCACTTTTATGTGTTATTTCCTCGGCTGAGTTATTGTATCGATGAATTAATTATCATTTCAATATAGTAATTGCAGTTAAGATAAAAATATCATAGGAGATTAATACATAATTGAGACGTGGTTCTCGTTTGATGTTGGACGTTTTCTTTTGAGTAAAAGAAGATTGTAAAATTACTTTTCATTAACATTCCCATAATTATTATTTTTCTCTAAAAGTTAATATTATTTATAAACTAACATTATTTAGTTTGTGTTTGGATTTGAGGAGGTGGAAATCATGGATTTGAAATTGTTTGGATTAAAACGGTGAGAAATGAAGAAAAATTTAAAAAATATATATATAAATTTGTGAGTGATTTGATTGGTTTCACAGATTAAAAAATGTTAATCAATAAAAATATAAAATTATAATTTTATAATTTATATTTAAAACATAATTTAAAATAAAATGTTATTATTGTAAATTATCTTAAAATGAAATATAAAATATTATTTAAATTAAATAATAATAATAATTAATGAAAGAATGTGGAAGTATTAGGGTTTTTAATATTTGGTTTAATGTCTCGGTAGGTCTCTATTTTCGTCCTGAATTTTAAATAGGTCTTTTTTTTCGCGTCTCAATTAAGTTCTTATTTTGGTAAAATTGAATCAATTAGAGGTTTGCCATCAAATTGGACAAACCACCCTTTAAGTTCAGTCTACGTGACATTAAAAACGAATTTTGTATTAAAAATTTGGATTGCAAAGGTGTAAAATCAAATTTAGGAAAGAGCAAAGTGGGCAAAATCTAAAAATTTAAGTGCAACCCCCTAACCCGAATTCAATCTTCCATGTTCATTCCATTCAACTCAAAATTATATTTCGTCCCTCCCATGATGATTCCCAAATCTAAAACCCTAAGCGCCTCCCTAAACTCGTCGTTGCCATAGTGGTGTCCAGCCACGACTTCAACCGGTTATTGAGGACGGCGTCGGCGGTGGTGATCCTGGTTCATGTTGGCGACGATGCAAGGAGAGACAATATTTCTCTCTCGCGCGCGAAAAGGAGGACGGAGTTTGGGCTACTCTGTCCGGCATGGGTGGCGTTGTTGGCGACACTCTTGGCCGATGAAAGGAAGGCGCGACAAAGCGTAAGGATTGCCGCGTTGGAGGTTGAAGGAAGAGGCGTTTCGTGCATATCCCTTAGGATTTTAGGGTTCTAAAGAAGAAAAAGGGTTTGCCCTTTTTGCCCTTGAAGACATCTTATTTAACTTTTGTTCATTCCATTTTTTAATACAAAAATTAATTCAAAATGTCACGTCAGATTAATGAATACTCTAACCATACTATGCAGACCAAACTTAAACGGTTGTTTATTGAATTTGACGGCAAATCCCTAATTGCTTCAATTTTACACAAAAAAGGATCAAATTGAGATGCCGAAAAGAAAATGAACCTATTTGAGATTCACGCCGAAAATAAAAACCTAGCGAGACATTAAACCTCAATATTTGTATCAAGGTTAGCTAGGTCATTTCACAGGGCTGCGGGGGTGCAGGAAGAAAATATTGGCTGCAGGAAGAGAGACCCTCAATCATTTTTTTTGGCTGCATCAGAATTCTCTCTACGTTTGTGAATAAAGGAGGCCTATCCAATCACGACAAAAGAATTCAGCCCATTATTTGATTGATTAGTTTGCACTCACCAAACAATATCAAATTCCATTATTTGATTGATAAATTAATTAAGAATACACAAAAATAATGGAGAAAAAAAAGTCCATTCAAATTTCATGGCTTTAGTATTACATGTGTACCATTAATATTCTACTTGTAGTTTTATTATTCGTATATATTGAAAAGACAATGTCTCTTCTCATTAACGAAAAGTGATTGGAGAGAAAAGCCAGACAGTATTCTACAACTAAAACGCGTACGGTAGAAGGTACAAAGAGTTTGTGAAAGAATCTAAGACACCAAGAAAATGAAGAAATAAGGTATCTGAATTTGTACATGCGACTTTTTGCCTAGGCTGTCCTTAGTAAAACGTAAAACATAGATCATTGTTGTTCTTATTTTAATCCTACTATGGTACAATACAGATCATAGATTCACTTAACCCAATTCAATAAAAAAAACACAAGCCATACCTTTTTTAACTTTCTTTCTAACCATGCCAATGTCAGTACTTAGGTTTTTCTTTATTTATTTCTTTGTGTTCTGTGCGTGTCTTTCGAGTGTAAGGGATCAAGAAAAAGAAACCTTATTATAGTACACATATAAACAGTTTTCTCAGTACCATATATGGCAATAACATTTTCCATCAAACACTATATCATTGGAGTTAGTCCATTACCAGAAGGATGCAACCAAATCATGGAACAATGATTAGTGTTTACAGCATAAAAAATATATAGGAAGAAAAGAAAAAATACAAATATTATTTAGCTTATACATTAGAAAGGGCATGCATATGCCAATTTTTTTATGTCTGGCTTGTCTTTATATTTTAAAATTTGTTGTTCTTAATGAAGTTGGAGATATTTTCTGTCAACGTCTCTAATGATGAACGTGCTCTCACGTGTGAAATTGGAGAGTTGATAATAGGGGTGCATACAGAACCATTTTGCACATGCAAATATGTGTACTTGTTGCACATTATCTTTTGTCAACTCTTATTTTGAAGCTTTTGTCCATTGTCATCAGGGAAAGACGGCATCTCACAAGCATATTGTATGGCACTGCTGTGGTCGAGTTTTGGGTTTTACTTTTAACCTAATGGCAGCCAACTTCTCATACTTTTGGATTAAATATTTTAGCTCATTTGGATTAAGAATGACTAATATTGACTTAGCAGTTATACCTAACTTGGTAAAAATATAAAAACATTTATGTCTATCCAGTAAATAGTTAATACTGGTGAATATTTAGGCACAGAGTATTTTAGTATTTCTTAATGGAAGGAATTGAGTTGGATATTATACTATTTGTATATATAGATATTTATTACTCACAAAAATTTAAAATAAAAATTTAATTTATATTTTTTTTAATTAAAATTTAACTAATATTAAAATTAATTCATTTTTTATTAAGATACATTTAATTAAAATTAAATTTTAATATATATTTAATTTATATTATATTATATTTTGTTTATTTTTATTTAGATTTTATTTTAAAAATTTATATAATAGATATTTTTTTAAAAAAATTTATAATATTTTAAAATTTATATAATTTTAAATATTTTTTTATATAATTTATTTTCTGTATATTTTTTTAAAAATTTATATAAAATATTTTTTTAAATATCTCAAAAGTATTTGCAAGTTTTAAAATATCTAATATTTTTTAAATAAATATTTGAGAAATAACATGAGGGATAAAGGTTTGATATTTTTTAGGTGATAATAACCCATTTCAAAAAGTAATGATAAGACAACAAGTGGGATGAAGATAATTATAAATGATTGGATTTAGCTTGCCTAATTATCTGTTAATTTTTTCTTCAAATGTTTTGTGATACATGGTTTGGTTTTGGTGAGTGGAGTTATGTTGGTTTTTGTGAAAAAAAGAGAGTAGAATATAAGAACAATTTAGTGAAGTTTGGATGTGGAGCCATGGCTGTCTTGGGTGCATTAGAAAATAAGTGATAGAAAATTAGGGCAGTGGTGCTGTATGGTGGTTGGTAGCCTAACACAATGCAGCTTATGGTGGCCCATGATTCAAAATATTCCCAAAATATAACCTAATTACAAAATTCATTGTTGTTTTTTAGAGGATCCTTTGAAGGAAAACTCATTTATTTATTTTATTCAATTTAAGTTTGGTAATCAAATCGAATAAGTTTTCAAAATACAGTATAGTGATCACTTGCTATCGCATTAGTACAAAGATTATTAAATAAATAAATATTTTACAGTTTTAGAAAAATTAAGTTGTTGCATTTTAAAAAAGAAGACAGATTTAGAACAACCATGATATTGCTTTCTTTTCTTAAGTTACGAAAGCTGACTGTAGAAGAACTAAAATTAATAAAATAAGTAGTAAAAATATAAATTTAAACTTTTAAAATTTTATTCCCCCCTTCATTTTATGCATGTCATGTGTGAGACAGTGACAATAAAAAAGAAAAAAAAAAGATATACCATGTAAAACGAGTAAAGAAAAAAGAAAAAGTGACATTTTGAAAAATAAGCAATTTCTTTAACGCAAGAATTTATGGAAATTAGTGTAATTTCTGTTTAATCATCACATATTTTTCAAACTACAAGAAAATTAATATTATTTTAATTTATATAATAAATAAATAATACCATCTTTTGCCACATCAAATAAACAATATTTTACTATAAAAAAGTAATTTTCAAAATTAAGATTAAGTACGTGTTTGGAGATCAGTTCCACGTTTTCTTTAAATAAAAACCTTCCACAGTGAAAAATTCTTCCTTCTTTAGTTTGTTCTTTGAAATTTAAATTTAAAAAGAAATGCATTACGAAATCCTCAATTCAAACCAACATCTGAAGACAGGTTTGCTTTAGCATGCGAATCCCCAAGACCAACGAAAAATAATAATTTATTATTCATCCATTTCTCATAAGATACCGTTTAAAAAATATTTTTAGATATAAATTAAATCTTAATATTAATTTTTTTGAAATATATAAGAGTAACATGATAACTACACTTTATCTTTTAATAAATCAATATTTAAATATTCATTTTCCATAAATAATAAATATGCATAAATATGAATTGTTTACTTTTTAATTTTATCTGCATGTGTGCGTCGGGTATTTTTCCATCCTAATTAGTACTGTCACGAGTTTTTTTGTCTTTAACTCATAATTGATCTTCCCACCATCAATTGTTTTACTTTCGATTTTCAAACATGTTTTAACTCTTGCGCTACCAAAACCGGATTCAACTTTCGGGAGCCTTCTTCCTTCGCTACCTTCAATTATTCATTTCATTACTAGTATAATAATCACAACACTTCAAAAATTTAAATAAATTTTATTTCAATTAAAAATATAAGAAAATATATTTTTTACATTTACATAATTTTTAAATTTTTTTATCAGTATCTCAAGACACTGATTAGCATTTGTTTTAGTAAATTATCACCGTCATTTTTTAGTTTTTAACGATATATTGTCTTGCATATAAATGGTTTCAATAGAGTATTTATCAAATATTTTAACTATTAATATCCAATATTTATAAGCAGTGCAGCAATTATATTTTTATAAAGATATTATTTATTGTTATTTTTAGTTTATGAGAAAAACATATAAACATAACCCTCTGGGAATGGAGGAAATAAATTGATAAAGTTTTCCACTCTGCCAACGTAGAACATGGAGTTGCTTCCTAATTACTCCCTTCTATCAATCTCTTGAAATTTTGTATGGATAAAAAGATTAACAGTTTTTTATTGTAATAAAACAGTTTTGAGATTTCTTATTTTTTTTATTTTCACATTGCAATAATGCATTTATTAAAACAAGTTCCAAATTAGGGTATAATTATAAAAACACTCTGATGTGATTTTGAACTTTGAAAAAAGATAAATAAATAAATATAAAAATATTTAAAGATGAATAATAAAAATCGTTCTACTTTACTTTTTTTAAACTAATATATAACTTTTGGTTTTGAAAATATCTCATTTTCTTCTAAACTGTTAAATTAGGAACTAGAGCTGCCAAAACGGATAATCAAGCTCGATCCAGTCCGGCCTACTATAGGTTAATCACTTAGTGAGCCAATCAACCTGACTCATTTATGAACTCGGCTCGACCCACCATGGATTGGTGGGTAAACGGGTTGACTTACCAGTCCACTTAATTACAATTTTTTTAAAATAAAAAATTACAAACTTTCTATAATTCAAATCTAAACAAATTTTACTCCCAACATGGATGTTTAATTAATTTTGAAAATATGAAACTTAAATAATTTTTTCAAACAAAAAAATAATAATAAATATTTTTTTATAAAATTAAAATTAAATTTTAATAAAATAAAATTAGGTAAGCGGGTTGGTAGACCAACCCGGCCTACCACGGGTTCAACCCGCATGAACTGGATTTAAATGAGCCAAATTAAAATTTGACCCACATAAAAAAAATACAATTTTTTCAAACTCAACCCGACCCAAACCCGTGACGGGCTGGATTAGCTCACGGGTTGTGATCCATTTTCACATCTCTATTGGGAACCCATCTTGTTAGAAAACGGTTTAATCAGCATTTTTTTTTGTTATTTATTTTTAAATGCTTCACAACGTATACATTAATTAAACATAAATATTTTAGAAGAAGATGACGCATTTATTTTTGTTCATTTAATAAAGTACAGAGTTGAATATTTAGATGAATTATATTGTTCAGCTTTAAGAAACATTTATTAGTATTGTAGTTTAAAAAGCTATAAATTAGTTTTTTTATTAAATGAACAATTAATTGGGAGAAAAAACTGAGGTTAACACTGCATTCTCGAAAAACCAGGGATAGCACATGATGTGATTGAGGAAGTACTGCATAAAAATTATTCATAAAATAAGCTATAATGATTTATTAGAGACACTGTAATGGAGTGATGATAAATGTTTGATATTCAAGAACTAAAAGAGACACCAAATTTAAGAATGTGGTAACATAGTAGGATCGTGCACCTCACTATCCAACAGCCTTTACAAAGGAACAAACAAACACAAACTATCGTACATTTATTTGTGTAAAAGTTATAATCTATATTACTTGGATTCCTCGTAAAAACCCTATCTCCAATGACATTTTAGTATATTTTTTATCAGTTATGAAAAAAAAATGTATTATATGAAATTATTTTTTTAATAATAAAGAAAAAAATATAAAAATGTTGAATTAGGACAGTTTAAAAGAGGGCATTTGGGTTGTCTCCTGATGAGGTGAAAGGCACGTTGTGGAGAGAGAAAGAAAAAAGGATAAAAATGGTGAAACATGAAAGGTGATAAGAATGAAGGGTTGCTAAAAAATATGTTGGTAATGCACGCCTATCATATGGGACAGCAACTCCGTGAATGGTGATGTCTTACTAAAATCCACCATCTTTGATTTTTTGCTCTTTCATGCCTGCTTACCCAACCACTCACTCACTTTACTACTTTATTTTTCAATTTCATCTTTAATAAATATGCCACCTTTTTTTTAAGATTTTTTAAATTACAATAATTATTATTTTACATATATAATATTTTTACATTCATTCAACATTATTTTTTATTTTATATTTAAAAAAAATAAAATTATATATTTTTATAATCATTTTATCTTTATATGTATCAAATAAATAAAAAATATATCACGATATCACTATTCAAAAATTAAAAATAATTAAAACAACTGATTTTTTTTTATAGTTTTATATAATTTAGGAGTGGACATCTTTAAATAATTTTTTATTTTTTTATTGAGATATCATACTTAAATCAGAATAATAATAAAAAAATATATTATTTTTAATTTAAAATATTAAAATAATAAATTTATAAATATTTTTATTTAATATTTAATTTTATTATTTCTATTTAATACCATAACGCATTTCAAAATTTCAACGTAGCACCCAACAAATTTTGCTGCGAAATTAAAGTTAGAAATAATAAAGTCATTATTATTGAAAACAAAATTAGGCCGACTCAATTCAAAATGGAAGCTATTAAAGTTCAATTCATACAATAGGCAGATTAGGCAAGTTGAGTATTCTAAATCCATTTTAATAGTTAGTACAACAGCCTTTAATTTAGTTAGGAAAAATGACGGGTAGAAACAATACATTTAGTATGTTGACTATATAAAACTAATGTTGTTCGACAAATGTTTGAAATTCATTTATCTAATTTTTCATTTCATTCTCCAAACCTAACAAAATATTAGAATTATTTTCTGATGATAAAATATTTATTCAGAAAATTGAGATTAGAAACGAAAGAGATGAAATTGGACTGAAAATGAAATGGAGGGTTGTGAAAAAAATGTTGTCAAATATTATTATCTTATTAGTATAAGATAATTGAAGTGATTTTGCTTTATTGATTTCCCCGCTACTTTAACGAGGTAAGTTTGATTTGTTACACTTTTGACGCATGCAAAAGATTCAGACAAGGCAAAGGGAATGAACGGATGAAGAAAATCTCTCCATCATTATCGTCATTATCATCATCTTTGAATAGGTTATGTTATGTGAGTTTTCTTAACATCATTCAAAGCAGTGTCTTTCTTGTCACTTTCAATTCAACTCTCTGTTACAACTTTCATCACAAAACATCACTGTGTTCATGGTTTTACCACTATATTTATAATTACTTTTAACAAGAAAAAAATATGAAAAATTAAAATTATTATAAAAATATTTAACCACATTAAAGATTCACATTAAAATTAAAAGATTATTTATGATTTTTTACTCTCATTGCAGTCCCATTTAAGATCCAAATAGGTAAATTTTTTGTTTTAGACATCTTTAAAAAAATAAAAAAATTTGTTTTAGTACTAATATAAATTTATTAAATTAATAATAAAATTCTGCTTGAAAATAAAATAAAATTATTATAAGTGTTTATTAATTTTTATAATAAATTATTTTATTAGTAAAAAAATCTCGTTTTTTTAATCTTCAAAAATTATGATATATTTTAACATAAATAATTTTATTAATAAATAAATAATTTATTCTTAAAGAAGTTTTAGGATAATAAAATTTTTATCACCTTTTTTTATTCATTCATGCATTCATATTTTTTTTTTCAAAATAAACCCAAAAAAAAAAATCTCCCATGGACTCAATAAGCAGATATTTAAGTCAAAATTCCTCCTCCGCATCCTGAATTCACATATGCTTATATTATTGTCACTTTTTTGTATTCATTCTACCTACTAGAAATCAATTCCCAGGATACAATTTCTGTCCACGTTTCTTTATTTTTTAAATAGTTAAATTGTTTTCTTGTTTTATATTATTAATTTATAATTAGTAATGAATATACTTAATGCAATTGATAAAATATTATTTAAATTTAATAATTGATAAAAAAAATTAATGAGAATTACTATAAATTTATATTATTCAAAGCGATTTTCATTAAGAAATAACTATTATTTACTTTTAAATTATTGTTATTATTAAAAAGTAATATTAAATATACTTATGAATAATTATTATTATTATTATAAAACTAAAATTAAATATATTTACGCCATTAATAATATCAACAATATTGATAATTAATGTCAATACAAAACTAATTTAATATATTTTAAAATAATAATGTTTATTTGAATTTAAAAACTTGTGATTTTTTCTTAATATTTAACTCTTTTAAGTCTTGTGAGTACTTTTTTCGTAACTGTGATTTTAGTGACATTCAAACCAAATTAATTATTTTAAAATTGGCTTTCAATAATTTAGAACAACAAAATCCAACTCTGATAATCATTTATTTTATAAATCAATATTAAATGGTGGTGTTAAATTTAGTTTTTGATTAAAAATTATTATTGTTGTTAGTAATGTTTAATTTCAAAATTATTTTAAAATAAAGTTAATTTGATTAATGATAGTTACTATCAATTATTCATTTAAAATATTAAATTTAATTTAATTTTATTTGAAAATATTTATATTAAATGTTATTAATGATATAATTTATTGTTTAAATATATGATTATTTTTTAAAATATTTTTTAAGAGTTAAATATGTTTTTAGTTCTTAAATTTGAATACAAAATTGAATTATTCTTTTTTAAAAATTTGATAATTTTAGTGTCTAAACTTTAAAATTTAATTGATATAATTTTCTTAATCAAATTATATTAATATTTTTTTTACGTTAAATAACGTTGGACATTTAAATTAAAATGTATGTAATTTTTTTAAAAAAATTATATTTATTCAATTTTAAAGTTTGAAGAACAAATTATATCAAAGTTTATATTATAATAATGAATTATAATTTTTAATTACAATTTAGAGACTAAAATATATATAACAATTTTTAATTTATTTGTTAGAAAATAGAAACTGAAATCATAATTCGTAACATGGAAGTAATATATAGTGAAAGGAGATTAAATGAGTAAGACAATAAATAAATAAACAAATATTTAAGCATGAGTTGCATTTTCTTTTTATAGTGATTAACTTTTCATGACATTCATGCTAACTTGACGTAAATGTTTGTTATGAGAAAACAATTTAATTTTTCGTCAAATTGCTCCTTTATAAAAAGGAAGGTATAAGATTAAAACAATCTAAGATATAACTATTAAGAGTCGGAGAATCTAATATCCATAATCATATAAAAAAATTATGATAAACATATTATGTATACAGTAAATTTTTTAATAATAACCCATTTTAATAACAAAAAATATCAATTTCTTAATTAGAAACCAATTTAAAAACTAATTTCTTTTATAAAAAACTTGATAACTAAAAATTAGTGATCACTTTATATATCAATTCATAACAGAAACAACTGTATTTACTAATTTAAAAATCATTTCTAATTTTTTATTTATAATAAAAACTATTTTAATTATTAATAATTTTGTATATCTAAATATATATATATATATATATATATATATATATATATATATATATATTTATATTTACAATAAACTTTTTAAATAATGATTAATTTTAGTGATTAAAAATAATTAATCACTGTAGGAACCAATACTTAACGACAATTAAGTCACTGAGTTTCAATATCACAATACCATAATTCAAGCTTCATACAAGTATCAATCATATCAAATGTGAATTTAAGACACTCACGGTAACAAACATAACACATCATACCATAATTGCTATAAAAAATTGAATTAGTAGTGTTAAATTTATTTGAAGAGGTTTCATTTTTTCAAATCACAAAATTTCATTTGTTGATATTTGATATAATGTCGAGCAATGGAAGGTTGACGCTAAGCGCTATTCATTGTACAGGTATGGGAGCATTTTAGCTCCAGGCCATTGAGTGTCATTTTTGTATTGTTGAGCGCTGAATTTTACGAATGATTTGGGATTCAGTGATAAAAGGATACCGTTGAGCACCGTTCTTGTATTGTAATTTGTACGTTGAATTTGTATTCTACTTTGACGTGTTTGAGATAGATTTACCATGGAGTTTATGTTTGTTTAAGAGTATTATGGTGTTTTATTAAGTGATAACATTATTGTGAACATGAGTGACAAATGTTGTATATAGTTTTTAAAGTGAAAATGGATTAATTATATGACATTTTTAAAGAGGGATTTCCATTGAATGTGTTTCACTAGGGTGTCCATTGAAGTAAGGTCTATATTCTATTTTGTGTAGTCGTCTTAAACTCTACTAATTATTCATACTTATGTAGAGGAAAATGAATAGGTAGTGAAAGTGACATGAGATCTTGTTATAAGGACAACCCTAGGGTTTTTATGACCGTGACAACAACTAACCTTGTGTATCAGCTCGGTAGAGTAATGTTTTTGTCATCATAAGTGCATGACTTCAGTAGTTTGACTCAATGACACATATTCAAACAATTTGAGTTAAAAGAGTCAGATTTCATGTATGAATGTGTGAAAGCCATATGATGAAATTTTAACATGTTATTAAGTGTTTCAGTATTATTTATATTTTCAGCTAGCTTACCTTGTTTGTATTTATATGATTTAATTGTTTATGAAAACTTTTTTGCACATTAACTTACCTTATTGTTTTTTTTAATCTTTTTTGTGTGTTTACTTGTTTCTTTTGGGATGATCACATTATTGATATAAGTAAATGAGAAATAGATAATTTTTGTGAAGAACGATGATGCTGCAAAGTATTTTTCTTTGTCTAATAATTTTTCTTAATTATTTTTGATATGTTTTATTATATATTGTGAAATAAATCTATTTTGTTTTATCAATTTTATAATTTCTTAAACCGTTAAAATGTTAAAAAATAAATATTTTTATAATAAGAAATTTTTTAAAGTTACTTGTTTTTATAAACATTTATTTTAATTTAAAATACAGATATTAATTTACTTATTTGACAATAAATTTCTACTATTTTCTCGAAATGTCTTTGTTAGTAATCTCATAAAACAAAATCCATGAAAATGAAAAAAAAAAGATATTAGTGAATATTTATGGTAAAAATTGTTAAATAAAATAAAAAAGTTAAGTTAGTTTGAGAAAAAAAAAGAATGCAGCTTTTATTTATCTGAGAAGAAAAAAAGGTATACTTTATTAGCTGCCATTGTTGTCATTCCAACCTCAAACTCTTCTTCATCTATCTATTTAGCATAGAGTTATTCACTTCTCTCTCTCACTCTCACACTCTCTCTCTTGGACATTTTTTCTCTTCTGAAACAATACCAACAAGAGCTCTAATCTCATGGGTTTCCCTGTGGGCTACACGGAGCTTCTCTTCCCGAAGCTTCTCCTCCAACTCCTCTCCCTCTTGGGCTTCCTCCGGAGGCTCATTTACACCGTTCTCCGTTTCATGGGCCTCCACGATTTCCTCGAGCCCGACATTGCTTGGCCCGAAGCCCACACCGGAATGCCAGAATTCGAATCCGTCTCCGCCACGTTTATCCGGGAAATCCTCCCCGTAGTGAAGTTCCGCGACCTCCTCGACCCACCCGAAACCTGCGCCGTTTGTCTCACGGAGTTCGAGAAAAACGATGAGATCAGACGGCTCGCCAACTGTCGACATATATTCCACCGAGGATGTTTGGACCGTTGGATGGGTTACGATCAGAAAACGTGCCCTCTTTGCAGAACACCTTTCATACCAGACGATATGCAAGGTACTTTCATTGAAAGACTCTGGGCTGCGTCTGGGATCTCTGAGCAGCCTCTTGTTCCTGCTTCCTAGCTTCATTAATGGTATTTCAAATAATCTCGGTTTATTTACCGTTTTGGGGAAGGGAAATTGATGAAGAAGAATCGGAACAACATGTTCTGTTTTTCATTCTTTCTTCTTCGTTTTTAATTTTTTGTGTATGTGTAAATATACAGAGGCCAGAGGAAAGATTGAGACTTTAATTGTATATCATTTTCTCTCATTTACATTAATTTTGTAGATTTCGGATCTGATTCATGGATCTTCTATTATTATGAAAAACTTCCCTTTAAAATGTAAACTAAAGTAAAAGAAAACCATTTTGCAGTTTATTAAGGTTTAACTTGGTTATTTACAAATACCAATTTTGGATGTAAAACTATGAAGGTTCATCACGAAGGACAGAAAGCACGCGACCAGTAAAATGGTTTAGGGTTTTGGTATCCTTATTTCTTTTATAGAAAATAATAAAATTGATTTTATTCCAACCATGCTAAAAAAGAATTTAGTTGTGAAAAAAAGTTTATTAATAATATTTTCTTAATAAAAATTTCATTTTTAATTTGTTGCTTCTATGATTTACCAAATTGGTGGGATTTATTATAATTATTATTATTTTTCCATTCCTGAATTTCAACTTGTAAGCAAATGTTTTAGTTTTAGGGTGTTGGGATTTTGGAGCATGGATTAGGAAGTGAAGGAATTGAGTGGCAGTGAGTGAAGGGCATCACAGTTTCGACAAATTTTGGTCATAAAAAGACAAGTTTTTTGTTTTGTTTCTAACGTTTGCAACTTAGGAGGAGAATGGTAATGGTAGGGTGGCTGGTTTTACCAGCACAGGAAAATCAGAAAAAAGAAAAAAGAAAAGAAAAAGAGAAAGTTGTGTTATGTGATGAATCTATTTCAAATATATTTTTAAAAATAAATTCAAACATATCAAAAAATTTGTTAAAATATCGTCATATTGTAGTTTAAGGGTGATGCTGTTTATGTCTTGTGTACATTTGGAATGCTTTCTTTCTATCCAGAAGATATTAAAAAATGTTATCTCTAAAACTAACGTTAAACATATTATAAGTTGAAAAAATATGTCATTTACTTTTGCTATAAAAATCATAATATTATTTTATTATAAATTATCATTTTATCATATTATTTATTGGCTGACCTTGTACGATTGTTCTATATTATAAAAAGCACACGGCCATTAAACTCTTACTATATATGTGTTGTAAATAATTTTAAAACACACTCAAAATTAATTTTATTCATTTCAAAACCTTAAGTTTTAGTTTTATCTACAAGCTTAATTCTATCAAAAGAAGAAAAAAAAATCAAGATAGCTATAACCGTTATTGTAAAAATGAAAATAAAAATACGTATAGTACATTCTTTAAGATGTTGTGTTCACTGGGTTTTAGCGTGAATTACAATTTTGTTAAACTCATTTATTGTAATTTAACGAGGCTCATTATTTTAACTAATCTTAAGCGATTATAATGTTAATTCTTATTAATCAAATTGAATTGATTACCATCATCAAATGAAGAAACATGGTGATAATGTATAATAAAGGTTTTTTTTTTATTATTTACTATTTATTGTTAATATATTTTTTTATTGTTAACAAATTTGAATGATATATATTTACGAATCCCGTCCTACTACCTCTATTTTTCTAAACCGTGTTTGTTTTTCCTCCTTCAGTGGAAGAGTTTTATAAAATCATGTATTATTTACATTTTAACATAAAAGAATTATGTTTTATTATTAATTAGTGAATGATTATTTCTTGTTTATTATTGTGAAACTTTTCTGGATATAATAATTACTTTTATAATCTAAGATCTTATTTAAGAATCTTGGGTTTTAAATTTATTATTATGTCAACGTACTTTAGTGAGAGGATTTTATAGTTTTAAAATAACATATGAAGGAAGATTATAAAATTGTGTACCTTTTGAAAATAAGTTTTAATGTATTTTACGGAATTATATGTCTAAAAGGTTTATTTCGGTACATTCCGTGATACTTCGTTTAGTGAATGCATGTATTTATTGGTCGATCAATGATAATATTTACTTATAATAATTTTTTTAAATTACTTATAATTATACTTTTTTAAAATAATAATAATTGATAAACAATATAAATATATATATAGAAAGCAACCAAACACAAATGATATTTTAAGCAGGAAAAAAGAGAAAGTTATATCAATCATAGTTAGAATTAAATGAGGAGGATGACTATTTATATTGTGAAACCTATCTTTGTTTTTCACTATATGAAAAAAAAAAAAAAAAAACCTTTTCAAGTCTATCCATTAAATTTCATCTATATTTTATTCTCAGAGTGTGTAAAAACTTGTCAAAAAAAGTCCATATATTTAGTTTTCTATAATATGTAAAATGTAAAATTTTATAGAGGTGGCCAAATTAAACGTGTAGAACCACATTGTAACATTTACATTAGAGACCCAATTGATGAATGATTCGTATAACAATTCGTTGTATAAAATTATGTGTAATTTTTTTTAATCAAATATATTTTCAATTTTTAAGTTTTGACGTAAAATTGAAATTTATTATTATCATAAATATTTTTTACTTCAAACATTAAAATAAATAAATATAAAATTTTTAATTTAGTTATGTTAAATTTTTTATTGTTTAACATGTAAAAAAATTAATATATGAATTAAAAAAATACATTTATTTATATTTAAAGTTTCAAAATAAAATATATCTAAGTTTGTAATAAAAAAAATTAATTTCATATATAAATTTGAAGCTTACCAACGTATTTAACCCCACATTTTCAGACTTATTAATGTAGATGCTTTTAATCCAAATCATCACTATTTAGGATTATATTACATATGAAAGAAGAAAGTTCAATTTTAATACATCTCATTCTAAATTCTTAATATATACAGCAAAAAAAATAAATCATATTTAATTCTTTACATAAGTAAGAAAGAGCATACACTTAATATAGTAAAAATATTTTTATTGAATATGATATCAAAATTATTTATGTGATTTACGTTTTTAATATAATGTAATAACAAAGTTCAAATATTTATTTTTATGCTCAATTAATATTGTTTTGATCCTAAATTGATTGAATAACATCGTTATAATTAATAATTATAATTGATTTACTGTTCATTTTTAAATTTGAAATTCTATCATGCTTTTATTCTTAAAAAAACATTTCAAATGGTGGAAAAAGAAATATGTATTTAAACTGTTCATTCTCGACTATTAAGTGATGTAGAATTATTGAACGTATCAAAATATAAACCTCTAATCAAGGTTTAAAGTAATGGGCATTCATCCTCTAATTTCATTTTCTTATAAATAATGTCAATATTTTGATCCTAAGTCCATTGAGTAACATCGTAAGATCAATCATCCTATATGAAGTATTGTCCGCTTTAAAGTATGAAATTATGTTACAGTTTTTTTTTAAAACACATCAAAGTATGGAAAGAGAATATATATTTAAATTATCCTTAATTTTAACTCTTGAGTGATAATAGCCTATTAAACATTATCAAAATAAATCTTATACTCATGTTCTCTTTCCCTTTAATGTTTTTGAAGCTTTTGTTATATCTTTAAAAGAAAGGTGGAGTGACTTATAATAAAAGAATGAAGTATTTATTTTATTAGACATTAAATTTTTGTTATAAGGAAATATAATTTGACATTTTCAATATTATATTTTAATGGTTTGACTTTAAATTTATATTTTATTTTATTTAAGAATAAATTTGTAATTTAGTTGTAATAGTTTTTCTTAATTTAAGAAAAACGAAACATATATATATATAAAAGTTATGTTGTGGTTAATTTTTTATCTTAAAAAAATCTTTTAAAAAGATGCTACTTGTAATTAAATATTAAATATTTATATAACAGTTTAATATTACACTTATAAACTCGATATTGTATATTCATTCACCATTAATTGTGCTGAAAATTTGATAACATGTTCTACACATAATATTTTTCGTTCTGACCGGTTAAATTGTTATTTTCTCCATCAGCATTTTTTTTTTATCTTTAGATTAACTTCTTATAGTTGCAATTTGATTAATCTTTCAATCTTAAATTGGTTTCGATATTAAACCTGTACGACTTGGTTAGAATTTATTTATAAGTTAATCTATTCTAAACCATGTACGATACTTGACAGAATGCACACGAAATATTATTTGATTTAAAATTATAGTAACAGGATTTAAGGTAACCTTACTTTAAGCATTATTTAATAAATTAGTAAGTAATGGTTTAATAGGGCTATCAGACTTAACTAAATCACTACAATCAATGGTGCCTTCATCGATTTTTGTGCATGGTCGATTTCTTTAGATGCATGACATTTCTAATTTGCGTTAGATTCAAGTTACACTGAATTATTAAAACTAAACAAATGTTAAGTATTTAAAATAAATCTAGATCTAACAAGACGACCTATTTAAAGAAACATTAATGAAAGATTTGTTGTGATTGCATTATTAATAGCATTACATTAAATTTATTGCCAAATAAATTATTTTTTAAACCTCTTATTCAAAAATATGTTTTCACATAAATTATAATAAACATCAAATTAAATATTCAAAATGTTAATATTATATTATACCCAATTATATTTTCTTATAATGCCTAATATGTATTTTCGACTTATTATATTATTAAATTATAACAAAGTAAACCCTTCAACACACTTGTCCAAGAAAAATAAGAATACTACAATATAAACTCAAGACCTGGCTCAGTTATTGATAAGATCCGATCTTGACTTCTTGAAGAGGTTTTGAATTAAAAATGGAGATTTAAAAATTTATTAGTTTATTCAGTACAAATATCATAATTATATGGCACAAGAGAAAAAGTGCACTTATTAAAATAAAGTAGAATAAAAAAAATATAAGTTAAATGCATAATTTTATAATTTGAAGATAACTATTATACAAATAATAAATTTATTATATATTATAAGTTATATATAAATAAAAATATTTATCTTGTTAGTACATTCAAATTGATATAAAATTCGTTGTTACATTTATTTTCGAGAGAGAGTAGTTATATTTATTAACTACTAACATTTTGTATTTTAAGATTAAAGTATTATTTTCGAGAGAGAGTAGTTATATTTATTAACTACTAACATTTTGTTTCAAATCTCAGAACGCTTTTCAATATTTTTCGGTATTATTTTTCTTTATTCTTTGATTATTTTTGTTTTATAAATTCTATTTTATTTTATCATGACAGGATGACAGTCAATATAAATTTTGTATTCGTTTTTAATACAATAACTAATTGTTTTCCGAAATGCTCTTATCTCCTAATATCAGTTTTTAGAAAATAAAAAGCAATTTATGTAATAAACAACACCCAATAAAGTATTGCTTATAAATATATCTATAAAACATTACACATCATTTGAAGGCAGACGGACTATAATATATATATATATATATATATATATATATATATAATAAATAGGTGAAACTAATAATATAGATCTTTGTCAACCCCCAAAGCCTTTTTCTGTTTGATCCCTTCTCACAAGTAAACTTTATCACAAAAAATAAAAGTTATTTTTACAAAATTAATCTCTTAAACCTTATTTTAATATTACTCCTTTAAATTTCATTTTAAAAATTAAATTCACTTACACTAATATATACAACTATATTTACATTACACTGTACTTTACAATTAATTTTTATTTAAATTTACTTTTAAATAATTTTATTTAAAATTAAAAAATAAAATATAAAAAACATTTACAGACATTTATAAGTACCTACAGCTATAAAAAAGAAATCACAATACCTACCGAGTAATAAAACAGAACAGGAGGGACAAGGGATATATATGCTCCAGTCATACCCGATTGGAGTCATCCCTAACAACGTATGACTGCTAAAATAGCCCAGTTTCCATCACACATTTAATCACGAGTTGTTTTCTAAACATATTTGGAAAAGTGCATATTATACCGGGATATTGCACATAACAAGTGAAAGTTAACTATTTATGAACACCAACGAGAACAATATACAAAATAAAAGTACGACAAGAATCATAATGTGTGAAGTCATAACAAAACTTGTAATGGGAAATGCAAAATAATTAACAGATGAGATGGAACTATTGCATTTCACCACAAACATGTGCGACTGTTTTATGAACCAATCAATTAGCGGTGTAGAGAATACAATGGAAGCTAAAGTAATCACTTAGGGTAGCCAGATGGGGGGTACCCTGGTGGAGGATAGGCAGCTGGGGGATAACCAGTCGGGGGGTATCCAGGAGCTGGGTATCCTTGAGAAGGTGGTGGGGCAGGTGGATAACCATAGGGTTGTCCATAAGCTGGTTGTGGTGGATATGCAGGTTGTGGTGCATACCCAACAGAAGGAGGAACTTGCTGATCAATGCGTGACATCTGCTGAACAGGGGGCACTGCCATTACTGGTTGGGGTCCAAATTTCCCATCACGCTTGTCCATTTCAATCTTGTGCTGAGTCTGCAAACAAAATTTCCTCAAGTGACAATTTTCATGCGTACCACATCGTGATTAACCATGTCAGATAAAATTAACAAACTTACCTGCATGCATGCACAGACCCTACAAATAAACAGAAGAATAAATTTAGTACAAACTCCTTCCAATATAATGTGCACAATTAATTGAAAATTGAGAGAGAAGAGGAAGCCTTACGTGCAGTACACAAAGTCAGCCAAACAAGATAGCAACTGAGAAGCCTCTTGAATTTCCTCGCTTCCAACAATCATGGCAACAATAGAGAATATACATGCAATTTGTTGAAGGCAAAACATGAAACCCTAAAAAGAAGAGTTACACGTAATTAACTGAATATCATTGAAACAAAAATTGCATGTATTTGGCCGTGAATGCAGAGAAAAGCAGAGAGAGAGAGAGAGGGAAAGTACAATAATGCAATTATCACATTGCGTTGTTTGAATGTTAAATTCATCTTGCAAAAGAAAGCGAGTTGAGGCAACTGAGTTTCCAAAGCAGAGGAAAACCTGAAACAACGATACACACATCAATAAATATAGCTTGCGATATGTAACAATCACACGATTCAACACCCAAAATTCAAGCTCCAAATTAATCCTGCGTGACATTTATTTAATTGCAAATAACAATTTATAATTGTTCAAAACGCCATTTTCAAACACCTAATGTTTAAATAAAGCAGTTAGTTTTTGCTCTAAATCTAGTTTCAGTACATTTTCAATCTTTTCAACTACACAATAACTCAACAACTTACAATGAAAAGAACAGTAACGAATACATGAATTGTCGTTTAACTTAAAAAATGGAATCAAGAGCTTACTTAGTACGCCCACCCCTTCCTAAGTCCTTCTTGACGATAACAAAGGCTTCAGTTCATCATTAACAATGACACACCACTGGGTCCACATTTTCCTTTTCGAAGGACATTGCTATCTAAAACCGTGCAAGACATTCAGCTGCTTTTTTATTTGATCATAAGCGTTTTCAAAATCAGCTTTAAAACCTCGAGCGTCCTTATTTTAAAATCTTGGTTAAATTTTCCCAATGTTATAAGTTTGGAACTGTTTCCCCGGAGTTTCAAAATTTTCTAACTGGATAATGACCAATAGACACTATCAGTAAGGTCCAATTAAATTGTTTTTCAATGGATCTTCAAATTTATAAAGATTAATTTAAAAATCCTGAACAGTATATAGATCAATTCAACCTCAATATTCAACTACCTTCATTGCTAGTAAAGCTGCATCTAAAATCTGCATAGTTTGATGATTAAAATCTGCATAGCTTCACTACATAACTAGGAGAGATCAACAGATTTTCATTTGATGATTAAACAGTTTAACCCACCCTTTTTACCCTTCACCATGAAGAGTTAATCATTTTTATCAAACGTCGCATTCATGATTCCAAACTCAACATGATAACATTAGTAACGAAGCTACTCTCAAAAGTTGGAAACAATTTATTAGCCTAACCATAAAATCCTGCTATGCGTTTTATTTTTCCATTAATTCATACCTAAATCATAGTTCAAGTCTTCGACAATTACTACATATGATATACCATTATCTGTTATAAACTTGGACTAATATCATACAATGGTTAAGGCATCACAGCCAAACTGACTGATAGGAAGAGAGATGACATGCCGACACAATATCATGTACAAATAAAAGTAAGGAAAAATAGGTTCACATTTTATACCTCAGTGCAAAGGCAAAATTCAGGACATTTACTTTCTCCACACCTACCACTGCAGGGCATGTAACCAGCACAGCATGTGTATCTGGAAAAAATAATTCGACAGATATATCACAAAAACAGACTCTGTAAAAAAATTATTTTGGAATGTTGGAAAAAACAGAAATAGTATCAATCAATTACCTTGACATGTCATCATAAAGAGCTCGTTTGCGAAGAAGATAAGACGCACACGGTGCACTATGAAGGGACAAAAGAAAATTAGATTAATTACTGCAGAATATAAATTCACTTCATGCCTAAAATGTAGACCAGCTAAAATTGTGATCCAACTAAGAGTGGATTGTGGTGGATATAAAACAAAATTCATGAAGTTTATAGGCTCAAAAAATCTGCAGAAACTAGTGTGCAATAATACACAATATTTATCAATCGACGCAGTATGAAATATTTCCCGTAATACTTTATTCAATACCATCTCACTCTGTTATAACCTGTTAGATTGATTAAATTCTCATACAACCCTTCCTCTGTTGTGGAGGTTTAGCAAATAAGAACCCCTCCACCCAGTATAAGATACTGAAAGAGGCCAGATTCCTACAACCATCAAGATACTATTGTACCCAAAGACAGAACATGAGAACACGCTTCCCTACAGTTATTTTTCGTCCACCAACTCTTTTGTCACTTCAGGACAATCTTACACCACTCGGAATAAGCATAGTATGTCGATGCCCTTCAACAAGAATACGAATGCATTTCATGTTTTCTTCATCAGATCCACATAACTTTAAAAGCACACAGTTAAACAAATAATAACACCGATCAATTAGAACAGAGCGTGGAAACTATTTTAAGCAGAATCTAAAATACTTCGTGGGTCAATGCAAGTCAACGTGAATCCTGGATCTACAAGTCGAATACAATAAACAGCGAAATTGAAAATGAAAGATTTGCTTCCGCGTCCAATCGAGGAAAAAATAAAGCAAAAAGAAGACTCATTAGATCCAGAGAACCAGATTTGACAAAAAAACATCGATTAGGTAGAAGAAAGTTCCAGATCACATACCACCACAGCGCGAAGCAACAATCTGCGCAAAATCAAGAGTTGAGACGACATGAGTATAAATATAAAAAGCGAAATTGGAAAAGTGAAAGAGAAAGAGAAAGTGAGGAATTCCTTACAAGGAGTATCGGCCTGAATGGTACTCATGAGATTAGTGTGCCATAGATTCCGGAAATTCTGGCGTGCCTGCATCTTCTCGATGTGCTCCTGCGACGCCATGACGATCGTTTTCTTCTTCTCGAGCAGAGTGTGAAAAACCCTAGATCAGATACTTGGGGAAATGCGACGCGAGATTTATAACAGGGATGACGAAATCTCGTAGCGTTTGAGAAGGAAATGAAAGGGATAAAAAGTAAGAGGCAGAAGAAAAGATGATAGGCGTAGTTCTGGGGCGCTGAAGCTTGAAACAGCTAAGTAAACTTCTATTGATCTATAGACTCTTTGCTTCATTCCTCCATCATAGCTGTAAGTGACCCCGCGTAAGCCAACTAAGACTGTAACTACAAATTCCCCAAACGACACTAATTAATACTATTTTAAAACCTTTACTTATACCCTACTTCTCTACTTTTACTTTCTAACTTATTTTATACATTTATATCATTCTTATTGTGATTTTTATAATTATTCTCACATAGTCAAATACAATGCCAAAAATCATTGAAAATATACAACTATATTACACTCATACGAAAACTATATTACACAAATTAAAGGTAACTTTCAACTTTTATAATGTATATGCTTTCTTCGAAGAAAATAATGGAAATTTTGATGTTGATAAGAATATCGATTTTAAAATACGTACTATTAAAAATACATGACATTTATATTCCTTCATTTTAGTAATTAAAAAGTATCTTTAGTTAAGTGAGGTTATAAATAAGAATAAGTTATGTGTAAAATCTGATTTTTTATTACATATAGATTTTAAAGTAATAACGAATATAAAATATATAAATTGAGGATAAATGTTTCTCTTTTTATTTATTTTTTTACTTTTTTTATAACTCGTATTCTTTTCTTCTTCTTTTTTAAGTTTCGAGACAAATTTAACTATTTTTATCTTTTCTAGTTATTTTTTTTGAAGAGCTTTTAAAATAAATATATTACTGGGCCAATTAATATATTGTGAATTTTGGGTGAATAGTTTAAGTGTTATTAGGGAGTATTTTATTTTCTTCGTCCATCGTGGGATTTATAAAGAGAGATGTTGTTGGAATATGAATTAATAAGAGTTTTGAATTTTTAAAAGTGGCAATGAGAGTTTAAGTTTGTAGGTACACTATACATCTAAAAAATGTTAATGTTTACATATATTCAACGGATTAATTTTTTAGTTGCGTAGTTAGTTTAATGTTATATATATTTATATAGTTTATGTTCTGTGTATATTTTTTAGTATGTTTTAGAATAATGTAGATTAGACTTGTTATAATGATTAAGTCAGAGGTTGATATTTGATAACATGGAATATAGGTTTATTGATATTTATGTTGTTGTTTTTTTTTATTTGTTATTAAAAAGAGTGTTTTAAAATTTAACATTGTTTAAGTGGTGTTTCGTGATTTAAGAGATGTTTATGCAAAATGTTATGTTGATTTTATCGTTTATTATTGATTAAGAAAGAGTATAAATCTTGATGTGATATAATGTTTAGTTCAAGTAGAAACTTGGAGCTTGAGTCTGTGAAAGATTGAGAAAGCTCTTCCTTTGTTAGAAGGATTACTCAAGGTATATGAGATGCTTAAGCAATTTTTGTGGTAGTGATGCATGAAGTTTAGACTTTTATAAAAATCATGCAGTCTATATAATAGTATGCTCGAGTGTTGCTCAAACGATAAGTTGAGGCTCCATAACATGTTGAAGAAATAAACAACTTCCTAGCATTGTGAAAACACTTAATTGATAAATATTTAGACGATAAATGCTTAAGTCATGAAAGCTCAAACATGGATATTAATGTTTAAGCAAGAAAAAAAACAAAACTTAAGCAAAAAAATCTTTTTCATAGTTAAGAAAAGTGAGATTGCTTAAACAATAGGAAGTTGCTTAAATAATGATTAAGTGTGATGTTGATCTGTGCATTAAATAATTATTTATGCTAAAAATATGATATGCACAAAAACATGTATGTAATGAGTACACTATAAGAAGATTGTACATTACTGGGATACAATATGTCAGTTATAACAAACATTATTCATTGATAATTCAAGTTTATTGACAAAACACCGAAAAGAAAATAACTGTCAATAAAATGGTCGTCAATAAATTTTACTAACGGATTGCAAAACTCGTTTGTAATTACTTACGACCTCAAATTCACAGATAAATTTTCATCACTAAATATTGGTTAGTAATTACCAACGAATTTTGAATGTTGGTAATCTATGATTTAGTTTTCTTCGTCCTCCTTCCTTTCTTTCTTTCTTTTTTTTCTTGTTTTTCGTCTTCTTCTTCATTCTCCTTCTCTCTATCCTCCATCGATGTCTCGTCTGACACTGCTATTTCAGCTTATCCTCATCCTTTTTCTCTTATTTCTTTTCTTCTTTCTCTTTCTCTTCCTTTCTTTCTTCTTTCTCTTCCTTGATAATGGTAATTTTTTTATGATTATTTTAGTCATATTTTTTCTTAACAAAATAAACTATTCTCTAGTTTTTAAACATTTATATATTCAATTTTAGTTTACTTGTGTAAATAATTACATTTTGGAATTGTATCACTAATTCTTATTTTTTATATCTAATTCAATGAAAGAAAGGTTTTATCTTAAATCAATGAAGTTGACAATTTCAATAAGTGAGGAAAACAACCAAAATGTAAGATCAATAAAGAACAACAACGCTTAGTACCACAAAATCACATTCAACACTAATAATATCAGAGAACAAGATCCTTATTGAGTACTTGTAATCATTCACGTGTATATGTGTTATGTTAGATATATAAGATTATATTAGTGTCTTAATTATAGAGATATTAAACTAAATGGTAGCTTGTTAAATAAAAATATATTTTCACTTTTCTAATAATCTAATTATATATACAAAAGTATAAGGTTGTGAAAAACTAAATAAGATTTACAGAGTTAGTTAAGTATGAGAACAAACATTTTATAACTACATAGATGGTGAATATTATTCCATGCTTAATACAAACTTATCTTCCATGAGACATTGTGTAACAACTATTTAAAATTCTAATAGAGTATGATTTGATAAAATATTTTGGTCTCATTAGATATTGTAAATATTTTATTATTTTAAAGCTCCTAATATAATAAAAAGATGAAATAAAATCAAACAACCCTTAATTGATATAAGAGCTAAAGCAATGTTATTAAAAACACATAAATAAATAAATAAATAATATTATTACAAATAATATAAGAGATGAGATAGGATCTCCATGCACTAGGACGTTTCTTCTCGTGTGCCCATCTCTTACAAACCATTGGAATCATATTAACATTTCAAGTCAAAATCAAGCTACACAATGTTTAAATCCAACCAAGAGCAATCATGATAAACTTTGACTATAAATAAGTGCATAGCATTTTCAATTCTTAAAAGCTCAACATGATAAAACAAAAATTGAATTTAAGGTTCTACTTTTTATTGATTCCATTTTTTTAATATATTTTCCTTTTCTATTAGATTTAATCGGTTTCCAAATACACTTACAAATTTTAATTAAGTTATATAATAAAATAAGAATAGATTTATCGAAAGTATAAAGTTTTTTTACAATTATATATATATAAATTATGATAAGTATTAGTGAAAAACATAAGCTACACGCATGTGTAGACAAGTGTTATTATCATAATTATAAAAGTAAATTTAAATATTTTTTACAATTTTATTGTAGGGTAATGTTTATTTTTTTGTAGACAATTTTTTTATATTATAAATATTTAAAACATTCAAATAAAAAAAATGGTTAAATTAAAAAAAAAAACTATCATTTAAAATATAAAATTGGTAAAATAATTATTTTAATTTTGAAAAAGTTTAAAGGATAAAATTGAAAACAAAATGTGTATAAAAAGAGAGAATTTTCTTTATATAATAGTATAGGTTTCATAAGATCTTTAACTCGTATTAATAATGTGATGAAAAGGTAATGTAAAATTAAATAATTTGGATAATTACATTCATAAATCATCAATAAGTCTCAAAATTTTTTAAGACATAAATAAAATTTCATGATCCAATTAATATTAAAATTATTAATTAATAAATATTAATAATTTTAATTATATATAATATAATTTATAACTAACACACATAAAAATAAGTTACAAAATTAGTTCCGTCATTTTCTAAGTAAAAAGTTAATATTATTTTAATTTTTTAAAATTGGAGAACTTAGTTAAAAAATATTAAAGTTATATATGATTATGTTTTTTAAATTAAAAGAATAATTATTAATATAATAATTAAATTGAATAAATGAAGAAGTCAAAATGGTCAAAACACTACCTTTCGAATGAATGAAAGGCTGTCCCCTCGACGTAACCAACGCCGCCAAAATTGGAAAGACCAGTTTTGATTGCCCTTTCCGTTTTAAGATATGTATCTATTTTATTTATTTAATAAAACTATGACAATGCGGTCACTGTAACAAATATATGAAAATATATTTATACATTCATTTCACATTGTTATAATATAAAATGGTTATAAAAGAATAAAATTTTATTTTTATATATACTATATGTTATATGCAAATGCATAGTATAATATTGTGACTTTTTATAGTTGTGTTTCCCTTTTAATTATGAGAATAATACATAATATGGTATAATTTCGAACATGAAACTTTTACATTATTTTATTTATAAAAAATGTATATAATCAACATGACATAATAATTAGAGGTCAATTTTTATCAATGATAATTTAAATGAGTCAAATGATGAGACATTTCAATTGAGTTTTCTAGAAGATGTTGATGGTAATAAATTGATTTAAATTATTAATTCTCAATTAAAGGCTAATAAATATTAAGTAAATGTTATTGAATAGTGATATTTATTCTTTGGTGATATAATATATTTTGAATTATATATATGTTTAATTAAGTTTTTTTTTTTCTAAAAAATTAGGTAAGCATGAAATAAAACTACATTAAAATTAATGTACGTATAATGTGATGAGAATAGATAAAGCTGAATTGATTAATTAATTTTGATTTAATACGAGTCTTCTTATAGCATTTTTTATTTAGGAAAGAATGTGCATGTATTAAAAATAGTTAATTTCCTTATACAATGTTTTAGTTTTGAATTTTATAATTGTTTTTTTCTTCTTCTTAATACTCCATTTACTTTGTTATATTTATTATTATTCTGTAAATATAACCATTACAATGTCATGATCACAGGTAACATCACTTAACCAATAATGTTAATGATATAAAAAATATTACACCAGTATATAGTTTCGATCAAAGCTAAAATAAATAAAAAATTATATGTTCATAGAAAATAAACAATAATAAAATTCAATAAATTAAAATTAGAAATAATATATAAGTTAAAAATGAAATACATCTGTAAAGCAACTTAGCCTCCTTACTTTTGCTGCCTATGATTTATTATTCAGTATCTTCTTCGTATTTTAATTATTTGTAATAATGAAAAGACTCTTAGAGTTAGTTTCGTAGTCCATTTCATTTAAACTTCCATGTTTTTATATAGCATATTGATTTTAAAAAAATAAAAATATAGTGTTTTTTTAATTTTAAATTTTTGACACAGCACTAAAATTATATTTTAAGATATCTATGATGTGATTTTATTAATGTATTATTTTTATTAATTTAAGATGAAAAAATATCAATATCCTCTTAAAGGGTGCCGAAACAATAGATATATATAGAGAGAAAATATCCCAAAGTAAATTTCGCAGTGGTGAAGAATCATTAGAAGTGCGTACAGAAATTGAATAGGTACATAGAAGAATAAAAAATGATGCGGTGTTTGAAAGATGCAATGAAGTCTGGGCCTTCTTTGTATTTGGGCCTCAAACACATATGGGCTAAAACTGCTATTTCATCAAGTCTATGGGGGTGCAGGAAGCAACTCAAGGATACTATTGATATTCAAATTGGGCCTTTATGGTTTAGTATGACCCTTTATTGCAAGTTGTTTTTTCTTTAAAAAAACGAAAATCACTATAAGATGATGGTTATTGGAATAATCTATTTACTGCGCTCCTTCATTGTTAATATATACTTAATAATCTAGAGCATTTCTTTTTATAACATATTTTTTTCTCATCATACATCTTCTATTTACAAATCTTGAATATAATACTTTATTTATCAAATATGAATCTCAGATTAAGGACATGCCAATCTTTTTAAATTTTTTAATTAAAAACTTTAGAATATAGTGAACAAAACAAGATTATATTTTTATGACGTAAGTGGCCTAAAATAAAAGAATTCAATGCACTTCTTTTTCAATCTATTTGACATTTATCCCATCAAAATTAGTGTGATTTCACGAAAAAAAAAAACTTTTAAACAATATATGAAAGATTAAAAATTAGCTGACTACTTTAAAAAATGACACTTAATTATTTTATTAATAAAAGTCATAATATAAATAGAATTTTTTATCAATGAAATTTCATTTTATTAAATCTTCTATTTCTCAAAAAAATATTCTAAAACCTTTTTTATATTTTATCTTTAAGTATACGACTTCATCTTCATTTTTTTTTTGAAGATGGGAGTATGTGATAGGACTTTTAATGATAAAATTTACCTTTCTACCATATCAGTTTATTAAATAAAGTAAGTGTTTTTTTTAATATTTTTAAAGTTTTTTGAGTTTTTGTATTGTATGTGTAAAATTTTAGGGTTGCATGTGTAATTTTAAAACTCTAAATAATTTTTGTTCAATTAGAATTGTTAAAGTATAATCAAATAATTTATTTGAGTTTTTTTTGTGCAAATATTGTTTTCTTTATGATTAGGGATACCTAGAAATAAAAAGGTGATGGCTCCTTGCTCATAAATATTTTTAAATTATGGTTTGATAGGATAAATTGATTGTGAAATTGTGATTGATGTAATAAAATTGAATTATTTGTGTATTGTTGATTTAATCATGTTGAAATATGAAATATGAATTGTGAAATTTAAAATTTGAAATGTTGAACTGTATTGGAAACTTGTTTGAATATAATGATGGAATTGAATTGTGATTTTATTATTTGGACTATTTTTTTTGGGGTGTTTTAGTATTGTTATTTGATAAGTTTATTTGATTTGGTTAGGATTGTCCAATTTGATCTATTTAATGGTTATTTTGAACTCAGATAACTTTTTTTTAAACTAAGAATGAACTAAAGTTGTATAGATGGTCAAGTTTGACAACCTATTCAAGTCAATTTGGGAGTTAAAACTCTGATACAACGTTGAGTGGTACCACAAAATCGCTGGGCATATCTCACAAGACTCAAGTCAGCGAGCTCCGATAGTCGAGAGCGTCAAGAGCAACTCTATGACTATTGGCGCTCACTTGAAGTGAGCACCAGAGGTCTAGGATTTTGGGCCATCCCCCGGTTATGTTGGGTGATCACTTTACTATGAATATTAGGGGATCTATGTTGTCTCGATAAAATTGCAATTTCTAATTCGGTAACCGTTGGATCAGACTGGACTTTTATTAGATTGTTCTTGAAATATAATGTTTTTCTTTCATCATTGGGATTTTAAATTAGAGGATTGTGGTTAGAAAAATATTTTTTTTTCATTTTGACATAATGGAAATATTGTAATTTAATTATTGTGCTAATGTAATATAAAACAAATTATGAATTATTAACATTTCAATTGAAATAAATATATATGATTAATGTTATGTGATGAGTTTGTACTGAGATAAAATAAAATACATATGTGACTTGATGTCATGAATTAAGATTATGAAAATGCCATGTATGATCTATATATGATTATTGTTATGAAAGTGAAATTATTTTCCATGTGGAAAGTAGTTCACTCTTGTGTGTTGTGATGTATTGAACGAAGATTCTGTCCAAACTTTACTAAGTATTTTATAGAGTTGTCAAAATGGATAATCTGGCTCGATCCAGCCCGGCCCACTACGGGTTGGTCACTTAGCGAGCCAACCCAACCTGGCTCATTTATTAGTGAGTCAGAAAAATCTGAATCCGGCTCGACCCACCACGGATTGGTGGGTAAACGGGTTGACTCACTAGTCCATTTAATTACAATTTTTTTTAAATAAAAAAAATTACAAATTTTCTATATTCAAATTTTAAAAAAATTTACTCCCAAAAAATGATGTAAAACCGAAGACAATTCAAAATAATAATAAAAAGTACAATTTGGTATACACAATAAGTGAAGAGAGTATTTTATTTTTTAGGGTTTCATAAATAAAATAATAAATTAAAAAAAAATTAGGTAGGTGGGTTGGCGGACCAACCCGGCTCACCACAGGTTCAATCCGCATGAGCCGGGTTTAAATGAGCCGGGTTGAAATCTGACCCGCATAAAAAAATTTAATTTTTTCAAATCCAATCCGGCCCGAACCCGTGGTGAGCCGGGTTGACTCGCGGATTGTGACTTATTTTGACTGCTCTAATATTTTAACTCATATAAAAGAAGATACCTATGTGATGTGAGTCGATGAAAGTTTCTATGAAGAGAATTGATTTGAAAGACAATATTTTCTAGCGTGTCATGAGAATCACATATCCAAATCTATCAAAATCCACATTATATATACAAAATAAAATAAAAAAAAGTCCAATTCAATGCAAAAAAATCCTCAATAAACAAAACTTGTAATTGATTTAATTATTTGTATGAAATGTATGAATTGATTGTGAATGCTTAATAAGTGAAATCTTTTTAAATATTTATAAGTCTGTTTCCTTTTAAAATATACCAATTAAAGTTTGTGGTTATTTTTTCTTTTTGTTATGATCGTGCATTTGCTCAAATGCAAATGATAAGTGAGATAATTCTACAGTGATGTAAATAGTAGATAACTTTAGGAGCACTGTAATTCAATAAGTATATTTATTTAGTTTTATTACTTAGTGGCAATCAGGAAATGTTAGATTAATTATAGTAATACATGGTGTTACAATGTATAAAACCTATTTTTGTTTTATTTGATCACTTCACAAAATAATTTACTCCATATCTACGGTTGAATATTTAAATTTAATAGTATATATATATATATATATATATATATATATATATATATATCCTTGCATAGATATCATGAATTTTCATTATTAGAGATATAAGTAAGTTGCATTAAACTTAAAATTCGGTCTCCAACTCAATTTAATTATTCTTTCGTGGTTTGAGTTCGTTTAAATTTTATTTATTTCATTCAATTATATTTAAGTCGAGTAATGAGTTTCGTGTATTTCGAAATTGATAATTTCGATTAAACATAACTATATTTTAAGTATAAAATAGAAAATTTTATTTTGTCTTATAATTTCATTTTTTATTGTAAGAAATACTCATGTTTTAAAACAGGACTTTATATTTATCTACGACATTATATAATCTATATATATTATTGTATAAAATATTTCTCATTTTAGTGTATATATTTGTTTTTCATTTTTATCATTTGAATAAATATTTTTTAAATTAAAATATTTATTTTGTCATTTTTACTCTCTAAGGAACCATTTTTTCAATTAATATCTTTTATTTGATATTTATTTTTTAAATTTAACCATTTTAAAATTAAAATAATTATCTGTAATAAAATTTTAATAATTATTTATGTTTAAATTTATAATAATAATAATAATAATAATAATAATAATAATAATTTTATTTTTATGAAAAAACAGCAAACACACATATACACTAGTTATTAATATAATTTTATTTTTCAATTTTACCCTTTAATAAGTAATCGGCTTTTTAAATTAAAGTAATTAACTTATCAATTTTATCTTTTAAGTAACTACTTTTTGAACTAAAATAAATATTTATAATTAAAAAATTATCTATAAAATAAATAAAAAATAAATTTTCTTATAAAATTTATTTTTATTTAATTTATAATTATAATTTTATTATTTTATATTTATTATAAAAGAAATAAATGCATATGTTTTTACTAGATTTTAAGACAATTAGTGAAAAAAAAATGACTTATTTGCTAAATTGGACCAATTTTTCTTGATCCATTTACAACATGGAGTGGATCAGTACTATTTTTTTTTTTACTTTATTTACTGGAGTGTGTCCGTTTCTTTCTAACCCTATTGTTATTTCATAATTAATAAAAAATAAAATTATTTTTTTGGATATTTTTTAATAAGTAAGTAATTTTTGGAAAGTACCCCGTTAAATAATCCCATCTAATTTAATTATATTAAATTTTTATTGAATTAAACTACTAATTAAAAAAATATTAGTTCCCCAGAAAAACTTATCTTACATAATTTTAATTTAAGAAAATATTTGATACACGTAAAGTTCGTGTATTCCGTGTCCTAATTATTTTGTGGTGAACAGATGAATTTAAAAGGGTTGAACCAAAACCAATAGACTTTGGAGAATATAAAAAGGAAAGAGAACTAAAAAGTTTTCCATAAAAATGTTGTACATTAGTTAGCGAAGGAAGGGTAAATACTAAGCTTCAAGCCAAAAGAGAAATACTAAAAATTATCAAGAAAAAAGGAAGGAAAATATTAGAAATTTGCAATGTTTTGCTTTCCTTGATAAAACTAAGCCTCAAGCAATCTCTATCACAATTCTTTTAGAGGATGATTCTTGTCAAAAGTCGAGTTTGTTAAGCTTCAACCATAGGAGGCAAACTCGTATTTAGCATCACATGCTCATTCATTTTCAGAGGGACAAATGATGTAAGGTTTAGAGAAAAAAGTATATTAAATTAGTCTAAGAGTATGTAATGACAATATTTCACATGTCATTACACGACAACTTTCATGAATTCATCGTAAAATTTGGTCTGTCTTATAATTATTTGAAAATAATTAAGATATAATTGAATTTTATCAATTTGGTTTATGTGTATTGAAGATTCTTATTAGTGCAAAAATATTTTATGCTTTTAATTCATTTGTAATAGTAAACGACGTTGTGACAATTTTGTATATATGATAAGATACTTTATATTAGTTATATCTAAAATCGACATAAAAAGTTAACGTGATGATAATTTCGTAATAAAGTAGAAGATTTTTATATCGATCATATTTATAATCGACATAAAAAGTTAAGCAGTGGCATTTTTGTAACAAAATATAAGATTTTCTATGTTGGTTTGTCATTATAACTAACACAATATTTTAAATCTTTATCTTTTCCTTCTTGCGCTTCACTTCGCTTTCTCCCATTTGCTCCTTCTTTGCACTTCTTCTTCCTTTTTCGCCACACTATAACTCACTTCGCTCACGTTAAAACGTCATTTCTACACTTGCATTCACGTTGCTCTCACATTCGCTATTCCCTCTCGTGGTTCTTGCTCACGGTCACTCCTCCCTTTTCTCTTCATAGTTTTCGTTCTCCTCGTTGTCGCATTCATTTGCACCATTCTTGCTCTCATTGCTCTTCCTTTTTTTGTTTTTCTTGTCGCACTATCGAAGTCCCTCCTTACTACACTTATATTCGATACTTATGGTAATATTGATACTTTTCTCACTACAATGAATGCTTTTGCTCACTTCACTTATTTCCCAATTTTTCCATATTTAACTCTCAATTAAAGTTCAATAGTTTTGAACAAAGAAGGAGTTGGGGATTAAGGAGTTGATGGAAGGTTTGAGATCTTGCTTCTTTGCCGAGTGTTTGAAGATAATGAGCAATGGTGAAATTAGGGTTTCATGGAGAATTTGGTATAATTTTTTTATGTCGAAAGTTCTATAATTGACATAGAATTTTTTTTTAATCAGTATAGAAAGTCTTTGCTACATGTATATAAGTGGGTACAAACCTTACTTTACATAATATTTAGTTAAATGTAAAATTCACTTCTTAAAATAATATCAAAATCATTTGAAACTAATCTTTTCGAAATTTATTATTCACTTAACCTATTACTATTAATATCTAATGTCATATTCAAAACTAGGTACGAAATATATGTTAAAATCCTATAAGACGAGTTTATATATATATATCTAGTCAAATTGAGTTTTACGATTTGCTAATATGTTAGCATTAGTTTACGATATTATAATTTGTATGAATGCAATTTCTTTTTAACAATTGAATGAAATATATTAACAATCAAATAAAACCGTTTAATTTCTAATAAGATGACCGAAAATTTATATAAAAAAGTGTAAGAGGTGATATCATAGGAAAATAGTTTTTTTTTTTTTACATTAAAGGCACCACTTAAAATCTATTTTTAGAAATATTTTTGCCATGGAAACATTAGTTTTTATATTTATAATAAAAAGCAATTAAAAGATAAAATAATGGATATAAAGAATATGTAAAATTTTTTTGAGTGTAAAAATAATCCTAATCCTTATAGTAAAAGTAAAGAAAAAAAAATGCACTCTCTCCCTACTCTATAAATATATGGATGCACTGCTATGAAACTCCAACCTATGGTTGTCGTGTTGCTCAGGGCCTTCAATTTCATCTTTCAAAGCTACAAGTGCACACTCAAAAACAAATACATAGACAAAACAGCACAAAAGAAGAAGAAGAAGAAGAAACTAAATTCGTTATTACTATTGTTTAAGTTGTTTCGCTAAGCATTTTCTGTGTTTCTGGAGTTGATTCATAGGTTCAATTCTTCCACAAATTTGGCTCCTATGTCTTCTGATCTCTACTCTTACGACACCACTTTCCACACACATTCAAACTCAGACTTTCTCTCCTCTGATGGAGTTGGAGACCTTCCTTTTCTCTCTGACTCTTTTCCTTTCTTCCCCAATTCTCCCTCTAACGTAGCTCACGACAATTCCAATTCCAATTCTCTCCCTTCTCTCGACCCTTTTTCCCCATCTTTTTTCTCTTTCTCCCCTCCAAGTTCCCACTTGGAAAGTCTCAGCCTTTACCATGCCAACCGCGTGCAGCCGCTGTCAAATGGCCAAAACTTGGCGAACGAGTTTGGAACTTTCTCAGCTTTTGATGCCTCTGAAGTGAAGACTGAGGAAGCCCAATTGGGTGTTGACTGTGTCTACGCTCAACAACTCCTTCCTCACAGTTACAGTGGTGCTGAAAATTTTTCCAGGTACATGCACAGAAGCTTCAGCAGCAACTCCTTTGAAGCAAAACCAGGTTTTCTGTCACAACCTTACACTGATACTCTTGTGGACTCTCCCAAATTTCAAAAACATGACTTGAGCTCCCCTGAAGACACTCTCTTCACCGGACAAATGAGAAGGGTTTGTAGCACCGGAGATTTGCAGGTAAAAACAACAACCCGAAGATTTTGTTCTCTTAGACAAATTCTATTCTTAACAAAACCATGACATAGCTGCCTTTACTTTCTTATCAAATTTATTTCGTTTTTTCTATTAAAGTTGGTTTGATTCGAGTTTTTTATTTATGCACAGAACATGAAGGAAAATCGCATGTCTCCAACGGAGGCACCGTTGTTGGAGGAATCGAACTTCAAAGTAGGGCGTTACAGTGCGGAAGAGAGAAAAGAAAGAATCTCGAAATACAGAGCCAAGAGAACCCAGAGGAATTTCAACAAGACAATTAAGGTGGGGAAACAGTAACAGACACCATTTTTTTTAATGATGTGTTTGTTGTTTTACACAAATAATGTCAACTTGCTTTATACAAACCATTGTTCTTTAGTGAAAAGTTTGTGAAATGAAATTACATACAGAATAAGGCATATTGTTGATACCACTGTAATTCATAAAATGTTTAACATAATACAGAAACAATTTTTGATTTCTGCAAACGACAAAAGTAAGTTTGTAACTGTTATTCAATAATGCTCCAACGCATGAAATGACTGCGTAATACTGCTTTGTTGCCATTAGACATGCTTGATTAAGATAGTAGTAGAAGGAGAAAAGGAAAGGTCTGAATTAATGCATCAGTTTTTTGTTTTTATTTTCTGGTAACAGTATGCATGCCGAAAGACACTGGCAGATAATCGACCACGCATACGTGGCAGATTCGCCCGCAACGACGAAGCCATCGACAATCCCAAGGCTTCATGTTCAACACGAGACGAAGATGATGTTGATTTCTGGGTAAATATTTGTAGTATTTTTGTTGTTTTCTCCACTTTTAACTTTAAATGGTGACATTTTCCTTATTATCATCTAACTTCTCTAAATATTTACGTATATATAAGTTAAATTTCAATTTATATGAGAAAATAAATTCATTCCACCTCTTAATTTTCTTTTCTTTTGTAGAAACTGGATGTAGTTAATTAAGATATTAGTATTAATTACAATGACATTACGAAACACTATTGATTATACTTTAAATGAAGCTGATAATTCATGTTTTTATGGAGTAGATTGAAGAATTACGATTGCATGAAGAACAAGACGATGTAACCGTGGGAGCAGAACAATATTTGAGAAGGTATGGAGCAACTCAGTTTCAGTATGGTGGCTTTGGAGATATAGAAGAGTGAAGAGGCATATTTTTATGGAAGAGCCTTTAGGAAAAGTTCAGGCTTGTTGTAATATTATTAATTGCAGATGACTCTTTTTTTGTTTTTTTTTTATATTTAATTAAATAAAATTTATGAATAAGTCAGTGTTCATGGAATCTAAGATGTTCCATAGGACAAACATGAAATTGGGTTGTTGGACAAGGGTGCCTGGTTAGTTTAGTTGTAGTTGCACACTTGCACCACTATATATATTTTTTTATTCCAAGGTATGATTTACCAATTGATTATAGTAAGTGTGTACATATAAAACAAATCTTATTCCATAGTCATGCATGATCTATTTTAAATAAAAATATAATGCTTTTATTCATTAAATAATCTAATATTATGTTTGCACCGGGATTATTGAAATATAACATTTGAATTACTTATAATTATGTTATTTTTATTATTTAATCAGCTTGTATGGATAAAATAATTAAAATATATTTGATTTTGATTTTTTTATAACACGATTTAAATTTTATTCAAGTTAAATTTAACTCTATTCTATATTTGAACTTAAGTCGGATTAATTCAATCTTTGATTTAAGACGATTTGTTTTGACTTTCTATTAGTCTGATTTTATTCAACCTTCGATCGAGTCAACTTCTCTTAGACTTCAGTTGGGTTATAACTTAACTCGACTTTTATCTGAGGTAAGGTTGACTCAATCTTCGGTTAAGATTGGCTCAACTCAACTTTCGACTGAGACCAGTTCGACTCGGTTCAACATTTGGTCCAAACTGACTTGACTTGACTTTAAGTTTATGTCGAATTGACTCAACCTTCGACTTATGTCATCAACATAAACAGACAAAACTCAGCATTCAACTTTTGACTTGGATCTATTCTGCTTAACCATTGGTCTAAGTTTAATCGACTCAACCTTTGACTTTAATCGAAGGTTGAGTCAAATCAGTTTGGGCTCATGGTTGAGCCAATCGACTCAAACTAGTTATTGGGATGATTCGACCTAAGCTGAAAGTTAATATAAACCGAATTTTTGAACTTGTGGATCTTTTTTATCTTAACCAATGAAAAATTTCACAACTTATAGAATTTCAATGCCCTTCTTTTTTTTTAATAAATTTAAAATTTTATTATTTTAATTATTTAAAGTACCTCCAAAAACTCTCAATTCATTTTTTCTTTAATTTCTTCATAAAAAATCATTTTACTTCAAAAATATTTTAATTTTCCAAATAAATATAAATTAATCTTTTAAATTACTTCATCCAAAAACAATATAAAAATAACAGTAATTTTATAAAGACTCTATAATATTTTAATGATAAAAAATGTAACTATGAATAATTTTTTTATTAACTTAAATTCATTTTATATAAATCATCACTACTATTACACAATTTTTTTTAAGTTCTCGCACAACCTCTTTTAAACTTTGAAGTAGGAAAATCGAGATATATACTGAAACATCTCACCCATCTCTTGCTCTTAATTTAGTATTTGGAAATCAAAATTTATTAATTACTTTGTACATATGTTTGCACGAACTTCTCTCCAAATATTTAAAAAGAAAAAATATGAAAAAATGTTTTTTTTTATAAATTAAAATTAGTTTATACCGAATTTGATTTAGATAATCACTCTTGTAGAATTAATTTCTGTAGATCTTTCTTTAAATTTATATATTACATTATTAATATTAATTTCTTAAAATTATATAAATTTGTCCAATATTATGGCTCCATCAATGTACACTCTAAACCCCAAATACCTCCCGTGTTCGAAGTGACTTTCTACCAAAGATGACTTTTTAGCAAAATTATTATGGTTTGCAATTTTATCTCCCAAAAAAGGCACCATTATCTCAAAAAGTTAGTAGTAAAAGTAAAACTTCATTCATTAATTGACTCAGTATCCACCCTTAATTTATTCTTCTCATATCAATACTTATAGATATTAAATTTTATTAATTTAACCATTATTTTGAGAGCTCATTTTAAATGGATTAAATATATAAAATGGGATATAACATAAAATTAATTCATATTTATCAATTAATTTATTTCAATGTATAATTAATTTCCAAAATATAAATATTTTTTTTTATTATAAGATAACAAAATAAAAACTTTTTAATTTATCCAAGAGTTTTAAATATGACCAATAACGGTTCGATTTCTGAAATTCCTAATTCAAAGTAAGTATATCTCCATCTTTATTTATATCTTATAATCATTTCTCACCTTATATAGAAATATTATCTATAATTATATAAAGAGATAAAAAATTATTTTAAAATTACATTATGTAGTTTTTATTTTACCCGTGTAACTATAATTGTTACTTTTCTTGTACATTCTTATTTACACTTTTTAAAACACTTATATCCTCCAACCTTATCACAGATATCATAGTTTATTATTTATCATGTAAATACTATGTTTTTATTTCTTTTTAAACATAGAAGCGACTCTTCTTCACCAGTAGATAACGAAAATGTTTTTTTTTTACACCAAATACACCAGTTGACAACTACTTGTAGGAGTATTTTGATCATTAATAAAATTATTTTTTGTATTTACAAAGAAAAATAGATTGAGAGATAAAATAATAAATGTAAAGTGTATGTAAAAATTTGTGGATGTCAAAATAATAATAGATAAATAAAAAAAAATATGTGTATCACTTATCAGTTATTTTACCGTGAATATCATTATATAAAAAAGGCTATTTAATTTATCGAGTAATATTATATATATTTTTAATTGATTTTTTTAAATATATAATTTATATAAAATGAATTTTCAGTATAATTATATATATATATATATATATATATATATATATATATTGTGAGACTTGATTTTCAGTTTATGAGAGATTTTTTTTAATATAATAAAAAGTTAAAATTCTAAATTGTGTTGATTATATAATTTAGAATCTTAATTATTTAAATATTATTCTCTCTTTAAAAAAATTTCTTTTAAATTATCTATTTTGTGTATAAGAGGATATTAGTGATGATTAAGGATAAATAGTGATCAATCAAATTAAATTTTTTTCTTTCTTTTGATCTTAATTCTCTTTTTTCTTATTTGAGTTGGATGTGTGATTGTTATGAGTGAGAATATAGCCAAGTAGACATTTTGGAACTCTATCTTATATAATATTATATCCTGATTGAAATTACAGTTTACCGATTAATTTAATAAACCTTATCTTACATAATATTGTATATTTTTTTATATTATAGTCATTGAGGATATTACAAATATTCTTATAATATAAATAATTAATATATTGAGATATTACATTACCATCTATGGGACAAATTTATAAAATTGGGAATTAAATTCTTAGTCGGAAACATAAACTATATAAATTTAGGCCATACATAGATAACTAAAATTTTAAATTAATTAATCATCCCTTGACCATTCAAATTTTATTATCGTTATATATATGGTTGTTTCATTAATTGAATTTACCCATTTTGTAAACTGGAATTCAATCTTCCAATTAAACATCAGTCAAACAAATTCCAAATATAAAAGTGCTGTCAAATCTTGCTCTAAATGATCATTTAGCACACAACAAACTCAAGTGTGGAGTGGAAGACAAATGTCGTTTAGGTTCTGCTTAAGTTCATAAGCAATCTCTCTTTAAGAAAGCGCGATTCTGATATTAAAATTTTCTTCATGGGAGGTCAGAATAAAAATAGCCCTACCTACAAGGACTGGGTTTGCTTATGATTAATATTACTTTTTATGCTCAATTAAGTAGTGAAATTGTTTTATCAATAATAACACAGTATTATCAATTAAGTCCATCAACTAATAACATTTTTTTTAGTTTAGTTAATTGTTTTCGATTTGAATTATATCCAACCATGTAAAATATTAATTTATGAAAAGGGTCAGCAATGAAATACCTATATGTTATTGGATGATGTAAAAATATAAATGGTGGAAGTCCCACGTCAATTTGAAATAAGACCAATTTATAACATGTAAATAAATGTAAAATTCACTTTTCAAACCGATTTTGTGATATTGAGTTAGATTTAAACTTATTTTCTAATATGATTTCAAAGCGGTATATGTCTATACCTCGGGGTAGTATAATAGTAGTGTAATAGTAAGGCATACATATATATATATATATATATATATATATATATATTTAGTAAAAGGTAGATTCAGTTTTAGTTTTTGTAAGAAGCAGATATTTGTCAAGTAATTGAATTGAAAGATATAATAAAGGGATCCCTTTGTCCCTTTTGTTGTGTTTTGAATTTAAAAGAAGCATAAAGAGTTGCATACTTTTGTTGATGAGAGAGCATAAAGGCAGAAATTGATTGCCAACTAAAAAATGGCTGAATTATTGTGCCAATATAAATGCATTAAATTATATTATACAATATCAAAGGCTGGCATAAAGTAGGTAACATGTGTTGAGCTGCCATTTTAGCAGCAATACTCACAAACATGGACAACATAGACATGTATGTGAAGAACAGAAGATAAGTCTTACATGTACAGATGCCGACACAGTACCACTTTATATTGAAAATTAGAAAAGAGGAACAACACAGTGAGAAGATGCATGCTTTGCTTTGATATATATTCTCTTCCTAAAAGAATGGCATTTCATTGTAACAGTGCCAGACCAAAAGAGATGCTTCTGATTGTAAAGGGTGCCATAATATTGATTACATGGAAACCCTAATATTGCATCGTTCAAAATTAAAAAGGTTAAAAACAGGAACCAAAGGAAACAAAAAGCATCATGGATAGTTAAAAAGAAGAAAGACTGAAGAAAGACCGCATCTGCAGAATTTCTGAGAGTTAAATAATGATAAACTGTATATGTAGCTTCCTATTATGATAAGAAAGTGATGGGAGATAGAGGGAGACAATGCCCTTAATGGGCAGAGCAAGATGAGAAAATGGTAATAAAAATTTATGATGTTATGCACCGAAATGATGCTGAAGAGCCACTTTTGACCAGCACCACTTGAACAGCCTATCATTGCAATGCTATAGATTATAAGAAGATGATTAGGGTGTGTTGTTGGTTCGCTTAGGCTAACCCTATTGGAAGTGAGCCTAAAAGAATTTTATTCCTAGGGATGCTTGGTAAAGTTGTCCAGTGGCTCTTTGTTTAGTCCAAGAAAAGTGTCGTGATTGGTAAATGGAAGGTTCCACTGATCGATCCATGTCCTTTGGAATATTTTGATTAGAAATGAAACGAAAAACGCAGTGGGAGTGCAAGAGCATAGTGGAAATGAAAAGTTTTATAGTAATATATATGTGATCTGGCAGACAAGAAAAAAGGTACTGTTATTGACGATGGAAGTTTTGTCTGGGGTAAGACTGGAAAAACTGAAAAGTTAAGCAGAGAACAGAACAGAACAGAACCCTCTGAATTGGCTTCAGTGGAGAATCCAGCGCTGGTCAATTTGATCATCATCATCAAAGTCTGCGTTAATACTATACTATCTCAAAAGGACATTGCTCACTTCATCTATTCTACCAACAAAACTTTAAATCATTTTTTTTACCTTTTTATTCTCACTTTATTACAAGTTAACTTTTATATTTCATAAATTTTGTTGACCCTCACATCACAAACAATTATATCAGGACAAATAACTTTTGATCGATGTGTGTTATTCACTAATTCGACCTAGTTACGAATTTGAGAGAGTGGTTTTTTTCTGATCGGTTTGTAGCGCGTGATCGAGTTTCGAATTATAATAAAAGAAAAGTTCATTTTTAAAGATTCTTCCATTTTTAAGTTATTAAAAAAACAATTATTGAGTAATAATTATAACATGATTATTGTTTTTGTGGTGTTTTAAACTTATGAATGATAAATAAATATTATTAATAAATTCTGTTATTGTAAATGATTTTTTTTTTATGAAGTATAAGATAATATATCTCTTATATATTATCTTTTTCTTATTTAAAAGGATAGGTAATGTATTTGTTTAAACCTTAAGTTGGTTTTTGGTGTTTGATCGAATCATCATATTTTGATGTATCATAATTGGTTCCCATTTATTAAAATGTAATGTAATTTATATTTTTTTTAATACATTATTAACTACGTTAATTCATATGTTATATTTCAATTTATAGTTTTTTCTTTTAAAAGTAAAAATTTATTTACTTATTAAAACAAATTCAATATCTTGTCACCTTACATAAATAATGCAACAAGAGAATGATAGTGTCATTTCTTACCTATGAAACAATCTTAATATGTAAAAATTCTAATTTAATTTTTTATTTTTATTTTGTTTTAATTCAGTCCTAATTTTTTTTAAATTGAATTAATTTTATCTTTTCAAATTAAAGCTAAATTTAACTTTTATATAAATGTTACAATACCATTTTTATTAAAAATAATATTTTTATTAAATATTTTTAACAATTTTAAATTTATATTTTACATTGAAATTTTTTAAATTTTGTTTCAAATACTTGTATATCAATAATTTTTATATAAATGTTAGAGTTGATTTAAAAATAACAATATTATAAAATCAAAAGTAAAATTTTAAAATAGTTTTATAACAATTTAAAATAAATGTTTTTAAAATTTGAAACCAAAATTTAAATAAAATTCAATTTAAAATATTAATTTAAATACACTTAATCTTAATAAAAATATTAATAAAAATATAAATTTTAATAAAAATATAATTATAACAATTATAAAATTTAAATAAAAGTTAAATTTAATCTGAAAACAGATGAAATTGTCAGGTTTAAAAGAAAAAATGGAAACTCAACTGAAACAAAATACAAATAAAAACTAAATTAAAATTTTTCACATCATACTTATCTCAATTTTGGCACATCACACCGTCGTGGTTTTTTTTATAAATAATATATAATATAAAAATTTAAAAAAAATAAAAAAACTGACAGAACATATGAGTTAACATCGTTGTATTATTCTAAATTTTATCATATTTGAAAAAAAAATTCCAATTAAAAGCAATTAAAATGTGATGAATTAATTAACATTTTTTAACAAAGGACCAATTAAAAAAGTTAAACCTTAATATATCCTATAAATCTTTTATTTGGATATTAGCTTTTGAGCCTTTAAGTAAGTTAAAAATATGAATTTAATGATGTTGTAAATGTTGTAGGTACAACATTTATTTCTTTATTTTATTATTTATTATATTTATATATTGTTTGCATTAAAATATAATTAATAGTATAATATTTATTTTATTTAAGTTATATATGTAAGTTAAATTTGTAAAAAAATGTGTGATATATATATATATATATATGTATATATATATATATATGTATATGTATATATATATATATATATTATGTTTGTAGTTAGCATGAACTTTTGATAAATAAAAAATTAAAAAAAGAAGAAGAAGAAGTGGATAGTTGGAATTGGATCTCTGTCCCCACTTGCAAAAACCACAACCCACATCCTATACAAATTTTAAAAATTTGATTTTCTGTGAATTATATAAGTCTTTTAATTTATAGTTCATTTAATTATAAGGTTAAATATGTTCTATTTGCAGGTTTTTCTCGAAATATGTTTTACAATTTAGTATAAAAACACAACACTTTAAATTGTGTAAGTTAATTAAAAGATGAAAACACAAAGTTATATATGAAATTTAGGTACTTGATGTTGTTGAATGATGATGATACAATAACTTATAGTTTTAACTAAATGTACTCTTTTTTAAGATTTTATGAAGTATCTCGAAAATATAAAAGAATTTCATAATTAATTATTATAAATATTTTGATACTTCATAATATTTTGGATAGTATTTTTTTGGTGAATTTTTTTTTCATTGAAATTAAAAAATATATAAAAATTAAACTCTGAAAAATCTCATACTTCACTTCAAAAACACTCCAAATCTATATAACATACATCATATTATCATTTTGGATAAATAGCATTCTAGTATACAAATTATAATTAAAATTTTAAAATGGATAAATTTCACATTTCCAAAATAAAATTTTCATTCGCACTTACTAAAATGAATTTAAATTCAAAAAATGTCAAAATTCTTTTAAAATAAAGCATCTAATTATTAATTGATTTAAATGAAGCACTGTTTAGTTTTTTACAAAGATGAACTTATATATTTTAAATTTTCAGTTTTATTTATTACGAACGAAAAAAAACATTTAAAAGAGAAATTCAACTAAAAGCAGTAAATATGAATATGAGAAGTGAATACAAAAATTGTATATAAAGTTTGTCTGTGTGCTAAACTCTGGAAAGTGATAGTTTAGAAGCCAATTGGTGTACATTGTGTTACAAAACATACAAACATATATTCTCCCTCTTACTTATGATTGGAAAATTGGTATTTTTGTACCTCAATCATCTTACAATACCAATTTTTTAATGTTATCCAATGTTGTCTATCTCTCTTTTGTCCTAATCAAGTTGTTTCAACTTTGAAAAGATAAATAATTTAGGTATAATAATAAATGTGTAAAATGAATGAATTGGATGTATTTTGTATTTATAATAACTTTTTTAATGAACCTTTGATTAAATGAGTGTAATTAGTGTAATGAGTGGTTTTTATTGTTATGGAATGAGATTCAATTACAAATTAATTTGCATTAAGACAAAGGTTAAAGCATAGAGAATGTCCCAAAAAAGTAGTCAAATGCTAAATCTCCCTAACCCTAGATTCCTTCACCAACGTCTAAAGTATTTGGTGGCGTGGCATTAAATCGGTCATTAAAATTACAACTTGATAAAAACTAGCTACACAAAATAGCTATACTCATACATTTTACAATTCATATATAGAATACGATGTTTTATTTATTTAATAAATTGAAAGTCTACAATGACCTGATTAATCTTATATTTATTTATTTAAAAAAGTGTTTCTCAAGGTATCAAAATTAAAGCAATTTTCATAATATATGTATATAAAGGTTAATTTTTCTTAACAGAGATATTTTTTTATGCGCACTAGTTTAAAAAATAAAATTATTTATCGAGCATCTATATTGATTGAAGAAATAGGTGACAGTGACACATTAGTGATGTTTAACTGCGGCTGTGGACCAACTTTTCTCACTACAACTTCATCGATTTGAATGCAACAGAAAAATAAAAGTAAATTATTAACTTTATATATTCCATAAAAAAACGTAGATAAACATAAGTATAAGATGTTTTCATAATTATTCATGATAAAATTTAAGTTACATTTTTAAAATATAATTTAATCTTTTATAACATATATATAATTCAAAAATTATATATATACGGAACAACTATTAATTATATATATGGAACAACTATTTTTTTTTAAAAAGTCATCAATAGTTTTATTATTTTACAATTCTCTCACATTTGTTATCATATGTTCGTAAACTCAAAATTTTGACATGAAGATCAAGTATATTTTTAGAATTATCATTCGGGATTTATTCCATGTTCAATATATTAGGACATATGTTTTCATTATTATGATATAATTAATTCACTATAACTAGTTGGAATGATTTTCTTTCACCAAATATCTCTATAGGAACCTCCCTTGACTTTCACAATTAGATTTTTTTTCTCTATATGAGTTGGATAGTATCATAGTCAAGATAATCTCCTCAAGTCCCCCTTTAATACATCCTAAACTCGACTGAGTGAAGTACTTCCTCCCAAAAAAATCGCTATACTCTTAGTAACCTAGATAATTTCACACATCATATAGTTCAAATCACATAATTAAACAATTATTTATACATATATAAAATTATTTTCTTTATAATTCTTGTATCAAATCATCCATATCATCACATATGCAATCTAAAACATTTTAATATCACTCATTCAAACAATTCATACATCACATTACCCTTTTCAACAATCATTCAACACATACACATAAACATAAACGTAAAATCTAAAACATATTAATTTATGTAATTCAACTATTTGTGTCCAATACTAATCCATTTTCGCCTAAAGAGAGTAATACAAAGGTTTACTAAAACTTAAGTTTTCGTTTGTGCCTAGTGGAACCTGGTGCCTAGTGGAAGCTACCTAACACCTAACGTTCTGAGCTCCTAGAATTCACAAAAATTTAATTTCAAATGGCACCCAATGTGATGCTTCTAGCACCTAACGCCTCTCATTGAGCACCCAATGATGTCTATGGGCACCCAGTGCCTTAGATCCTTGGAGTTTTATGTGATTTTAAATCATAATAGTGCTCATGGACCATTATAGCTCTCTAGCTTCAAATCTTCACTTAGCACAGATGATTCTACTACTCAACATCATACTGATATTCAGACTTTGACTAACAATAATAGATTACCCAATTTTCTTATCTATGCAACTCTATCTCTTTCTTACTTTAAAATAAATCTTATATAGAACAAAACGGACAATTTGGCTATAAATAATCAATTCCACATATAGCCAATTTTATGTACTCAATAACATCAATTTAGTTCATAGTACCAACATCCATGTCATAAATTACCAACAATTTGATCCCTTACTCTAAGGTTGCTCCTACAACTCTAGTTTCCATATGATGTTTTAACTAGACAAAGGAAATACTATCAAAGATCATAACACATCTTCATGACTACAAACAAACAAAGATTTACCTTAAACTATTTTGAGTCACATGCATGGACCATGAAATCACATGCAGTTCAAACCAGTACACTAACTCAAAAAGGAGAAAAAAGTGAATTTAGTGTATTTTGAATTCTAATAAGTTGGATGTCCTGTAAAAATTTATACTATCTCCGATATTCAAATAGATGAAAAATAAAGTCAAAGATGTAAAGAGAATAGAAATAGAAGTTTTTAGCAAAAAAATTAAGAGACAATAATTTAAAAATAAAAATAAAACTCAATTAATAAAAAATATATTTAAAATATAAGGATTTTAAATAATAAAATAAAGACATTTTAAAAGTCACCACTATTATTTAGTTAATGATTTAAATCAATTAAATGTAATAATGTAGCTTAGGTTGAGTTTAAAATTTTAAAAGCCTTTGTTAGTAGTTAATACGGTTTTGATGGGTGTGCATTTAACAACTAACTAAAGATATCTCATGGTTTACTTATACTAAGTTATGAGATGATAAATTAATTTATTGGTCTAAAAATGTTTTGTTTCATATAAGTTTGATTATATATATAAATAAACTTTCTGTTTATGAGATAGAAATATAATTTTATGCTTTGAAATAATTAAATTCTTATTACAAATTTTAATGTTTCTATTTACATTTCAAGATTTGTATATGTTTTCTTTTTATTTGAATAACTTTTTTTAGTTAAATTAGTTAATTTAATGTGTTTTAATCAAATATAATTTTTTGTTTATTTTCTAAAATTATTATTTTTATTTATTAATTTAAATTAGTGTTTCAATAATTTTTTTTTATGATTTTTATTATGTGAAGTTTTCATATCTTTAGTTACTTTAATTTGTAATGTTGACTTTATTTTTTTAATTTGAACTGCATGAAAAATTAACATGCAATTTAATAAATATTAAATATAACATAATAATCAATTATTTCTATAAAACTAAGAATACATAATAATACAAAATAATAAAAATATTTATATTAAAATATAAAGAAATAGTAATAAAATAAAAGTAAATAACTTACAAAGTATAAATTACTTAAAATAATTTGTAACAAATTTTAAAATAATCTATTTTGAGTACTTTATTATATATTTTTGTGTTGGTTGAAGTAATTTATAACCTGGTTAAATAAATTAGTAATTAGTTTGTTGATTTCAATAAAGACATTTTAAAAATATTTTAAAATTTAACAATATAATAAATCCAGCTCTTAATACTAGAGGGTATCTATACCACTTTGAGTTGAAAACAAAGATGCTTATATTTACGGTCTATTATAAATTTCCATGTTCGCTTCTGAAAAGCATACATGAAAAATAAATATTGAATATTTAAGGTAATCTTAAACAAATACGTCTATTTTTCCTTTCTTTATAGATATAAATAAGTAAATAAATAGATTCTGTATAAACAAAGTTATATTATCATAGCTTAAAAAAAGATGAAATTTATTATTTACTTTTAAAGGTGGTTAAATAAGTAGATTCTCAATAAACAAAGTTCTATGGTCATAGCTTAAAAAAAGATGAAATTTATTATGATCCACTTTTAAAAGTAAGAAATTCAGTTATTGTGATTTGATTTTGGTCAATACTACAACACACGCGCAAGAAATAAACAACTAAAAAAAGAATATGTCCTGTTTAGGCGTAAGTTAAGAAAAGTATAAGTATTTAATAGATATCTTGAATATTTTTTTTATATTTTACATTTTAATTTTAAATAAAATAATTTAAAAATAAATTTTTAAATATAAAATTAGATTAAAAATAATAAATTTAAAATATAATTCAAATAAAATTAAACTTTAAAATATTAATATAAATAAATTTAATTTTCACAAAAAATAATTTCTTGTATCAAAATATAGATTTTATTTATTTTTTTAAATTCAATATCATGTATTTAAAAGAAAAACCAAATATATAAAATTAAATTCTAAGTCATTCTTGAATTATTAATATTTCCCAAATTATATAGGATACTTTACCCAGTTTGTGACCTCGCAAAGTAAGATTGAAATGGAAATCTAATACGACATAATACATGGATTAAGATTAACCTTTCTTCCTTCATTGAACATCTCAATCAGGGATGAAAAAAGGGATTTATCCAACTGATTTTGGTTTTGCATAATCGGTAGCATTTAACAAAAAAAGGACAATGCAAATTCACCAATTGAGCTATAGCTACAGTCACTTTGCTGCTTATGTGACTCAAACAATTGTTTCAGGAACTAAAACTTAGGAAAGTAATGATAATTAGGTTGTTATACGCATTGCTTCAACTTTAATATTTCGTAAAAGGACGAAACATACTAGAGTTATTTTACACTTTATCAAACAAAAGATCACAGAAAAAAATGAGCTTTACTAATTCTCATGATAAACTAGTACATATAGAAGTCCTAAGGGTAACAGAGTATTATAGATATGTGAGAATCTTGAAAATATAGTAAATGATGATTTTATGATTAATTATATTGATTTTATTTTTACATTGAGTTAATATATGAATATTTATAATTACATTTTTCTTAATGAAATACTTCTATTATGACTTCTTCAAAGCATCAAATGATTTCTATGCATGTATTTTTTACTTAAAAGGCAATCAATATTACATATAGCAAGGCTGAAAATCCTGCGTATCTGATTATATTGATATAGTACTTAAAAAGACGATACATTGTTAGTCGTTTACATAGAGCAGGTGCAGCATTTAGGGTGCGCCATATCTTCTTTTAAATAAGAAGTGTCTCTTGGCTGGATCTTTTGGCTTGCTCTTGATCTGTCCTTGGCCTTTGTTACGCCCAGTACTGCAATGGCGAAAAGTTAACATATCAAGGTTCTTAAGATCTTAAAAAGACATCCTAGAGCTCGAGACAAATTTACACACAGCAGCATACTATATTGTTTCAGGCAAACAAAGGGTAACCTACCTGTATTCCATATAAACCATCCCTTTTGCGCCTGACATTGCACTCATGGATCCATGAGAACGGCGAGCATTGTGAAGAGCTATTTCATCTGAATCTTCTTCCAGTTGTTCTAATCCAACCGCATCATCACCAGCACTCAAAACCTGATAATAGATGCAGATTAGTTATTTTCCAATCAACAACTTAATTCTAAGTAAAAAGGGAATCAAGATAAAAACCTTTCCAAGAAGCGCCAATTGATCCTCAATGTGATAATAGCTCAAACTAGGTCCTTCATCAGCAGGAGGCAAGCTTGTAATTACCTGTCAAGTATAATCGAATAAGCATATATAGATTGTAATATTGACAATGAAGTTATGGAGGCTGACAAATTACAAATTATCAAGATTGGCATCGGGACAGATGTGGCAATAAGTTCACTAAATGATTCAGTTCAAGGCAATTATGAGAGATTTGGAAAGAGACGATAGGGAGATGACAATGAATTTAGACTGAGATCGAGTCTAAATATGAGTCAGTTTTTTCTACATAATGTGTTTCTAGAGTACTTCATGTGCACAAAAACCAAGGTAATATAGGAAGGACAACATACACCACACGAAAGTTTAGAATAATCCACAAGTGCTTTAATGCTTGACAACTGCTTTACAGTGAATTTTAAGGACACGAGATTTTTGTAGCGAAAGAACATCACAGCAAAGGAGCAACCGGTTGAAATTGTATTAATAAAGAAGAACAAAAACATTATCACAAGGAGATTCGGCTCGTTCTAACTTATTCCAATACAGCAAACCACTCATCCCATCGAGCACATAAAAATTTAAATACAGAAGAACAAACGGTGTCTCAAGGAAAAATAACTAGAAATGCAGCATGGAGTTAACCTAAAATACCTTAAAACTGTAACCCTGATCAATTAAAAATTGTTGCCTCTTAGTTGAGTAATACATCTCCTGCAAACACAAGCACACCAAAGCACATTACACCATAAATATCCAGTATAATAGTTCAAGTCTTACTTTTCAACGAATGCAGGACTCGATGAATGAATAATGACTTGGCATAGGAAATATGAATACCTGGGTATCAGTTGAGACAAGGGAATAAAAAAAGGCATTATACTCTTCCTTACCCCCAGCCATCCTATCCTGGAGCTTTCCCTGGCATTTAATTCATTATTTTGAATGTCAGACAACCCCATAAGCACAAGCACTACTGACAGACACTAAAAAATCATGCAGTAGAGAATTTGCAATTTCCACAACCACTCAGCCATCATTTGAACTTTAAAGTTCAATCTAGGGCTGGTAAACAGACATCAATGAGATATCATACTTAAAGACGCAACTCAAACAATAATACATGTTGAAACATTTGGAAACTGACCTTTGCCCTAAGAATACGACCAAGACGCTGGGCTTCTTGTCTCCTTGAACCAGCATGTGAAGAGATCTGAATTATCACATTTGCTTCAGGAATATCGATTGAGTTATCACCCACCTGAGAATATCAGAAAGCATGCGAGGATTATATTACCAACTATCCCATTCTTTAAGACGTTCACAGGGAATATCATACAATTTTAATAATATCAACAGGAACAGGGGAAGAAGCATAGCAGACAGCAATATAACATACTAGCTCTGCGTATTGCAAAATGCTATGTAACCCAACAAAAATCATATACCCATTCAAATGTTTATATTCATGGACCAAGATGCCAAACCAGTATATTATTTGACATATTGAATAATAGTAAAACAAATAAGCCACAAAATAAAAGTAAGGAACACGTACCTTCGAAAGAAATATGGTATTTACATCTTTGCTAGTTTTGAATGCTTGTAAAATTTTCGTCCTCTCTACATGGCTATACACAAGGCATATAAAATATAAGGTTCAAAAACAGCCGAACCCTAATTACAGCATCCAATAAAAATAAATAAACGTATGCCCTTAGCACCTTGTAGCACCATAGATCATTGGTTTGCGGAGTTTCATGGCATACTCAGTGAGAGCAAAAAGATTATCAGCAAAGACTATAATTTTATCACCACGTGCCCTTTCATGGTAATTTATGAGAAACTCGCACGCTCGGAACTTATTAGGATTCATCACATAAAGTGCCTGTAGATGTAAAGATCATCAATCAAGATGAGTGAATTCAAGCAAGTAAACTACAAATAAATTGAGTAAAATTTGTCATGAAAATATCTTTCAGCTCAAATAATAAAAATTCAAAACCACTTTCATCGAACATGCACTCTAGTGAAGAAATAATCCGATTTTCTGCATAACCTGTATTACATAATCAATCACCCATAAATCTAATATTGCAAAGATCTACAGTGTTTCAAGTGGACTTGCCTGCCTCTTCTTGGAGTTCTCTTTCTTCAAATACTCGGCAAAAAACTCTTTTGTCATTGGACACCATACTTCAGCACACTGTACATTTGCAATGAATCCACCTTTTACTAGATCTAACCAATTTGCCTCATACAGCTTGGGACCAATCAGGAAGTTCAGATCTGTAATCCTTTCGTCCTCTCTGACAAGTGTAGCTGCAATTTCAACAGTCATGACCTCTCTTTTAGTAGAAAAAGTTATGTTCATGATCAAAGCAATCACAAAACAATGCAAAACAGCATACCTGTGAGCCCAAGTTTACAGTGAGATTTAGTGATACTAATGACTTTTCGAAACATATGGGCAGGAACCACATGCACCTGTTAATCATGTCAAGATATAATGCATAAGGGACAATCCCCATCAGGCAAGGAGTATATAACCTAGAAGTTGCGTAACTACCTCATCCATGAGGAGCAATCCCCATTCTCTGTTTCGTATTTCTTCAATGATCTTTTCAGATTCTTCAGACCGTTTACCACCAAAAGCAACCATATTATATGTTGTCACGACAACTCCAGCATTACCACGGAATCTCTCTTTGCTATCAGATGTGAATCGACATATGTTTTCTTCTCGGATAGTTGACCAAAGTTTAAATTGAAAAGCCCATTGATCTACGGAAACAGCATTTGTTGCCAAACAAAGGCAGCTCTTTTTTATACGGCAAGCTGCAGAAACACCAACTAGGGACTTTCCAGCTCCACAAGGTAGAACTATTATACCAGACCTTGCTCTGCCTGGAGTGGTAGACGATAAATTGCACTCAGAAATAATTTATGTTTCCATGTACAATTACTCATGCCATACATTAATGTTCTGAAGTCACTAAGAAAGGTTGACACTTAACTATGCAAGAGATAAGTTACTCTAATTCTTATCTTTAAAATGATCTTTTAAATGTGATTTATGCTACCAGCACAGCAAGTACCCTAGTCATTAAAAGAGAAAAAAACAGTAGCCATCCCGTTTCTAATGGCTTCCAAGTGAAAAAGAATCATTGACCAAATGTTACACTCTTCTAAAACATGATCTGAAGTCTGCGTATTTTCTTCGGCTAAAACAGCAACTTTCCTTAACACCACACTGGTTTTAAAATGAAGTTGAAAATTATAATCTAGAAAATATGAAAACCTAGAATGGTATTTTTAGATGTCCATACAAATAAATAACCCAAGTAAATTTGACTAAATTAAAAATAATAGCTGATGGCCATTCTTAAATTTAGCATGGGAAAAGTGAACAGCTCGTGACATGTGTCCTTGCAAATGTTGTCAACCTTCTTACCATTTCCAAACATTTTACTGAGACTCTTCTCTTGATAAGGCCGTGGTTGTGCTTGAGGCTTTAGTTCCATGTCAAGGTCTGGGTTCACCTGCAACAATGAAAGAGTTATATCCCATGAGTCACACACAAAGTTTAAACTCCATGACGAAAATTTTAAAAGATTTTAACACGTTATTAAATATAGTCATTATAATCCTCAATGGTTTTTAGCCAAACTGCTACCACAGGTATATAAAGCATTACTCACCGTATCGTTTCTGAAGTCATACTCCTCCAACATAGGATAATTTAATGCATTTGGCAAGCAACGTTGCTTTACATTTTCAACCTGTATATAATTCAGAAAGAATTTTAATAGAACAGTTTGATACAAAGCAAATCCAGTTACACTGTTTTTCTGACTTATGATAGCAATCTAGTCTTATTCCTGTAAGTAGCTGTCATATCTTTCCACAAATTTAAATTTTCTTAGAGGCTTCTTGTAGTGAAACTAATGGAATGTTTTGGCACTGCTGTTAAAGTATTGGACACTTATACAATACAAACCACGCACTACTAACTGCAATAAGAATTAACAGTTATCACTAGCAATTAAAAGCACTCCAAACAGTGCCAGAGCTAAATCTAAAGTAAGAATGTAGCACTAAAAAGGACATATATCTAGTTCTAATTGTAATATTTGTATTTATTCATTTTATATTTTCTTAAATATCCATTTTCTTTCTCTGAAATGTGTACGACCTCAGCTGGCATCAATCTTCCAAAAATAACGAATCATTGGGAATATAATGTAAAATCTAAATAGCATGGATATATAAAAAAGACACATTTTGTTTAATTTTTGAAACACAAGACACAGATATGATACAGGATGAACAAGGAAATATGAAAAATTTAGATATGATACAGGATGAACAAGGAAATATGAAAATTTTCAAAAATCACAGAACATAGCATAGCTATAATACATGAAAAATTAATCTAAACTAAACATTAAATAAAATTGATAATCTCAAGTGATTGATTCGTTAAACATATAAAAATGCTCAAGTTTATCTAAATGTTATGGTATTCCAATTCGTATTGATACAAAAGTTTAAAAATAAAAGTAAAAACTATAAAATGCAGCTAGACAAAGTTTCATTGCGGTGTCTGAAATAAAAATATAATTGACATCATTCCAACAAAAAAGGTACTATTAAGAGGTCTCGTACTTCTGAACATAAAAGAAAAAACAAACAGATCCAGAGCAAGACTGTTAACAAAAATCTGCAATCTTGTCCAAAAGCTCACAGCTATACTACCTGAGAAGGATCAATTTCAAATGAATGTGTTTCTTTCTCTTCTGCAGCCGCTGCCACTTCTGCTTCGTTTAGCAATTCATCATGAGTACCTTCAATTTCACCTGCTGCTTTGCTTATTGTAAATCCGTCTCCATTTACATTCTGGTAAAAAAAAACAGAAATTTGGGAAAGGTTAGCAATTGGAATGCACAAAGCAAGAACACAATAATATTGGTAATGTCAGAAAAAGCAATTCACAGACAAAATTATAATTTTCAAAAAAATCTACAAAAAGAAGAAAAGACGTATGAGCAACCAATTCAATGTGACACCAATTCAATGTGACACGGCAGCATTTTAGTAGAATGTCTGAAGTAGGCACTGACAGTATCAAAATTAGAACCAGACAGTAAAAAGAAGGTCAATCCAATTGTGCCTCACTAATGCATGGAAATATTGAATGTAGTAACGTGCAGGGTAAAATCAGCCAAGAATATGAGAATATATAAGGATCATGCACCGGGAACACACATATTTATGTACCCATCACCAAGGCTAATGTAAGGAACAATCCAATTATATTTATCAGGATATTAAACAACAAGGTCAATCAAAGCCACCCCAAACAAGCTCTAGCCCCCACACACAAAGAAAAAAAAGAATGTACCACAAACCTCTGAAATAATCCTTGCTCGAGATATAGTGTCATCCTTGAGCAATGTCTTCAATACCTGCCAAATATGGTACGATGGATCACATGAGATCTTACCACTTACAAGAGGAACTCAAGAATATGGCAGAAAAAAATTGAAAGCATCATGCTTATACCTCTGGAAATGGAGATTCAATAAAGTAGCGATTCTTCTTGAGCACAAGTTTCACCTTGCCATAATTTGCAGTAGAATCATGTATAAATTTAATCATCTCTTTGGGAAGCTTGGTCTTGGATAACTTGTTCAAAACACTTATAACTGTTTCAGTTTCCAGACCAACAGAAACAGCCGCATACAGCGAGTGTGGAGTAAGGTTGTACTCGTGCATAGACTCCGGCCTATTATCGATTAAAAACCCACATATCAAACATGTAAGTACTGCTGTTCCGTCAACTGAATATGACATTAAACTTGAATTTCTGCTTCTCGTACCAACAATTTTTACCTGCAAACAGGCTCAGCGATGGCGATGAGAAAATCATAAGCTTGCTTGTACAAAGGCGAGAAAGTCTCGAGGAATATGCGGCCATTGCCGCAAGCCCACAGAGGGCGATTGGTGTGATCCTGTTTCAGCTCTAATTTGCTAAAATCCTTGGTTTTCCCTTCTGTTTCAGACGCAAACCTCGATTTAATATCACATAACAATCCAAAAACAAACGCTCAAGCGCTAACCTACGGATAAGTAACTCTTTTAAACATAAATTAACATTACCGTCATCGTCGTATGCATCATCGCCGCCATATACATCGTCATCTTCAACAAATCCTTTTCGGGGATCATCCTGCTGCAAAGAGCGTTAGGAACGCGAAATTTAACACAAACAGAAAAAAAGAAAAAAATTCAAAGATGAACTAACGAATTTAGAAGAGCCCTTGAACTTTTTGAACGGAGGTTTTCCTCCTTTTTCACCTGTGAATTTCAAACTAGAAGAGATTATTATTATTACATATATTTGATCTCAGATGGATTATAAAATTTGTATGAATGGTGAAGTACCGTATCCCATTATTCCGATAGATTGTGTTAGGGTATGAAATTATTGTTTAGTTGTTCTTTGTTAAAAGGTTTTCTTTCTGTGAAACACTGCAATGATCGAGAACGAGAATGAAAGAGGACCGAATCTGCTTATTTAACATCCATTGTTTCGTTACCGCTAATAAAAACAGCGATGGAGAAGACGGTGCAGGTCTCGTGCTCCCCCAACAGTTTTGGGCCGGCCCAAAACTTCACTTAGTTACTTGTCTCACTTCTAAACAGTTCTGTGTAACCAACCAATTTCACTCCTTCGAATAGTTTGATTCACTTTATATATTATATTACTAGCTTAAACATAGACTATCGCGTGTTCACATCTTTCAAATATTTATAAATATTTACATTTTAAAGGTTTAAACCCTCGTTTGATTCTCATATTTGTGTGTCAATCTCAATTTGATCGTCATTTTTTTTTTGTCTCAATTGAGTCATAGTTTTTGTAAAAATGCACACATTTTACCCTTTCCGTTAAGTGGTTTGAGACTGCGTTAGTTAGTACTAACGTGGTGTATGCTGATATAAAAATATTTTATTATGTGAAATTGTTTTTTAAATTAAGAATTTTTTATGTGGCAAAATTTATTGGAACCAAGGAATTTGTTTTCAGATATGGTGAGACTCTTTCCTCCACACACTTCTCCCGGCTCACTCTCCCATGGACCTCGCCAGTCGCCGGTCGTCGCGGCCGCCAGTCGCCAGTCGTCGCGGCCGCCAGTCACGGAGCTTTCATGGCCCATGTTCTTTGCGAGTTCTACGAGCTTTGGTATTTTTGCCGGCGTTTTCATGGGATCAGTATTTCTCCACTTTGATGTGCGAAATTGTTGCGTTCCAGCAGTGTAACAGCATGTTCAGATGAGAAGGAATGAAGGAATCGAAATTCTGATAAAACCAGAAAGTATTTCCATAGTGATTCCATTTAGATATGATAAACATTTTCTTGACCACCAATAGATCAAGTTATGTTCCTAGAAGATAGCAGAATCAGAGAAGTGATTCTTCTCTCACCAATTTCAGAATCCCAATTAGCATCAAGAAGGAAAATACTATTTTCTTATTTTCCTACATCAGTCACTTTCCACTCCACTCTTTCACTTCAAACAAATTGTCCCTATGAGATTTGTTATGAATTGGAAGACTTTTTTAATTGCAAGGCACCAACTACAAATCTATAAAGATTTGGATCTATCACCACTCTTTATCTGTTAGGTCTTTCCCCAATCAACAAACTGTGCATCACCCAAGTGTCGAACTCGTAATCGTTGGTGACGGTAGTCTCGAACTCGAAGAAGAGGGAAAGGGTTTCCCTGCTTGCGAGTGAATCGGAGGAGTCAGCGTTGGTGACGTTGACGCAGTGACCGACGGCGAGCTTGGCGGTGACTGGTGGCGCTGGTGGCACCCTGGCTCACGCCTCGTGGCAGCCTAGCTCGCACAAGAGCCGATTAACGGAGGAACGAGAGAGCTTCTCTCTCACGCGCGAAGAGAAGAAGGAGAATGGAGGACCTGACGCCATGGTCGGCGATGCCTCCGACGGTGAACAACAGTGCTGTCGACGCCTTGGACCGTGGCTCACGGCGACCGATTGGGTGGAAGCTGAGGCGGACGTGCATGAACGGAGGAGATGAGCGCTTCTGGGTTCCTCTGGTTCCCTTTTGGATTCAAGTGGAGGATGCAGAGACCAATTGGTCTGGTGGGAGAGGCGAAAAACCCTAATGGGTTTCGGATTGGTAGAATGCAATTGATTCTCTTTGTCTTCTCTAGGATTCCAATTCCTCTTCTTCAACTGACTAAATCCCTAATTCTCTTTCTGTACTCTTATTTCAGTAATTAGATGTCATGGATGATGAAGCTATTTTGGGGACAACAGATTTGAGGGACTGTGGCCAAATCGTAGCGAGGTCGGCGGGTACCGACGATTGGAGAAGAGGCTGCTGCGACCAGTGGGGCGATTCTAGGAGGGTTTCCTGTGGCAGTAGAAGAAGTAGGAGAAGAGGCTGCCACATGGAATTGTTGATTGTACAACATATCACTCATTTAATTTAATATAAAATGTCACGTCATGTAAAAAAAAATACAATTCAGCAAAGTTAGATGGCGTTAGTCAAAATTTAACAGAGATGACTTAATTGGCGTAATTTTACAAGTTTATGGACCTGATTGAGACAAAAAAAAATGATGACCAAATTAAGATTGACACACAAATATGAAGACCAAATGAGGGTTTAAACAAATTTTAAAAATTTTGATTAAAAATATAAAATTGGAAAAATGAAATGTAACTATGTAAATAATTTATTATTATGAATAATTATTTAAATTTTAAAAAATAGCTAATAAAATGAAAAGAGAATGAATAATTCTTTTATAATGAGTAATACTTGAATTAAAAAAGTTATTAAAATGATAAAACTGAAAATAGATTTTTATTATGAAAAATTATTTAAAAATAGAAAGTAGTAATTAAAAGAATAAAATTGAGAAAACAAAAGAGAACAAAACAAGTGTATCTTAGGTATATAATTATAGATAATATAATATTTATATAAATATGTTTAGTCAGCGTTTAATAATTTAAAAATTAAAATTTATTCAATTTTAAAAATAAAATTAAAAAAAATGAAGTAAGTAGTTATCGTGGACAATTATTCTCATGAGAATATATCATATACTCGAGATAAAAAAAATAAAAAAAAATAAAATGTAATTTCATCGGAAATAAAATGTAATTCTTAAACTTATTGTTGCATTCTACATAATTTATATATGATTTAGAGTAAGAATGTTACAAATTTTGCATACCAGGACATAATTTTCATGGATGTTCCTTCTATATTTTCTATTTTTTGTTAGTACATATTAAGCTTAGATATGCTTGTATTGCATATTTTTTTTTCCAAAAAGGCTTAATATTGATAAACCAATCTTGAAAAGAAAGCTCAACTCTTAAAAGACACTAAAAAGATGTGAGAAAAAAGAAAAAAAGAAAGAAAAAAAGTGGAAGAAAATCAAATAACGCCACGAGGATTCAAAATGACGTGGATGCAAGAGGTTTGCTTTCCATCATGAAGAAAGGTGTGCTCATAACTCAAAAGAGCATAAATCTGACTCACCATAATTTCTAGCAATAACCATATGTCAGATCATAAAATTCAAAAGATATGCTCGTGGCTTCTTTCCAAATCTTCTTATTTTACGTTTTAAACATAATTTGGACCGAAAACTCTTCTGATCATTGTCTTTAACAAGTGTTTTTTTTTTCTCTTATTTAGATTTAAGATTCTATTGAGTTTAACAATTTCAACATATTTTAAACATTCCTATTTAAATTTGACAGTCGTATGAATTATAAGTTATTAAAAATAATATCATCGATTTTAAAATAAATAATTAGTAATTTTTTTATATTTAAGCGAGTCATGTTACTACAGATCAAAGTTTGAGTTTAGTCGATCCAGTCAAAAGGTTAGGTTAATTTAGTCTATGTCAAAGATCAAGTTGGGTCGATTTAAGTTAAATGTTGAGTCAAGTTGATCCAAATTAAAGTTTGGTCTAAGCAACTTTGATCAAAGGTCGATCTAGGAGAGGTCTGATCAAAGATTAGTTTGGGCAATCAACCAAAGGTCAGTCAAAGATGCCAAGGTTGAAGTTTGGCTACATCAAACATTGTTGGAGGTAGTTCCTATCGGTCTTAACCGAAGGTCGACCACATCGACTCTGGCAGAAGGTCGACAACATTGGCTCTAACTAAAGGTTGATCCTAATCATTCCAAGACAGAGGTCAATCGTAATTAAGCTTGAACAAAGGTTGAGCCTGAGTCGATCCATTGATGATTGACTTGAGTTGATCCCAAACGAAGGTTAATCGAATTGACCCAAAATAAAAGTTGGTTCGAGTTGGTTTTAAACAAGGTCAAGTCGAGTCGACCTTGATAGAAGGTTAGCATGAATTGGCTCCGAATGAAGATAAACCCGAGACGACCTCGAATAAAAGACGAACCAAGCCAGCCTCAATTGAAGGTTGACTTGAGTCATCGACGAACAAAAGTCGGGTCTAGTCGACCTTGTATGAATTCTTATGTCGAGTCGAGTCGGCTCCAATTGAAGGTGGACCTGAGTCAAGCCCGACCTAAAGTTGAGTTGAGTTGATCCAATCGAAGGTTGAGCTAAGTCATAACATGTCTAAAGTTGAGTCGAGTCAACGCAATCTCAGGTTAAGTCGAGTTAACGTAAATCCAAGCAAAGTTGAGTCCATACAAACACAAGACGAGTCAAATAGTCGCAACTTATATTAACCAAAAACTAAATTCAAATCGACACAAATTAACTTAAATTCAAGTTGAATTAAGTATTGTCCATGTGTAACGAAAATAATTGATAAATATATTATATTAATTTTATTAAACTTAATAGTAACAATTTAATGTAGATTTAATTAAATTGAAAAAGAAATTCAAATATATGTTATCTAATTATAAAAGGAAGAAGGAGTGTGAAGGATGAACTAGCCAAAACCATAAGTGGCTCTTCGATCTTGCATTGCTCTTCTTTGCAAAATCACAAACTAGTCAATTCAACAAACAAGTGCAAAATCTCACAATCCAATTTCCTAAATCACACTCTTAGTTTATCAGTTCATTCTTCTACTAGATCATATTTTCTAAGCCTAGGAAATGTTTCAAGAAAACTTCTAGAGCTCGCCAACCGGTAAGGAGCATCCTCTCACCTATCATATTTTCTTTTAAACCTAAAAAATGTTCAAAGAGAATCTATAGAGCTCGCCAACCCGTAAGGAACAACCTCCCACTGAATCATATATTCCTTTAAATCGTTTCCAATGAACTCCTAGAACTCATGGATTGGGCAAAAACTGAAAAAGTGGGGAACAAAGTTTAGGGAATCTGGTTGCAGTGGGAACCTATTCCAGAAGCCATTCTTTTATTTCATGCATGGAGAGACCAGTTAAGAGAGTCACTGCCTCCTTTATCGGTGGCAAGTGGATTTTCCGCTTAGTCGCCGTCGTCACCGGTGACAATGGGTCAGGTGCAGCACAGTCCGGGGGTAGGTCCAAGGCTGGCGCCAACTTACTCAATGGTGAATGCCATTTTGGAGAAGAAGCAGGATGGGTCGGGACCGCGGTGCGACCACACGTTGGCGGCGGTCAGAGAAGAGGGGACGTCGGGGTACATTGGTTCGAGGTGGATTTTGTTCTGCGGTGCCACTGAGCTTGAAGGGAATTCTGCGGCCTCAGGGACTTCTTCATCCGCTGGTCATGGAGACCATGGTTTTCTCCTTCATCCGCTGGTCATGGTTTTCGTTAACCTTGTTCTGCATACTTCATTCATCTTGGACACAATATAATGCAATAAATGAGTTGAAATCTATGAAATTTTTTTAGCGACATTGATGTTTTATAATTTGTTTCCTTTATTTTTTTTTAGTTACATTGGAAGTTTATAGTTAATTTTAAAACGTTTCCACTTCCAATAAAAGTTTCTTTTATTTCATCAACATCTTTTTTTAAATTAATTTAAACTAATCCACAAAATCATTTTTATTAATAATATTATTATATATTAAATATGTTAATTTTAACTAAGGGCAAAATATATCTAAAAAAAAAAACACCGCCAACGTCTTAAAGATATTTTATCCACATCTTTTGTTCATTGCTTTGATAGTGATTTAACTTGTTTTTTAGTTTCTGAACTTTTTGAGCATTGTTTTATTTTAATTTAAGTAAATGAGCATTAAAATAGTTTACATAAAAGAAGAAAACTGAGTGAATCAGTACCAAAAAAAAATGCAGAAAAGGATATAACATAAAGGTATTTATGGATAGATACGAAAATTAATTTTATGACTTTTTTTAATTAAATATGAAACCTTCTTTTTTCTTTTTTAGACAGAGAAAGAAAAAATAATTTGTCTTTTTGTGTTATACGTCATATTTAACCCATTTTAATAATTTTTTTACTGTTAAATATATTTTTTATTTGCAGGTTCAGTCTAATCCGCTGAATAAAAAATAATATATCTCGTCCTAATAAGACTACTATTAACCCATAATTTTGCTTACAAATACTTTATACTAACAATGCCTAATCATTAAATTCAAATATACATGTTAAATATGAGAGATAAAAAAAAGTGTAGGATTAAAGAATTTGATTTAAGAAAACAATTGAGACCCAAATATAAATAAATTTTGATTATTTTCTTTTGTTTAATGATATTATTTTATTTTAAATTAAGTTCTAAAAAAAAAGGTTACTTTAGGAAGAATATTATTTTTAAATGGAGTTTGTTTTAGATGGAATTAGTAAAATTAAATTACATCAGTTAACTTCTTTAATTAACATAAACGTTATTTTAGTTTTTGAATAGTTGAACTCACACACGGAAATTAAAATGATTGGACAACTTTCTGTACTATTACTAATTATAAATTAAATTAAAAACAAACAAATCGAATCTAAACTAATTATATTAGCGCAGTGTGTCTCTTGAATAATTTGTATAATATCATCGTCAAAAATGCAAATTAATTATAGAAGAATAATCATCCTTTATTTGACTATTGTGTATCCAATAATTATACGCGTTGATTTAGATATTTAGTTAACTAAGCTTATAAATATTATTTGTTTAAAAGGGAGCTTAATATTAGTCACTTCCAAAATACAGTTAAGTTGTATTGTTTTTTAATAATCTCTTAACACATCCAATAATTAAACGTAGAATGAGGTTTGATGGATTCATAATCGCTGTGGAGATTAAAGTAATCATATTTATTAAGTTTGTATTATCAGGAATAGAAACATACAATATCGGGTGGATGATCCTCATTTTCCATGATGGAGCCACATATTCTTTATTTATCTCATCTTTATCGATACGAAAGAAAATCAAATCTGGGCGTTTGATTAGCTGAAAGAAGAGGAAGTGAACGGTTGAGATGCGAGGAGGAATGACGAAAGCTAACGAAGGGGTAAGTGGGGGGAATTTTCAATTTTTCCGTGCAATTCTTTTCTCGTACACGTAAACCTGCTCGGCACTTGCACACACACCAACACATCATCGTGTCAAATACCAACGAAAGCAATCACTCGCGCAGTTTCTTCTTCTTCTTCTTCTTCTTCTTTTTCTTTCTCGTCTTCTGTTGCTGAATTTCGATTTCTCAATTCTCAATCTCAAGGTTTCATTCTCCCTCGCCACTCCTATCTTTCTGCTGATTTCGGACTCATTACTTGCTCATATCCCCTCCTTTTCCATGCTTTTCAGCTCAGCTATTGGATACTGTGTCGTTTTTAATTTTTGTTTGCTGTAACTAATTTATCGTGTTTTCCCCTTTTCTTTATATTCTGTTGATACTTGATGACTGCTTCAAAATGAATTCGTTGAACTTTCTCCTGAGATTTATCTGTTTATCTGTTTCGCTTTTCTATCAATCTCTGTTTTCAAGTATCAAATCAATCGCGGCCAGTTCTGATCGTTTTGCTCAGTATTTACTTTCTATTTAAAATTTGGTAATAGGTCTTGATGAATTGGATTGCGTTTCTGAGAGTTAGGTATAATTAGTCTCTTTCGCTGAGGTAGAGTGATTTCCACGCACGATCGTGAATTTGCGATAACCGAATGGGTTGCTGACTCTCGTGATTGCTTGCGTGTGTGGATTAGTGAGAAGTCCTGTTCTTATGATAATTAACTATGTGGAGGGATTGTACATGCATATGGTGATGAAGTTGAATTATCCACCTGTGTGTGTGTGTGTGGTTTTAAATGTAGAATCATGGTCTTTACATTAATTAATTATCTGAAGGGGTTTTGCATGTATATGCTTATGAAGGTGAAATGATGCACTCAGTTGCTATAATTACTTTTGGATGCTGGAGATAAGGCGTGATGGGCGGTTGCTGCTGCTGTTGTTCTTCTAAGGAGACTGTGTTGAGCGCTCCTCCTGCCTACTATTATGTCAGTGTGCTTTTCATAATTGAATTTTGTGCTTTTACTTTATTTTATTTTTAGCTTTTGCCTAACTTTGCTTTTCTGAGGAGGGTTTGATTTATTGTTGCGGGACATGCATCGATTTCACTGTTTTGTGGTTAGAAAAGTTTCCACTTATATTCAGTGCTTTATTTCTCTTCAACAAAACCGAAAAGGAGGGAAAGACATGGATTGTGTGATAGACAGATTTGGCACGGAAGATGCTTGTAACTTGGTTTGCCACCTACTGAGAGAAAGCTTAAGAATGTTCTCAATGAAGTCTATTCGTGTAAGAAAGGAAACTGATATAAGTGAAGTTGATCAACATACAGTCTTCCGTTTATTAGAAAGAAACATATAATTGATCATCCAGTGATAGCTGAATGCCATCAGTTTCGTCTTTTGGGGAACTAACTGATATGATGTCACTTTGAGGACCAATTTAGTGTCATAATAACATTTATAGACTACAGTGATGCGATCATAAAGGAAGGATGAATCATTCAACTTATTAACGCAACGCCTAATTCTTAGAGGACCAAAATGAATATTTTTCTCATGATAAAAAATATCAGATCATATAAGGTGGAGCTTTTTAATGCTTTGTTCAATGAGATTTTGAAGGCTGTTTCAAGTAACTGAGTTTGTGATTGTTTTCCGTTATTTATTTTCTATGATTGTGATCTCAAAATGTTATAACATTGCTTCATTTTCTGCATTCTCTTCTCAGCAGTATCCAAGAGCACCAGAGGAGCACGTTCCTCTATCATCTCACCAGGGTGCCGCTTCAGCTTTCTCTGGGCGACTCTTGGTTGATACTAATCTAGATACGTCATCTCCTGATACTTATAGACCTCCTCCTGCTCCTATCCCTTTCAATGTTTCGTTTGGTACCACTCAAACTCCACCTGCAGCTCAAGAAATTCGTAGTGACAAGAATAATGCACCTTTGCTTTCTACAGATTCTAGTGCAATTCAAGAACCAGTATCTGGAGACAATCATGGGACCCCAGTTAAGATGGAAGAGCTGAAGGAATCAGAATGCAAAGTTCAGGCTGATCTAGAGATAGATTCTGCTAAGGGTTCTGAAATTGAACTTGCAAAGTCTGGAAAACCTGTAATTTTAGTAGAAGAGGAGGATACATGCCCAATTTGTTTAGAAGGTGATGTGCTCTTAGCTCCTTTTTTAAAATATTTCTAGCTGATGGTATTAATCAGGTAGTTTATTATGTTACAGTTATTATGTTTACTGATGACTGATGTATATCCCGTTATCCTAGCAGAGTATGATGCAGAGAATCCAAAACTCGCAACAAAGTGTGACCATCATTTTCACCTTGCATGCATTCTGGAATGGATGGAAAGAAGTGAAACTTGCCCTGTGTGCGATCAGGTTTCTCCCAATAATTCTCAATTTCTCATCTATCTTGACATCATTTCGAATATGCCCTTATGAATATGATACTTTGAACAATTCTGTCTTTTTCTAATGCAGGATTTGGTTTTCGACCCTCCCATTGAATAATACATGTCAACTTAGGAGTTCAAATATAGTGTGTAGTGTTTGAAAAGCGAGATTACAAAGTCATGACTTTAATATGGTAGCAACCTGAATTGATGGCTGTATTTGGATTGTTTCGTTTTCTGGATTATTCCATTTTTTACTCACTGTCCCCTGCGTTGCAGCATACAGGAAATTGAAGGAAATATTCTCTCTTTATAGTTTTATATGAATTAGCATGTTTCAAAGTGATATCTGGATGTTACATCCGAAAACAGCTGCCAATATGATTTCTCTTGTTGATTGTAAAACTTGTTACATTGTCAAAGAATGGTAGGATGTTCTCTCTCTTTGATCTTTTATAAAGGTGGGAATACTAGTTCTTCGTTTGAGGTATTACTTCACATTGTATATTTTAGGCTTAAATAAGTTATTGGTCTTTTTGTATTGTTTTTAACACTCGATCTTGAGTCATTTCTACTCTCAACGGTCTATGTTAGTTATTCCATGTATTAGTGTTGAATAACTCTATTACCCGCATCAACATGATACGTGATCCGTGATCATATGATGCAAAATATACTCTCTTTTTTATGATAAAAATATTGAGGGATACAATTTCTTTTTAAGAATTTGTATTAAAATAATTATAAGATTTAAATAAGTTTTAGGTGATTAATAAATTTGAGTTTTTTCAATTATCTAATACAAATTTTCACTCTTATGTAATATTTTAATTTTCACACTTAAAGTATCTAGTAAAATTTTGCTTTTGTCGAAGGTCTATGAATTCTTCTTTAGTGTGTTGACTTGGTTATAAATGTGCTGACATGATATTACAGGTGTTGCCAACATGTTGGTCTTACGCAATGACCAGTTATTACATTGACACGGAAAGAAAAAATGATAAGAGCTTTGAACAACAATGAAAAAAATATTGAATACTCAAAAATATAAAATGTTGTAGTGTATTTAATTGAAAAGAATTAAGTTTATTTAAGCCTAAATATAAATAAATATTTAATTTAAGGATTTAAATAAAAAGTTTATAGGATATTCAACAAAAAACAATTATATATTAGGCGTATGAAACTTCTTTTAAATATATATATGAGAACGTATTCATAGGATTATACATATATAATAGATTGAAAGGACAAAAGAAATCATATTCTTATGATTGAGTTCATTATTTAAGAGAATAATAAGAGGAAAACTAGTTTTCTCATTGAACCGAATAATTGAAAGTAGTATACTCAATATAATTATATTTTTTGTACGCTTTATAAGTTTATAAGTTTGATATAAGAATGTATTAAGATATCCAATGGTGACACATATTTAATGACTAGTTTTAGTAATTTTTTAATATATAAAATTCTAGTAGTTAAGACTTGTTAAATTATTATAATCTTTTTCTTTATTTCTACTTGTGAAGAGGAAAAAAATTTGTTGATGTGAATTTTATAGTCCTTATTCATAATTAGAAGGTTACTTCCTACACCATCCCATATTGCTTTCTAAACTATCATATTTTTTTTAAAATTTCAAAATTATCTTTTATATTTTAAAAAATCTTACACCTCCACTTCTTTTCTTCAATAAATGTCATCGTTGAAGAAAAAATTCTTCATTAAGTACTCAATGGATGTTGAAATGTTTCCTTTGAAATCCATTGACGGATATGCCACATCAGTTGAGAGTTGTGTATTTTATTTTTGTTATTTTTATTTTAGTTTTTAGTTTTTTTTAATTTATTGTATTTTAAATTAATATATAGATATTTAAATTTTTTTAAATTTGTTACGTAATTATATATAAATTAATTTTATTTTATTTAATGATAAAACATTGAGATTAGAATATGAGTGGCTGCTGACATGGTAATTTTTAGTATTTACAATGGATAGTCTCATTTGAGTGTTTAATTTCTTAGTATCTACTAAGACTTGTATTGTATATAAAAATCACTTAAGTGAGGATTTATCTAAGAGTGAGTTGAGTCAAATTTCATTATAAAAATAAACCTCAAATTGTAATCTTCTTATGAGTTTTGTCATGAACATATATTCAAATTTCAAATAACTAATTACAATTGACGTATCATATTCAATTCAAATTACAATCATAAATTTAATTCTAAGAAAAAAAAATCACTTAATATTTCATTCAATTCATGATATGATCAAGAGAGCTACACTGAACAAATAAGTAACATAATAAAAACACTGAAATATAAACATTTAAAAAGAACTAAATTTCAACCAATTGAGTCAAGAGTCACATTGGAAAAATAACCTAAAAAATTAAAAAACCAAATGAAAAATAAAAAAATGTAGAAAATTAAATTGCATAATTCGAAAGTAAGAAAAGAAAGAAGAAGAATGAATGATTGAATGTAGAAAAAAAATAAACTAAGATTAATCTCTTTAAGATTATGAAAATGTTGCATAAATTTAAAATGCTATATAAAATTTTATAAAGAACTAAATAATATAGAAAGAAAGTAAAAATCTTAAGAACAAAAGAAACTATATATATATATATATATATATATATATATATATATATTCAAATAATTTTCAAAATCTTACCAGATAATTTTAGAAATAAAAATAAAATATATAAAATTAAATCTCAATAAATACATAATTATAATTAATAAGAATAATATCATAAATTTTCCAAAACATCTTAACACCCAAGCTAGTGAATAAGTGATCTTCATTCCCATATTGGATATAATTGTTTCAAAAATACTATTGTTTTGTAAGTATATTACTAGTTATCTCTAAAAATAAAAAATAGTGTGCAAATCAAGTCATTGTTAAGTTGAATCATGATGTCCTGGATTATGATTATGAATTATGCTGATTGCAAATTTGTTATCACAATATAGATTCACAATTTCATCCCATTTTATCTTCAAGTTTTCCAGTATAATTTTTAGTCATAATAACTCACATATCCCTTGATTCATTGCTTGAAATTATGCTTGAACACTAAACTTGACTACCATACTTTACTTTTACTCTTCCAAACTATCTAGTTTACCATAAGCAAGGTGAAATAACCAGTAGTTGATCTTCGATCAACAATAGATCCTGCATAATCAACATCAGTATATGGTTCAAAACTGACGATCTTGTTTCTTCTAAACAAATTCTCCTTTCTTAGTGCCCTTTCAAAGAGCAACTTGTATATGAGTTTTTTTTGGTTGATACATAAACTGATTTATTAAACTCACAATAAAAGTAATAGCAGGTCTAGTATAAGATAAATAAATAAGTCTTCTTTTTTTTACATTTGGATTAATCGATTTGCAAGTCAATTTATCTATTTCTTTCAGCAAATTAATAATATATTTTTGTTGAATATAGAAATTTCTTTATTGAAGTGAGGCACTTCAATTCTTAGAAAATGATTTAATTTTTAATTTCAAATTCTCTCACCAAACATTAGTTTAATCTTTGTTACTCATGTTTATCATTTTCAATCACAATAATATATATACACGAAAGAAATATTTCACTTTTAAAAGAATAAGAGACAATAATATGCAATTTTTTTTTTAAATAGAACATCACATATGAAAAATGAAAGAAAAATAATGAATTTGTATTTTATTTTAAACTCAACAGACAAGGGACACTTGTGGCTCCCATGTAGGGATGACAATGGGTCGGGTCGAACACAGATAGTTTTTACCCGCTACCCGATCCGCTACTCACACGGATATCCGCTTAAAAAATATCTGCGGATATTTTAAAACCCGCGGATATCCACGGATACCCGCAAATATTTAAAAAAATATATTTTTTATAAATTATTAAAATAAAATTTAAATATAATTACAAAAAAATATATAAAATATAATATAAATTAAATTAAATATAAATTTAAATTTAAATTTTGTTTCGGTTGAATTGGTCTGAGGGTCAGTCGTTCTTCTTTGCTTTGTTCTCTTTTGATCTTCAATCCTTCCTGAGCATGTCATCCACTTCGAGAAGGATGAGTTGTTGACGTGCAAAAGACACTCCGGCGCTCAAGATATAAAGAGGTCTAAATTTTATTAGGATTGAAGAGGAAGTTGTACCTAGACATGAATTGTATATTGGTTTAAACACTTTAGTCGTCCCTATTTTTGGGGCGCTTTCCCAATTAGATCCCCTTCTTATTAAAATCCTCATAATGTGGCAGACAAACCCATTGATTAACCATTAGTGCAGTATATTTTTAGGCGAAATCCAATAATCAATAATCAATACCATATATTTTGTAAAAAGTAAGACAATCTGACATATTAATTAGTGCAATATATTTTTAGGCAATCAAAGCAATCAAAACGAATAATCAATCATCAATACCGTATATTCTGTAAAGAGCAAGACAATCTGACCTATTAATACCTGTTAATTGTCCATAAATGACAATTAATTTTGATCGGTATACTTCATATAATACAATTTTAATTAAATTTAACCTTGTAAAGTATAAATTAATGTTAATTTTAATTAAATTTAATTTAATAAAATAAAAATTAAATTTTTATTTTTATTTTTTGCGAGTAGCGGATATCCGCGGGTACGGATAGTATAATACCCGCACCCGACCCTTTTATAAGCGGATATCAAAATATCCGCTATCCGCAGATTTCGGGTAGTAAATATCCACAGATATCAACTATCCGTCGCAGATTTTATCCGCGGATATCCGCGGAAACAGATTTTTTTGCCATCCCTACTCCCATGATGATACACCCCTATTAAAGATATCTCCTTCAATGTCAAACTTCTTCAAAAAAAAATTTAAAAGAAAAAATCTTAAATGATATGTTATGTGTGACTTTTTTCATATAAAAAACAATAAATTATAAAATATATATTGATGTTAAGAATTAATACTAAAATTTCAATACTCAATTTAATAACTCAATAAGTAATAAATCTGACACATTATAATAAATATTTAGACTGACTTAATCAAACAAATAATGAATTAAGTTGAGACTCTTTGATACGCAAACATGAATCAAATACATTTAAATATTCAACTCAATGTGTAATTAATATTTAATCAAATCTAATAAATAATAAATTTGACTCATTTAATTCAATATAATAAATAATAACTTTGACTCAATCATATAAATATTGAGTTGAGAATCTGACTTACATAAAAATTAAAAAAAATCTTAAATGGTATTTTATGTGTGACTTTTTTTCATGTGAAAAAAAAAACAATAAATTATAAAATATATGTTGATATTAAGAATTAATACTAAAATTTAAATACTCAAATCAATAACTCAATAAATAATAAAACTAACTTATTATAACAGATACTTAATATGACTCAACCAAACAAATAACGAATTATACTGAAACTCTATCATATGCTAAACATGAATCAAACACATTTAAATATTCAACTCAATAAGTATTTAAATTAATTGATATTTAATTAAATCTAATAAATAATGAATCTGACTCATTTAATTCAATATAATAAATAATAAATATGGCTCGATCATACAAATAACGAGTCTCAAAGTTTGGCTCAACCATACAGATAATGAGTAAGACTATGACTCACATAAAAATTTAAAATAATCTTAAATGGTATTTTATGTGTGACTTTTTTCATATAAAAAAAACAATAAATTATAAAATATATGTTGATATTAAGAATTAATACTAAAATTTCAATACTCAATCAATAACTCAATAAGTAATGAATTTGATTCATTATAATAAATATTTAGTCTGATTCAACCAAACAAATAATGAATTATACGAAGACTCTCTTAAACAAATAATTAATTATACTAAGACTCTCTTAAACAAATAATGGATTATACTGAAACTCTCTTATATAGATAATATGAATCCAACACATTTAAATATTCAATTCAATGTGGGTTTAAATTAATTAATATTTAATCAAATCTAATAAATAATTAATCTGACTCATTTAATTCAATATAATAAATAATAAATCTGACTCAACCATACAAAAAATGAATCAGTCTGAGACTCTGACTCAACCATACAAATAATAAGTCAGACTGAAACTCTGACTCACATAAAAATAGTTCAATGTAAATTAAATATTTAATTCAATATATATATAAATTAATAAATAAAAAATATGTTGATATTAAGAATTAATACTAAAATTTTAATACTCAATCAATAACTCAATAAGTAATGAATCTAATTCATTATAATAAATATTTAGTCTGATTCAACCAAATGAATTATACTAAGACTCTCATAAACAAATAATGAATTATACTGAAACTCTTTTATACAAATAATATGAATCCAACACATTTAAATATTCAACTCAATGTGGGTTTAAATTAATTAATATTTAATCAAATATAATAAATAATTAATCTGACTCATTTAATTCAATATAATAGATAATAAACCTGACTCAACCATACAAATAATGAATCAGATTAAGACTTTGACTCAACCATACAAATAATAAGTGAGACTGAAACTCTGACTCACATAAAAATAATTCAATCTAATTAAATATTCAATTCAATATATATTTAAATTAATAAATAGAATATATGTTGATATTAAGAATTAATACTAAAATTTCAATACTCAATCAATAACTCGATAAGTAATGAATTTGATTCATTATAATAAATATTTAGTCTGATTCAACCAAACAAATAATGAATTATACTAAGACTCTCTTAAACAAATAATGAATTATACTGAAACTCTCTTATATAGATAGTATGAATCCAACACATTTAAATATTCAACTCAATGTGGGTTTAAATTAATTAATATTTAATCAAATCTAGTAAATAATTAATCTGACTCATTTAATTCAATATAATAAATAATAAAGCTGACTCAACCATACAAATAATGAATCAGTCTGAGACTCTGACTCAACCATACAAATAATAAGTTAGACTGAAACTCCGACTCACATAAAAATAAAAATAGTTAAATCTAATTAAATATTCAATATATATATATATATTAATAAATAAAAAATATGTTGATATTAAGAATTAATACTAAAATTTCAATACCCAATCAATAACTCAATAAGTAATGAATGTGATTCATTATAATAAATATTTTGTCTGATTCAACCAAACAAATAATGAATTATACTAAGATTCTCTTAAACAAATAATGAATTATACTGAAACTCTCTTGTACAGATGATATGAATCCAGCACATTTAAATATTCAACTCAATGTGGGTTTAAATTAATTAATATTTAATCAAATCTAATAAATAATTAATCTGACTCATTTAATTCAATACAATAAATAATAAACCTGACTCAACCATACAAATAATGAATCAGTCTGAGACTCTGGACTCAACCATATAAATAATTAGTCAGACTACTCACATAAAAATAATTCAATCTAATTAAATATTCAATTCAATATATACGTAAATTAATAAATAAAATATATGTTGATATTAAGAATTAATACTAAAATTTCAATACTCAATCAATATCTCAATAAGTAATGAATGTGATTCATTATAATAAATATTTTGTCTGATTCAACCAAACAAATAATGAATTATACTAAAACTCTCTTAAACAAATAATAAATTATGCTGAAATTCTCTTATACAAATAGTATAAATCCAACACATTTAAATATTCAACTCAATGTATATTTAAATTAATTAATATTTAATCAAATCTAATAAATAATTAATCTGACTCATTTAATTCAATATAATAAATAATAAACCTAATTCAACCATACAAATAATGAATTAGATTAAGACTTTGACTCAACCATACAAATAATAAGTCAGACTAAAACTTTGACTTTCGTAAAAATAATTCAATCTAATTAAATATTCAGTTCAATATATATTTAAATTATTAAATATTTATCAAAACCTACTCGATTCTGGTATAATTTTAGTGGATTGGGCTTTTAATTTTAATGAATTAAGCTCAGATAAACCCAAATCACACAAAATTCACAAACTCTAGATATTTATATATATATATATATAGATATTTGTGAATTTTGTGTAACAATATATATTAGTGTTACACAAAATTCACAAACCCCACTATATATATTAATGTAATGTAAGCATTTGTGATAGATGTGTTATTTTATATACAAGTTTCTCCAAGATTTTAAAGAGGAGGAAGGTAAGGCAAACACTCAGATAAGAGGGGCCTTTTATTTCTCTAATTTGCCCCTTGGTCATTGTCATCAGCTTCTCAGAGCTCTGTCCTTCTTCTATGGTGGGTTTCTTCTGCAGCTTCTCCAGTTTTTTACCACTGATCAATGCTCCATATTCTCAGGTTTCAGGTTTCATCTTTGATCTTGTCTCTCGCCTTTGCCTTTCATATTATTATGGGATGCCCTCAACAGCCAGCCAAAGACTTGATCACCAGGTGAATCCGTCAACCAGAAATGGTTACACCCATTCTCATCCTTTTCCTGATTTTCTGCATCCAGATCAACTTATAACCAGTTTCTGTAATTGCTCTCTCTTAACAAGCTTATACTTATGTTAATTGTAGTCTGGTTGTGTGATCAAAGCTTAGAAGATGGCAACCTAGGATCGTTTTTGTGTATTTTCCATACCTTTGATTGTTAGCCTTGAGATATCAAGCATTGAAGTAGGGAATCGAAGTTCACTCATGGAAGAATGGTCAACATTCTCAAATGGGCCTTCTTTAGATTCCCTTGGAGTTGAAACAGCTGGTCAATTTCCTGGAAATGGTTGTTGTCCTGGAGATGGCCATGTTGATAATGGTGCTCCTCATGGTAAGCTTACACAAAAATGCCTGTTCTATCAACTTTACCCTCTTTATTTGAAGGATAATTGTTCCCAAGCTGGTGCTCGGCCTTTGCTGGTTTTGGTTGATGGACAACAGCTCGATTTGTATAAACTCTTCTTCCTTGTGAAGGAAAGGGGTGGATATGCTGAGGTGTCGAAAAATGAATTGTGGGGTTCTGTGGCCAAGGGATTGGGTTTGAACCTTGAAGTTTACTCGCCGGTGAAATTAGTGTACCATAAGTATCTGAATGATTTTGAAAGGTGGCTGAAGAAGATTTTTGAAGAGAAGATTTTAAAAAATGGGAATCATGGGTGTGATTGGGGTTTGGAGTGGTTGCCATTGGATATAGAGAAAGAGTTCAGAGGCCTGTTATGTCTAAATCCAAAGAACAAAGCCGATGATGAACTTTTCAAGTCAAAATCAAATAAAAAAAAGAAAAACACTGATTTGGTTAACCACAAGAATGGTAATAATCTATTGGACACCAAAGATAAAAATAATGAATCTGAGGATGTCCAACACATTGAAGGTGACAATAATGAAAAATCCAGTAATGGAATTAAGGACAATCATGCAACCTTGGGTGCAGAATGTGCTGACAAGGAATGTAACCTTCTCAAACGAAAGCGGGATGCATTCTCCGGCATGCTAAACTGGATGAAGAATATTGCAAAACATCCTCTTGATCCTTTAACTCGACCGATACCGAAACCATCAAAGTGGAAGGAGTGTAAAGGCCGTGGCTTTTTTGGTCAATTTCTGATGGCAAGAGAGGTTCTGTCACTGAGAAATCATGAAGAACCAAACAGTGGATTGTCTTCTTTGCAGGTTCAAACTTCAATGCTCAATATTTGCTTATCCATAGAATTTTTGCTTGTCATTTCATATCCTGAAGCATATCAGCATCTTTTGCTTGAATGTATGATTATCATTTTATTTTATCTGTTAGGCATTGCAGCATGCTTAGTTCTTCGTAGGTAATAATTATTTGATCTCATTGCATTAGTTTGTTTCCTATATTAACTGTGCATACCTACCAAATCTTAGCTTGCAAGTCAAGTTGCATAAACTCCTAGTGCCTTTACAAACTCCACTCACAACCTCATTAGAGTTGATCTAGTCATATTGATAATTTTAGAAAATCTGTAAATGATGTATATGCATGAACTTAATACTTCTGATAACTGTTATCAGAATCTTGTGATTCACAAATCAAATTTTACAATTAGATACATTTTGGCTATCTATCTATTTGTATCTCAAGACAGATCTTAATTGACTTTGTATCTTACGAAACATGAACGAATATATGTAATTTTGTATCACCGATATGATTCACACAATTCAACTATTTTTATGCTTTTACTTTTTCATCAATTCTTATGGAAAGAAATAAACAGGCATGTGAGCTGAAATTTTTAAATGCTTAACTTTTTTTCAGTTTTAATCAAGTAGTTAGAAAAAGATTGTGTTATGAAGTTTCCTTAAAGAACTTTAATTGCGTTATTGAGTTTGCTCCGAAGAGAGTAACTTTAGCATTATGGTAAGCATGCTTTCATGTGATCCAGTGATCATGGTTTCAGATCATGACATAGATCTTTTTTCTCACATGGTTGCATACACCAGACACTTTTCAATCCTTACAATGCTGTGAACCATGTGCTATAAGAACTTGCCATTAATGATGTGGAAGTTGATTTCACACATTACCCATATCCACAACTTTGAATCAAATCTGTTTTACAAGCTTAGTTTTCCATATGCAAGCTTACTTTTAATCAAGTATAAATGGGTAAATCTATATTATTTTTTAACCCATTTGACTTTACAGACACTAATGCTGTTAAATGGTGGCACCATGACAGCCATGGAGGAATGGCATGCTGGATTTTTTGCCAACTTCCATAGGCGGTTTCTTACACACAGAGTTCACATTACAATAAAAGGGATATTTTCTTAATAAATTACAAATAATGAAGAAAGAAGGCTGGGTTGATCATTTACCTTCTATATAGATGGCATTTTGAATTTCTTGATTAAAATTTGTTCCTTCTGACTATTTTACTTTTGTGAACCTCTTGCTCTGAATGTGCCTATTGTGTTATGCGTTAATACTTGCTATGTTTTATCTACTGGTACCATTCTTTTGGTTAATGGATGTTAGGTTGCAGCCTTCAAATCTGTTTATTTCTTGTATGATGCTGATTTTAGTTTGTTGATGGGTTATTTTGTTTAAATGTTTAATAACTTACAGACAGGTTGTAAGCTATTGATACTTTGATGGTTTGGTTAAATTACTAGTTACAGTCTACTGTTAAATAAACTGGTTATAAATGTACAGCAGGCGTTATGAAATGTCATACATATCTCATATACAATCATTCCATATTTTGTCCTTTTTTACGTGGCTTGTGGTCTCATGTCATGTTCATCATAATAAACTCAGTTCGGTTTCTTTCATTTTTTTTTCTCTCTTGTTATCCCTTTAAAGTGTGACATTCAGTACCATAGAATGTAACTTGTCATATAGTAGTACAATAATATTTCTTTTTGAGCTTGGTAGGTACTTTGCAGTCAAAAGTAAGTTTCAACGCTTTTTTTCATTTGAACCACCCAGTTTGTACCCCATGTGTGACAACTTTTATTAATTTTTCCATCATCATTTTATAATATTGATTCTATATAATCTAACCTGAAAGAAGAAACCCTTAGATTCCAATGTCTATCTCCAAAGCTCGTGTTTAGAGTTAACCTCTTCCCTTGATTCCTTAGCCAAAACTTCATTTTCAAAAAACATGCATTTAGATTTAACCTTTTGTGCATCCCGAGGAAGCACATTCAATACTAGATTAAATGTACAAGGACTCAAGGTTGAATCATGATATGAATCTATCCTCATCAGGAAGTCATTAGTGGCTTTAAGAGTGCCCCATTAGAAGTTACCCTATCCAATGTATGTCTTGAATAATTCGTAGTCAGTAAGTAAACACCTTTCTTTCCCAAAACCTTCTCCAGTACGTCTCTTGACACCTTGATGTATACCTTTTCCATGTTAACAAAAACTGTATGTAATGTGTCTTTATTTGCTTCGGTATATTGCCATCCATCTTGTAGAAGATGAATAGCTTCTATAGTAGGCGATCATAGTGGGTCGCGGTGGTTCTCTAAGTAAGGAGCTGGTTCTTCTCAGAATTGGATACTAAGTTTCTGTTCTTCTAATTTCTATTTTCGTCTTGTAAGAAGCCCAGCTTCAAGTCCATCTCGACCATAAATTGTACCGAGGATTTTCCTCTGATTTCCTTGTTCTCAATACAAATACTTCTATTTTCTTTATTTTTGTTGTGGGTTTCTATCAATGACTTTAAGTTTTATCCCTTTATGGTAAACACAGTTCTGAATATCTCCTTTGTTCTTATATATAGGAAAGAAAGTCCTCCTCCTCCATTCATCTAACATTTTCTTTGATCTCAAAATCTCGCTCAAGTCAATGATATCATGCTGTCCTTGTTAAATATTTTTCTGCTCCATTTTATTATTATTACTATTTTTCTTTTCTTTAACTATTTTTTTTAGTATTTATACTTCTTTTTAGTTATTATTTTTTAGTATTTTACTGCCACTCTTTTCAATTCTGTTTCCTTGGTTATACTTTATTATTTTATTTATGTTTCTATTTTTAATTATTCTCTATTCTGTTTATTTCTGGTTTTGAACTCTGTTTTCTTTGATTACCCTTTATTCTGTTGATTCTGTATTCCTTTTTTACTTTTTCTTTTGTTTAATATTTAATTATCGTTTTTAATATTTGTACTACCGCCTAATTTTTTTTAATTATTTTGTACTTCTTTTCTCTCCCCGTTTGAATAGACTTTTCTACAGCGGTGGACGTATGCACTTATATATTATCTTTATTTTGTCTGCCATGGCTTTTGCTATAAGGTTGCGCCACACCACCATCTGTTCATCTATATACACGATTTATGATACGACATAATGGCAATTGATCCATGTGACTGACATTTCCTAGTGAGACCCATATGCACAAGATCAAACTGTATCTAATTCTTATAATTTCTCATAACATCGATCTTAAACTCTTCAAGCAATCACTCTAATTTATATTACTTAGGTATTAAATTAGTAACACATGCTTCTGCTAGAAGTCAAGATCTTGTGAGAAATTCCTTTTCATGCTATGTGGAAATAGTATGTTCAATTTATGGAATTATATGTTTTGCAGAAGCAGAAGATACATCCTGCCATGTTCGAGGATCATGTTGCCCTTGATCGCCAAGCTACAGGAAAATCGAGATGCAGCGAAAGGCTGCCTTCGTCTGTTAAATCTCGGTCATGCTCTTGCTGCAATCCATGTTCTCACAATGGAAATACATTGGCAGGTTCAAATAATAAGGTGGAAGAAAATTGTCCTCATGAGAAAACAACTGAAACTATAGATGTATTGACTGCAAAGGCAATGGATGAATCATCTGGGGACGAGTCTATTGAAAAGAAAGTATCTGTAGGCCCTCGTTTTCAAGCTGAAATCCCTGAATGGACTGGTGTAGCTTCCGATAGTGACTCTAAATGGCTGGGAACACGAGTATGGTCTTTGAAACATGGCACAGAACCTGCTACTGAAACAGATATTGGAAGGGGAAGACATGAGAAGTGTAGCTGCGAACGTCAAGGTTCTGTTGCGTGTGTTAGATTACATATAGCTGAAAATAGGATGAAATTGAAGCTTGAATTAGGCTCTGAATTTTACCATTGGGGATTTGATCGAATGGGTGAAGAAGTTTCACTTCAATGGACAACTATAGAAGAAAAGAGATTTAAGGATATCATGAGATCAAATGTTCCCTCTAAAATTAAATATTTTTGGAACAATGGATTCAAATACTTTCCAAACAAGACAAGAAGACACTTGGTGAGCTATTACTTCAATGTGTTTATCATTCAACTAAGAACCTATCAGAACCGGGTGACCCCAGAGAATATTGATAGCGATGATGAAGTAGAGTTTGGCTATTTGAGCAAAGGTTTTGGAATGGAAGCTGTCGAGGGTCTTGGTGATGATGATTTCGTGGAGTGTTCTCTGAGCGAGCAGTACATTAATTTTGATTAGACAAGATTAGTGTAAATTTGATGATTGGATCTGAGCCACTTTGTGCTCGAGAAAGTGTTTTTCCTGAGTCAGACTTGTATAAGACAAACTTGTATAAAACTCTTCCTCCATGATCGCTGGTGAATGCATTTCTCATACTAGCAATTTTTTTGTACACTATAGGGAGGTAGATAGAGAGAAAAGAACCAGGTTGTGGAGTTTTTAGTTTTGGAACTTGGAAGCTAATATGGACATGTGCTCGAGTCATTTCTACTCATATGAAGAACTTGCTGAGACTGATATTAATCTTGTTGGTTGAAATACCAGTTTAACATGATGCTTCTTGGAGGCTGCACTGTTAATGCTGTAAACTCAGTTTTGTTTAGCCAGAGCTAGTGTTTTCAATGTTATATTTCTCGCCATTATTTTGTAAATTGAAATTATAAATTTTATTTGAGACATTTTTTTCGAATGAAACAACCTTTTGTTTGAACTATGGGTGAATGTGAATTTATTTTTCTCTAATTTCTCTTTCCTCTCTTTTTTTCCCTCAGGACTAAAAATAGGTGGGAACATGATTTTGTGTTTAATTGCTTTTGGCTATTGATTGTGCATTTTTGGTTTTTATTTCGGTTGTCTTGTTTCCTTGTTTTGTTGTCTGGTTAGAAGTAGTGAGTCTTTTTTTTTTCAAAAGAAATAGAACTACTTCCATAACGTCTTTCTCCTTCTTTTATGCATTAGACAAAATCATGTTTTTCGCCTTCTGTTAAATAATTATTCTTATGAACTACAATTTATATTTTTAGTATGAAATAAAATTTGTCTCAATTCATACTATTATTAGTCCTAGCAAATATTGAATTGATGTTTTCTCCTATTGTAATAAAATAAAATAAAAATTAAAAGTGTACAAAAAATATTAGTTAAAATTTTAAATTATACAAATACATATAATTAAGTTTTTTTTATTTAAAAGGTGAATTAAAAAAGAATTACAGTGCAATTACAATTGATGTTCTTGCTATTACAAATAAAATGTAGTGATCATTATTACTTTTATTATTGGATGAAAGTGATAAAATATTAAATCCATTAAAATAAAGATAAAAAGTAAATGATAAGGGGGCAAATTATGTGAGCAAAATTTCAATATTTTTCTTTTTTCACCATAAAAAACGCATTTATCTTTAAATATAAGGACTGGAAAAAAAATATACAGCCAACAAGACCATCTCAAGAGAAAAATATATCATCTCCGAGTCTTCTTTTTTAAAACAAAAAAATTGATGTATTTTTCATAAAATTTATTTGTAATTAAATTATGAGTCAATTTTTATCAAATGTTTTGATTTAATATAAAGATTAGATTCAACATTAATGTTAAGATGAATTGGTTTATGTTAAATGTTGAGATGAGTTGACGAGATTTAAAGATTGAATTAAGTGCATTCAAAGTAAAGATCCAAAGTTCAAGCCAACTCAACTTGGATTGAAAGTCTAATCGAGTCAGTCTAGGCAAAAAGTCTAATTGAGTATGTATAAGTAGGAACTAAAGTTTGATTTAAGACAATTCAAATAGAAGGTCAATCTTAGTTGACTCGGGTTCAAGGTGGATTCAAATTGGTTTGGATCGAGTCAAGTTGACATGAGTTGAAAGTTGAATCAAGTTAGTGTGAGTTTTCAAGTCAAAGATTGAGACATGTAAATCTGGATTAAAGACGAAGACAAGTTAATCTAAGTCAAACGTTATGACAAATTTATTCAAACCAAAAGTTGAAGTCGTCAATCTAAATATAAGGACATGATCAAGTCAAGTTGGTTTGGACTAGTCGAGTTGAGTCTAATAGACCTAATAATTAAGTCAAGTTATCCAAACTCATGTATAATAAATTCGACTGCGTTACAGATAGTATCAGAGCCTAGCCTCTCCCAGTACGGTGTGGTTCGAGGACGAACCAGAGCGAAAGCTGGTGGGCATGTGATGCCCGGGCACTGACGAGGGCGGGGAGTGGGGCTCCTGGCAGGCTTCGAGTGGAAGGGGCACATGGACGAATCGAACATACACCGGAATGATAGGGATCTGGCTGGAGACTGTATAGTGTATAGGTATGAGACTATACAGTTGAAGGATAACTTAAAAGAATTGATTTGGTTACTCATATCAACAAATGCATTTGCTTTTCGGTAGCCTAACCCATAAGAACTCCATGGTTAAGCGTGCTTAGCCGGAAGTAATTTAATTTAATACAATTTTCATCTTTGAAATAAATAATATAAAACATTAATTTTTTAAACTATTTTTTATTTTATTTTTTAATTTTAAATTTTTAATGAACTTTGAGTGTTCTAACTAATATTTAATTTTTTAAGAAATTTAATTTTAGTTTAAATCATTTTAGTATTTAATTCAACTGTATTTATTATTATACTTATATTTTAAAAAATTAAGAGAGAGAAATTTTTTTAAACTTCACTAGTTCACACTAAAAAATATCCAAAAATATACCATTATAAAGAATCTGGTTCAAATTCTGTTATAATTCATTCTAAACTAAAGATAGTCAAAATAGTCAAAATGTTAAATTAACTGAATTGGTTAAGAAAAATAAATTAATATTAAAAAGCAACACTTTACAAAGTTATAAAAAAATTTATAAAACTATAATAATATTTTTTTTATGAATGATATGTTTTTTCTAAAAAGAATATTTTTCAATAGAACACACTGACATGCATATGCATGCATTTTTTTCTCTCTAGATTATAAAAAAAAAAGTATTTATAATCACAGCTAACTAAACAATCCTTTAACACTTACATATTTACTGGTGTAGGTACTTTTTCTTTACCTTTTACTAGTTTTAATTTGTATTAATATGAATATATGGTCAACAAAATTGTCAGGAAAGTTCAAATAAAGCTCAAAAGTGTCATGAATGTTGTCATTCATGCACATAATAAAGTGCTGTTAATTGAATGGTCAAATTGAAAGGCATCTAACTCATTAGCACATTGAAAGGATATCTCTACAATGTTGTCATTGATTTATAATTTATTTAATAAGGTTTAATTATTCGTTTTTATAGTTGTGATATATTGATCTTTATGCTTAAGGATGGGTACATTCAGGTAATACACATGTTAATCCTTCTTTTTTAACCATATTATTTTAAATTTTAGGTCATGTATAAAAAAGTTTAAAAATATATTTTAAGGGTGGAGATTTGAAAAATAAAGTTGATTGAATTATATAGTTTAAACCAGTAATTTATCAAAATATAAAATCATTTTTTTTTTTCACATTACTTTCAAATAGCTCAAACTTTCAATGTTTTTGTTTGTTTGGGTTTGAGCCTTTTTTTTTTATTTGTGGAACATGAAGTAAACAGTTTCAGCCTTTGTTCTTGTATGTGTACCTTTGATTCCACAGAGCTTCGCAACAGCAGAGCCGCACAAATAACGAGAGTCAAGCACAGAGAGAAACAATGTCTTCCCCCAGCAAACGCAGAGACATGGACCTGATGAAACTGTCTGTTATATTTCCAAACTTTTTTTTATTTTTTTTTAAATTTCAGAAACTGTTCTTTTTGCATAAATTTCTTGTCTTTTTCCATTTGGGGTGTGTTTGATTGACATGGATCAGGTCATCAGGATGATGAGTGACTACAAGGTGGAGATGATCAACGATGACATGCAAGAATTCTTTGTAGAATTCCACGGACCTAAAGATAGTAAATTTTTGCATCCCTTTGTGTTATTATTTTACTTTTTATTTTTCATTTTGTTGTTCAGTTCCTCATCGGATTATTGAGATTATCTTTTTTTCTTTGGCTCAACTTTGTCTCCATTGAAATTGAAATTTCTTCCTTCACCGACTGTCTTTGAATTCAATGAGAAGTGTTTGGATCAGCAGTCAATAGCTTAGACTAATGTGGTTGATTCATTGTTTGGCTATTTTATTCAATGAGGATGAATTGCACTAGGATCTATGTTTAACTTCAAAGGTGGAAGTGAATTTGTTTTATTTTTCTCTTAGTGTTTTTTTTTTTTTAACTTTGATGGGGATCATGTGCAGGTCTGTATGAGGTCGGTGTGTGGAAGGTAAGGGTGGAGCTACCTGATGCTTATCCTTATAAGTCTCCATCCATTGGCTTTGTCAATAAAATTTTTCATCCTAATGTTGATGAATTGTAAGTTGTTCCACTGCAACCATAACTTCATTAAATCATAGTTTATATCTTATTTATGCAACACCACTGAACTCGATGGAAAGTCTATTGGCTGTTGCACAAACACATTGCAAAACTCAGTAGCTGATTTATACAGTTTCCTCTAATGCTTAGGTCTGGTTCTGTATGCTTAGATGTTATTAACCAGACTTGGAGTCCCATGTTTGGTAAGCAATGTTTCAAGAATTTTATTATATGCATACTTGCTATGCATTCGATTCTGCCTTGCTTTGTTACTGCCACTACTTAAAATTTGGTGATTTTCCTTATTTCCTTTCAGACCTTGTAAATGTGTTTGAGGTGTTTCTTCCTCAACTTCTTCTGTATCCCAATGCATCAGATCCATTAAATGGTGATGCTGCTGCCTTGATGATCCGAGATCATGCTACATATGAACAAAGAGTCAAAGGTGGTAATCCTTTCTGTTGTATAAATCTGTAATTCTTCTGTCATGCGTAGGTAATTCATGGTAATAGTGAGAGGGTTCCTGCATTATTGTTAACAATAATACAGCCATCTATATTTTTATTGAATTTCAATTGGAGTGAAAAATCATTAAGTGGTTAATAGTTAATAAAAAGCTTTGAAGATTCAACTTTGTTCAAAAGAATCTGTCATTTTTTGCACAAACTGATATTGAACACAAATCCTTACCACAACAATTGCAAATGTTTAGTAATATCATTATTAAGTACAACAATTGAAATCTCCGTTTGTGCTGAAGGATTTGTTCGATTTAAAGCACAAGTGTCAATGCTCCCCAACAGATTTAGAATATGTTCTCACTTGCCAATGAGCATTCCAGCAGCCAGTCACTTATCTTTAATACGCTAATCAAAGCTTTCAGTTTGGAAGCTTTGGCATCATTCTTTCTTTTTGCTTCTAGGGAATTTGGACATCTCAGTATCATTACCTGCTTGCATCCTATTCTGATATTTGCTTTGGCATTGATCAATCCTACTCTGTAATGATAATAATAAGTGTATATTGAGTGTGTAAAAGAAGAGTTTTTGAATTCCAATACTCAAATGGTAATATAGACCTCATGTTTTCATGGTATAATGTTGAATAGCTCGCTTGTAACTTAGCTAATACAAAGTATTTAACATACTCGACCATTTTCAAGTTGAGTTCCTGATCAAAGCAAGTACTTTTCAATTTACTGTCATACAACTTCTTTTATTGCTTGTATCAATTGAATCTTAGATCCTATATCTCCAGCCAGGTTTGGTATAGCGAGAAATAATTGCTTATTATAATAAGTATTCTGAGAAAAATTACAAAAATGGTGATTATTTCCTTATAAAATGTTGAACCAATGTTTTTGTTTTGTCATTCTTTTAAACTGTACTTTCTAATTTGGTATGTCAAATTGGTATACCATTATTTATTCGTTGTCCTTGGCATTTTTTGATCATTGAAGAAAACCACACCTATGTGAGTATCTAGATATTGTATCATGGTCACAGAAATCTAGATATTCCAATGTATTTAATTCTAGGATTTCATGTGAGACAGTAGTTTAAGGACTGACAAGGGAAACATCAGTTTAATATATCTACCATATGTGAATATGTTATTATATTCTAAGCAGGTGTTTTTGTTTATAATTTTCATTTTTTGAGGCAATGAACAGAATATTGTGAGAAATATGCGAAGCCAGAAGACATTGGAACTGTAGAGGAGAAAGATTCTAGCGAGGATGAGCTGAGTGAAGATGGTTATGCCTCTAGTGATGATGGCATTGTTGGGCAACCAGATCCTTAGATTTTTACATATAATGTCTGTCTTATTTGATTGTACATGATATCATATGATTTTATATTGAGTCCAAGAATAGGTTAAAGAGACAAAGTTCTTATGGTTGAAGGAAAACTTCACACCTTTCTATCTGTTCCATGGTGATTGTGTAAATTGGTTTATGATTTAGGTGTTTAAGGTATTCAGTTATGTGACTAGAAAATTCAATTTTTGAAGTTTAAGCTGGTTCTGCTATGAATGCATTTATTGCTTCTGAGATCTTGAACTTTGTTTCTTAATATTTAAGGATGTTCCAAGATTGGAAATAGAGGGACAGTATAAAAAATTCTGTAAAAAAATGTATATATACATATCTAAACTAAGATGTAAACTCGTGAATATATTCCCAAAGCAATACATTTTCCACTTAAGATTTAGGTAGATATTTCAATGTTGCAATTTGTCTCATAGTAATAGATATTTATATTTTACATGCAAGCTGCATTCAAGCAATAATTTCAAACAATTTTGTGTTACAAAGAATAATAATTAACAATTATGTTGCAATGCTACCAATGAATGTCTGGTATTTTAAATTGGAATTTGAAGAATCTCAATTTAGACTTTGATTTCAAATAAATGCTTAGAATAATGACATAAAATCCTGCATTCAATTATGTATGCACTACATTTAATTCTGTTTCAATACATATTAATATTAAAATATACACCAAAAGCTATCTACATTCTTACTCTAGTTAAAATTGATTTAAATTTTTGTCATTTATTGACTTTGAAGTCACCCTGATATCTGTTCCAAATTTAAGGAAATACCAAATAAGCTATACGAAAAATAAATTATTTAGTTAATAAATAAAGAGTAATATAATGAGATAAAGTTCAAGTACGCAATTTAATTCTCTTCCAATTTAATCTCCACTCCTCATTTTTCATTTGGAAATTTTATTATTATATACTTTTCATTTTTTAATTTATATATATATATATATATATATATATATATATATAATTCATTTAGTATTTAGTTTCTTTTTTTTTCTTTTGTTATACATTTTTTGTTCGACTTTTCTATTTGTTTGATTTATTCTATATTCATAAAATTCAATCACATCTCCAAAGTAATTTTTCTCTTATTATAATTTTGATTGTACTTCTTTTTTGTGTAGTTTTATTCAAATGATGCAATGACGTATTATGATTTTCAGTGAATCAAATAATTTTTAGACTACATGTTTGATTATTTATGTTTTTTTTTAATGTTTTTTATTTATTATTTGTTTTCTACGTAATCAGTTTCAAGTATTTAATGGTGTATACCCACCCTTTTCTAGGTAATTTAAAAAAAAACCCATCTTTACTCTTTTTATCATTATTATTTTTTTCTCATTTATAAAACTTTTTTTTTTTCAAATAATTTTCGTTACTTTTCAATCGTTTTAACTACAGTTTGTTTAGATTTTCAAGATAGTTGTTATCGGATCATATATTTTTATTTATGTATTTTTTTTATACAATTTTGTTTGGTGGTGTGTTAAATGTTTCTAAAACACATGATCATTTTTATTTTTTTTAATATTTTTGTTTATTTTTTTTATCATGATATTGTTTTAATGATTTTTAACATAATTATTTTTATTGATCATAATAAATGTAGTAATGTATTGTAATCTTTATTAATGTATAAAAAAAGAGATTTTGTTGTAATTTAGAAAAATAAAGTAAGGGAATATTTAAAATATTTTTAAACTTTGATATTTGTTTTCTTTTTATATCTTTTAAAAATAATTTTTAACTTTTTCAACTTTTTTTCATTAACGTTTTCAAAATTAATGGATATTTTGGCTGTTATCAAAATTTATTTAGTTATGATTATGTAATATTCTTTATAATTCTTTCACTTTTATTCAATTATATACTCTAATTTAAAATTTATATAATTATCATACATTTATAAATATTAGACATTGAATATGTTTTTTATATTAAATATTTGATATTATCATGTTTAATTTTTCATGATTTTTTTATAAAAATAATTCATTAATTTTAAAATAGTAAGAAAACGGATATTTGTATAGATATAGATATACCTATAATCTGTTAAAAATGAAAATAAAACAAATATTTCATATTCATTGAATAGAAAAATAAAAATAAATATAAATTTTTACTTCAATGATAGAAATAAGATATTGAAATTTGTCCAGTAACTTCAACATTGGAACCTCTCTTAATATCCAAATGAAGTTATAACTTTGAAGAAATAATGATGAATGCATGAATTACTATTAGATGCACTTCCAGGAAAAACCTAAAGAATTTACTTAAGATTGTATGGATGATATATAAGTATAAAGATTTTTAAATTTATTATTGGAAAATGATATTTTGTTTTCTTATATGGGTTTGACTACATTTTATTGGTGTTGAATCTTTTTTATATTTCTTTTTGAAAAACATAATTGTAGTATCAAAGTTGATAATTCATTTTTGTTGACAGGTTGAACATGTATTTATATAAAAAGAATTGAGAATGAAGAATCTTAAGATTTATGAGTTCGGTAAATCAAAATCTTCCATTTTAGAAAAATATATCTCATTGTAAACCAATGGTACAAAAGAAAGATTATCACTAAAGTTCTTGTATTTTATGATTAGACAAGTATTAATACAAAGTAGATATAAAATCCTAAAGTTTAATGATTATTTTTTCATTTTAGAAAAGTGTGTCCTATTATGAAACAACAATATAAAAGAAAAGTCATCACTAAGGTACAATCCTTGAAAAGAAAGTGTTCAAACATGATGAAGCTCACATTGAAATGCGAAATTATTAAGAATTTAAGATAAGTTTCATATTGTTTATAAATAAGGGATTGAAAATAAGTTTTCTAATCTATAATTTAAGCTTGTTCACATTTTGTTATTATTAAATCTTTATGATATAGATGTATATTAAAAATTAATATAAAATTTTTCATATTATAAAAAGAATATAATAATTAAAGTGACTTATACTTGTTGATTGAAACTAGAAAACAATAACATTTTTAAGAATAAAATATGTTTTTATTTTTTCTTTTACTTTTTTATTTATTTGTATAAAAGTTAATTTTATTTCATTCCTTCTTAATTTAATCAATTCACGTCTCCCTCTAAGTATTATTATGTCCTCTACTTTCCATTTACTTCATGTCAAGCACAAAAGTAAATTGATTATTAAAACTAATTAAGCATATGATTTCAACTGGCCCTTATAGCTCAGTGGTAGAGCGTCAGTCTTGTAAACTGAAGGTCCGTAGTTCGATCCTGCGTGAGGGCAATATTTATTTTTATTTTTTCGTGGTTTTGTTTTCAAATATGTTTTGAATCCTCACATATATACACAAAGAATAATTTGTAATACATACAATCTTAATATATTTATTTGTCAATTTTCCATTGTCTAGAACATATTATTACTTTTTTGTCTTTATAAATCAATTTTTTTTATGAGATATTAAAAAAAAATTGCAATCATTCAAAATTATAATACCAAATATAGGATAGATACACGAAATAAATTATGATTTTTGAAATAAAATATAAAAGTAAAATGTTAAAAGTACATTATTTGTTGAAAAAATAAAATAAAATATAGCTATCTTTTTATTTCAAATAAGACATGTATTACTTGATTAAATTACGTATCCAAAAAACTTAACTATCTTAATTTGAATAATTATTTATTATCTTAATAAATTAATTAATATTTAAAATTTTTGCATTAAATTAATCCTAGTTAAGTAGAGTTAAGAACTGAAACACAATGATTATAGAATGTAATAGATTTAAAATTAATAAATATTTCTGCATAACTAAAAACATATTTATACATAATAACAATAGGGACTAATAAAAGACCACAATATTGACAATAACCAAGATATCATATGTAGCAAACACAGTATCAGAACTGTTGAAAAAAAAAAAGACAAACTATAGAGTAAATTACACAACACATTGTGAAATTTGTTGAGATCGTGCAGGTGATGAAAAAGTGAATGCTGAGAAACTCCTTGTACTGGCAGAAGGTGCTTATTGATGGCTCAAGCTAAGATTTTTACAACACAAACACAACTAATCAAGTTTGGCATTAGTGCAACGCAACAGTGGGAAATGGCAAATTAGTTTGCAAAAAGTATCTCCAGAAGGGTAATTATGCAAGTGAAGAAGGAGGAATAGTTCTTAAATCAAATTGTATCTCGTATTAGACTTTTAAAATATGCTGTAGAAAGTACGATGAAAGAGTATACAGAAGTAGTTTTATTCTAAAAATCTAGTGTATGATTCTAGAGTTTGCTTACAAGATGCAGAATAAAGTTTATGCGGAAGCTCGAATTTGGACATTTGCAATTAGTCTAGTGAGTTTGCTTAATGTTTCACGAGCAGATATGGTATCTGGATGATCTTCACCACAGATTGAAGTCCTGATGAAAACAGCCTTCCTGATTAGATCATCCCCTGTGTCAAATTGTGCACCTCTGAGCATTAGCTTGCCCCTGGTCTCAAGCACAGTGGCTCTACACAGAGCCAACTCTTGCCAAAGGCAAGGATTCAACTGAGCATTAGTCTGGATGGACCTCCAGCACAGTGATTTGTCGAACCACTTGTCAACTGGGGTAACCAATGCTTGGTCTGCAGCCTCCAAGGCATTGGTGCAAAGGTGCAGAAGCTCTAGAGCAGCACTGCATCTGGAGTAGGTAATGAAAGTGTGAATTGCAAGAGGCAGAACCACCTTTTTAACAAGATATAACAGTTCTGAAACCTCTAGTTCAACAGCCGCAGGATTGTGACCAAATGCAAATAGCAGAAAACATGCAGCCCATAAATGCTCTATGCTTTCAGATATTGACCCTTGATTCATAACAGCCTGAACCATTGCTTGTGCAGATCCGGTAACTTCTCTTTTCCGAGCATATAGTTTGATCATTTCATTGAAATGTATATGTCCTTGCTTAGTACTACTCCTTGCAATATTGAATCTTAGCAGCAGAGAGCATGCTTCTAGTTCTGATTTTTTGGTGTGTGAGGATGTAAACCCACATGTTAAGGATTGCAGTAACTTTCTCCAGAAACATGTCCCCTTTTGCTTTTCTGGTATCTTCTGAGCAGCAAGTGCCAATAAGGAAACTGAAACTGCACAAGGTGCAAACCATCCGCTTACCAGTACCATTCTGGTTGCCAAGCTCCTTGCACCGTCTGCATGATCAAATATTGAGAAACAAACATCAAGGAGTTGCAGGAGGAAAGTGTTCTGCCGGAATAAGTGAGCTTTTTTATTACACCAAGACATGTCCTTCAAGGGCATTCTGTTTATGGTATCTAAGAGCCTGCTTGGTGTTATAGGTAACTCAGACAAAATTCCACTGACAATGGCCAGGCCTAAAGTCAACCTTCCAAGCTTTTCCTCAATTGTTCTAAGAGCATCAACCTCTGCAACTGGATACTCCTTGCCACTTCCCAGCATTAGAGACATTGCCTCAACTCCAGACAAGTATGAAAGCTTCAGAGGTTCCAAGTTCATCACACGAGGAAGGCAAGTTGATATAATTACATGGGTCTCTCCACCAAAACGAGGGAGAAGATCCATCACAAGTTTGTGATCCCACCAATCCTTTTCACTTTCCAAATTATCAATGATCACAAGATATGGAATGTTTCGCATTAGCTCTTTGCGAATTCCAGAAACAGCGGCTTCTTCTTGTTCTTCAAATCCTTTTATCCTTGTTTTCTCCAAACTATTCTCAACACTCGCATCAACTTCTAAAAAGGACCTGAGGTTAAGATAGTTTTGCCTAATATACCTACTCTCCCCTCCTATCCATAGCACCATCTTGTATCTCTGGTGAAACCTGTAAGCAAACTCAAGAATAAGTTCTGTTTTACCAATTCCTGAATCTCCTGATATGCAGGCAATGCCTTTCCCATATAATATCCTCATTCCTTTTTTCCGCCTAGTATACTTTCCACCTTGTTTGAGCCTTGATCGCCTGTGAGAAAACTCAATGCTTTGCATTTCAATCTCTTTTTCTGACTCCTTCCACAAAACTGGTGTTTTTTCCTCCCTGCTTCCATTTCCCACATGCCTTTCCTCTTGCACATTACTCTTGCTGCGACAAATAGTCAAATGCCTTCTTTTGGGTCTGGCCTTAAGATCAATATAATCTTGCCTTGAATCTCCAGTAACATCCCCAAAAAGCATAAACTCCAGTTGAGAAAGCTCTTTCTTCCTACCAATGAAGTTCTCATTCCGAGTGAAAGGTAACTCCTCTTCTTTCACTTTCTCCCTCCATTTTGTTAAATGCTCAGCAGCACTTCTTCTGCCTAACTTCATTGCTAATAATGTGACAGTCCTCAGTATGCAATCTCTCCAGTTTCCATCCTGAGCTTCCAACTTCCGTTCTTCAACACGTGAGAGGCCATGAACAACATCTTTCCACTCCTGCTCCAACCCTCCATACAAAAGCCAAAGCTCCCCTCCATGTTTTTCCCACAGCTCACCCCTCTTCTCAATTATATCCCTCACAAGACAATCAGCTGGACTCAGATCAAAATATATAGGGACCAAGTTCTTCTTGCCAGAGAAAAATTGCAGTTCCTCAATTGTGTACGGATTCTTGAAAGACTTCCTTGTTATAATTACTATCCCATAAGAAGCCACGTCCATAGCTTTCTCTGCAATGCTTAGCTTACAAGAGTTCCTATATCCAGCTCTATCTGATACAAAACAACTTATGCCTTGAATTTCCAACTCGACACGCAGCCAATTGGCAAATCTTATTAGAGGAGGTTTACGACCATGTAATCCTATATAGACATCACAACTCTTTAATCTATAAGAAGAAACTGATCTAGAACCTGGTGTTGAAGATATTCTTTTGTTTCTGCCTTTCTTACTTCTCTTATCTTTCTGTCCAGAATAACTATCATCATAGGGATGGAAGTGACCTGACACAGTGCAACTAGAGATGCCCACTGAGGAAGATATGCGGTCAAGTTTCTGTAAATCACCAGCACTACAGCCCGCCGGAGATGCAGCCACCTCAGAGAAGGTGCATCCAACATTCACTAGAGACTTCGGTTCTGGAATCCCTGAACTGCTACTGGGGGCAGCTACATCTAGATGAATTCTGTCAATGGGAGCATCCGGTTGCAAAGACTCTGATAACTGACACGATGATGATCTTGGAGAGAAAAATGGTGACTGATTAGCTGAAAAAAAAGCTGAAGATGAGGATGACATGTTCCTTAAACTTGGTGTTGTCAAGGGTCCAACTGTGGTTGAGCTCTCTTCTTGGATATCCATCCTTGAAGTTACAGATGGTGTGTGAATGTTTTCCGATTATGGAAGACACCATGTCCCATGCACATAAAATTTGTTGGAAGATGAACTGTGAAGTTTGAAGAAAAGAGTTCATCAGTCAGAAGCTGCATTCTAAATTTCCAATCATTCAGTGTTCCAATATTGCAGAAAAAAGAAAAACCGAATGTTGTGCACTGTATGCTTATGATGCTACAAAGCAGAAATTAGTAATATAAAAGAACAAAGTAAAGAAGGGGTGAAGGCCAGACAAAGTCCGAGACTTTTAAGAAAAAGTAAACCGTCCCACCATCATCTATGTTACATTCTATAGATCTCAAAATTTCCAAAAAGGAAAAAAAAAAAGATAAATTGGTCAAATCACAAACAGTAATTACCAGTGGTAGGAAGCATGATGGTCAACCTAAAAAGAATATTTACTTTACAAAAATGATGTTGACCCTGAACAGACAAGGAAACGTAGCACCAATTTGGGACATTTATTGCTGTTGTTACACATACAATAGGATCCAAAATCAGAAATGCAAAAACGCACCTCACTTGAAGAAAACTCATAATTCGTTGTTTAGTAATTCACCAACCAAATTTAAAAGCAAGGGAAGGAAGAATCAATGAGAAGAAGAAAAAAAAAATAAAACATAACACCATCCACAGCTATCAAAATAATTAATTGACAAAACTACATTCATGTGGTTCAGATCTGAATACTTACTAGGCAGAGAAACTGAAACACCGTGTCATACATTCACTGTTTTCCTTCCAAACCAACCAATCGCTTTTCTCTGCAAAGGTCAACAAAACGATCCAGGCATTCAAATTTGCAAGCACTGTAGGAGTAAGAAGAAAAAAGTGAAGCAAACTACTTACGAAAATTAAGAGACACATCATTAGAAGAAAAGCCAAAAAAAGGAAGAAAACATATAGGTGAGTAATTGGTAACGAGTGAAGTGAGAAAGAAAGTATGGTGTCAGACTCAGACACCCATTTGAGAAAGAGATGAAAAGGAGATAAACTGAAAGAAATGAAGGCAAAAAGCGGCAACTTTATCAGGAGGTGTTGATGGGTGCAGAAACTGCGGCTAAGTCCTTACAAGGAGTGTTATCTTTGGATGTGGGTTGTGTGACAGTGGTTTGACTTGTGAATCTTTGGCTACGGTAGCGTTTTTATTGTGCCTGCAAGGTTCAGAATGGGGTGTCAAGAGTGAAGAATGCTATGGATCTGACTTGGGTGTGGTGGAATCGAAGTAGGCTCCACGCCCATTTATACTACTGTTAAATCTTGCAGATGCCCACTATGATTTCGGCATTTGGATTCGCATTTTTTAAGCTCTTCTTCTTGGTTTTGGTTTGTTCTTTTTTTTTTAAATATATATATATATCTGTGTTTTTCGGTGGATGCTTTTAAAGTTAGCTTTGATTAAGATAATCCAGAACAAACGTGGTCTTTTGTACTTTGCTGGGTTTTGTGACGTGTTGAAATTCTAACTTAAGGAATTGTTGGAAGCAATTGAGAATGGAAAGTATCACAAGAGATTGGTTGTGAAATTTGTGACGGAGACTGAAGTTACATTCTTCTCTCACTCATCTTACACAATACCCAATTCATCTTGTGATGCATTGCATATCCATTTTCTTTCCTATGATAATATAAATCAAGGTTGTCTTTTCACGTCTAATATGTTGTTAATATAGGATTCAAGATAAAGTTTTTTTTTTAGAAAAAACTATTTTTACAGTCTTAAATTTTTTATATTCATTTTATGATATAATATAAATCAAGATCTTTTCACGCGTAATATGTTGTTAATAAAATTCAAGATAAGGTTTTTCTTCGAAAAAAATATTTGATACTCTTAAATTTTTTATATTTATTTTATATATTTCTTTTATTTGTTTTAAATATAAAAGTTTACACTTTTATAATTATTTTATCATCTGTATCAAATAATGTAAAAACATGTCATGGTAATGATTTTTTGATATGATTAACTTTTTTACATTTATTTGACACTATTTTTTTCTATTTTTTACTCTTTCTTTTTTAAAATACAAAATTTTATATTTTTATAACTATTTTACATTTATATTTTGTGTAATGTAAAAATATGTCATAATACTATTACTCTGCATAAAACATACAAAATATATATATATATATATATATATATATATATATATATATATATATGAGTTACGAAATTTGTGACAACAATTTTACAGTTATATAATTTCTTCGATAATCTTATATATTGTATATTAAAATTATGATTAGAATTTTAAGTATAAGTGTAAATCTTATATTAAGTAAATATAAAACAAATAGAATATTATATGATTAAAAATGTATTTTATTATTTTAACATTCTGAATAAATAAGGATGTAATTTTTGTGTAATTGAACTTCAATCTTATTGATATTATAAATATAAAAAAAGTAATAAATAATTTTAATTTTCTGTACTTATTGTCTATTTCTATAGGAATATTGTGATAAATATTTAACATTATAAATAAAGTTACCAAGTTAAAAGAAAAAGTACTTAATATGTTCTAACACTTACAAGGAAGTCTCGCATTTGTTTTGTTTTGTTATGAGTTTCAAAAGGGAAAAATTGTTAGGTAGCAGTCAATCTCTGAGTAATAATTATTCGACGTTTTAAATTTAAAAATAAATGGTTAATGTTTTGAATGTGTCATAAAAAGACAGGTCCACAACTATCTAATAATGTATCATATTTGATTATGGTAGTAATGTTTTTTCTATGAACTTCTTTAATAAGTACTCAAAGATCCTTTTAAGAATTGAGTCATATCCTGGAAAAGTATCAACACACAAACTAAAAGGACTGTTAGATTGAAAGTGACATCAAAATCGTAAAAATGAGTTAAGAATAGACGTGCTAACAATCATAACCCATAAAAAATAATTGTTTTTTTTTGTTTGAAAATATATGTTAAATTGACATGGATTCGGTTGCTCGACATAATAAGTGATAAAAGATACAGATAATCAAATATAAAATATAAGAATTTTTTAAAATAAATGACACTCGTGTGTGTGGCTATATATATATATATATATATATATATATATATATATATATATATATATATATATATATATATATATATATATATATATATATATATATATATATGACAACAAATTAAGTGTTGACCCTTAGCCTTTCTTTTTATTAGGTATTCCGAGTTAGGATTTTCTATGTTTAATGTTCTTTTATATGCAAAATGTTAGTGTTCTCAAAATTAAAAATATGCCATTGTTCTTAATTCACTGTATTCCTCCAATACGATTTCATAGTATTATATTCAAATCAAATATAGGTTAGGTTAAAGTATTGATATATTTCAAGTCTTCTAATTAAATCTATCAATAATTAATTTCATAAAATAATAAAGTTGTTTTTCCAATTTATATTGTCATTTTTATTTTTTTTATTGTATAAACCATCATAGATGAATAACCAAATCTCTCAATGTTTTTAATGTAAAAAAAAAAAGTTATAATGATTTCAAATATAACAAATTAATTCTATTATGTGACTTATTTGAAAATCTTGTAATTTAATAAGATTTAAAAATCTATTAGTCATTGTAAAAAGTTATAATAAAATAAAATAAACATAAAAATAAAAATCAAATTAATGGATGTTGGTTTATAAAAGAGATTATGATTTCTCTCTTTTCACAATTATAATGAAGACGATGGTTGGAGAATAGAAAGATTGAAGAACACATCTCATAAGATCTCATGTGGATGAATGTCAGTATTTTACTATGATTATGTTGTGAGAATTGTAAATACTAAAATCCTATAATAGAAAAATTACAAATTAACTTACATGTAGTACGAGAGTATGTGTAGTTAGATTTATGATTCTCTTTTTTATGATGTTTGTTTCTAAACTATGTTTTACCAAATCAAGATAAAACCTAATTATGAATTTAAGGATTTCTAAATAAAATTTTTGAATCCTATTTTAAGTTTTTTTTCAAATTAGTAGAATCTAATTATGAGATTTAGGAATTTTATGTTTTACGTTGCAATTTGATTTCAAAATGTAATTGTGTGTGCTTATGATAAAACTATGCTTGAATGAATTGAATATGATTGATGTTTATTATGTATTAATTTATCATTGTAAATTTAAAAGTATTTTCACTTGTGGATTGAAAACAATTCAAGAATTAACACTCACACGTTTCTTGAATTGGTTTTTCTTATGTCCTTTAATCGCATTAATTCATTGAATAACTTGAATCCATTGTTATGTGATTTGAATGATGACCAAGGGAATTGCACTTTTTAGGATGTTAACGTGGATTGAATTGGGAAACAATCTTGTTACCTGAAAACTAGTGTTTTAATTTTATTATGTAAATAATGTATCCCTAATTTTATTTAAAATTAAGGAAAATGTTATCTATGATTTATAGTAATTTAGGATATTTGTTTATTTGAAATGAAGCATGGTGAATTTTGTTAGTCACCACACTAATCAAAATTTTAAAGTTATTTTATTTTAAGTTATTGATGTTTTTAATTCAAATACCTGTAATATGAATGTTAAATTAGGAATAATTGATTTATGGATTAATTGAAGTTTATTATCATAAGGCATTTCAGATGGCTTAAATGTTGATTAATTGTTCTTATAATGAATGAGCTTGACTTATAATTAATAAACATGATTATAGATAATTTTGCATATGTCACTAATTTTATTTTTATATAGGTGAACTAGTTGATGTACATTTTAACTAACATTAATGTAATATGATTAAGATCATTATGTTTGTATATTAGTGGATCTCTCAAAAGAGAACATTAGTATACATAGAACGATTATTTATGCATTAGTGCAAAACATACTATTTATAGTGACTAATTATATTGGTTAAAATTCATCAGGTATAAAAAGTGATGTGATGACAATTTCATAAACATGAGAATCTTTTCTTTTTATATCGGTTGAACTCATAATCAATATAGAAAGTTGACACAATAACATTTTTTATAATAAATAAGAAAACTTTCTATATCGATTCTAATTATAACCGAATATAAAAAGTGGATGCTATAACATTTTTATAGTAAATAAGAAATTTTTTTATACCAGTTATAATTATAATTGGTATAAAAAGTAATTTTTTTTTAAAAAATAAGATACATTGAAATCCTAAATTTTCCATATCTTAACGGTAGCACCTACACGAGCATCTTCTTCCTCCATTCACACTGCCAGCATTCAAACTCCCTAAACCATGAATCTACACATTTGTAGACCTCTGAACACCATCGTCGTTGCAATGGCTACAACCATGACCGTCAACGAACCTACAACCATGGATCTACACTGTTGGCAAGCCTTTCCCTCTCGAAGTAGAATCTTTCTCTGCATGCAAAGTAGTGTAGGAGAAAGAGAGACCAGTATTGAAGTTGGCTGGAACAACTTGCCAACAATTTGTCGAAGGCTTTCCACCTACCATTCTCTTACAACAATAGATTGCAAAGAAAATGATGGAATAACCTTTAGGTTAGGGAAAAGTGGAAAAAGGTTACAACTCCCTTTCCATCATCCCTGACTCCCACCTAGTTTGCAAACTTTTGGGCATTCTTCTTCATGGATTAATGACAGCCTACTAAGGGAAAGTCATAAAAAAAGTTTATTGTAGAATAAACTTGAATCCTTCCTAGTTCTTTCCATTGGTTACAGTTTTCACTTATTAAGAATGATCTTCACTCCATTTAATGTCTAACGAGTAGCCAATCAAGTGGCTAACAAGCATGGTATAGAGCTTTAAACACAAAGTTGTAACTTTGAAGTTGATCAGGATTTTATTTGTGTACTACTTCAGGGTAGAGTTATCATGTTCAAGTTTTCGTAAGGCTTTTTGGTGCCTCTATTTGATCACAAAAAAAAAGTGAGCCAACTAACCCTAAGGTTGCTCACTTTCCAAATTAGTTATCATTCAAACTCCCCATCACTTATATTATTGACAAATTTTTATTATTGGGTTTGCTTGTTAATAGTTTAAGTTAATGTTGTGATAACATGCTCATGTCAACTACAAAATTTTTGAGATTCAAAATGAGTATACATGAGAGTTTTCTACATTAGGGAAAAACATAAGAAAGAAGAAAACACTATATTTGTAGGGCATGTTGTTGTCATTTGGATTTTGTTTTTGTTGCCAAATTACATATATTTTGTCCTTGATTAGTAAAGTGATGTTCTTAGGAGTACTTTCAACGTTTCATGTTGATGTTCTTAGTCTTTACCCTAAACTAGTTTTTCTTCTGTAAGAGTTTCAAAGTCTGGAAGAGAAATGTTATATCAGGATTCCTTGTGGATTTTTTATACCGATTGTACTTTTAATCGATACAAAAAATGACACTTTCTATACCAATTATAAATTCGTATAAAAAGTCAATACTTTTTATACTTCATGCTTCTATACTGATTTTAGATCTGGTATAAAAAATCATTTTTAACCGATATAAAAAGGTTTTTCTACACTTGTGATGTTTAAATATGTATTTATGATTATTTTTATGACTCAAAAGATTAATGTTACGCATGTGTAAATTACAGTCTATGTTCCAGTATCTTTACATTCACTCATTACGTTTGTTACAATCTTCAATGGTTTCAATTTTCATGACTGGAGTGAGCAAAGTTCAGTTTTTCTTAGGTGTATTGGATATTGATTTGGCTTTTCAAGTTGAAAAGCTTGTTGCTATCATTGGTGCTAGTAACAATGAAGAGAAAACTCATTACAGACTTAGGAAATGTTAAACAAACTTAGCCTGATGTTTATGCCAATGATCATAAGTAACATTAAGTATGTTCTTCTTAAAACTGAGAATGTGAAAGAGTTTATGAAATTTGTGGAAAAGTGCTCCCAACTATGAAGTTTGATGGTTCGCGTACTATGCAACAAAATGTTAAAGAGTTTATGTCCAAACTTTTTGTAGAAACAAATTGTGTCATCTGTCTTCTAGATTTTGGTTGAGGACTCATAATCTTTCTTCTAGATTTTGGTTGAGGACTCATAATCTTTAATGATCCTTTATCTTTTCCATGTTTTTTAACAACTTTCTTTCCAGTTCCTTGATTACTCCCGTAATGAACAAAGTAACTTCAAGTTCTTTAGTCTGGTCTCCTCTTGAACCAATACATTGAACCAATACATTGTGTAGTTCATGCACATTCCATTTGTCTTTTATGGTGTTATAGTTCATTTAAAACGGATCATAGTCAAACAATAATGTGTTCAAAATGCATTGCATGAGAAAACATTCATCCAGTATCATTCTTAATGACTTGATTCTTGTTACGATATTTGTCATCTCGATCACATGTTCATGCATAATAAACGAACCATCATATATTAGTTATTACATTTTTCTCCACATCTATCATTTGTAATTTTAGATTGTGCAACTTTTCTAATTTTACAAAGTTTATTCTTTATATTTTTATTCATAATTTATCATTTGTATCTTTCGATGGTATAACTTTATTTGATGTAGTTATCGATTAAAAAAATTGTTTGGAAAGGAAATATACTAAATAGTGTATCTTATTCTTAACTAAAAAAACAATGTTCACTTGCCACCTTTTAATTTTAGAAGAAATTTTGCTGATTTTTGGTTCTATCCAAAAGCACCATCATAGATTTAAGACTCTAGGTTAAATCAATAAATTAATTTAAGGCTTATTTAATTAATGAATCAATGTTTATTGCATAAGTATTTACTTACAAGTTTACAATCCAATAAGAATTTGGATTAAACTTTTTTTATATATAAAAAGTCACCTATTTTTAAAAAAAATTCAAAGATTTATTCTCTCATGTATTATTTATATTTTTTATAAATACAAAATACACATATTTAATAGCTTGAAAATATAAAATGCATTCAATAAATTAGGAATATATCTAAAACAATTACAAAAATTATATTATAATGTACAATTAAAAAATTAATTAAAAATATCATTTCCTTCAATATATATATATAGAAAGTAATTTTTAAACATAAAAATGTGTGGGAAGAATTAAAAAATACGTGAATGATCAAGAAGGAACAGCAGAAAAGGACAGTGTGGTATTGACTTACAGCAAATTTGATTAGGGCATTCGAACGTGACTCCAAAACGCTCTTTTTAAGGGATTGCGATGGGAAGCATATGCCCCCATGTGAGACCATTAACAAAACTTTGTCGTTTTAATGGCTCCCATTCAGACACATTCTGCTAACAAAAAGACAAAAATAGTTTGAATTTTAGGGCACTTCAAATTCTTAGCCATCAAAAGCTGTGTCCCCACAATCTTTTATGTGTGCCAGAAAGGAAGGACACAAATTCATCATTAATGGACCCAACACACTCAAACCAAATCATCTTCATTGCTTTTCAAAATCAAAACCACTTTAAAATACTAATGTACACTGTCATACCAGTTCAATTATGTGCCAAATGTGCTTTATCTTTTATTTCTCTAATTAACTATTTTTCCATGTATATATACAACATTTATTAACATAATAACATTTTTTTTTTCAAAATTGTTTGGACAAGTTTTTTCATACTTTAGTTATTATAAATAAATACATTAATTAGTTACAATTATTTTCTCTTAAACTTAATTCTCCTTTTCATAATTTTTTATAAATTAAAACTGATCTATACACAAGTTAAACAATTTTAAATTTAGACATGTGTGTTTGTGAATTTAAGTTTTTGTGGGTAGTTATTTGCATGTTTGATTTCATTGTCATTGTAAATTTAATGGTTTGTTTCTCTTTGAACTAAGTAATGAAATTAAAAAGGAGAGAGACTGAGAGGGTAGAATGGGTTAGAAAGTTAAGTTGGACTTTCAATTAGGTTTTTAGTTGAATTAGAGTGAGTGACCATAACATTCAGAGGTGTGTCTTTACCAAGTTAATGTTAAAATATAACTTCTTTTTTTCTTTTTTTTTTCAAAACAAGGAGACATTATCCTTTTCTTTTCATTCTTCTAAAATTTTCTAATATTCTTCTCTTTCTCTTTCACAGTTAACTTCTATATTCTTCACCTATTGACTTTTTTAAAGAGTTAAGATATTTAAACATTGAGTTAAGAGAAACAGAATCCTGACATCAAATTTAGATAATTTTTTTTTTCATAATTGCAAGAGTTGTGAAAAAAGATAAAATTAGTTAAAGTTATGTTAGTTTGAGTTGTTATAATTTAAGTTTGAGAGTGATTAAGGAGTTTTATGTGTTAATTTCCATATTGATTCAAGAATCATGAATCTTATAAAACTTAGAAAAAAAGTTTTAAGAATAGTAATGATTTTAAATATGACATCAGTTATTGTATTTATAAAAAGTTTAACTAAAAGTTTATTTTCTAAAACTTTCTTTAACTTTTTTTACTCCATTATCTATTTGACCAATATTACTAATGTATTATTTACACTTTTAACCAATAATATAAAATATAATAAGTTCATTTTTTTTTTGTTATACTTTTTAGTTGGTTTAGTATTTTGAAATATGTCTCAAAATAATTCAAAGTAAATATTTATTTATGATAATTATGATATATTTAGATTTGTGATATGGTATTTGTGTAGGTAGTTAGATTATCACATGAGAACTAGAATCATAGGAGTAGCCTTGAGTTATGGGTTTTTACACTAGGTAAAGCTAGTTTCATTATATAAATTGTTTTTCGTTTGATGAATTGAAACTATTGATATATTGAATTGAATTGATCATTCGATTGAATGGAAATTATATCTAAGGGGCTTATTAGTTATAATAAGATTGTCCAATTTACTCTACTTGGGGTCTATTTTGAATTAAAATAACGTATTTTGAATTAAGGAAGGAGTAGAACTACCTAGATTGGCAAATTGGATAACTTATTATAGTTAAATCATGATCAATTTTACTAATATGGGGTTAGACAATGCCACAAAACCATCAGGCACAAAGCATAAAACTAAAATCAGTTCCAATGGCTAGAGCACAGGTCATTGGACACTCACTTGACAGTGAGTTCTAATGGTCTAGGACGATTGATGCTACTTTGGGATCGTTAGATGCTCACTTAAGAATGAGCTTTAGAGGAATGGTTATTAGGTGTCCAATGGAGGTCGTTGAGTGTCATCTGAAATTGAATTCCAGAGAGCTCTAAGGACTCAAGGCAATAGGCACAAAGGAGGTATTGTCGGGTGTTACTCTTTGACTAAGATAATTTACACGATTTAGATTATTTTAATCATGTTTAATGTGTTGATCTATTGATACAAAGGAATGAAATAACATGAAAGTATGATGCATGCATCGTTTTATGGATGATGAAAGTGTAGATATTTCTAAGGAAGAAGTATTATATCGATATTGAGTTTAAGAGTGTATTGAATAATGATTTTATAAAGAGATTATCCCGACTTTGCTAGTATCCAACTCACACAAAGAAAGACATTTAGTTGTGAGAATCAATAGAGGTTCCTATAGTAAGTTTTGGTGTGAAAGAGTACTATTACAACGAGTCATAGTAAATTAACATTCTCATGGTGATGAAAACATAGGTCTTGAAGTATTTGGGTGAGTAGAGCCTAGGTAGTATTACCAAAAATCTACTAAATAATCACATGACACTTGCACAATCTGTGATTCTATTTAATACACATGTCTTCTAAACACATGATCAAATGTTTATAGGTCATTGTGGGACATGTCTTATAGATATTTAATTATTGATTAAAAATATTTGATGATTGTATTAATAAAAATTAATTTCATTATGATATGATAGATTTTGAATATTATAAATTGTTATAATTACATATTACCTTACTCTGTTTTCTTATTTAATTTATGGTTTATCCACCTACTATGATGGAATGTTACACGTGAACATAATTTACTATTTAATTATGTATATATATTTTGTTTTATATTCATATACCAATATATGTCATATTTTATATTAAAAGTTTCATAACATGTTGAAGGAAGTGTTAAAATATGAGGAAATTTTTACAAATTAATTAATATATAAATAATTAATTTTAATGTATGAAAATTTGAATACGCTTTTATTTTTCTAAAAAACCTTACAAAGAGACTGGTCCAAAATATGATTTATATTTTATCAATCGTTATAGGTTTTGAAGCTTAATAATATCATAATTTGGTTTGGACGTTGACCAAATCATCTAGGGTCAAAGATATGATGGGACATGTTTGTTGGGAGTGTTTCATACATTGAGTCAACATACTTTTTGTGTTAATGGGCATACAATGAAATATGTTCATAAAGAATTGAGTTAACGAGGAAAAGAAGAACTATTGAAAAAGCCAAGAGAAACCATTTCACATCTTTTGTGACACATAAGCGCGAATCGCTGCTGAATTCACGTTGTGAAACTAAAAAAGTTAGTCTTAAAAACTTTTTTCGTCAACAGGTGAAAGTAACACAAGTAAAGGGAACATCATTCATGTTTTATAGAGATAAAACTCCTTTTTTTTATGTTAGAAAAATCAAATTCAAATAAATTATGTTTAATTTTTACTAAATAAATTTGGTTAATTTCTTAACGCAATCATTTTATTTTTTGCTTTGAACTTTTGTGACATTGAATTACTTTAAATCTGCACAAGCATTTTAAAAAGAGAAAGTGTCGTTATTTTTGTTTGAGAGTGTATTTTCAGGATTTGTTTTTATTAATTTTATCATCTCAGAAAGAAAAACTTTAAAAATTATTATTTTTTCAATATAATCTATATAGTTCTGTTCTATACCAGTCAAGGAGTTGCTCGAGAGAGATTGAGTGCGCAATGCATGTTGCAAAGCTGAGGACTATTGGGTCCTTTCTTTCTGCACCCACCTTTTTTCTTCATGCATCCGATATAGGGCTGTACGCCGGAGAAGAAAGTAAGGATAAAAATGTCATTTCAACACACCTATGGAATGCAAGAAGGAAATGGAGGTGCATGAAGAAAAATCTCAATCCTTTTAGATCTGTCCTGTTTAGCAAGGCTTTTAGAGTTATTTCTTCCCACACTCCATTATTATTGACTGCAATTCCATACTAATAAAAAAAATTAAAATATTTTTTTCATTGCAGCATGTTACTGCCACCACATCCAAAGGAAAAAGTAGACAGACGATGCATTATGAAAAAAATCCTGTTCTAAAAAACCTATTTCATATGTTATGAAAAGTTTATTTTAAAAAACTCATCCAAGAAGGTATCGCATTTATTTTGAAAATATTGCTCTAAAATTTTTAATTTAAAAAGTTCAATCCAAAATGATTTTTATGTGTTTCAAAATCCCATTCTATAAATCTTAATTTAAAAATTGTTTTATGAAAATAATGTTATAAATTTTTTGAAAAGCTTGTTTTGAAAAATTTCCAGAACAAGTAATTTAAAAGTTATTTTTACAAAAATTAAATAAAATAATAATTTTAAGAATTATGGTTTCTTTTATCGGCATTTTAAATAAAGCAAAAAATTATAAAGTTGCAAGAAGAAAAAACCCGGTTTCAAAGTAAGACCACGAGGTTAGTCTTAATAAAGCTTATTAATGACAACAAAAAATGAGAAAAACAAAAACTAAATGCCAATGACTTAACACGTACACATATTATTTAATATATTTAATCATTTAAAGATAATTTTATTAATATACAAACAAACAAACACAATACTTTTTTCCTGAAAATAAAGTATGGGACAGAACTCAAAATCAAATAAAAATATATTTTTAGTTAGATAATAAAATAAAAATATTACTTTTGGTTAAAACTGTCTACTATTTCATTCTATAAAAAAAATAATATTATTTGCTAAAATTATGTAAATATTTTTATTTACAATTTAATAATTTTTTTTACAAAATATTAGTTATTGTTTTTTTCTAATTTGCATATTAAAAAAAACGCAACACCATATAAAATGATAATACAATTTTGTTTTAATGAATATGAAATTCAGTTTAACATTGCGAACAAAACGGAAGCAAGTTACGTTATTCACAATGATTAAATTTAAATTTACAAAAAGTTTCGAAAAAAACTCACAATAACAACTGTATATTATTAATATTATTATTATTATTATTATTATTATTATTAGAATAACAACAGCATATCAACCGTTTCACAAGCTCATTAAATTAATACAATATACAATATCAATACAAATTAAAAAAATAATAATAATACGACAGCATACTATTAATTAACATTATTAAGGAAATCAGCATACTATTTAATTTAAGAGAAAAACAAACACTGTTAAAAAAATATTTTACTAGTAAAAAAAGGTAACCAATGAAAACGAAGCAACACCAATTAACATTATAAAGTAAATAAATCAATACTTTACTTCTTCTCAGTGCTTATCCATCGAGTATATATTCTAATTACATTTGATACGAATAAGTTTTCAATTAATTAATTAAATTCGAATAGAAATAATAAATAATTTCTTGAATATCTTCCGTTCTCTATTTATTCTTGTTCCGTCGATCTTGTTTCTTCCTCGTTCATCGCACTTTCATCGCAGAACTGGTGAGGTGAAGCTCAAACATCATAGTTTCTGCAATTGAGCAATATTTATTTATTTATTTATTTATTTTTATTTACACAAGATATTTCGTATCAGTTTATCCAATCACTTTACGTGGTTTTGTTATTTTTGTTTTTGAATTCTGATGTCCATAATTCAAAATCACCCCTTCTTATCCCCATCCGCTTATAAGAACGAGAAATCACGGTGATCTAGGGTTTAAAAGGGTTGTCTTTTTTGTTTTTGTGGAAATCCATAACCCTCAGTTAGGGGTTCGCGATAAATGGCACGGTTGGTTCTGCCATCCAAGAGATTGTGTCTTTCGAGGAACACTCTACTGGGTTTGATCTCCCCTGCTCCTGTGATTATCCATGCATACACCTTTTAACTTTGTTTTTTGTTCTGATTCTACGTATTCGTCACCACCATGCCTCCATGTGCAATTCTTGTTTCTGGAATAACGAAAATCTTTCAGAGAAATGGATTTTTGGTCGTAGGAACTTGTGTTATTTCTCCTGTCGTATTGTTTTTTTCGAACTCAATATAGAAGACTCTTTGTTATACGTATGGCAGTTGTTACGCAAACATGTTTTTTTTTTTCGTGTGTGCTTTGTTTATTTCCTACACTTGTTCACTTTTTTCATTACTCCAATCCCTGAATGACATGGTGTCTTTTTCAGCCTGCATTTTTTGAAAGTTGGATTTGATGTTGAGAAGTTTCTGAACTCGAGCTATGGCTTCTAGTGTACATGCACCTATCAAATGCTAAGTGAATATAAATAATTAGATCTTATTACAAATGGGTTAAACAAATAAAGTCATGCTAGTTTTTTAAGAAGTTATTTCAAATGTGAAATTTCTAAATTTTGTTTTTTCTTTAAAATACTTTTAATTTTGACTATCCATGAAGGTTGTTTGATCTGATTTTGCTCTTACTATTCTTCTTAATGACTTTCTTACTTGATACATTCTCCCTGTCTAAAGATTTCTTGTCTGTGTTTTATTTTTTAAAAATTTTCAATGGAGAATAACATGTTGAATGTTGCAATATTGCTTACTCCTCTGTGGACTATGATGATTATTACCACCTTCTTTGCAGCTTCAGCTTAATTGCGGTGTTGGATATTTTCAGAATACAGCAAAAAGGAGCATCCGTTACAAGCATTGCGTTGCTTCGGAGGTTTCTTTCCTTCTTTTTGCAGCTCCATACACTATGAAAAGGATCTTTTAAAAAATATAACGCTCTCATTTAATGTTATCATGTGAATGTAATAATGTTGACATGGGTTTTGCAGGTTAATTTCCAAAAGAAGTATTCCCCATCATATACTTCATTACCAGTAAGTTTAATTTGTGTTGGAACTTCTTTCTTTGTAGTTTATTTAGTTGCATTTTTAAAGATGTTTGGTTTTACCGTATGTCTATGGATTCTTTCAGACTTAACGTTTATGTACAATCTGCTTATTTGGTTACCTGATCCTGTTTGTTCCTGTATTCTGTTTCAGAGGGTCAAGCAAGTAAGTAAGAGGCTAATTTGTGCTGTTGCCACAGAGGATTTACCAAAGCAAGTTGAAGAATCTAATATGGAGACACCAAAGGAAATATTCTTAAAGGATTATAAGATGCCTGATTACTACTTTGACAATGTAAGTTTACAGGAGTTTTCATTCATGTTGTTGCTACTTTTAAAATTTTATTGATTCCTTTGTTCATGTGTTGCATGTAACTATTACAGGTGGATCTAGAATTTTCCTTGGGAGAGGAGAAGACAATAGTTAGTTCTAAAATATCTGTGTATCCTCGCATTGAAGGTAGATAATTATGTTTCCTTGTGACGAACTTGTATCTTGTTGAATCTACCGAGTTATACTTTCCAAGTAATTTACCAGTTTTCATATTTATTTAACTCACTTCTAATTGCTCTATTTTGTGCACCAGGTTCTTCCCCCCCTCTAGTTTTAGATGGACAAGATGTATCTTTAGTTTCAGTTCAGCTGAATGGAAAGGCTTTGAAGGTATATGTTGAGTGTGTGTGTCTATATATATATATATATATATATATATATATATATATAACTTGGCTACTTTGTGAACACAATCACCTGCTGACTTTCAATGCCATCGTGCAAGTTTTTCATACACTGAAATTCATATGATTACAACTGATTTTAATTTTGTGTAATGAAGGTCACATTTATGCTTCCTTGTTAAAACCTTAGTTGTTTTTCACTTTCGGAAAAAACTTTGTATTTGTGCTTCCTAGTCAAAACCATAGTTTTTACTTTCAGAAACACTTTGTATTGGTGGTGATGGGTTGGGTTTAGATTGTTGTGTTACTTGTGTAACTTTATTTGTTAATAATTCTGTTACATTCATCTGTAGGAGGAAGATTATCATTTGGATGCACGTCATCTCACTATCCGATCACCTCCTAGTGGTAAATATGATCTCGAAATTGTCACTGAGATCTGTCCACAGAAAAATACATCATTAGAGGTTAATGAAAATTCTCCTTGTTGTATAGTTTATTTCTTCATTCCATTGCTATTTTTCCTCTTTTTTCACCATAATTTGGGGCTTGAGGGGAGGAAGCTGTGTTCACTGTGAATTTGATTTCCTGTAGGGACTTTACAAATCATCTGGGAATTTCTGTACTCAATGTGAGGCTGAAGGTTTCCGTAAAATTACATTTTATCAGGTTGTCATCTTAAGGCAATCAATATGATAAACTGTTCGTATATTCAACTCATAAAATTAAGTTTTTAACATGGAACTAATGGATTCTACCTTCCAACAGGATCGACCTGACATAATGGCAAAATATACCGTTCGAATTGAGGCTGATAAATCACTGTATCCAGTGTTATTGTCTAATGGAAATCTGGTTGAGCATGGTGACCTAGAGGTAATGTTATCTTGTCATGCATAGCTGTGGAGGCTATCTAGACGGTTAGTATACTGTTTATGGACAATATTTATGCTACACGGCAGGACGGGAGGCATTACACTGTTTGGGTGGACCCCTTCAAGAAACCTTGTTACCTGTTTGCCTTGGTTGCCGGACAATTAGAGAGCAGAGATGACATATTTACTACCCGTTCAGGGCGGAATGTGGTCCTTAGGATATGGACACCTAAAGAAGATGTCCCTAAGACTGCACATGCTATGTATTCTCTGAAAGCAGCTATGAAGTGGGATGAAGATGTATGTCCTTGTTTAGTTTTAAATCATTTAATCAGATGGTTTACTTATGGTCACAATATACATTGTTTGGAATACTGAAGAATTTTTCTGTCTTGTCATATGCTTTCTGAACAGGTTTTTGGACTTGAATATGACCTGGATCTCTTCAATGTTGTTGCTGTCCCAGATTTTAACATGTAATTTCTATCTACTATTTTTTAAGATTTCAATGATGTGACCCTGCCTACATTGTGCCTTTTGTATATTATGAGATAAGATGCGATAGCATGAAATGTTAGAGTGCAGAAAAGTAATATGGTATACTTGTTTTGTGTTGGACAGGGGAGCAATGGAGAACAAGAGCTTGAATGTTAGACCCCTTCTTGTCAGCTTTTCTTTGTTGGTCATCTGTGTTCTCTTCTGACATTTACATAATTTTTTTTTCTTATTATCAGATTTTCAATTCAAAGCTTGTATTGGCCTCTCCAGAGACTGCTACTGATGCAGATTATGCTGCAATATTGGGGGTTATTGGACATGAGGTTTGTAACTATTAGATATTATAATTTTTGAAGAGTTACTTTTCCAAATATAATTTTCTTGATGGTGTCCAGAGCTTATTTCTTAATTATGACTAGAGCTTATTTCTAAAACTATTAGATATTATAATTTTTGAAGAGTTACTTTTCTAAAACTAATTTTATTGATTGTGTGCAGAGCTTATCTTGTAATTGTGACTATAGAATATTTCTTAATTATGACTAGAGCTTATCTGCTGTCTATTTTGCAGTATTTCCACAACTGGACTGGCAACAGGTGGTGTTATCCACCATAGATCTTTTTATCCTTTCAAACATGTTATTTTTTATGCTCTTTTTATTCCCATTCATAGAATGTCCTAAAACTTTTTCCTACTAAGTTCTATTTCAATTTATTGTAATCCAGGGTTTTTGCAGCACATTTGTCTATTATATGTTTATTTCTTTTCATTGCCGTGGGTGTGTAACACTTGAGTTAAGCATTTCATTTAATAATATCAGAGTGACTTGTCGAGACTGGTTCCAGCTTAGCCTGAAAGAAGGTCTCACTGTTTTTCGCGATCAGGCAAGCCTCCATTCCCCAGTTTCCCATGTTTCGATTTAGACAATGCAATGCTTTTCTTCTGTTGGATCTTTTTTTCAATGCAATGTATTGATTATTGGCAGGAATTTTCATCTGATATGGGAAGTCGAACTGTAAAGCGTATTGCTGATGTTTCTAATCTTAGAAATTACCAGTTTCCACAGGTTACTTTTTCCTTTTGTGTATGATTATTTGAGTTCTACAGTGACGTTTTTCTGACTGTTCCTCTCATTGTATCTATATAATTTATCTTATTTACTATTCTTTTATGTTAAATACCATGATGTCAGGTAGTATTCTGATATTTTTAACTAATTTTTCAGGATGCCGGTCCCATGGCCCATCCAGTGCGACCACATTCTTATATCAAGGTTAGAATATGGAAATCATTTCCCCTCATCTTTTGTCTCCAAAAATATATTTTGCCGTCATTCCCCTTACTATACGTGCTTTTAAGTATGTGTTCATATTTTTTTTTTTCTATGTTGACAGATGGACAACTTCTACACAGGCATGCCATATTTTCAGAACTTTAATAATTGAGACAATATCGTATTTGAAAATTTTACTATATTATGTAATAATTTGCTGTGCTCTACTGATTTATCTATCATTTTGCCAACACATGTGGACTAATTTCTGATGTGGCCCTGTTGTCTATGTCAAAATATAGTTACGGTATGTTTCAGATTCTTTGTTTGACACTTTTTGTCTCTATTTTTTTTTCTTATTAAGCTATTGAATTGTTTATAATGGTGTCGTTCTTTTCTGCAGGTCTATGAAAAGGTTTGACCATAATCACTACAGTTTTTAGTCCCTCTACATCCTTCTCTGTGGCATTTTGTTCTTATGATCATATGTAACAGGGGGCTGAAGTTGTCAGAATGTACAAAACCTTATTAGGAAGTCAAGGGTTCCGAAAAGTAAGAATGTTTATCTAATGCCTATATCAACCGTGTTACCTGCAATGTCTTAATTTAAAGTTCAACTCTTACAAACTCTGCATATTTCAGGGCATGGATCTTTATTTCAAGAGACATGATGGTCATGCTGTAACATGTGAAGATTTTTTCTCTGCCATGGTGGATGCAAATGATGCTGATTTTGCAAATTTCTCGTTATGGTGTGTATTTATGGCTTCATTTTTTTTCTCACTGCTATCTTATACTAGTTTGTATTAACTTACGAGCAAATGTTCAGGTATTCTCAAGCTGGGACCCCTGTTGTCAAAGTAAGCACTTCTTATAATTCAGAAGGACATACTTTTTCTTTGAAGATTAGGTACACAAACAAAACTTCAACTTTTGGTTTCTCCTTTTTGATTGAGTGATTTAAAGGTATACTAGCCTTGGATTTTATTTGTGGTTGTCTTTAGTATGTTTGATGAGGACATTTTTGCAGCCAAGAGATACCACCTACTCCAGGACAAGCAGTTAAGGAACCCATGTTCATTCCTGTTGCAGTGGGTTTGCTTGATTCCACCGGCAAGGACATTCCTCTTTCAAATCTTTATCACAACGGGACTCTGCAATCTGTTTCAAACAGTGATCAACCAGTCTTCACTACAGTCCTTAGAGTCACCAAGGTTATTTATAACTTCTGTCTCATGTTTATTTAAACTCTGTAAGTCATTTTTAAAACCAGACCTGCACGAAACTAGTTTAGACACTGGTCCAAGGATTAATGATTTAACAGTGGTAGAATCAGTATTAATTAAATAGTCCATGAAATAATATTAAATGAGTACAGTATTATAAATTTGTAACAACAAAAACTAAATAAAACATCATTATGCAGTCTTAAGATTCAAAGTATATATAAAACTCCAAATGAAAAATATCATGATAGTTAAGTTTAAATTTTAATAAAATACATCAATGCCCAGTTATAATAACCCAGATTACATGTAGAATACAAAATAAAATGACATTAATATAAATGAGTAAAAGTAAATTAATTTTATAAAATTGATATAGTAAATTTATACCTAGTTGTAATCTTCTTCAAAACATATATTAAATTAAAAATTGAAAGAAAATTAAATGCGTTTTTCTTTATGTTTAAAACATATGATATTAAATTAAAAATTATCTCAAAAACGTTCAAACTTGTTCTCAGAACTGGTTGGCTGGTTCTCAAAATCATCCGTATTTTTCTGAGTTCATGGATTGGTTACCTGGCTGGTTTCCAATCACACTGGCCAAACTGTGGTTTTAAGGTAACTATACCTGTCAGGCAGGTTTTTGACATATACTCTGTAGCAGGTGGATATAATATACAATTGCAATTTCCACCCTTCTTCTCTTTCCTCTCTTCAAGGGAAATAAGTACTGTTTGAAGGTGATTTCATTGGTCATTACAATCTTGAACTTCTTTAAGGTTGAGGAAGTTCTAATGATTTGCATTATTCTTAATTTTACACCTTTCAGAATCTTTTTAATTTCAGAATATGTAGGTTTATTCCGTCTAGAACTGAAATATTAAAGCAATTTTCACTGGAGTTTCCCTGGAAATCCTACCCATTGCAAACTGTTTTAGGATGGGAATGTTGGGGATGGAAGTTGTGGCTTGGTTTACGTCACCAGAAATATTTTCTACTTTATAGTCTTTGATGGACTCAACACATTTTTCAAAATTTTCTGTATCTATATTATCAGTTTTTTTTGCCACCCTAAAAAGGCTTATGAAAATATATTTCAAGTTAACAATTTTTTCCCAAAAGTGAGTCAAATCAGTCAATGAGTCCTACCACTGACCTTTTTCCTCTTTTAATGAACAAATTCATTTGGCCAGTCATCTCCTCCTCATGCCAAATTGTAGCGTTCTCATCATTCATCCATTCTTTAAAATTTACAAATGTTTTTATCCTGCGTTTTCTCCACTGAAGTTTTCTGGATCCATTACCTTGTGTGGTTAAATTATGAACATATAGTTATTATGGCAACAGATACTACAAAGTAAAAGTGTCATTTGTTTCATTACATAGTACGGGCATACATGTTAAATAACTGGGTTGAAGAAAAATGGCACTGAAATTGTAATAATAACATATCTACCTAATATTGCGGAGCATGGGTAAGCTTTTGATATTCGTGACTAACTAATAATTTTATTTGTATCTGGTGTAGAAAGAGGAAGAATTTATATTCACTGATATATTTGAGAAGCCTGTTCCTTCTTTGTTAAGGGGATACAGTACTCCTGTTCGTCTGGAATCTGATCTCTCTGACAGCGACCTGTTTTTCCTGCTAGCTAATGATTCTGATGAATTCAACCGGTTTGTCTCCTCTGAAGTTGCAATTTATTCTTTTTTATTTGATAGCTCGATAGGAATTTGTTAAATGGCTGATTCAAATGATTCAGTTGGGAGGCTGGACAAGTTTTGGCACGGAAATTGATGCTTAAATTGGTGGATGATTTTCAACATAACAAACCGTTGGTTTTGAATCCCAACTTTGTTGATGGGTTCAAACGAATTCTATCTGACCCAAGTCTGGACAAAGTATGCTTAGCACAATATTTTCTTTGTAATATTCTTTGTTGATTGGTTTTTGTCATTATTTCACTAATTGAACTTTATGCTCTTTTATCATCTAGGAATTTGTGGCAAAGGCAATAACTCTGCCCGGGGTAGGAGAGATAATGGACATGATGGAGGTTGCAGATCCAGATGCTGTTCATGCTGTTCGTACTTTCATCAGGAAACAGCTTGCCAGTGAACTGAGATCAGAGTTCCGCACAACAGTATGACTTGCTGTCCGAAGCAATCTAGAATTTTAAAATATTTCTCTTCATTCTACGAATCTCCCCAATAACAGCTATGGTCGTTTACCTTTTTCAGGTATTATATAATAGGAGCTCAGAACATTATGTTTTTGATCACCCAAACTTGGCCAGGCGTGCTCTGAAGAATATTGCTCTTGGTATACATATCTCTTGCTACATACTAGTTTACAGTTACATGGATGATTGCAGCAAGATCATTTTCTTTTTTGTAGCTTATCTTGGATGCCTCGAGGATCAAGAACTCACCGAGCTTGCAATTCAAGAGTACAAAACTGCCACAAACATGACTGAACAATTTGCCGCTTTGGTTGCCATAGCCCAGACACCCGGTAAAACCCGTGATGATTTTCTAGCTGATTTTTACGGAAAGTGGGAGCATGATTTCTTGGTAAATATCTCGATCGTTATGACTATTTTTGGAATTAAGTTTTTGTTTTATCCATTCGTTGTCTATCTCCTATGTGTGTTATAAACCTTAACGTCCTATTTGATGGTGATGCTGGATTAAACTTAAGATGCTAACGATTTTCATACCAACCATTATTTGTGAAAGGCATAGTGCTTTCTTCATTAACATCTGTTTTTACCTATCTGCTATTCAATCTCTCAAGTTATATGTGTGCATATGTCTCTCAAGTTGCTTACCTTTCCAGGTGGTGAACAAATGGTTTGCTCTGCAATCATCGTCTGATATTCCCGGTAATGTCGAGAATGTGCGGAAACTGCTAGACCACCCAGCATTTGACCTGCGCAATCCCAACAAAGTGTACTCTCTCATTGGAGGTTTCTGTGGGTCTCCAGTGAACTTTCACGCGAAGGATGGATCAGGCTACAAGTTTTTGGGAGAAATTGTGCTGCTACTAGACAAGCTAAATCCTCAGGTCATTTCACATTAGCCTTCTTTTTAAGTTACATATTAGTTCGTTTGTGTGTATTATTGCTTCATGATCCTTATGTTGTATTTGACAATTTATTGGTTTGGAGGAATGCAGGTTGCCTCAAGAATGGTGTCAGCCTTCTCAAGATGGAAGCGTTATGACGAAAGCAGACAAAAGCTTGCGAAGGTAATAAACTTTCATTAGCTCTCATTTTCTCTTTTTATTGAATTGTCGCTGTTAGGTATTAGCTTTGCTGAGAAAATATGGTGTTTTTCAGGCACAATTGGAGAAGATCGTGTCTTGTAATGGACTGTCGGAGAATGTGTATGAGATAGCCTCGAAAAGCTTAGCTGTTTGAGTGTGACTGACACGAAGAAAACAGCCAAGCTGTCTTTTAGACGGTTATGGTGAATTTGTGGCGAAAGCAATTGTTACGACGATCTCTATCCTGTGCAAGCTTTGGCGCAACAACGGGTGCTTCTCTTTTTGCATGCACCTCTTAACTCCCTAATATCGATTTCCATAGGATGTTAGTGCTTTACGCCATAATAAAAAGTGAACTATTTGATCTTGGTACTTAAAGACGATTGGTTGGATATGATTTTACCGTCTTTTTACTTTTGATTATATTGATAATTTTATAAGAAAATATTGGTGCGATTGGATTGTTGTGTTATTTGTTTCTTAAAACTATTTTAAAAACGGAAGTCTGAAAAAAAATCTGCATTTTGCATTATTCTTTTTACCCTTTGCACCTTCCTTCTAACCTGATCCTATATTTCAGACCTAATTTGAGTACGTAGGATGTACCTGAAACATTTATAAAAGATAGCTGTTTGGTTTGTGTACATAAGTGTATTAGTTTGCTGTATACGTTGTCGCATTCTGATATCTGTAATCGAATTTAACTGTGAGAAAGTCAAAACAGTTGGTTTTTTTAACATCTACATCTCCATCTAAGCATCTTCTCTCCATAAATAAGACTGGTGGCCGAGAGAAAATTATGACATTTGTCGCCATTAATGGCATACATTGAGAAATTGTTATTCTTGAAGTTGTTACTCACTCTCCATAACATAAACATTCGACAAAACTAGCTTATTATATTAGTAAAATTATCAAGTAGCTGATAAAATAAAATAATAGAAATAGTATGTTAATGTCAACTTTTATATAATTTGAATTTATTGCTAAATATATATCTTGGAAGTATTTATAATTCTAGCTGTAATGAATTTCAATTTGTTTTTTAACTTTTACCCTCAAATTAAAAATAGAATAAAAAGTACTGTATGCTTAAGTGGATATCATACTTTCATACGGATAGATACTTCGTACGAATATCATAGTTACCACAAAAAGATACTTTTACTGTGTTAGTCAATACAATAATTGCAATATAAAATTATCATAAAACTAATTATTATCTATCATTATCGATATCAATTTTAACAATTTATATCTTATATTAAAATATTAATAAAATCTTATATTTAAAATTTACTTAATTTAGTAAAAATTAAAAATTAATATAATTAAAGATAATAAAAAGTACATAGAATTAGAATCTAATGTTTTAAAAAAACATTATTTAATATCTTTATATGAACCTTGTATATCAACCATTCCTGCTAAGTTTAAACAAATTTGTCAGCTACTAAATAAAGATATAAATGTTATGCTAAATATAGCTTTAGAGAGAACTTTTGAATAAGTATGGAGAAAATGATAAGATTGAAAATTGTTAAAATTGCGAGAGATAGTGACACTTATACAGTATTTATTAAAGTTATTTTGGTCATATTAAACAATTTAGTATTTTCCTATGTTACGAATTGTGTTTATGTTACTATTTATACAATTTATTTATTTTATATAATTTTTATACATATATGAGTTTGTATTACTTCTAGAATTTGACCGTATAAAAATTGGTATTTCTAAAAAAATCAATATTTTTATATTCTACCCTTAATAAATACTTAGACTAGATACTTAAATATCAATATAGTTAATTGGAGAATAATAAATTTATCGTTAGCACAAAATTTCATTAATTAACACATAATACGTTATGTAAATTGTCATCCTTTCATTCAATCCTATAAATTAACTAGTTTACATACTACTAAAAAAAAGCTAATGAGCTTAATCGAAACAATTCTTCGAAGAAATTTATTTTGTGAAACATTTCAAGAATGTTGTTATGCATTAATATTATAGAGAAGAATAACTGCTTTTTAATCTTAATTAAGCGTAATTAAAATTTTGAGACTATATTTTCGGCTTGTTAATTGTATAATAAATTAGCTAGGAAAGGTTTATGGTTGTATTGTATGAAAATGGTATTGTTTGTTTGGATTTGAATAAGTCAAAGAAAAAAGGTGGGGTCATAAAGAAAATTAAGTAGCACAATGATAAAATTGATATCTGTCCAATGATGAAAAAGGTGTCCCCATTTATCTAACAAGATTGCTATCTAAACTTAGATTAATTATAGCCTCAAAAAGTCTTCAGTTTAATTGTTATTTCAGTTTCCCTAAGACACAAGCAAAAGGGAAAAGAATCTATCTATGACTTTTATTATTATTCCTACCCCACTCTTTTCAACCTTTCTTCCTCATATCATACCAACAACTACCAACACCATTTCAACATTTTCTTTTGCAATCAAAATTTAATTAATTAATTAATTAATTACATTTAGACTATCATCACATGCTTGCAAAATGCCAATCACCATGTTTCATGGCATCAAAACATCACAACCTATAGTGTATTGTCTTATAATCCAATTATAGGAACTAATAATTTACCCATAATAGGATGAAAGAGGAAGGTAAAATACTTTCATTTCCTTTAACTATTTCTTTTTCTTCAAGAAAAGACAAAAGAAAAGAAAAAGAGTAGTGATTGATAGATGTAGGAGTATGTTATTCTCATTCTTAAAATAAATATTTATTCTCATTTTTGTTTTCATAGTGATGGAATATGATATTTTTGTCCTATCCCTATTATAATTGAGAATTGAGAATGAGTACATCTGTATTCATGTTCATACTCATCTATTCAATATTTCAAATATTAGTTAAATATTGTTTTTTTATAAAATAAAAATTACAAAAAATAAAATATAATATTGTAAATGTTTATTATCAAAATGATATGAAATAAAATATAATTATATAATATCTAGTAAGAGTATCAAATATCAGTGTGATATAAAGATCAAATAATTATAAAAATAAAAGAAAAGTGACTAAAATTGTGTCTTAACAAATAATACATAAACTAATAATAATAAAAAGTTAATATAAGTTTTATAAATTACTTACTAAATTATAAATGACTTAGTAATTTAAAACGAAAACATAAAGACAAAAAAACTAATATTGACATGAAAATGGTAAAAGTGTTAAAAGTGGTTCAGTCCGATTTATATAGGTTGACTTACCATGAATTAAACTAAAAATAATCTGTTCAATTAATTTTTTTTTTTATGAATCAAAACTTTTATGATCTAACTCAATTTGCTCATGACGTATTAAGTTAATTCACTTAAATATATTTTGTTATTTTTACAACAATATAATCAAATTGTTTATTTATTTTACTAAATACTATTATAAAGTTATTAGTTAAAGATTATAATATTAACTTATATAATTTGAGAAACAAATAAATTAAACATTTAAACAATTTAAATATTATTATAATTAAAAAAAAATCAGACAGTCCACGACAAAAATAAAAATGTAAATAACTTTTTTATAATGTTTATGATTAAATTTATATTTATATTTGCATAATTTAAACAGCTTTAAAATAGGCATACCTGATCCCTTTTAACTAATACAAGTGCTAACAAACACTTCATTTTCACTAAAATAATTAAGATGCAAAATAAATTAATTATATCTTTAATAAGCTATTTTATAACTAATATAAACTCACCCGTCATACTAATTTTCCAAAGATATTAAAGGAGGTTTTTTTTACTTAAATGTAGATAAAATATGTACACGAATCAAATACAAATATAATCAATGGACAAATATTAAAATGGTTACCTGTACTGATTTAACACTTAAATCGAATTTGGTTTTGATCTATTTACGTTTCTGCTTTCTAAAATTTAGGATAGTTTTGGTTTCTAAATTAAAAATAACTTTTATAATTCTTGAAATTAAAAACAAAAAAGTTTCTAAAAATTAGATTTGAAGGACTAGTATTTGTAAGCTTAGAGTTTAATATTTAAGATTTTTATTAAAAGTTTTACTATTTAGGATTCAAAATTATTTTTAGCATCTTAAATCTAGTAGATAAAGACTAAAGTTGTTTTTCTTCTTATTTTTCACATACTAACAAAACCTCAAAAATCAATATCATATATATTGTGTCTAACGATCTTAAAAATAATTAGGAATTCCAATTCCAGTGAGCTTCTTGTTTTGTTTTTGTTGGACCTGAAACTTTTCGTATAGCTCACTAAGCGTGAAACAAAACCTGTTAAGCAGCAATTGGTTTCGTTTGTGAATTTTTATTCTTTTATAATTGTGTTATGATGATTTTATTATTTGAATAAAATAGAAAATATATAAATATTAAAATTTCATGTGAATATGAATTTGAGTACTTTTTTGGGATGATATTGGTAATGTATGAATTGCGGTGAGTACATTTTAAATATATGTGATTGATTGTTTGAGATGAGATGTGTGATGTAAGAATTGTGTGGTTGATGAGAGTGTAGTAACTTTTTAAGGTGAAAGTTATTCACTTAGTCTAGTTTACTAGTATCTTACTTATATAGAGGAAGATATATTGTTGTGAGACTTGAGGGAGGTCTCTATTTTCTAGAATGACATATTTCATGACTCTAAAAGAGGGTATGACAAATGTAGAATTTTTGGATCTACTCACTACATGTGTCTTTCGGAAGTTGAGTCAAATGTTTAAGTTGAGAATATATTGCATTGAGTTAGACAAGTAATGATTTTTCTTGCTTAGTGTCAATGTGGGCATGCATGATGTTAGACATTTGATCATGTTATATATGATTGACTGGTTAGGATGATGAGAACTTCTTTTACTGTAAGATAATTTATAAATCGTATGATCGGTTATAATTACGTTAACTTACCATGTCTTTAGTGTTTAGTTGTGATTTATCCACCTGCAATGATCGTATGTTATATATAAGTAGAAAATAGTGTAAATAAAAGGATGTGAAGCAATGAAACCATTGATTGTATGTTAGCATAGGTAATTGACTTTTGTATTTCATAGATCTTATGTTAAGTACTGAGAATGTATGATTTTTTGTTTTTAAAACAATAATATCTATAATTAAATGCAGACGTTTTCACTATCCTCTAATCAATTCCCTAATTACAGAAAATATATTGACTTGTTAGAAAGAAATTGTATCTATCTGATTCAATAGACATGCTAAAGAATGAGATTAACAAGGTCCAATAACTCTCTTCATCTTGAATCAATCCCAAAATACATATATTAGAGAAATATTCGCATATTAATGGTAATTGTAACCAATCTCATCAGTTTGATATTATTGTTATTATTTACAATTAAGATATCATGCTATTATTATTAGCTATTTGAGGAAAGTGTTTATTTTACTCATTATTTAATGTCACTTTACCCGTTTTATAACATAAGCTCAAGACCTAAAAATCTTATAAATACACATGATATTCTATAGAGAATACTTAATCATTCTCATATTCATTATCTCTTATTCACAATATCTCAATTTTTTTAATATGTCATAAAATCTTTTGCAAGTTAATATTCTTTCTATTCCAACTTTCAGAAACACACGTCACAAACTTTAAAAGAGATCTCACTACATGTTCAAAGATGTATGTTTAGGATCATGATAAAAGCAAAAGTCAATTAAAAAAATTATTTATAATGAGACTTAAAATAAATTTATTTTAAAAAAATATATCTTTTAAAAGATATATATTTTAAATTGTTCAAATAATTTTATTTTCATTATAATTTTTTAACAAGACTCCTTGTTCACAGGAAGAAATTCTATTTCTGAATAGTTGAATTCTTAACTATAAACAAAATCAGATAATTTTAATATTGGAAAGTTGAACTCTTGATGAAGTTTATTTTGAAAAAGAAAAAATCGAAAATGAGGTGAAGTGCATGTAGACATAGGGTAATAATTAGAAAACTTAGGATTACTTTTGGGAGGCAAAAACAAAAGTAATCACATGTCATAGCTTTGCCTTTTCGTTACAAACCTAGTAGTGATCTCAACCACATTTCTAACTACTTTTATCATTTCATTTTATTTATTTATATAAGTTTCGAGTATTTTTGTTTTGAATAAGCTATAATTTTTTCCTTTTATACATCAAATAAATTGATTATTTTAAGTTTTGTCTGTTATCTATATGTGAGTTTAATATTTAATATTCATAAATATGACACGTTGGAGATCTGATTTTTCTTCCCCTTGGTTTTGTCAAACATAAAGATGAAAACTAAAAAGAAAATAAAAAAAAAATCATGACTCGTGGCAACACAAGAGTGGAGTGAGAAGACTACAGTCCTAGAAATTATCCTTTTAGCTAAAAAGCCAGTTTCCAAAATGGGGGAGTTGTTTCATGCTTTGTATTTTCCAAGCATGTTAGTTCAACCACACACCCAAATTTCAACCTCGTAGACAACTCAAATTCCCATAACAAAATACCTTTTTTTCATGCATTTCCTAAAGACAAAACACCAACATATTCATAACTAAAATATTTCTTATCATGTTGTTTCCATCATTTCAAAATATCAACTTTTTTTAACACTTGTACTACAACCCATATTAACTTAAAAGAAAATTAAAAAATGTGTCCTAGATAAACTAATTTATTATGCTCTATTCTATCTAACTTCAACCCAATATTTTTAATGAAAAATACTCTTATTTCGGTATCAAAATAGCCACCGAAAACTTGACCCATGAGAGAATTAAAGAAAGACTGAAAGGGTATACTAATGATGATATAAAAAAGGGTTAATGAAGAAAAAGAGAATGAAAAGATTTGAGTTAGGATCCATAATGATGTTTAGGGCCTGAATTTGAGGGAGAATAATTAATAATATTATCCCATCGAGAAATGAGTGATAAATAAATAAATAAAAAATGGAGATTGAGCATTCGTGCAAGTAATTTGAAAGTGGTGGCTGGGCTGGTAAAAGAGAAGAAGATTGGGCCCACATGAGCTATAGTGGTCCCACATTGGTAAGTTGGGCCCACATAGGTGAGTGGGATGGTGCTGCGCACGAAACCAAAGTCATCCAGAAAATGGGTGTGCACACGTGCACTCCCGCTAACGTAAACAACCACTCCTCTCTCTCTCTCTCTCTCTATCAACAACACCAATTATTTATTTATTTATATATAATAAATAATAAAATCAGTTTCTAGGTGATACTTTTGAATTACTTGGATAATTTATTTATTGTTTAAAATGAAGGTAATTGAAATTATATAAGAAAAAGTGAAGGGTAGTTTGGTAAAAAAGAAAATAAAGCATAAATAAAAAAGCAAAAACTGGGTCTTCGTTAATCACATGAGGGGCAAGTCATTGCCGTGTTTGACCTCAACTCATAACAGCGTTGTACTCATACACGACACAAATACACGCCAACGCAACTCACGCCTCAACACAACACCACACCATAACACATAAACTCAGATTTCATTCTCCACTATCATATCATCTCTCATGCTTCCAACGCTCTTCTTTTCTCACCCCAACATTTTTCTCATCGCTCACACACAGACATGAGAGGGATTCATGCGACTGATGCTAACAACACTTTCGACACTATTAACGCTGCTGCTTTTGCCATAGCCTCTGCTCCCCACAACCGCCTTTCTCAACCTCCTACCCAGGTATACCCATCATTTTCATTCTTTTCGCCTATACCCTTCTGCTTCTCTCGCCTTCTTTTTCTTCAGTTTTCCTATCCCTTCAGTTTTTTGTTCAACGGGAAGCTGTATTTTATAATTGATTGATCTCTTTTCCGAAAAGATGAGATCTTTTTGTTTTTTTTTTCCTTTCCCCTTCTGCACGAGCAAATAAAGTAGCGAACTTTTCGTTTTCGAGATAATAAGGTCGTGCAGAAGAAAAAAAAAATAATAATTGAACAATGTTAGGATTTTCCTGTGCTTGGTCTTTGCCTTCTGTAATATCAAAGCGTGTGAAGTTGGAACTCCTCGGTTTTTCTCACCGTGAATGCTTTTAGTTGATATCAGTCGTTTTCTTGACGAGTTAGTACTGATAATTTGGAATAGTTTTTGTTTTGTTTTTAATGGTGGAAGTCTTCTATCTGGAAGCGGAGTTTTTTACTTGCACAGTTCAGAGAAAAAGAAAAAGAAAAATAACAAAATAAGTTATGAATTGAAAATTCAGTATGATTGTTTGGCTTTCTCATTTTCTTTTGGTACTTTTTCAATAAGGGGATTAATGAACACCAAAATTATTTGGGAGGATCGAAATCCTGTCACTTTTACTTACTGAATGAATTTCCAATTGATGGTGTTTGCCCTGATTTATACGTATGAGAGTTGTTTGATTCCTTACGTTTAATTGAGCTATTTTGGTTGCAGAAGAAAGGATGGGGAAGCTGGTTGAGCAAAATTGGGTGTTTTGGATATCAAAGAAACAGAAAGCGCATTGGACATGCGATCCTTGTTCCAGAAACAGCCACCAATGGAGCTGATCCTGCCGGAGCTGTCAGTTCTATACAAGCAGCAAGCATAACACTCCCCTTCGCCGCCCCTCCGTCATCTCCGGTATCTTTCTTTCAATCAGAACCTCCCTCAACCGCACACTCACCGGTTGGTAAAATCTCTCACACTTGTATCTCTGCCAGCATGTACTCTCCTGGTGGTCCTGCTTCGATCTTTGCCATTGGCCCTTTTGCTCATGAAACCCAATTAGTATCACCACCTGTTTTCTCGGCTTCATCCACCGCTCCTTTCACCCCACCTCCTGAATCTGTCCACTTGACCACCCCTTCTTCGCCGGAGGTTCCATTTGCTCAGCTTCTTGACCCCAACAACAGGAATTCCGACACCTTTCACCGCTTCCAAATATCTCACTACGACTTCCAGTCCTATCAGTTTCACCCCGGAAGTCCAGTCGGTCAACTCATATCACCCAGATCCGCCATCTCTGCCTCCGGCGCCTCATCGCCGCTCCCTGACTCTGAAATTAATGCCACTCTCTCCCATATTCTCGACTTCCAAAGACCAGACCCTCCCAAGCTTCTCGGCATTGATAAACTTTCTGCTTATGAAAACAGGAAGTCAAACCAAGGTTCCGGCTCTCTCACCCCTGATGCTGCAAGGTCCACAGCTCAACCCGGTTTTCTTTCAAATCATTGGGTTTCTGAGATCAAAATGTCCCCACGTCCAAGCAACAATCGGGTTAATGAGATCAGTATAAATCATAGAGTTTCATTTGATATATCTGCCCAGAAAGTCTTGGAATCTCTGGAAAACAACCCAGCAGCATCGGCATGGACTAAGGTCATGTCGAAATTGAAAAACGATTCTCCAACAGCAGCAGATAAAGAAGATAATTTTGGAGAAACCGGGTGCAACGAGAAACAAATCCTTGCTGAAACTCACAGTGATCAACCGCTGGAAACCAATTTGAGCGGAGATGATGCAAGAGTTCACGAGAAGGATGAGTCCTTAACTTGTGCTAAAGAATTCAATTTTGATAAAGCAGATGGAGGGGATTCTCTTGCTCCCAATATAGTTGCTGACTGGTGGGCTAATGAGAAAGTTGCAGGGAAGGAGAGAGGGGCCACCAAGGATTGGTCCTTTTTCCCAATGATTCAACCTGGTGTCAGCTAACCATTGAAGACTCACATAATGATTCACGAATTTGGCATTGGTTTTTGATTTTGTGCCATGATATGCTTGACAGAACCCAACAGCACACACACATGCTAGATTGAATCATAGTAAATTAAGATTTGCAAGTCTAACACAGTGATGGGGTTCTTTTTTGAATCCAATGGCCCCGAAAAAAATAATAGTAGTTTGCTTAATATGTGTTGTAGTTTTTACCAAGTTTCTGTTAGAAATAGCTGTACATTTTTAGCATATGTACCCTCTGCGATTATATGTAATATAGTTGACTAATGATCATGATTGTTGGATTGTATGAATACACCAAACTTGAAACATTGGTCCAAGGTCAAAATTCGTGCATGGGAATTCAATCTTGTAGTTCACTGGAACCATGAAAAGTGGATGTTCATGCGAGATTTTTCACTTTCCAACGTCGACAAATGTTGGTAACATCTGTGTAGTTATTAGATTTCAGAAAGATTGTTGAAAGTCTGCATAGTTAAATACAGGATTAACTCTGATCGAACTGATTAAAAATTGGGAGATGGATTCCCTCATTTGGACTATAATGTTCTTAAATAAAAGACACGTTTCCTAAAATAAACAGAATGTTTGTTTGCTTTCCTACAAAACTCTGAGAATTGTATATTACTCTTTCGAATGGACTAATTGTTAAATTTATTGACTTCATTGGACCTCAAGAGACTTTATTTCCCACAAGAATTCCTTTTCCTGAGAGACGAATTCTGATGAAGAAATTTATTTGTGTTGTGCATTTGGCTGCTGCTAGAACTCAGCTTCATGGGAGACGAATTCTAAGCAGCTGTTTTCATTTAAGAAATTAAATAATTTTAAAAAAATGTTTCTTTATTAAATTTTTTGAATTGTATATTGATGTATTAAAAATAATTTATTATAAATTTGAAAATTTGAATGTCTGATGTAACATTGAAATTAAAAAATATATTTAATTTAATATTTATAAATATGTTAGGAGTAAAAGATTTGAAGAATAAAAATAATAAATAAGATAATTTGAATATATTTTATTTCTGGTAATCGGAAAATTATGATAATTACATATTGAAATTATGGGTGTTTTTTTTTGTAAAATTAAATTTGAGAGATGTATATTTATTTGATTAAAATAATTTATCTAATAAAATTTTTGCCGTAATAAATTAGTAAAATAAAATTAAATAATGATATGATGATTAGATGAAATTATTTAAAAAGAAATATGATGCAAAGTTAAAAATTAGGAATATGATTATGGAAAAATGAAATTAAAAAGATAGATTATAATATTTGTATATATTTTCTAGGTTTAATACCTATTTTGGTCCCTATTTTTATGGGTTTGGTTCAAAATGATCCTATCTTTTAAAAAAGTTCAATAAGACCCCATAATTTGTTAAAAAATGTTTCAGTCATTTTCGCTCACGCCGTTAAAAACCTAACGATGCAAATGCCACCGTAGCGCAACTTTATTGAGCTGTAAAATTTGATGAATACGTGGACATTACAGCTTTAAAAAATTTAAAATGACGAAATGTTTGGGCTTTGTTTTATTTCCCACCGCCACTTTCTCCAAAACCGTTCCCGCTGGCAATGCCTCTACTACTGTCACCGTCCAAGCCATACCCTCCGTTCTCCGAGAAGCAGTAACGGTGGCCTTCCATACCCTCCATTCTCAGACGGATCAATCACCTTTTCTTCCTCACATGACTTTATAGGGTCATTACTAGCAGGTTCAGATGAGGCCGAAGAAGAAAATCCGAATCTTGAAGTCAAAAATGAATTTAGTGAATTCCGCAAAGTAGCTTCAACTGGATTCCCCAATATTAAAATTAGAAAAAAAGAAGAAGAAAACTTTGTTCAAGTTTTTAGATTAGGGTTACCTTGTTGGGTGATGGGTGGTGGAGAGAATGAAAGTGATTCGAGAAAGGTTGGAAATTTCGTGAAACAGAAAGGGTGAAGTTTCGACAAAGGCACTCACTAACCACCACACCACAAAGGCACTCACCACAGGAAAAAGAAAGGGAATTTGTAATGGAGTAAAGGAAAGAAAGCTTTTTGGCTAACACCCAAAATCAGTGCCAGGCACGAACGCCAGGAGAGGAACGGAGGATCTATTCGAGCACGTAGATCATACCCAATTCCTCACAACAAAGATTCTTCTCTGTTTGGTTGAACATGACAGAATGAATCCAGATTATAGAGAAATATGAGAAGAATCCATATTTCATATTTTTTCTTTTTTGGTATTTGGAAGTGATGAATATAAAATAAAAATTGTTATTTTAATGGAGGAACGGGACAACACCATGTGGAAGAACATGGCCGAAGAAAACAGATTGAGTAGAGATTCGAGTTGGGGCAGCGGTCCCCCATCAGGATCTCGCGGGTCGTGGCGGAGACGCTAAAGTTGGGGATGAAGGATGTGTGGTGGTTCGTGATGGGCGACGATGACACCGTTTTCGTGATCGAAAACCTAATTAGCGTTCTGAATAAATACGACACCGTTTTCGTGCCACCTACATTACATCATTTTAATTTTTTTTAAATATTTATACACTGTAACGTCCACGTATTCATCAAACTTCACAGTTCAATAAGGTTGCGCCACGGTGGCATTTGCACCGTTAGGTTTTTAATGGTGTTAGCGAAAAGGACTGGACTGAACATTTTTTAATAAATTATGGAGTCTTACTGAATTTTTTTAAAAGGTAGGATCATTTTGAACCAAACCCATAAAAGTGGGGACAAAAATAGGTATTAAACCTATTTTCTATAGCCTCTTTAAATTCAGGATTTGAGTTTGTCATATTCTTTGATAAGAATAGGTGAGCATGGATATGTTGTTTGGATGAATAATTTGATGTTGCGCTAAGTGTGACGATGTTGATTTTTTTTTCAACGGCTTATCGTTTGTACAACATCATTATCAAATTTGATTTCAATTATATTTGGTGATGATTTCTCTTCTGAGAGTTATTCTAAAATAAATTATTGTTGGAGAATACGGGATAAAGTTTGGGTTTGTGGAAGAGGATGTAGGAGTTGGATTTATAAGAGAAAATATTTTTTCACTAGACCTTGCAAAGGTAACATACAATTCAATTATTGTGTTAATAGGGAATTGAGACTTACAAATGATCATTCATGAAACATCACGATATGTTGCTATTTGAGTTGCATGATACATAATAACTCCTTGTTCATTCATTTTGGGTCTTCGAAAGTATAACCGGTTGAAGAATGTGTTAGTTGGAACTTGTAGGATTGTGCATACTTTTTCCTTATGGAGGTTGAATGTGTTGTTGTCTGGGATGTAAATGAGTTTCGAACTTTCACACTAGAACTGCACACCATCTTCACATTTTGTGATTCCCCCACTTACAAATAAGGTCGCAAGAGAGGAATTTGATTAGTTCTCATCCTTGTCGATGCCAAAGTACTCCATGCTAAAGTTCTCCATGTATTAATGTTTAGAGAGAGAAGGGAATGGTGGGATTTATTAGCCAAAGTAACAATATGATAGTTTGTGGTTGAAATGTTTTGTATGATGTTGGTATTTATAGGGTAAGTTTTGTTGTGTTTGTGAGGTTGGTTTCTTAAACCTATTTGGCACTCTTACTTTATGAGAGTGAGAAGGGCATGTGAAATTATTGACACTTGTACTAAGGCATACCATCTTTCAATACACATGATAGTGAATTATATTGAGAGGTGACATTTGTTTTGCATGCTTACCCAATAAAGCTATGAAGTCTTGTATAGGTGGCAGAATGCAAGTGAAATTATTGAGGCAGACCATCTCCCCAAACATTAGAATTGTCTTCTCAAGATTAATGTCATTAATGCTCAAAAGAACTCATGTATTCACCACCATTATCTACTCTAACACATTTCAACAGCCTGCATGTTTCTCTTTCAACACTTGCAAGGAAATTGTTAAACACATAAAGTATTTGGTCTTTGGATTTCAAAACAAAAGCCCATACCTTTTTAGAATGGTCATCAATAAAAGTGACAAATTATAAGCAACCACTAATTGATTTAACATCCATAGTACAAACATCAATATGAATTTAATCTAAGACATGTGGTCTTCTACATAGAGGATAACTGTGAAAAGAAACTGTGTGTTGCTTACCAAAAAGACAATCAAAACAACTTTCAAGAGATGTACCTTTAACAGAAAGTAATCATTGTCTTGAAAGTGTAGTCAAACCCTTCTCCCTCAAGTGATCAAGCCATTTATGCGATAGTTCTACGGAATAATCCTCAATTGCATTCACTTGAGGTATAAAGAACTTTATTAATGTCCAATAAAAAGTATTTCGCTTCTCTCCTTTTGCTACCAAGTTTCCCTTGATGCACTTCCATTTTTCCTCATCAAAGGAATTACAATAATAATCTTCATGAAGTACTTATAGGCTAAAGTGAATATAAAAAATGTGTCTAACAATCTTTAAATTTAGCTTGCAACCAATATTAGCTTCGAATCAGATTTCTCCAATGTCAACAATATTGCTTACCCCTTGGTTTCCTATCTTCACATTCCAAAAATCTTCAGTAGTATAGGATGTGACATAATCACAATGTGGGCTAACATGAAATGAGGTAGCAAAGTTAATAACCCATTCATACTCTTGCTTGGTGAGATTAATATATATAGCCATTTTCATAAACAATGACAACTTCGTAGGATGTGAGTACGATCAAGGTTATGAGCATCCATGATTCTCCCTGGGATGTAGGAATCATGAAGGTTACCAACGGATGAAGAAAAAATGGAGTGAGATATATGCATGTTGAATGATTTTGCAGACGTCAATGTTGATTAGTGTGGTGGCGTGAATTGATGTTTGTGTGTTGCAACAAGTGTATTGCGCATTGCAGAGTGTTGTATGTTGTAGGAGAGAAGAGAGAAGTGGTCAGAGCATGGTGGTAGACCCAAAAACAAATTTTTGCATGGGTGAGGAAGAAAAAGAAAAAAGTGAGAGTTGGTTCAAGGGTAGAGTAAAGGAACACGTGACAACTTCTTAGTGGAAATGATTTTAGGTGAAGAGAGAAAATGTTAGTGTGAGAATGTGAAATATGTTAGACTTGACTCCTAAAAAATGAGTATAAAAAATAAAAACAAAATGGACCTAATAATAAAAGATAAAAGTAAGTTGTAAAAAGAAAAATATGGATGATGTAGATATTAAAAATGATTTGGGCCAAAACAAAAATATAAAAAGAACACACTATGTTGACAATAATAATAAATAAATTGACTTATCCATTGCTTAATCACGCTAATAGTCTTCATATTCTTCTTCTTCCAATCTCTCTCATATTAATCTATTGATTTACAAAATAACAAATCTTCTTTGCAGAATTTCCACGTTGAATAATTGGTAGGATTCAATTTAATCTTGGTTCCAACACCATCACTATCTTTCATCTTCAAATCACAAACCAAAACTCTTAATTGGAATTACAATACTAATTATTGGGAAGATACCAAAAATAACAAATGGAAGCAAACTCCATATCAATTCTTTCTATATAAATAATATACAAAACAATAGATGCACAAAACAGAAAAGAGATAAACTAATATACAACAAAACTTTTAAACTAATAATAATTAATGGTATACCATAAGTTTTTTAATTTAAGACATGTAAAATTTTTCACTAATAATAATTAATGGGTATATCGTAAGATTTTTTAGAGCTTCCAAGGATTAACAACAACAAAATATTCTTTTCACCAATAAGATTGATAATAACATAAGAAAACCTCAATGGGTATTTAACTAAACAACATAGGAACCTCAATGAGATGTGGCAAGTTAGCTTCTCCCACTCTTTTTTCCATCCTAAAAATCTTATGAAAAAGTTAAATAATTTTAAATTATATAATAGGTTCGCAACCCATAATTAAATATACTTTTTTTATTCAATTAAGTTAAAGGGAGTCCAGGTGACCTACCTCACACAAACAACTTCTAACAAACTATTGGCATAATAGATTTTAAAACTAAGTTTAAGATGTTTTTATTGAAATACAAAATTATAATGAATCTGGTGTTGAAAAAAAAAAGTTGTTTCTACCACAAAGTAGTCTCATATTGCTTACGGTCGAACTTAAACGCAATTTAAATACTCCTTCTTTCGTCCATTTTTTAAAGTTTTTTTTAAGAACAAAATCGTAATAGACAAAGCTTTAAAATGAACCATACCTTTGTATATAGTGATAAGCCCTCTACTAGAAATAATCAATTATTTCTCTTATATCTAATTCAAAATACTCCTTCTATTTTCTGAGACATTTTTTATAAGTAAAATCGTGGGGAATTTCAATTTCCAAAGCAGAGAATACCTAAGATATATGATTGATCATAACTTTATCACTCAACGAAATTAACATTATATACATAGTTATATTAATTTGAATTTAAAGTCGTATATGCATAGTTTTAAACTGGATTTGGTTTGATTGTACACAAAATCAAAATCAAACACACTCCCAGTTCATTTGAATTTCGGAGTATAAAGAGGAACAGTAAAAGGCCCAGCACATTCTTCCTCACAGGCCTAAGTGAGCAACTTCAGGTCCAGTTCAGACAAAACTTACCTTTTTTTCCTGGATGTTTCCATCTTCTAGTTCTGGTGTGCATGCCTGACCATCACATCTTTTATCTTTTTGAAAACCACAAATACAATTTTATATTTAAAAGGTCAATCCTAGACTGAGCAAAGTATCGATACTTTTTTTTTTTCCAGAAGCAAAGTATCAATACTGAACATTATCTTAAACGTGTCTTTTTATTAGTTCTGTATTAAAAAACATTTCTTGACTAAGGACCCAGTTGCTTCCAAACATAAATAACAATCTAGAAATTAAACTGACTAACCAATATTGAAAACAAGGTTGAACTTTTGTTTTCGATCTGCTGACTAAAACTAGTTTCATGGAAAATCTTTAAACATTATATCTATTAATTTATCAATAATGTTAAGTGGTCAAATAGTCAAACAAACTCTCCTTCGTAACAGAAACTTAAAAGTAGTCGAAATCCTAAGGGCACCAAATTTGACCCAGCCGTTGAAATTTAAAAAAAACGTGCAACAATGGCCAGTAGTAGAGTAGAAAGATCCTGGCCGCAGTTCTCTGAATATATTTTACCTTTATTATAGTCTCTCGTCAAAATCCAAACGGTCCATGTTGGGCGGCGAAAGATAGTAATAATATAATGTTTTTATCTAAAAAGAAAGTGTAAGAAAAACACGTTGGCAATGATGCAATGCAATTATGCAAATCTAGAAGAGTGGACAATCTTTGATTGACCCACCCCGAGACTTTTGGGCATTGCTGCTTCTAGAGTCCCACCAGATCCTACACTTAAGCCACACCAAAAGCCACCATTTCTCTTTTGTCAACCATCACAATATATATATAACCCCTCATTTTTCTCCATCTACCAAACATCCTCGTTCCATTTCCTAACTCCAATAATACCACAAACTCCTCTTCTCTTCTCTCTTTCATTCTACGTTATTCGGATCAAAACAACAGCAACAAAAATGCCACCTTTTGCAGGTTCTGAACCAGCTGGCTTCCCCAAGCCCGACTCCAACATAGTTTCCATCGACGTCGGAGGCCAACTCTTCCAAACCACCAAACAGACACTAACCTCAGCTGGTCCCAAAACCTTCTTCTCCAGAATTGCGGAATCTTCAGGAATCTACGCGCCGTTCATAGACAGAGACCCGGAAATCTTCTCGCTCCTTCTCTCTCTCCTCCGCACCGGAAACCTTCCCTCAAAGGCCAAAGCTTTCGATCTCCAAGACCTAATTATTGAGTCCAAATTCTACGGCATCGAAAGCCTCCTCATCAATTCCCTCTCTAACCCTTCTCAATTGGAACCCTTCAACCTCCAAAAGTCCCTCCTATTGCCCCTCAACGGCCGCGACTCCCCCTCCGCCCTCGCCGCCGACGCAGCCTGCGGTGCCCTCCACGTCGCGCACGGCAGCAAGATCACCTCCTTCGACTGGTCGCTCCGCCGCAAGGCCACCGTCCTCACCCACTTCACAGCCGTCGACTCCCTCCTGGCGCTCTCGCCAACACTGGTTGCCGCCGGCGCCAACGACTTCTCCGGCCTCCAGATCCTGGACCTCGAGAACGGCCGCGTCAAGGAAACCCTAAACTGGGAAAACGTCACCAAATCCGGGTCCACCGTCCAAGCCATCGGATCCTCCTCGGAAAACATGTTCGTCAGCTTCGAATCCTCGCGCCGAAACTCCAACTCCATAATGGTTTACGATTTGCATTCTCTAACCCCGGTCACCGAGATCGGTCACAACGAAATCTTCGGCGCAGACATCGATTCGGCAATTCCCGCGACGAAGTTGCAGTGGATTGAGGGTTACAATCTGTTGATGGCCTCTGGGTCCCACAGTGGTCCCTCCGGCGTTTCCGGTAACATACGGTTGTGGGATGTTCGATCCGGAAACGTTGTGTGGGAAATTTCAGAGAAGGTGGATAGTTTTGCTGACGTGGCGGTTTGCGATCCGTTGTCGGTAATTTTTAAGGTTGGGGTGAATTCGGGCGAAGCTTCTTACGTTGACATGCGGAATTTGAGCACGGAGAGCGCGTGGGTTTGTCTTGGGGATAAAAGAAAGGTTACGAACAGTGGGAAAAAGGAAGGGATTGGGTCGAAAATCGAAACGCAGGGGAATCAAGTGTTTTGCACCAAGGGTGGTGACGTGGAGCTCTGGTCTGAGGTTATCATGGGTGGTGGCAATGGTGGAAGGATATTCAAGAAGAACTTAATGGGTAGAATGAGGGACATGGGTGGTGCAAAGATTACAAATTTGGCCTTTGGAGGAAGCACCATGTTCTTGACCAGAAAGGATCAGCAATGTGTTGAGGTTTGGCAGAGTTCTTCCAGGGAATTTTGATGCTCAATGCACTTTCTTTCTATTCTTTTCTTTCTTCAATATTCAATTTAGTTTAGTTACATTCAAAAGAGAAGAGAAAGATTTTTTTTTATTTATTTTTAATTTGTTGGTGAAAAGATGTTGTAAATAAACCCTGCCTTGTACATTCTTCGTGTTTGGTGAAAAGATGTTGCAAATTCTGTCAATTATTTCTTTGTTTGTTTGACATTTCTTTTTTTGTAAAGTATAGTGAGATACATACATTCTGTCAATTTTTAAGCTGTCTACTATGATTCATGTACCTTACTTTTTATATTCTCTAATTCTTTGTGCTCAAAGTTTTTGTTTAGGAAACTATCAATTCGAATATAGTTTGGTCATACATTTTAGAGTGTGTATTTCAAAATATAAAAAATTATATTTTTAATTTAGAATGTATAATCTTTTATGAAATGCAAGCTAAAATTATGGAACTACAGAAAGAAATGGCCTTGTAAACATAATAAAATGAGGGAATTGGGTCTTTTCACTTCAAGACCCATGTCCAAATATTGGTTAATATTATTCTATAAAAAAGAAAATTGTATCTATTTACAAAAATATGTATATATTAGAAATAGTGATTGATTTTTATCGAATAGACTGAAATTATATCTTTTCGTGGAATTTACGTGAACTATAAAATATATGTTGAAAAAAATTGTGTACAGTTGTATGACTTCAAATCTTGCACTAAAAAAAACTAATATTTAGTTCATTGTTTCGTGTATTATTAGATTTTGCGTTCGAATGCAGACATTTGAATATACTAGATAATTTATGAAATAAAAATATTTTTAACATTTAATGCATCTACACATTATGGTTTAATTTCAAAACTTTTAATAAACTACATAATTTTATATTAGTTTATTCAGGCGCTCAAATATTCAAACTTATTGGTTTAAAACTTTTTCTTGATTGGAGTATACGTCAGAAAAAAAAAATTATTCCTTTCGTATTATTTATTTCTAATATATTCAAAATTAGAGAATAGTAAATGATGAAAAAAAAATGTGCATATTAAAATTATACGGAAAAGTTGTAAGGATTTGTAAATTTGTTTTTTTTTAGGTAAAATAGGTTAAGTAGGGATGGTCAGGCGTTATTTATCAGAAGTGATTTGGGCTTTTATTTTATTGAATTTTGGGCTCGGAATGATGAAACAAAACCCGTGAGTGGGAGTAGATTTAATAAAATAAGGGTGCCAATAGAAAGGGTAAGAATAAGAGAATGTTTGTATGTAACATTTTATGAAAAGTTGCTGTAAATTTTTTTTATACCGAAATGAATTGTTAAATGGTTGTACAAGATTGGCATTAAATACTACACTTTTAGATTTGACTAAACAATTTTATTTTGTAACTTTCTTATATAATGGTTTTAATTATCTTTTTGGGACAAAATGTGTAATCATCTGAAAAGGGATTCATAAGAAATATATTATATTTTGAGTAATCATTGAGAATTTGAGTAAGAAATATGTCACGTTTATTTATTTTTTTATTGAAAATTAGGGCCATTTAAGTGTTAATTTAATTACTCAAGCGATGATTTATTTATTTCAAGCAATCATAGATTGATCAAAGAAGCAGCAACTTGAGAGAAGATGAGTTTCAACTAAAAATGTTACTAAATCAGTAAAATCTTTATCAAATCATATTATATCCTCTATTTAAAATTTTATTTTCCAATTACTTAAATATGGTATGTAAAATATCTTAGAAATGGGTTTAGATGGAAGAACATTATATGGCTGCGTAAAAGTTAATAAACGAACCTTACTTAAGCATACGAAATAGAGTTATAAAGACATTGCAATGAGATATTTAAGTTTTACTAATATTCTAAATTATATAAATTATGATATTAAAATAATTAATTGAAATTAGAAGAACTAAACTTATGGTGCAATTTTTTTAATTTTACAAAATAGAGAACTTATTCAATCTACTTCAATTAAATATTATTTTAAAATATTTAAAAAATCATAGTGATGATTTTTTTATTTTTTATTTATTTTAATTAATATTCAGATATTGTATATTTTTTAATTTATTAAATAGAGAACAAACACGCCATATGATTGGTGCAACCAATAGTGACAAAATTTCATTCTCTAACAAAATTGGGGGCAAAAAGTAAAAACCCAGCCAAAGCTGGTTCTGGGCCCTTTATGAAAATGTTCTACTCAGCCCCACAAATAATTATATTGATGATAGTATAAATGCAAGGAGTATGTTATTTAATACATTCTTTTGTTACACTTTTATTATGATGAAAATTTGTATGAATCTCATTTTTTTATTACAGAACTGCAATGATTTTTCGTATGTTTTTTTTTTTTTTTAAATTCAACAAATAGAGAATGTGTTAAATTGTTAGGCTAATGTCATTCCTAAAACAACAGCAGTAATGATAATTTTATTTTTTTTACTATTGAATATTTTGATTTCTCTTAATTTTATTTTTTTTGTATTAATATATTTGTGTCACTGCACCAAGGATCAGTGGCAATTGATGATATATGAAGAAGGTTAACTCCCCCATAACTTGTCATGTCATTTAAGGGATGACGGAACAATCATTCTATTTCTTTTTATAAATTTTATTTTATTCACTCATCAAAGAGATTAAAGACTAAAATTGTGTTGTACTAAAAAATGACACTGTAATGAAATTCTTTACTGACGTGATAAATAAAATTATTAATTGATGTTGAAAAGCTACAAATGTTGACTGATCACAAATTTATTAACTAAGATCAATTAAAATTTTAATTAGGAAATTGAAAAAAATTAAGGATATGTTAAATAGAGCCTACTAATTAAGTTATTAAAATTATTACAACTACTTGGTGAACCCATGTTTGCATTTCTAAAACTAATTTTAAAATAATGGTTCAAAAAATTATTAAACGATAGTAAGTAGTAAAAGATGTTACATTTAAGATATTATGAGAGTGAATTTTGTAATCTAAAGTTTTTAAACTAATTGTTTATTGCTTTTTTCACTGTTAGAATTCAAGATTAAGAAGAAATTGTGTATAGATTAAGATTGTTCGATAAGGTAAATTTTCACTTTCCTGTGATTGGCTTTTTTTCTTTCAGTTTGTGGAGTTTTATCCTATATTTATATCAGTTAATTAAATAATATAAACTTTTTAGTAATTTGAATAAGTGGAAGTGTTAATTGTATAGATTAAAGTTTATAATTTAAAGCTTGGAAGTGTTGTTTTTTTAACAAATCATTTTAAAATAAGGAGATTTAATATGGTGAATTGGCTACATATGTGAAATATTATAAGTTTGATTGGAGTTTTTATGAATTGTGAATATTGGGAGTATTGATGATTAGTTTAGATTCATTTGATCTTACACTTTATATAAGTGTTTAAAATATTTAAAAAGACTATATATGTTAAATATTGGTTATGTATTAATTATGATGTTTTGTGTGTATATTTTAAGGTATTAAACTTGACGCTCTAAGTAATTTTTAAATTGTAGTAATCATTGACATCATTGTTTTCAAGTATTATATTGATCATTCAAGTGTCATTATTCCTCTTTATCACATAGAGTTATCATCCTTAAACAATTACTGTCTACTCAGTAAAAAGTTAACATATTGGAAGTGAATTATAGAAGTTTGTTATATGATATCATAAGTTATATTGTTCAAGTAATGACTTATTTCTTGAGATATAAGATTCACAGTTAACTCTTTATATATACCTAATGGAGTTGATTGTTAAAAATTTAATTATTAAAGTAAGGAATAGACTCAATGAAGTCTTTTTAATTTAAAACTATTTTCACTAAAATAAGAAACAAATCAAGCTAATAATTTCTTCTCTAAAACCAATGTAATTTATCATAAGTTCTTTTAAATGACATGATATATCACTTTAATAATGATTTCACAACTGGAGTAAAAGATCTTCTTTTAATAGTTATAAGGTGACTTAATAATAAAATTGGAAGGGAAGTGAGAGGGGTTATAGGTTCAACTTTCCTACTAACACTTCTAAGTTATAAGATTGACTTGGTAGCTTTAGAAGGTATCAATTGAGTTTTCTCTACTAATAAAATACTAATAATTAATATTTATTGACCAAACAAAAATAGAAATCACCTTTATTTAATAAAGATGAAATGATTAACAACACTTTTATAAAAAAAAAGGAAAATGTATTTTTTATCACCTTTATTATTTAATAAAAAATCATATTTTATTCATAAAGATTGAATTTGATTGTTCTAATATCTCCACCATAATCATAAATTATAACCTTTTAGGAGAAGTATTTTGTTGTTGTCATCATAATTGAGTTTTGTTACCTGTAATAACCCATAATACATTTAAACTAAAAGATAAAAATAATATTTATTTAAAACGATATTGACTTCCATTCTTTTTAGGAATTTGAGCATAAGGCAAAATTTATTCTTGTGAATTTGACAATCATATTAATATAATTTTTAATTAACTCTTTATAAAAAGTTACTCGATAAATTTATTTATTTAATTTTGAATGTTAATTTGGCTATACGTTACATAAAGAAACAAATGAACTAAAAAAAATAAGTAAGTTCATATGAATGAGTCAAGAAAAGATAATGATATTTAGATAATATTTTTTTTATAATATTTGAATATTATTTACGTGTCATTCTGTGATTGATCTAGAATTATTCTATAATCAATAATAATAATAATAATCATAAACACCACTATAAATTAATTATAAAATGACACATAAATTATGTATAAATATTACCATAAAAATATTCTCTAAGTATCATTATCCGTTAGGAAAACATCCATGGTCATGTGTTCACTTGTGGCTGTGTGGCACAGAAAGAATGAATGAATGATGAATCTCAATTTAGGTGAAGCATCTTTTACGAGGTCTAGGTCTGCTAGCATGGTACACAGTACTTATGCAACAGAGGACGATAATTAAAATATGGAGTAATTAAAGGTGAATTTTGCAATTGTCTTAAATTTACTTACATAAAATTAAAACATTTTTCAATCCTTGTTCGAAAAGGGTGTGCACATGCAAAAATGATATATGGCCTTGAACTTAACTGAGATATTGAAAGAATAAGTAAGACCTCTAAAATAAAAATAGTTAAAAAGTAGAAGTAGAATTTCATAAAGTATCTCAATTATTTTATTACTTATAAATAGAAAAATTAATGCATTTGTTTAAAATGCATGTGTTTATTTTGAGTAGTTTTTTAATAATTAAAAATCTGGGAGCATTAATTTGATTAAAAAGAATGGTAAAGTGCATAGAGTGTAGTAGCTATGGAGAGTGGAGACCGATGCATGTGGCTTTTATCTCTGCTTTTCTTTGCTGTCTAAAGCCTCCACCAAAGTCGTGTATGGGTCCGTAAGACATTAATCCAATTGTGCTCTTGTAATTTCTGGGTCCAACTATCCAATAATAATGATAATATTATGTTTGTCATGCCATAAATCAGAAGTTGTTGGGAATTACTGTATGAGTAGTGAAAACATTAACTATAACAAGAATAATGTAACATGATTGTTCCATATTCTTTCATTGTCAATGTCGTGGACTTTTAAAGAAAGGTAAAAAATAACTAAACAAAATTCAAACGCTCTTCAAAACTGAAACGACAATTTCTGGGCATCTCTCACCCTCTAACTGTTGCCATCACTGTACTTTAATGCATTATCCATTGTCAAACTTAAATGGTTAGGTTTGGTTAGTCTATTATGAAAATTTTAAAAGCCTAATATACAAAGTTTTTGTGTCTGAGAAAATAATGTGGGCATGCAGCAAACACCGTCCTAAAGTACAAGGTAGTAGTAGTTTGGTTGGGTGGGCCCAGATTGTGAACTCTCAATCTGGTCCATAACAACCTAAACACCATTATTTTTGCCTTCCCATTAATGCTATATTGCTATTCAGCGCAAAGAATTGATTACTAAATATGGTGATTTTTATTCACAATCACAAACAGGGCATTCAATGCATAGCCACTTATAACCATTTTATCGGCAACCGTTGCTGTATATTTAATTTTTCCACCTTCTTAATTCTCACAAAACTCCATTATCCCTGTCTATGTCTTCCTAGTACAATCAACTTCTGATTTAACCCCATACAACAACCAAAATAACTTATTAACTTTATTTTATTCACTTTTAAGCTTACAAATAAGCTCCTAGCTTCATCTGTTTCATCACCACTAATTTGCAAAATTATTGATTTTTTTCATTATACTAATCTAAAGATTGTAACCTATTTTTTATCATTAGAAATTATATTTGATAATCACATGCAAATTAATTTTATGTTATAATACCAATACAAAATAAGACTTCAACGTCTCGCATTTAATATTAGAAAAGAAAAAGATCAATGTTAAAAATGATAAGTAACACTTTTGTAAATAGGTGTTCAATTTAGAAATCATTTTTTTTTTACGTCATTTGCTTATTAGACGTCGAAACTCCCAATTTTCAACGTCTTATTGGATAATTTTTACAAAAATCTTTGACATAAAGGTGAAAATGTACTCACATATGACGTTGAATGCCTTAGTCTCAGACGTCAAAAAGCTATAAGACATCGGAATATCACTTTTTAGACGTTATATGTTAATGAGTTTATCAAAAATTTGGGCAAGAGGTTGAAAATTTATTCACTTTATCTTTGCTCAAAACTCTCTTCTCTATTCAAACCCTTATTGGACAAAGCTTTCGGCGAGTAACACATATAATCTTTCCTTTGACTGTAGTATGATTTTCTTTCCTTTTGACTGTAGTATGATTTTCTTTCCTTTTGATTGATTGGTTTCGTACACAAGTACTTTTTGAATCATAGACATGTTCTCCTTTCTCCCTCACTGGCCACAATACTTTATTCCGGTGAAATCACTTTCAAGAAGGTTGGTTTTCATTTTCAAGAAGGTTGAACTTGTTGGTATTGTTGATATTGATTTTGTTGAACTTATTTGTTGTTCATACACGGTATACATCCAAACTTAGGGTAAAATTAAGAGTATTTTCAAAAAAACTTCAAATGACTTGAAAATTTTTTCAAAGCACCAAAATATCATGAGAAACCCCTACAAAAAATTTTAGATCAAAATTCAAAGTCTAAGTATAATAGTTTTGCAAAGCTTGGAAAAAATAAAATAAATTGACGAAATATAGAAAATTGACTTTTTGAAAATGTAGAAGGAAGATATCGCTCCACATAATTGGAAATTTTTTATATTCCAAATACATATATAATATTTTCAAATCAGTCAACCAAAGCAAAAGCTATGATCGTTTAAAAATTTGTTGCAATTGATTTTTCAAGTAATTTTTAAACTCCACACAAACCCAAAATTAAGGCTCCTTGATTTTTTTTTCTCCCTAAAATATGGGTTCTAAGGAATGGTAAAAATATATTACAACAAAAAAGTTTCACCATAGTTATCAAAACCAAAAATCACAAATTAATAGTCAATATACACTACTATTTACTATAATATCATTCACTTATGATAACTTTTATTTATACTTCATACAAATTTTGAAAGTTTTGGATATATAAAATGCTAAAATTGGTCTACATTTGCTAGTTTTTGCTTTTTAAGTTTGATAAAATTATAAAAATGGATTACTATTTATTAAAAAAAATAAAAAAATACATTGAATGTCATAACATTTTTAACCTTATTCAACATCTTTTTTTCTTTCGATATTAATCAATGTCTCCAACTATAACATTGGTGTTTTTCTAGACGTTAAAGTCTTTTTTTATACTAGTGTAAGTGTATTATTTGGTTTCAATAACATTATACTCCTAAGATAAAACATTTCATATCTATTAATCCAAACCAAATAATCCAAAGTATATTTTAAATACACTGTCGACTCTTAAATACCATTTTATAGGTTGTTACTATAAGGACAAACATAATTAAAATGATGGAAAAGGTATTATATTTCATTACTAATTTAAATTGATCTTAAATTTTTTAATCACTCGACTTAATTTAATAGTAGTATTTTTGTTCTTGTAAAATGAATGTTAATAAAATAAATTAAAACTATATATATATATATATATATATATATTTGTAGAAAGTAATCGTGGGAGACTAAATACCTTTGATATGACAAAAATGCATAAGAAATGTTGGCTGAAAATGAATATAAAGAATGGGTTGAGATGGATGAGGACATAGTCCTTCGAGAATCAACTTAGGAATATGTCAAATCTCTCACTATTCTTTTCCTTACTTGTTAGCTTTATACATTTCTAGGTGGCAAATATAAATCCCTATTATTTTAGATTTTAAATCACGTTGGAAAAAATATATATGTTAAGCATTTTTAGTGGAGTAAAAAAAGTAAGAACTTAGTTTGACCTGTGTATTTAAATGAAATTTAAACCCATCAATTTGATTTCATTATTTCGATTAGATTTCATTCAATTTTCAATTCACAATTATAATTAATAATGTTCGAGAATAAAAATAATATATTAAAATTTATATATATAAACACGTTTGATTTTTATTAATAACAAATTTACTACATATAAATAAATATAACAAAATCACATATATTTAAATTGTTATTTTTTTATCAAACCTTAAACTCATGATAATTGAATTAAAATTAAAATTTAAAAATATTATTACCACAAGAGAGGTATAAGATAAATAAGTTACAATTAAAAATTAATTAAAAAAAAGTAAAAAAATTTCATTTTATATTTGTTTAAAAACAATAAGTCAAAAAAAACATTTAGAAATTTTGATGAATGAATTTTTGAATAAACTGATGCGACAGATCTATATACAGGAAAGGAAGATGGGTATAGCAATGAAGGGATAATGAAATACAATAACATTCAGTCAGATCAGTTTACAAAGAAGTTAAATATAAAACACAATTTTCAAAATGGTTTTAGATACGATGTGTTTTAAAAAATTAAAAGTGTCACGAGGTACTTTCTTTTTAGTTAAACATATTTTTTGTATTTTAAAGTGATTTTTTTTAAATTTAATTTAATTTAATATTTTGACTTAAAAAATATATATAAATTTATTTTTTTAAACTAAAATTTATTAAGTTTATTTAACATTTCAAATATGTTTGTTATCTAAAGTTAAAACAGAAATGTATCAAATTGTGTAAATAACTCAAATATTATTATTAAACATGTTTAAAATATTAAATAAACTTAATAAATTTTAATTAAAATGATTAAATTAATCCATTTCTAAAATTAAAGAATTAAATTGAATAAAAATTTCAAAAGAAAACTAATTACAAATTGTCTTCTTAAACAAATAGTTGTTGTTTCGTGGTGTCTTCTTCAATATTGAATTAATATGCATATAAAGGGTGTGTGGTTGTTAATTTATTGGTTTGAGGTAGTAATGTTTTTACTTGTGATAAAACTTTGTAAGTAAAAAGGGGTTTGACTAATACTTAGGGACTGTCAAAAAATAAAACCCAGTATTGTTATATATGAGTGTTTTTTTCAGGTCTATTGTTGGAATAAGAAGGAAGACGAAGTTCCACAAAGATGAAGATAAGGTGTGAAAATTGTATTTCGAATATTAGTAGACCATGTAAATTGTTATTCTAAGGTATCTTAGAAAGGTTTTGAATGTTTGATAAGGAGTTCAGGTTGTATCTATATTTTATTGTGGTTTTTTTACCCATGAATTTTCAATTATTTTCTTTGATATTGCAGGAGGAGATGTCCATCATGTGCTAATCCTATATTTTTTGCTATTCTTTTATCTCTTTTTTGTTTTATATAAAGGTTGAAATAATTTTATTTTTTCTTTTCAATATATATTTGTTTATAAAAAAAGTTATATCTATTTTCAAATTTAATGTTGAGTCTCCTTTTTCTATCTGCTACCTTGCAATCTAGATTACTTCTATGCGCTAAAAACCACACTATTCCTTCTACTTTCTTCGTCTGTATTAAAAGATATATTATTTTTGTTGCTTACTCTTTTTTTACTTTGCCCTCAAAATCGTCATTGCAATTTCATATTCTCTTTCTCGTCACTATGTTTTCTCCACACTTTTTTTTGTCACTTTTTATGCATTGATGTAATAGTTGATAAAAAATAATAAGATAGATTTAGGTTGTTATACAACTATATTATATATTATGATTAGATAAATGGAAAATTGATATCATATTAATTATTTTCATAATACATATGTTAACCGTCTTTTGGTGAATAGAAACATTTGTATATTTTTTGTTCGTATGTCGGAAGTAAAGCGACATAATGTTTAACCAACTTGAGTCCAATGACCCTTCAGTTTGGGGGATGTGGTTCGTGTGTCAGCTTGCAGTATGAGTCAGGAGGAGTGGATCATTTAGCATGTCTTTTTAGTTTCCAAATACACTCATCACCGGTTTGTTTACTCTACCGAACCTCACAAAAGCATTACAGCCATGTTGTTCCTCTCTTTTCCTTTTTTTTAGAATTTAGGTGAAGTGAAAGTTGGAATTGAAGGTGAAAAGTTAATGGTAAGGTTGAAAAGAAGGATGTCATGTGTTATTATGGGGAGATGGGTGAAAGATGTGAAACATTGATGGTTTGGAAGATGAATTTATGATGTGTTAGCCAAAGGCTAGTCCCGATATCGAAGTATGAGTCACTTTTAATCAAGTAAGCCAAGATCGAAGGTCAGTCAAGACAGTCAAGACAGTCAAAGCCAAATGTTAGCCGGGTTGATCAAGGTCGAATGTCAATCGAGCCAAATTCAGTCGCAAATTGGCTCGAATCGATCTAGATCAATAGTCAGTCCGAGTTGGTCCTAATCTAAGGTGGGCTTGAGTCAGTCTCAACCTAAGATAGATCTATGTCGACCCGAGTTGAAGGTTGACCCTAGTTGTCCTTGGCTGACTGGATCAAGATTGAAATATCAATTTGAGTAATTCCCGATCGAGGGTTGGCTTGAGTCGTACTTGTGGAGGGTTTGCCGGAGTCATCCCCGGTTAAGGGTCAACCCAAGTCATCCCCAACCAATAAGCGCACTCAAGTCAGTAAGCTCCAATGACCTTAATATTGAGTGTTGGTTTTCACCGTTGAGTGCTTTTAAATCAGAAAGCTCTAAGGGATTGCCAACGTTGAGTGCCATTGAGCGCTTCCTTGACAGTGAATCTCAATGCATTCTAGCGTTGACCGTGCCATAGTATCGCTGAGCGCCAACCTGTATTGTGTTATGATTTGGTGTTTTTTAGCATTTATGGTTGTGATCTTTTGATTTATGTTTTTCATGTGATTATTGGTGTGATTCAAGGTTGAAATGGTATGATTGATGGTGATGTGGGGACACCCGAGGAAGGAAATCCTATTTGATGTAATTAAGTAGTGTGTGCATTAATGTAAGAAGTTAGTACTAAAGGTTTATCTTGATACTCTAGAAACCATTCAGGGGAAGAAAATCTTATTTGATGTAATTAAGTAGCGTGTGCATTAATGTAAGAAGTTAGTACTAAAGGTTTATCCTGATATTCTAGAAACCATTCAGACTCATATATAACAGAATGTGTTATGTGGAGAGAGTGACTTAGTCCAAGAACTTTATCTTAGCCAAAAAAAAAATGACTAATTTTATATGTGGTTGTGGGTGAAATCCATTGGTCGTTTTGTAGAGTAATAAAGGTCACTACAAGTGCAAACACCTAACAGGAATCATACATCAATACCTTTATCTAGATAATTAAGCTCATAATTATCTCTCCTTGAATGATTATATATATGTTTAAATTGTTGAATTAAATTTTTTATATTAAATTTATGTCTATTTTTTGTTTATGTGGTTTTGTTTTTTTCTTTTACAATAATTATCTCATTTGGTATAAGTAAAGGATAATGCAAGGTTAGATAAACCTTTAGAGGATAAAAAGTCAATTACTAGAGTTATGGATGTTTTGAAAATATGAGTGGTTACTTTTTATACAGGTTTTTGTTAGTTTAATGAAGTTATATAAATATCATATTTCTTATGCTTCCTTAGAGAATTGTATTAATATTGTTTATAATTTAAATTATCTATTTTTAATATTGTTATGAAATAACTTATTTTATTAATTTTATGTTACTAAAATGAGATATGATATATTAAATTTGTGTGATTATAATTAATTTAGTTAAAAATATATTATTTACAACAAGAAGTTTATATTAAAAAAAGTAGATATCTATAATGCATAAAACGTTTATTTGTTCGACTAAATTTAAATATAACAAGCACTCTTTTAAAAACCAAAGTTCAAAAGACATGTGCCCAGAGTTAACGGAATATAGCATTCCATGGTAATAGATGTGCTTTTTGGGGCAAATAAATGTTTCTGTCGGTATCTTAATTTCAACACAATCACGTGAGACCAAGGAAACTAAAATTTTAGACTCTGTAAAGGCGAAAAATAATGGATTATGTCCCATGAATTATTTAATTTTTTAAGTAAAAAATATTATCCTTTTAATATCTTTTAAAAATAAAATAAAAAATCAATAATTAACCACACTAATTCAGTATCCATAATTTCTTTTAACAAAAAAAAAATGCCCATATATACTTCATGACAACTGTTACAATCTTCCACATTTTTGTTAACCCAAAATAATGCATTAATAGTTTTCTCAACCAATATTATTCACTTTTATTTCCTTCATTAAATGCTAGAATTAAAGGCTAAGCAACACTTTATAGAATTAGTGGGTGAGAACTTTCCTTCATGAAAGACTATCTATTTATTAATTTATTTTGGTATAAACAATAGTAACACGTTGTTTGAATCTAATATGTGGACTACATGTTTTGATGTCTATGCAAGTGTGATGTTGATATATTTTTCAAATTAAAATATCAATTTTTATTTGTCCTTAATATTAGTAATATTGTTTTTAAAGAATATTACTTTTTTATAAAACTTATTTGTAATGATCTCTACTAACTATATGTTTTTACTAAAATAATTTAAATTATTTCAGTAAAAAATTAATAAATGTTAAAAATTATCTATTTTTCTCTCTTATAAAAAAATGAAAATTTGAGAATTTAATTTTAAAACTTAAAACCCTCATCAATATTATTATCTATCCATACATTAATTATTTAAAGGCAATTTAAAAATTATTACAATTACAAATAAATATATTGTTATTGGTTAAATTAATTAAGTTTGTTAATACATATGAATTAATTGTCGATTATGGATTATTAGGTGATGTTATTATTATTATTTCAAATTATGGTGGTTTTAGCCAATAGTCATGAATTAAAAACGTGTGATTAATAATTAAATCGTTGAAATTAACATCATAATTAGTTGTGATGGTCCGTACTTATTAATTGCAAAGAACTTTGTTGCTAAGATAATAGAAACGCTTTTAATGCATCTTAAGTTTACTGTTAGAATTATTAATATTTTGTAGGATTTTCGTGAGACTTACAAGATTTATTCGTTGTGCTTTTTTTCGTAAAAAGTTTATTTAAAAAATCAAACAAAATGTAAAAAATGATAGTAATAATTGTATTTTTTTTAATTATGTTACCCAAATAGAATAGTTGACAATATTATAGTGAGTTAAACATTGTTTGTGTGAGTCGCAGGTAATGTTTAATAAACTTGTTAAAGATTCTACAACGACGTCAAACGTAAAAGTTTATTTGTTTTTTTTTTCTTCCAAATTTTTTATAATATAAATGAGTGCAAATTTCAACTTATAAAATTATTCTATCTTATTAAATCAAGTTTAAAATTCACTTCTTAATAATAATAATTGCTTTTGATTTTTTCCGGTAAACTTTATCTTCAAAGGCTTTACCTATATTTTTAAGAAAGTTTGCTTTATGCATACATTTTTTAAGTTGCCTATATTTTTTTTTTCTATTTTTAATAAATAACTTTTAAGTAATGTCAAATTGTATGTTTTGATATGTCAGCTAACTAAAATGTCCTCGTACACAATAATATCTAACATAGAAATTATAATAAAAACGTTAGTATGAATGCATTGTTATTTGTTTTTTTTAAATGGAAAAACGTTTACATTAAGGATTATATTTTAAAATAGAGATATAGTTTGGCTTCTCTCTTCTACCATTAGCAAGTAATGAACATGTGCTATAAAGAAATTTGTGCTCATTTTATTTATAGATCCAAAGAGAGGGGGAGGGCTCTGCTTGTACAAAAATTAAATAAAAAAATAAAAACAATAAAATTTCTTAATAAAATCAAATTGTTAACTAATATCTCACATCAGTTTAACTGCTTTTTCTTTCATACTAATTATAATAATAGTTAATCCGTTAATCATCAGATAAGAAAATAGTGTATGGTAAGACATAAGAAGGTGTGTGTAATAGTAATAATTTTCATAACATTCCCGCATTCCTTTCTATTTGTCTTGATTTTAAAAATAATAGTTTTTTTTTTTATTTCTCTTGTTTAGAATTTTAATAAGACATTTTAGGTTTCTTTTCTATTAAACTTCAGAGATATGGATAAAAGAGAAAACTAGAGAATAAAAAAATAATTATATTTATTCATTCGTTCAAAATAACCTTACAAAATGTATAAGAAAGATACAGATGAGAAACATTTTTTTTTTCTGGAAGTTGTATAAGATTATTCAAGACTTCAATCTAAAACTCTTGTGTAGAGTTAATTGTCCTCTCACACCATTAGAATCCCTTGAGGGGTTGCCAAGAGTAGCATAGTAAAAATAGGCTTGACCTAATTTTTGAAAGTTTCCTAGAACAGGTCAAACTAAACTAAAAAAATTGTAACCTAAAATAAACCGAACATTGTCTGAAATCCGTTAAAAAGAAAGGTATAACTACTAATACTTAGATCCTATCTCACTTTACTTTTTCTTTAAAATTTATTTAAAAGCATCACACCTCAACCAACCACAGTAATAAATTGATACTTTGATTGCTATAGATAACTGATCTTATTTGCAATATTTTTTTTTCAATAATTATTATTTGTGATTTATCTTCCATAAGAGTGATGCAATCTACAATAACACATTTCTTAATAATCACCGTATTAGAAATGTACTTTCACATCAATTGTTATATCGGTTAAACCCATATATATTATAAGTCATTCTATCCTTTTGTGAACTGTAGTCAAGAGACCGAGTCCAGTTTTTTTACGTAATTTATTGTACTATGCTCTAGAATGTTTTCAAAATACATTACTTTTTGTATATTAAAGAAGACATTTAATATACTTGAAAACAAAAAATCAATATACATGAATGTGTTTTAAAAACACAATGGAGGGTAGCACAAAAAGCTTATCATGACCTGCATATATATATATATATATATATATATATATATATATATATATATTGTGATGATGATCGTGTGAGGATTAATGTAACATAAAGAAATGTAATATTTGAAAAGAATAAAAAAGTGGGAATAAGAAAAGCGTAATAAGAAAGAAAAGTTTATAAAAATAAAAATAAAATTCCATAAAAAGAATTCTATAGGAGTAGTGAAAAAAGGAAAAGAAAAAAAGAAGTGTGTGTTAAGTGTAAATATACTCAACGACCTCGGTGGGCATTAATGAGGGTGGATTGAGAAGGCAATGGAGTCTACTGGTGAGGGAAGAAAATGAAGGGTGAGCCATTGAAAAGATCAACAAGAGGCAGCATCTCCACTCCTTATTAATTGTCCCACTTTCAACTTCACTACTATAAAACACTTTTTTCTCTCCTTCACCTTTCCCTCACACACAAACCTCTCTCTCTTCTCTTCTTCTTCTTCTTCTTCTTCTTCTTCTTCTTCAACCCTTCTTCATCATCCCTCAACACACACACAGCCACTATTCTTCATATTGCATGCAACACAGTTTCTGAATATCCCCAACTTTGCTTACATTGAACTCGTATGTAGATAGATACACATGCATGCATTTGAAGGGTCTCCGGTGAAAGAGGGTGAGAATAGAAGAATAGAATAAAGGAGGTTTTTTTTTTTTTTTTTGGAGGAGGGTCCTTCATTCACATGGAGGCATCAACGGCTTTAATGTTCCTATCTGCAATAGCGGCCTATTTAATATGGTTCACCTTCGTAACTCGCTCCCTCAAAGGTCCACGTGTCTGGCCCCTATTAGGCAGCCTCCCCGGTCTCATCCAACATGCCAACCGCATGCATGACTGGATCGCTGACAACCTACGCGCCTGCGGCGGCACCTACCAAACCTGCATCTGCGCCCTCCCCTTCCTCGCACGCAAACAGTGCCTCGTCACTGTCACCTGCGACCCCAAGAACCTTGAGCACATCCTCAAGCTCCGCTTCGACAACTACCCCAAGGGCCCCACCTGGCAGTCAGCCTTCCATGATTTGCTCGGTCAGGGAATCTTCAACTCCGACGGCGACACCTGGCTCTTTCAGCGCAAAACAGCGGCGCTCGAATTCACCACGCGCACCCTGCGCCAGGCCATGGCGCGTTGGGTCAACCGAGCCATTAAGCACAGGTTCTGTCCCATCCTCGCCGCGGCTCAGCAAGACAACAAATCGGTCGATCTCCAAGACCTCTTGCTTCGCCTCACTTTCGATAACATATGCGGCTTGGCTTTCGGGCAGGACCCTCAGACTCTGGCCGCTGGCCTCCCTGACAACGCTTTCTCTATTTCCTTTGACAGCGCCACCGAGGCCACTTTACAACGCTTCATTCTCCCGGAGATTCTTTGGAAGCTCAAGCGATGGCTCCGCCTCGGCATGGAAGTCAGCCTTAGCCGAAGCCTCAAACACATCGACCAATTCCTCTCCAGCATCATCAAGAACCGTAAACTCGAACTCGTCAACGGCACTGGCTCCCACCACGACGACCTCTTGTCTCGTTTCATGAGGAAAAAGGAAACCTACTCGGACGAGTTCCTCCAGCACGTGGCACTCAACTTCATCCTGGCCGGACGCGATACGTCATCCGTGGCCCTCAGCTGGTTCTTCTGGCTCTGTATCAAGAACCCGCACGTGGAGGAAAACATCCTTCGAGAACTCTGCACTGTTCTGCTCTCCACTCGTGGAGAAGACATCTCAACCTGGCTGGAAGAACCTCTCGTGTTCGACGAGGTAGACCGTCTCGTCTATCTTAAAGCTGCCTTGTCCGAGACCCTGCGACTTTACCCTTCCGTCCCTGAAGACTCCAAACATGTCGTTGAGGACGACGTTCTCCCCAACGGGACTTTCGTTCCGGCGGGGTCCTCCGTGACGTATTCGATTTACTCCGTTGGGAGGATGAAGTTCGTTTGGGGAGAGGATTGCCTCGAGTTCAAACCAGAGCGGTGGCTCTCTCCCGAAGGGGACAGAATTCAGGTTCAAGACTCTTATAAGTTTGTTTCCTTCAATGCGGGACCGAGGCTTTGTTTGGGGAAGGACCTGGCTTACTTGCAGATGAAGTCCATCGCGGCGGCGGTGCTGCTGCGCCACCGCCTCGCAGTCGCGGCGGGCCACCGCGTGGAGCAGAAGATGTCGCTCACGCTCTTCATGAAGTACGGTCTGAAGGTGAACGTGTGCCCTAGGGATCTGAAACCGGTGCTGGAAAAGATAAAACAGACCGAGGGTGTTGATGTCGGTCAAAAGTGACTTTGATTTGCTTAATTAAACAGATATATACATCATCAGTTTAAATAAAGCAATAATTACGCTTTATAATATAAGAATTTTATAATATTATCATTATTATTACTACTTAATATCGAATGATGATGTGTCGTTTCGTTTCATTTGTGTTGATTAGTTTAATTTACCCTTTCTGTTGTATAGATAGAATTTGCCTTTACTCATAAGCTTCATTTCTCATTTCATCTGATACGATTTTGATGAATACTTACTATGTATGCTTCTTTTTTAACATTTGATAAAAAAATGTTAATGCTGCGCTGCCTAAACATATGTTAATTTGTTCTGTAATTTACGGTACTATAATCTGTTCGTAAATATTAAAGGTTTCGGTGATACCAATGTACTTTTTGCTTACCTTCGATCGTAGCGTACTTGCGTAATTAAAGACTTATGTGGTCTTTGTCACGATAGTTCATAACTGCACATTTCTAGAACTGGGATGTCTGGATTTGTGGCGATGTTTGCTTGTGATGCATATACTGTTTTTTCAACTATAAAACAGACAAAGTTATAGGATTGCACGTGAGTTGGTATACTAAGGTTTGGTGTAAAGCAGAAAAACGGTGCACTTTAGTTGCATTTAATTACAATTTTTGCTTAGATTTTGTTCTTGTTTGTATCTCTCGAATGTAAAGTCCCGAAACAAAAATCTAATATACCTTATACATACATATCACAATTATAATAAATATAAACATGTTTAATAAATGAAAAATAGAGCAAGTAATTATAAATACCTAAATTTTACAAACCAATAATATATCCACATACACAATATTTAAATTCTTTAAATCAAGAATTCTCCTTTAATACTAATTCAAAGCACTACAATAACATGTTGCTCTCACAATCACAAATCTATCTATTGATCTCGCTGTCGCATCCACTTAAGGCTCCTTAAATAGATTAAACTAGATTAGAAAACTTTTGAATGACATGTCTTCTCTCATAGTTAAATAATCATTTTTCATTTATTATATGCAATGAAATCTAGGACAACCCACTTCATGATATATATATATATATATATATATATATATATATATATATATATATATATATATATATTGAGTTAATAATCAATATCATTATGTACATTTACCTACAAATTATATAAATTTAGTCACACAGAAAATGTTATAATAATTGTCAGTATTTATTTCTCGCTAGAACTACTTATGCTTGAACATAGAGCAACTATTTGGTCAAATAACAATATAAATTATCAGTGTTTGAATGCTGTTTAAGAGGCAAATCCATCACTTCAACGAGATGTGCATAAGACAATAATTCAAAAAAGTAAGTCAATTAAGAAAAAAAAAGTAAACATGTCAGTTCAATCCAACATCATATTAAATTTATTCTAAAACCAAAAAAATTAAAAAATTAAAAAATCTAATTGGTTTATATTGTCTACTTCGAACTTAAACCTAATATTAAACATTAGAATTGAACATTAATAGAGAACCAAATTAATCAATTGTTAATCACTTGAACTACATTGATATTCTTCCTATTATATAACACTTTATTAACTCGAAACCAAATTAATAACTATTATCTCCAATTATATAATTTAAAATTTGCTGAAAGCAAATCAAGTTAATTAAATTATAATAATTCATTTTAACTTGAAATTACTTATTTTTAAGTAATTATTAAAAAGAGGAAAGAGTAAAAGATATCCTATTTTTTTCTTAAAAAAATTGATTAAAAAAATCAAATACATCATTACAAATCTATATCGATATAAATTTATCTTTTTACATCAAATAATACATGTTGCAACAAATTAAAAGACGACTCCAGGACCTGGTGGGAAAGATTTACTCAAACGAAAAATATGATATTATAAGTTTGATTTGATTTTTGTCACCTTCTAAATAATGGTTTCGAAAGAGAAATGAAAACCTAATGTCTCAAAAATTTAAACATAAAAAGATTTTTAAATTTATAAAAAGATTTGATTTAAATAAAGAATAACTGTATTGTGTTATATATATAACCTCAACTTAAAATAATTAAAATATTTATTCTTTACTTATTTGAAACTTTCTGGTTCATATTTATTAAAATATGTCATTACATCAATATCAACATATATTTCATCAAACTTGTTTATGATTTAGTTTCCGAATTAAATATAATTCAAATAAAATTATTAAATTGATATTATCAATTAGTTAATAATTACTTATTTAAATTGAAACTTAATAAACTGCATTTAGTTTGTTTTTGGATTTTTCTCTGTTTAATTTTATTCAGCACTTAAAGAATGTACTGGGTTGAATAAGATGCATGAGTTGTATAAATGTTGACACCTGTTCAGTTTATTAATGAAAAGAAAAAATATTGACTCAGTTAAAGATAATAACAACTTTAGACATTTAGTTTTCAACCTTTTGAATTGTTGCATTCATTTTAATTTTTACAAAAAGTATTACTAAATGTTTATGTTCTTTTAGAGAAATATTTTTAGTTTAATCATGTTCATATTTGTTTTACAATGAATCAAACCAATTCAAATTGATATTAATACTATTTGTTTAGTTCGTATTGGCTAAAAAAAATAAAAATACAACCTGATAAATTCAATTTAGTTATAATATGTTATTTCAAACATATGTGTATACCTATGATAAAATGTTACTTGAAACAATAGTGTTTTTTTTTTCAAATACGAGAATGAGTATTTCTAGTTGGAAATGTTAATGTTTGGAAATAAATGATTGTCAAGTTTGTGCATAATGATAAAGATGACTTACCGTTATCTTTAGCAGCATATGTCAAGTTTATAGAATATTTTTCAGGTCATCCATATCATAACATTATTACTAGCGTCATATTTTTGTATCGGTATCGATAAAAGAAAATATTGGAAAAGCCAATTTTGTTAAAGAATATATTATTTATTAATATTTAAAAAAATTGAGAGCATATATAAAAGTAAATTTCTAAAAGAAGTAGGGTGTCATGATTCTCCTAAACTCCTAAAATGTTCGACCATGTTCTAAAAGAAATGCAATGGACGTGTTCCTATAAGATGAACATGGTTGATGTCATTGAGATGAGTTGTTTAAAGAAGATATTCTGAAGCAAATCAACACAGTGTTTGTTATCTTCAGAAAGTATAAATAAATCTTACCCTAACTAGATGGTTTAGCTTACCATAACTGCTCACAAGCCATAAAAATCTCAGAAAGTCATTCAATACTTTCATATATATATATATATATATATATATATATATATATATATATATATATATATATATTTTAAAGTTCACATCGATGAGAGATAATCTTGTCTTACAAATTAATTTTATAAAATTGAATTAAGTTTAAAATTACCTTTTAATATTTCCAATCATGGAATATATATATATATAAATGTTAATATAAATATCACGTCATATAAAAAATTTATCATTTTAATTTTAGTCAAAAAAATTTATAAATAAGAAAATACTAAGGGTATTCTAATTCGTTTACGAAAAAAAGTAAATTTTACCAAACCATTTTTAAGAAATTGCATATTATAGAAGATAAATAGAGCTAAAAAAATAGTTAGATTTACATGCTTTATTGCTCTTTCAAATATCAGTTCATATAGGTTTCAAAGAGCTTGAAATGATTTATAGCTTTCGATGACCGTGAAATTGATACTTGTAAATATTATTTTTGTATGCTCATTTTCACTCTATAAATTAATAAAAATAATACATAAAAAAAAATAAACGAAACAGAGTTGATAAAATTAAAAATTATTTTTAAAACATATAAAAAATATAAATAAAAAAATTTAAATTTTAATATATTTTGTTTTAATAAAAATTAAAAAATTACATCAATATTTTATTTTTTGAACTTTAATAAAAAAATTATATTTATGACGATAAATTATTAAACTATACTAAAAAAACGTAATTATAATTACAATGAAAAAATTATACCTATTAAAATGATTAAAAGTAAATAAAAATAATAAATATTGTTCTATATAATAATAACAAATAAAAATATTTGAAAAATATATAAGTCATCTGTACAAATAAGATTTTCGTAAAAAAGAAATATTTTAAAAATTTATGAAAACTTATTGAACCATGTCTATATGTGGAGACATTATGAAAATTATTTTAGTGAAACAAAATCCAAGATTACCGATTCAACCATCGTATAAACTTTAAAATGGAGAAATGGAGATTTAGACTTAGTGAAAATGTAATAAAAGAGCTTTATATAATCTAGATTCATCAAATTTCATATCAATACAACAATAATCAATAATAATAATCGTACACAAAATCAATAAATCAATTGTAAACCATAAAGTAAGACAACTTTTTTTACATATTCGATTTGCTGATTGTGTTCATCTTTTTTGAAGTTATATTTTTTTTATTCAAGATGTTTCACTCCACAAAATATTGTTGTTATAGTATTCTTATTGAAATGTTTCCTCAATGTTTTCATTCTTTAATATCAGTACAAATATTGAGTTTCCACAATAATGCTTGGTTTGGTATTTAAGATTTGAACATGTCTCAGCTAAGGAGTTTCAACTTTTAATTACTTACATTTCTTTTGATATTTCACATAATTTTTTTACTTTTATATATTAAATTTGTTTTTAATTGAGTTTAGAAGACCATCTTTCACTTCACTTTGGTTATTATTTATTTGATATATAACATTGTCACATTTGGTGGTCTCATAGTAAACCTACTTATGATGAAAAACAGTTTTTCTAATCTTGGTAGATAGTTATAATATTTTTACTTACATATATTTTGCTTACATATAAATATGAAGTTAATTATATAATATAATATATTTTTTTTAAAACGTTAATGTAAACGAACTTGTTTATATTGATTTTCTAGGAAAGTAAAAATACTCCATCAATTTTCTTGAATAACACTTGACAATATAAAGAAAACATCAACATTTATTAAATGTGACTTGAACTTTGTTTTCTCAATTCTTTGCCAATTCAATTTTGGAGAAGTGTGTGTTCACTTCTTCTGTCTAACTATCAATGTTCCATTTCTGGTAACAAAAAATCACCTTAGCAAAATTTTATGATCTTGATTATCATTCCCTATGTTTTTGTTGGTTATCCTAAAGATGATAAAAAAATACAAATTGTACGACTGATAATTTTTTATTTTATTTTAAAGGATATTAAACAATTCTATTGAATTATTTTATTGATAACATTATAATTCTTTTGTCATTTGGTACAATATATTTTTGTTTTTTTCACATCATTCTATTGAGTAATTCTATTATTAGAAGTAGAAAACGAGTGAACCTAATCTATTTAAGTTCGATCTAATTTTAGGGTATGTCAAACTGGATTGAGTTTACTCATTACTTAAGAATACGTTGACTTTTACAATCTAGTATGTCGTATTGTCGGATTGAACTTTTAATTTTTTTTTTCTAATATAAAATGTAATTTCACATAAGAAATAAGAAACAAGCAGACTGAGATGTGTTTTGGTCAGATTCTCGAACGGACTAACAAAAGAGTTGATGAGTTGCCAATGGGTTGTCATGTTGATGTGGAGTTAATGTCTACTGCCTTTAAATAATTTTTAGTATTTTGAATATAACATTTTTGTTTCTATTTGAATTTCTCATAATATTGTTGATAGAATAATTTTTTTTGTGATATCTAGCTAGTGAATTCCATATTTAAGTTATATTTTTAATAATATCAGATTAGCAGGTTTTGATGCAGGACTGGTTACAATGAACTGATAGTTAAAAACGTTATTTCAATCCATTTTTTTAATCAAAGTTAACAGGCTTGCGAGATTCAACTCTTTTCATCACTCTTACTTATTATCCATCTTAGACATTAATAATTAATATTGATGAAGAGAGATAATATAAAATATCTAATATAAATGTATAAAATTAGTGTTATTTTTTTAAAATGATATTTAAGTTATATAAAATACTCTATAGAATCGTAAAAAAAAATGAATTTTGAATAACATCAACCATTAAAAGGTTAATGTTGTACTAGTATAAGTGATGTAAATAAAAGTTAAGAATCAGGAACAGATTAAAAATATATATGTATATATATTGAAGTCTTAATTTATTGTGTGTGGGTTGAGTAGGAAATTTGTATGAGTGGTTCTTCCTGCACCTCACTTTTTTCTCTCTGCACCTTTAATTTTATCACTCTATCCTTCCTTTAATAAAGTTAAAACCTATTATATATAATATATAATAGAGAAAGGTGTAGGAGATGCTGATTTAATTTTGGTAGAATGGTTGTGAAACCATGGAGCAATACAATGAAGGTGAAAACGGTGGTGACATCCTAGCAATGTCCTCTGTATCTTCCCTCCATCAGAGATTTGACATAAAAACTGCACAACAATTTCCTTCACTTTTCTTTCCTCCATCACCATAATTTCTGCTATTGCTACGGATTTTTAGAACAAGGTGCAAAGGTTGTAACAGTGAACCTTCCTTCATTTTATTGATATTGTCACTCAGACACCAGCACCGACAATCGAATTGGAAGTGCAAAATGAAAAAAAAAAGAGCGAAACCCATTAACCAACCATTAACCGCATTCCGAAATGCGGCAACCGCATTTCGAAGTGCGGTAATCCTTAAGTTCATTTTGAAATGCGGTTAAGGGGTGTCACATTTCGAAGTGTGGCAACCCTTAACCGCATTTCGAAATGCGGCACTCTTTAACCGCATTTCAAAATACGGTTAAGAATGTTGTTTATATTATTTTTCATAACCTGCTGGCTACCACAGCAAAATTAAACAAGGTAGCACCTGTACTTTCAAAACTTGATCGTAGAGAGGTGGAGAGCAAGAAGATAAAGGTAGAATGAAGAAATGAGGTGTAAGATTTTTTAAGTGTAAATTACGACAGAATCATTTATAGAGGTTAAAAATACAGTGAAAATTAAAATAAAATTGGGACGTGCAGAACGAAATCATAGAATTGTAGAAAAAACACTCAATTTGTTTGAGTTTGATGTTGACATTTATGCAGCCAAAAGTTGATGGTATTGATTCTAGTTCATCTTACTTCCCAACAAGCCACTATAAAATACGGCATTTATTACGTCTAATCATCTCCACAAATTGCATCACAAGCTCTGCATTTATAGACCATTCAACCCATTTTCAAACAAACTAAATAAAATACTATATTCCTCATATAAATATTTTATTTATTTATTTACTATTTGTAATGTATATATTATGAAATGTGTGGACAAGTATTTAAAAAATGAATATTCAGAAGAATCAACTACAATATAAATTGATTTTTTGTTTTATTACTTTCTATTTTAAATTTTTTTTTATCCCAGTATTGGTGAGATTTAAACTTCATTTTTCTTAAACAATTAAATGTGTTCGGTAATCTTATTTTAATTAAAAAAATTCAGTTTGTTAAGTGGTCCATAGCCTTTATGATTTACTTACTGAAAATATTTAACGGCAGACTAACTGTGTGAACTATTTTTAGTGCAGATTTTTGTAGAAAGATCTCTCATATGCACATTTCTACTTATAACGATGCATTAATTACAAACGAGGAGGTGTTCTTTTGGAACATATTTCAAAAACATTAATTTTTTGATAAAAAAAAAATGAAATCATACTGTTTCTAAAAATTTAATTATTTTTAATATTTTTTTACTATAAAATTTTTATTCATGAATGTTTACATTTTTATATTTTTTAATTGGATTCCTACTGTGAGATTGAGTTATATGTGAGTTTAATTTTATAGTTTAAAGCAGACACAACAAACTTTAACGGTAAAAAAATAAAATTATGAAATCATAATTATCATTTCAGAAGTGACCTCCTTTTAACTTTATAAATTAAATTTTGAACACTTAAATTAAAATTGTAGCATGTATTAAATTGAAAAAAAAAAATAGCACTTAATAGATTGAAATTTTTTAACAATGACTACATTAATAATATTAAAATTTTTATATGAAATAAGTAAGAAATGATAACGTAAAATAATACTTACACCATCGTAATATACACCAAAAGTTAAAGACAAATCTGCATTGAAAAATATAAAAGTTTTAAGTACTTGACAAAAATTGAATAAATTTTTTAATTAAAATAGTTAAATCTCTATTCCTTTTTATGTTTTCCGATATTAAATTTTAAAAGTACTATTTTTTATTTAAAAATAATAATTTTATTAAATTTTAATAGAATATTAACTGATTTAATAAAATTAAATTGTGTGAGCGTTAACATCTAACATTAGATTATGTGGCAGAAGAGAATTTCACACTATATGGAAAACTAGTGTGTCAGATTAATTTAAAAGAGTTTTTTTTTTGGTTGGTGATAGGGAAAATATATCACTCCATTATTATTTAGTTGATTTTTTTTCTTGAATTTTATTTAATTTTTAACAACTAAGTAAGAAATTCAAATTTGGTAGAGATACTGTTAAACTACGATTGATGGTTCTATTCAATTATGATTTTTAATAATTTAATGGAACCAAAAATAAGAAAATTGTAATTGTATCCATACAAAAACAAGTTGAGGATATTTACAAAAGCTATAAAATATTCTTAAGATAAACAGTAAAATATTTATCGGGTAAAATAGTTTTATTATATAATTATTTAGCATTTTAAAATAAACAATTATTAAAAATAAATAAAAAATAGTAGATCTCTAATTTTACTGGGCCTAATCGTGTGAACCCATTTATGGGTAAAACTGCACATTAGGGTGCTTCCTACACCCCCAATTCGACTATTTTACCTTTCTTTAAATGAAAAAAAAAAGGATAGGTAATTTAATTCTTTGTTTATATATGGCTTAATACCTCCATTGGTCTTCTTACTTGTCTGCTAATCTTATTTTGGTCCTCAAGTTTTAAATTGTCTCAATTTGGTCATAATTTTTGTAAAAATGCACACATTTTACTCTAACCGTTAAGTTGTCTCAAACGGCGTTAATTGATGCTGGAATGAATTTTTTATTTTAGGCTTAATCCCTCTTTTGGTCCTTATTTTTGTGTGAAAATCTCAGTTCGGTCCTCAAGTTTTTCATCTCATCGTAAGCAAAAGCTTTGACTTCTGAACAACTATGAAAGACCAGTTGATGTTTGTCGTCGTAATCATTCTCGAATACCCTCGCTAGGGGTTTGAGTTCCAACTAGCAGCAAAAAGGCTTGAACACAGAACTTCGTATTACTTAAGTGAAGCAATTTAGAAAAGAGACTTTTCCACGTCAACAAAGTCCAACGAATTAGCACTACATTACTTAATCGATTTAAACTCTCTAAAGGAAGAAGCGAACTTCCAGCCAACTCGACCGAGAATTCCTATTTATTTTTGTCTACTAGACATTCCACAAAGGAAAAGAATGATGAAAGGCCAGGAACAGGAAAGAGTTCCCGCCGTGCAGAATATCGGTAGCTACATCCAGGGATGGAAATTCCTCTCCGGACAAAACAATAGAAAGAGAGACAATAGGTACCCCTGATGGAAAACTTCGTACCATCCTATCTGATTCAATCGACGGCTTACTTCATTTAATAAATAAGTGGATCTTTATTTACCATCTGGTGGTCTGTGGCTACGAGCCATTTCCTTATTCTCACGGAAGAGAGAGAAATTCTCATTGAATATGAAGACTGCCGGCTACCCCAACTTCTTGTTATATGATTCAGATGAATAGCCAGAGGAAGCGAGAATCTCATTCTACGTAGACATGAGCCAATAACTTATGGTTGTTTTGATATTGATCATTGAGCAAGGACCGGCCTGACTTAGGCTGTGACCCTTCCTATTGAAAGGGACGAACTTGAGGACCGAACTGAGATTTTCACACAAAAATAAGGATCAAAAGAGGGATTAAGCCTAAAATAAAAAATTCATCCCAGCATCAATTAACGCCGTTTGAGACAACTTAACGGTTAGGGTAAAATGTGTGCATTTTTACAAAAATTATGACCAAATTGAGACAATTTAAAACTTGAGGACCAAAATGAGATTAGCAGACAAATAAGAGGACCAATGGAGGTATTAAACCTTTATATATTTATTGAAGTCTTGCATTCCCAAGTTCAGTTCCTTCATTATCTGGTCCTCGTGATTCCTTGCTGCTACTCTTCATGTCCTTAGTAACTGAGTTTTGTTGATGGTTTTTGTTAGTTGCCTTGTTCATCTTCTTCACAAGTATAAAGTTTTTGCGAGTAGTCATCTTCGTCTTCTTCCTAACCATAATCATAATCATTACCATTATCATAACTATAACAAAAACTATAACTATAATTAGAATCATAACCATAATCATTACCATTACTATTATCATAACCATAACAATAACCATAATCATAATCCTAATCATAGTAATAACAATAATAATAATAAATAATAATAATAATAATAACATATGTTAACTAGATTTTGTGGTTAATATGTTTCTAATTTTTTTAATTTAAATTTAAGAAATATTTAATTTAATATAATATTTTAATATATATTCATATTTTAATATTTAAAATATATTTTATTAAACTATAACAAGTAAAAGTCGTTTAAAAAAATAGAAATGTAAAATTTAAAAAATAAAAATAAAAAAGTAAAAAGTTATAAAAGTGAGTGTTAGAATTAGAAATTAGTTAGAAGTTTTATTGAATTTTGATATTTGGTGATTTTCTTAACTAGATTTTCAAATTTGATTAAGGATTCAACAAATTTTGAAATTTTTGTAATTTCTTTAACATGTTTTCGAAATTCGATGATTATTTTAACCAAATTTTGAAACTTGATTAGTTATGACATCAAGTGATTTTTATCGAAAATTCAAAAAATAAAATTAAAAATAAAAAAAATTTATAAAAGTGAGTGTTAGATTTGGAAATTTGTTAGAAGTTTTATGGAATTTTGATATTTGGTGATTTTTTTAACGGGATTTTCAAATTTGATTAAGGATTCAACAAATTCGATACAATGAAGAAGCAAATAAAATCACTTGGTGATGGTAGATTAAAATATTATTTTTAATAAAATAATATTAAAAAAAAACTAAATAGGACCAAAATTTTGGCCTATAAATAGTTAAGGGGAGGAGAGGATTTATGCATAGAAAACGAAGAAAGAAAGAGAGAAAATCTAAGAAAAATTAGGCGAGATGGAATTTTTTGTTACAAAGCGAGCGGAGATTCTAAACTTTTATATTAATGATCTGATGTTGTTGTATAATTATACAAGCCTTGAATTTCTATTAAATATTGTTAATTTATATGATCTTGTATTGAATATGTGAAATTTCGTGTTCTTGAATTTTTGTGAGTATTGTTAATGAAAAACCTATGTGCTTGTTGTATAACTATCCATGCCTTTAATTTTTGTGTTAATACTGTTAATGAAAACCACAACAGAATCAAAGATGCATCTCCATGGCGAATTGCGACAAAGCGTCATCTACCCTTCATAGCGGCGTAGAGGCACAAGTTTTCCTCCTTTCCCAATCTGAAACCCTAATTTTGGGTGGGAAAGGGGTTGACACGTGGCATGTCTTCATTGATCACGTTATGAATTAGTCAAACTGGTCAATAAGACTCTTCCGATACAGTGCCACGTCGTAATTAAAAGACACCTCAGCATGCAAGAAAATTAACGTCGCCTATAGCATTTAACGACAAGGGTTTTATTGACTCAAATTTTACCAAAACAGGGATTCAATTGAAAACTTTCATAATACGAGGACCCAATTGATGCAAATCCGCATAAATAGGGATCTCCGAACCTATTAAACCATTATATTTCAATCAACTATAAACAAATTAAGTTACAAAAGATTAAAATCTTTTAAAAACTCTTATAAATTATTTACTTAAGATAAATCATTAGTTGGAAAACTCCTAAATTATTTACTTAAGATAAATCATTAGTTGGAAAACAAAAAGTAACATGTTCATTCTTTTGAAAACCTTGAACTTAATCCAAATTATTTTCATTTAATTGATAAAAGGGTTAAATATGTTTTTAGTCCCTATACTTTTGGGCGATTTTGGTTTTAGTCCATTTTCAAACTAAGGTACAATTTAGTCCTTCAACTTTAGAAAACTCTGGTTTTAGTCATTTTTACCAATTTTTTTTTAGATTTATTTGTTGTTTCAAGCACGTTTCATTATAACATTTGGATTGTTTACACTGTTTGACACATTTTTGGTTCAATATTAACTGAGAAATGCGTTTGAAACAATAAATAAAGTTAAAAAAATTTGGTAAAAATGACTAAAACCAGAGTTTTCTAAAGTTGAAGGACTAAATTGTACCTTAGTTTGAAAATGGACTAAAACCAAAATCGCCCAAAAATACAGGGACTAAAAACGTATTTAACCCTTGATAAAATGATTATAATTAAACATGATATACTCATAATTTAATACTGAAGAATTGAAATATTATTTTTTTTCTTATAACATGTGATAAGGGAGGAAAAAAAAATATTTAATTAACAAAGATGAAACAGAAAATTAAGTGAAATTTAACACTAATAATATTCATTATTATATACTTTAAAATCACTTGAGGTTTTTTATTTTAAAAATAATAAAAATTTAATGTTATTTTTTTTAGTTTTTTTTTATCTAGTGTTATTTTATTCCTTATTTATTGTTTTAAAATTTAATGATAAAATCTAAAAGTTAGTCTATCAGTATTGATGATTTTAAAATATGATCTTTGATTATTTTATTAATAAAAAGTGAAGATTAAACATAGAATTTATATTAATCGAGTTTTATTTTATAAATATTAACATGTTTTTATAAAAAAGTATATTTTTTTATTTTGAAATTTTAACTCTATTTTTTGAAAATAAAAAATTATAGGAGTGATTATAATGGAAATTTTTACTCAACCATCCGATCTTAGTCAAGAATAGAGTAAACTCACTTTTTTACTCTTTTTTAAGAATAATGGGTGTTTTGAATTCGATGTGGCATATGATTTAGTGTTTATGGTTCAAAATAACTCAAAATGAATATTTGTTTGTCTATGATTATAATGATATGCTTAGGTTTCTAATGCGAGTTTTATTTGTATAGTTTGATTATCCTATCGAGAATGGGGCTTTAAGGAGTAGTTTGAGTTAAGGTGTGATCTGCAAAAGATAATGGAATCATATTATTTTTATTTATGTTGAAGTGAAAATTTTTGTGTGGATAATGTAAATTAATGAACTAAATGGTTTATTAATTGCCTTGTAATATGTGATGCATTAACGGAATTGGTTGATAACTTGTATGTGTGTGTTTTTGAAATTATGAAATGTGATATAAGCTTTATAATGATTTGTTGAGTATAATATGAAATCTTGAAGTGTATTGTTATCAAATTGGTTTAGTGAAACTAATTAAGGATGTTTTAAGTAAAAAGACACTTATTCAAGAATTGAAGAAGGAAAAATTTTCACAAACATATCATTATACCAACTTAAGACATAAAAGGGGAAATATGATAATTTATATGGTGTTAGGCACAACTTATGTATTGCCAAGGGCTCTTGGCACTAGACACTACCTAAGTATCATTTGGCACCCACAAAATAGTGAATTCCAAAGGCTCTTAGTGTTGGGTGCCGCCCAGATACCCTTGGACACTCACTTTACAATGAAATCCAATGGATTTAGGTGCTGACTCTTTAGTGTTGGGTGCCAAATGGTTTATGTTGAGCATTTATTCATGTGCTGAGCACAAGTGTGCTTTGTAGAAGGTTGTGAAATTGGAAATTAGGGGTGCTCTATGATTTAGGAAGGTTATTCCATCTGATTTGGTATGGATAAGAGTAATTCCAAGGAGAATTGCTTCATTATAACGACTGGAGTTTAGGCGATAAAAGTTTAAAGGCGTTCTTATTGCGAGATTTAATTTGAAAGAGAATTAGTTTGACAATGCTATGGAGAATTAACCATGTCATGACAGATGTGAGCCAAATGAAATCACAATGATTATTTTGTTCAAATCCACTGCAAAGAATCCTATGATAGGTGTAAGACTTAATGTGTGAATAGTTATTAGAGTTCATGATACCTCCTTTCTGACTCTCCATATGTTAATGCATACATTAATATCATCATAATAAAAAGTTATCCTTAAAATTCTTTCAACATCACCAAACATATTCACAACAATACTATCACATTCTTAAAACACCATAACACTCATAAACATACATAGAGTCATTATAAATATACTCTCAACAACTAAGATGAAAGACAATTTAAACATACAAACTAACTCTCAGAGGTGACGCTCAACACTAAAACCTTTCGCAAAAGGTGACACTCAACTTTATTCTTTTTATATAACTAGGCGCTAAACATTCTGAAGATTAAATGTTCCCAGACTTGCGATGCAAGATGGTTTTTAGTGGTGCCTTACCACCACTCAACGCCAAAACACTCCCAAAACTAAGTACTCAGTGACACTTTCTGACGCTACGCTCAACGATTTGGAACTAAAACATTCCCAGACAAAACTGGTCAATGCAGTACAACACCACTCAACGATATATCAATTGATAGAAATTACATTTTGTTATTTCAAGCGAACTTGGACCTGATCAATTACTCAAATTGGTACTTTTTTCTCGATGAATTGGTTCAAAAGAGTTTTTACACATTAACTCGTACCAATTTATTCAATTGTTCAAAATCTAAGTTCCTTAGTCATACAAATCCAAACAACAATCAAACATAAAACAATCATCCAAACCATACAAATTAATTCATTCATACACATAAGTCAAATTCATCAACAAGCAAAACATCAAATTTATCAAACTCACACACCAAAATAACTAGCTTCCTTTATTTTTAACAAGTGTCCAAACAACTTAAGATCCTTATAACACTCTCAAACACGTAGGAAACCTTATTTGTTAAAGAATAACATAAAATGATCAGGGTATGTCTCTAAAATCATGAATCAATAAAGAATCTTATAGATGACTCTAAAGAAACATGTGAACAAGATTTTGTCCATATCCAAAGAAAAAATCAATTTAAATCTAAAAAAGAGACAACAATCTAACTTACTCAAACTTGATTGCTAAAAATTGAAAGTTGATATAATAATTACTTGAAAGATCCTTAATATTCAAACAAATAGACGAGAGGTTAAATAATTTAAAAAAAAAAGAAAAAAATTTAAAAATAAAATATATATTTTTAATTAATAAAACTTGTTTATAAAAAATTCTATTTACACTTTAAATTTTTAATATTAATGTAATTAAATCTTCTAATTTTACACACTATCAATTTAAAAATTAGTTTTCTAAACTCTTACACGTGGTACTTATAAATATACAGAAAAATTTTTCTAATACATTTTTAAAATAAAATATTTTTTAAATTTAAAATAGAGATTATATAATATACAAATACTTGTTACGTTTCTTGTTCAGTTAATTTCACATCACAAAGATGCATTTCTTATTTATGACTATTTTATTTTTGTTCAAGTCTTTTTAAATTCATGTTAATTGAAGATGAAAAATTTTAAAACAAAATCCAATAACCAGATTTAATCGTTAGATATTAAAAGCATCTTAGTCTTGCTATCAATTTAAATACTTTAAAAGCTCAGTCACGCTACCACATATAAATTTTTTTCATTTTCCAATGTTTGATGTAGTTGCAATTTAATGCTATCTTTTAAAAAAAATGTATTCTTCAAGTCAGTTTAAATTCAAATTAGCTAGACCGTTACTATATACTACTATTATTAATAATATTATAAAAAATAGATTATTTAATGTAAATGATTTGTTATAATCATATTTGTTTTTATAGTTTAATTGTAATGTTTACTTAAATAATTTTAAATATAATTTTATTTTAGTGAGAATTTTTATTTTATTTTTGAAAATGGTGTTTATAAAATATTAAAATATTTTGATTTTAAAATACTAGTTTTGAAATGAAAGATTATGTGTGATTGTTTTTCGCCATGATAAAATTGTTCCTTTTTATAAATTCCCTTTTAAAAACCTTTTAAAGTATTTTGTTGGGTGATATTATAAATTTATAAACTGAAAAAATACATTTTTTAGATGTTTGGGTATTAACAGAAAAGAAAAAAAAGCTTTACAATCTTACTTTAGAAGAAAAAGACAAATCCAACGAAAAATAAGAAGATAAAATGTTTGAAGGAAAACAATTAAACAATTCTATTACGAGAATAAAACGATATATAAATGAAAAATATAAAAATAGAATAAAATGTTTTTTTCTAATAAGTGAAAGTTAATTAAATTAAAAATTGAGACGTTGAATCACATTAATATCAAGAATAGTTAACCTAAATGGTTAACAAATTCTATGAACTAAGTCATTTATCATTTTTAAGAATTCTCAATTAGTTAAAAAAAGAAGTCTATATATAAGAATACAAACAGTATTATCTAAACTAATTATAGGGGTAAAATGAATTAATTAATTTATTTGATAACATTAATATTATCATTAATTTAATATATATTATAAATACTTTAAATTCCTTTGTTCTATTTTCCTCCTATTATTAACTGATGAAACTTCATTTAAAAGTATTTTTATAGTAAAAAAAGTGCAACTTATCATTTGAAGAGATTGCATAAAAGGTTAACATTAATGCATATAAAAATCAAATTTTAAAATGGTGCTCATAGAAGGAATTAAAAGCAATAAACAGAGGAATACATTGAACACTATTGTCATGTTAATATTTAAATATATTAAATATCAATTATTCATTAAATATTACTACTTATTAGTATGCTTCAACATTAATTAATATATTAAATATATTATGCTCAGTATTAAATAATATAACTATTAAAGATTAAATATATTCAGTGTATTAGTATTCCATAATTATAATATTATTTTAATATTTTAGTACGAAACGTTGTTATTATATTATAAAAATACTCTGAATATTTGTTGTATAATTTTTAGTGTAAGCGTGCTTTTAATACTTAGGAAGAAGCCAGTTTTACCTTTCCAAGAAAAGAAATCATTTTAATTTTAAATTTGTTTAATAAATACTATTTTAATCTCTCAAAAATTTACCATTTAAAAAGAACTAGAAACAGTTTTGGAAGATCTTTTTGGTTATGTTTAAAGATCAAAAAATAATTTTAAAATTTTGAGAAAATAAAAATAATCAAAACACTTTTACATTTTTTTTTATTTTTTAAATTTCACTTAGATTTAAAACATTGTTTACATGTTTAAAAAAGGAAAAAGGAAAGTGAGAGTATTCAAAAGTAATTAAAAGAGAAAAGAATAAAAAGGAAAAAATCCTCTTAATCAGTAGGTCACTGATAATATTAAATAAATAATTGATTATGCATAAGTTGCCGTTAACTACTGAGGAAATAAAGATTCGGTGTGTTAGGATATAATATAATACCATGATAGCGCTTAATGTCGGATACCCCAACCGCAAGATGGAACCATATGTAATTCATCTTTCGAGTGTATCTATAACTGAGTATTTAACGGTGAGATACCTACTAGGAAGTGGTTCCCATACGTTTATGCACAGTATTGAATAGTTTTATAAAGTTTTAAAAATTAATAAATCATTAATTATTATTATTATTTAATTAGTTTCTCACACTGTACTTACGTTTGGACAATAACACTAAACTGAAAGTACCTTGTTTTGTGCCTGTTTTTCGCTCCTTATTCTTGCAAGTTCCCATGGCTTTTCTCCGACTCTTTAACTTCGCAGTACTGTATCTGTGATGAACGGACACTTACGAGGTTCTTATTTTCGACAAATGTCAATGCTCTGGCACTACGTATCACTGAGTAAGTGTAGGGTTACGGTGTTTCGTTCTTTGTTTAATTTATTGTGCAGGTTAGAATAATTTGTATGTTTTGAAACCTATCGTTGTGCAGAATGGTTTGCTTGCTTCTTTCTGGAATTTGAACTAGATGAGCTTCTGTTGCTATTTTCTGTGTAGGAATTGGAGCTCATTCTAGTTTGCTGTTGGTTTGTTGCTGATTAATTGCTGCTGCTAGCATTGCTGGTGCTTTCGATTTTGTGTCAATTTCTTTGTGAATACCGTTGTGTATTTTTTCATTTTCACTGTAGAGAGTTGGTTGAACTAATGGATCTGATTGAAGGCCATTACGGCTCTGTCACTGATTCTTTTTGCTTCATTGGGCTGATTTTATGTTCATCTGCAATGTTGTTTGTCAGTTGTGTCTTTTCAAAGATTAATTATGATATCTGGTTTGAATGCAAAACTGAAAGAGAGAGAATGGATGAAATGTACTTGATAAACTCTGTCTGTGTGCTGGCTAGTTTGTTCTTAAGAAAGAAAAGATTGATAAATTGATGATTCGTATCTAAGAAACTGGTATGTGGCTTTTGATTAAGATACCTACGATTTTTTGTTATTAATCATGAGTGGCATTAATTCATGCAATTTTTACCATTTTTATCAATTTACATGTATATTATACATTATATAAATTGTATAAATTATTTTAAAATTGTGGCTGTTCTACAATCCTGTTAAAGTATTTGGAGAGCTGGTCTCTAAGAACCACTATCCATAATTTAAAACACGGGGTCAACTATACCTAAGTGAACTTTGTCTAGTGGTTTCATGTGATCCATGTAGACAACCTCACACAGTGGAATAAGACTTTTGTTGCTGCTGCTGCACATTGCCTAATTATAAAACTCAGTTGCTACACTATCTTCATTACTTCATTGTCAGTGGTTCACTTTTTTTATGTTCTGAATATATAATGATACAACTGTCTTCATAGAACAAGTTAGGGCCGTGGCTTCTGGTTTTTTTAGGGACACTTTCATACTCTATGACAAATTTACAACTCAGTAGAACATAATTGATGCGATACTTGTGTTGTCTTCAATTTCCTAAAATCATCATATTATCATCTCGCCTTCTAATTTTCAACCTGACAATGTTCCTGGGTTCCTTGGATTTCAGTTTGGAATGTGAAAGCATCTGTAATGTATGTTGTCATGTAATAGGTTTCAGTAAGTGCCACAGACTACAACAACATAGATCAAAATATTTTCAACATAGATTATCAATTACATGTTCTCATTTACTTCTGTAAAGCCTTTTGGTGTGCATGATTTATTTTTTTAAATGTTTATTTTTTGAGAACGAACTAAGATTGGAAGTCATTTACAGATTGTTATGGTGTGACACTTCAGAGGAACCCCAATTGAGTTAATTGTATTACACACATTTGTGCTGTAATGCTAAATGTGAATTTACACCCAGAGTTTGCAAATAGTTTCTGCCCTGTCCCTCTGCGTGTTTGGCAAGCTTTTCCTAAGACATGCGGTCGTGGTGGGGAAAGTCTTCTTCCAAAGAGGTGAAAAGGAAGGAAAACAAGGAAAGTATTATTCACACCATACAGCGGAAATTAAAGAATGCTTCTGAAGAGAAATGCAATAATAAATCTGAAAGATCAAGGAGATATCGTGATGATGCCATCTCCAAAAAGGGATCTAGATCTCTTGCACCTTCAAGATCACCATCACCCTCTACACATGTATCCCGATGTCAAAGTTTTGCAGAAAGGCCTCTCTCTCAACCACTTCCATTACCAGGGTCACATCTTTCGGATGCCATTGGTGCAAATTCTGGGGTTATTTTAACATCAAAACTTGATAGAACCATAAACTCAAAGCCATCTCTATATTTTCCCCTTCCAATACCTGGTTTTGTTTCAAACAAGGAAGATGCTACTGATATGGAAGGAGAAATAGCCACTGCATCTGTTTCTAGTGAAAGCTCCATTGATAGTGGCAACTCATTTGATTCGCCGCATTTTGTTAGCCCTCTGGCTTCTGATTGTGAAAATAGAAACCGAGCAACCATTAATAGTTCTTTCAGGTTGTTTTGTTTCCTTCTAGATACATTTATTTGAAATGCTTTCCGTTTATTTACCTTTTCTTTTTGTTCCTTCTGTTACTAAATTTATTTCTATTTTCCTGAAGTCTGGTGCACAAGAACCAACCACTTATTACTATACAAAGAAACTCAAGAACATTCTTAAAACCAAGTCCTCAGTTGTGCAATAATAAGCCATTGTCTACCTCACCAAGAGGGGTTCCATTACATCTGCAAAATCTGCAAGTGGCTCGCCCAGGTGGTTTGTGTAGTGCTCCAGGTAGTTCAATATCAAGTCCTAGAAATCCAACGGGAACATTTGGTCCTGAACAAATGTTGAACTCTGAATTACAGACAAGAAAGCCTTATCCAGATATAGCTTCTGGGCACTCCTATAGTCCGGTTTCAGGCCGTAATTCTAGCCATATTTCAGTTGGTGGGGATCTTTCGGGACAGATGATTTTGCCTCAAAACAGGTGTAGCCCTGAGTGTTCTCCAATAGTTAGTCCCAGAATGACAAGCCCTGGTCCCAGTTCCAGGATACAGAGTGGTACTGTGACCCCTCTGCATCCCAAAGCCGGAGGAATTGCAGCAGAAGCACATACAAGACGCCTTGACGATGTGAAACAAAAAAATCATCAGTTACCACTTCCTCCAATAACAGTCACTAAGCCGTGTCCATTTTCTCCAACCTATTCTGCATCAACAACTCCTTCAGCCCCTCGTAGTCCTGCCGGATCAGAAACTTCGATAAGCCCAGGTTCGCGCTGGAAAAAAGGGCAGTTGCTTGGAAGGGGAACATTTGGACATGTATATCTTGGTTTTAACAGGTCCGTATTAAGTGTGTGAATTTTTTATTTTTATTTTTGTGTTCACCTTCTCTTTAAATTATGATACGTGGTACATATGGTCGTGTTTTTCCTTATTTTATTTTAGTAATAAAAATTTGGGAGTAATCTGTAAAATTTGGGTAGGGTGTAAGTACCAAGGGAGGAGTAGTACAGCAGTAACAACTTACCCAGGTGCCTGCCAGATGTATTCTGCTGTTGGACCAATAATCACTGTATGCGTCATTCAGGAATTCTTAATCAAGCAGATTGTGTTTGAATATGCATTTCTCCTCTTTTTACATCACCCTCATCCGTTAATATGTCAGCACTGGTCCTGTTTGAAAGTTGATATTTGTTGTTGTTCATGCTTTGTGTTTTTTTTCTGCATTAAATTCTTTGAACTCTTTAATTGTGACGTAGTTCAACTTTTGATATTCTGTAGAGAAAGTGGTGAGATGTGTGCGATGAAGGAGGTAACCCTTTTTTCAGATGATGCTAAATCAAGGGAAAGTGCGCAGCAACTTGGCCAAGTAAGCTTTCTTTTGTAGATTCGGTGGAATACCCTTCTATGATCCATTTTACATGTCTTATACTTGCCTTTCCTTTTGAAAGGTTAAAATTATGACGTAAGAAAAAAGTTATTTCCTTTCCTCAATTGTGCTTACTTGTTTAAACAGTTGACAAGGGATAATTGTGAATTAATGACATTTTATAATCATAGCGATGAATATTCACATACGTGATGGCATTTGCAGGAAATTGCAATGCTTAGTCGGTTGCGGCATCCAAATATTGTTCAGTATTATGGATCTGAGACGGTATTTATTGAACCTTTGACTTTATACAGTAAATGATCTCAATTTTTTAATCTGCTTGCATAAATCAAGACTTCCACGTTTGCACACATCAGTTGTTGTAATTGCTTGTATGTTTTGAGAAACACGATTAAATTTCTTCTTAACTGCAATTGCAGCTACTACTGTAATTTATTGCTTCACATTCTGTCAAACTATTGACTATCAATTGTCAAGTTCCGAATGCATTTACTGCTTTATGAAAATTTTATGCCTAAACAGATCGATGACAGACTTTATGTATACTTGGAGTATGTCTCCGGTGGGTCAATCTATAAGCTGGTTAAGGAATATGGCCAGTTAGGTGAAATTGCAATTCGCAATTATACTCGACAAATTTTGTTAGGACTCGCATATTTACACGCCAAGAACACTGTTCACAGGTGAGTTTTATACATATTGTACTTGAAGTCTTCTCATATAATTTTCAATCATTGTAGTCAGTAGCGCACTGTAGTGGAGTAGCTCGGCAGAGTGGACTTGAGCTGCTATGGGATTGAAATAGAATAGCAGTTGTTGCAACCGCTAGTGTCTTTTCATGTTCTATAGTGGCGCTCCCGTGATATAAACCCATTTTACCTCTGAGCTTAGATTTTTGGGGTAAAACTGTTATTTCTTTCCTATTTTCTAGTTCATTTTTTGCTTTAGAAAGTAATAGGGTTTGAAATCCTTCTTCCTTGACCATTTCATAAAATAGTTACCTTTGTTTTACTATTTTTTCCTTCACACTTTACGGCAATTTCTTTTATGTCTCCCGCTCTATCTTCCCATTTTTCATTCTACTAATTTGTTATGCTCTTTTTCTATTAATTTATTGTATGCATAAAACTCAAAAAAAAAAAATTATAAAGAAATTCATGATAAGTAACAGGTCAGAAGATTGCACATCAATCTAGGAGCAATATAGTAATAAATAAATATAATGACATGAATTTCTTTATTTAGTTTGTATTATTAATTTTAAAAACATCTACCTTACTGCTAGCCCGCCCGCTACAGTGTTTTCAAAGGTGGCTGATATGCGCCAGTTTTCTAGACTAATAACTATGGTTTCAATTCGTATCTATTGTTTTAATTATGTTATGATCTGTGAAATGATTTCACCTGGTCTGATCACTAAATTCTGATCAGGGACATTAAAGGAGCAAACATATTGGTGGACCCTAATGGGCGGATAAAATTGGCAGATTTTGGGATGGCAAAGCATGTAAGAGCATTTAAATGTTTTATTGTGCACCATCTATGACTTTGTAAGAGCATTTAAATGTTTTATTGCGCAGACTTGAGTTGAGCATTTCATCACAATGGGTTTTGCTAGCCAGGTCAACCTACTTAATGTGCTATGTTTGGTGGGTTGGGTTTACACATTTGAACCCATCAAGTGCAAGACCCGCCTCTCATAATCAGTGGCTTTTGATAGGTTGAGTTGACCCATCAAGTGCAAGATCCGCACCCTAAACTCATCTCATTCACTATATTGGAAAAATGTGTTTTAATTTTTTTTTTTATTTAGGTGACTTGGCCTATCAAACACCTAACCATCATAAAATGGGGGTGCACTGGCTTTCCCAACTGTTCCAAAAAAAGGGGCCCACCTATCCTGCCCCATTCATTTGGCGGGAGGGCAACCTGCTTTGCCATCTTTCTAACTTGATATTTCCTATCTTGAATGGTTTGCAGATAAGTGGGCCATCTTGTCCATTTTCTTTCAAAGGAAGTCCTTACTGGATGGCACCTGAGGTCAGGATGATTTCTTGATTCATGTAAACTTTTTTGTCACTGGTCTTATGGTGTAGTCTATTCTTATCTGTTACTGCCTTAATTATGTAGGTTATAAAAAATTCAAATGGCTGTAATCTTGCGGTTGATATATGGAGTCTGGGATGCACTGTTTTGGAGATGGCGACAACAAAACCTCCTTGGAGCCAATATGAAGGGGTGAGTTTGTAGACAGACTAAAAGCATCTTGAATATTGATGTATGTGCATTTGAAATCTATTTTCGGACACAAATGATTCTTGGTTGGAAACTTGGAGCACGTGCTTGTCTAGAAACATTGATTGGTTATGTTGTTTTACACCACATATTTCAAGGTTGCTGCTATGTTTAAGATTGGGAACAGCAAGGAACTTCCGACAATTCCAGATCATCTTTCAGAAGATGGAAAAGATTTTGTAAGGCTTTGTTTGCAAAGGAATCCTCAAAATCGTCCCTCGGCTGCTCAACTTCTAGAGCATTCATTTGTTAAAAATGCTATGCTGGAAAGATCTATTTTATCTGCCGCTCCTTCAGAAGATCCTACTGCTATAATAAATGCAGTGAGATCTCTGGTATGACATTTCATACAATCATCTTTTGTCAAGCTGCATTACCTTTTTTCAGTTTGTGCATGGCTACGTGTTCTGTTAGTTCTTACGATTCGTCGCTTTGAATTTCTTTTAGGTCGTTGGACCTGCAAAACGTAATTCATGCTTAGACTCAGAAGTAGCCGGGATCAATCCGCCTAGAAACTTGAAAGCGGGTTCTGGATCAAGGTCTCTTTCAAACTCAAATGGCACACCCTTAAGCATGGGAAAGATCACGATAAAAATTACAACAGTCTTCTTTGTGCATATGAATATCTGTAGCTGTACATGTATTCAAAAGCTAGGAACCTGCATAACTTTAGCACTTATTTTAGGCAAGTAGCTTTATAGTTAAGTTTCAATAGTTGACAAGGAAAGATGGTGGATAAAGGCTCTGATGTCATATTGGTCGAATTTATGCTCTTTTTACTTATTTTATTTTATTTTACGTACTTTGATATGAAAGAGAAGGTACTAACTTTTTTTGTGCCCTTTGTTTCCAGTGATCCTCATACACCTAGAGAGATCTCTTGTCCCATCTCTCCCTCTTTTCCTTATAAATCACTGCATACAAGTGGAAGGATGTCGCCTCCAATATCTAGCCCTCGTACTGCATCAGGATCATCTTCGCCCCTGACCAGTGGCGGCGGTGCTATTCCATATCATCAGACAAAACAATCAATAATCTCCCATGAAGTTTCGGGGATGATACAAAAGTCCCATCATGGTGTTATTCCAATATCTAGCCCTCGTACTGCATCTGGCTCATCTTCGCCCCTAACCAGTGGCGGCGGTGCTATTCCATATCATCAGACAAAGCAATCAATACTCTCTCATGAAGTTTCGGGTATGATCCAAAAGTCCAATCATGGTGTTATTCCAATATCTAGCCCTCGTACTGCGTCTGGCACATCTTCACCACTAACCAGTGGCGGTGGTGCAATTCCATTTCATCAGTCAAGGCAACAACTATTCTCACATGAAGTTGTGGGTATGAGCCAAAAGTCTCAGAATGGTGCCGTTCCAGTTTCTAGCCCTCGTACTGCATCTAGCTCTTCTTCACCACTAACCAGCGGTGGAGGCGCTGTTCCATTTCATCAGACAAAGCAACCACTATTCTTACACGAAGTTTCGAGTATGATCCAAAAGTCTCAGAATGGTGCTATTCCAATATCTGGCCCTCGTACTGCATCTGGCACATGTTCGCCACTAACCAGTGGTGGAGGCGCTGTTCCATTTCATCAGACAAAGCAACCACTATTCTCACATGAAGTTTCCGGTATGATTCAAAGGTCTCAGAATGGTTGTCTTCCAATATCTAGCCCTCCAACTCCATCTGGCTCATCTTCGCCACTAACCTGTGGGGGAGGAGCTATTCCGTTTCATCAGACAAAGCAGCCACTGTTCTCACATGAAGTTGTGGGTATGACTCAAAAGTCTCAGAATGGTGCCATTCCAATATCTAGCCCTCGTACTGCATCTGGCTCATCTTCACCACTGACCAGTGGCGGCGGTGCTATTCCATTTCATCAGACAAAGCCACAACTATTCTCAAATGAACTTGTGGGTATGATCCAAAAGTCTCTGGATGGTGCTATTCCAACAGCTAGCCATCGTACTGCATCTGGCTCATCGCCTCTGACCAGTGGTGGCAGTGCTATTCCATGTCTTCAGACCAGGCAATCACAAATATCGCATGAAGTTGTTGGCATGATCCAAAATCCTCAGCATGGTTTTCATTCATTTGGAAGTACCCCTCATCAGGGTTCTAAGCATGCGCAGTTTGGGAGAAACTTGCAAACTACACATGCTTGCCGGGATGTAGGTTCATCTAACAATAACCATTCTAGGAGGGGTGTCCAGGGAGACCCAATAGAATTTCGCGATGGGAAATCATATTTGGCTGATTGCGTGTCACAACAGCTGTTGAGGGATTATGTACGGCTACATGCATGCCTGGATCTTAAACCCGATCCCCCAAATCCTGATCGCACAAATGGCTTATGATCTGCATTCAGTGCTCAGATGGTAGGCATTAAAATTTTGAAGGTTAGAGCATTCGGTTAGTGTAATAGCATAATCATGTAGTGCATTTGGGTAAATCGTAAATCTCAATTTTGTTCGGAATTCAAAATCGAATACCGTCTGAAGTCTGCGTTTCCTTGGAGGCGCAACATTCAGTCTTAGCCTTGCGTTAAAACATTTTTTGACCAGGAAATGTAAATTACTAACTTAAGTGCTGTCATTTCGCGTTTTATCATCATCCTAGGCCTAGCTGAAAATGGTGGTGGACGCCAAAGCGTATATAAACAGATGCCTATTGTAAATATTTGAGAAAAACGTTATATTTATTTAACAGTTTCCTCCTGTAATTGTCTCTTCGTTGGTTGGTTTCTTCAGCTCATTTGGCGTTATCTCTACACTGAATTTTATCAGCATATGTCTGCTTAACTACCGAAAATTGCTCTCCGGACTTAGCTGTCCAAAAGGTCGCAGCAATATGCTAGAAACATAATTTTGGACCAATTTAAAATTTAAAATTTATCTCATCATGCTTTTACTTCCTGAACAATTCAATCGGTTGTACATAAATTAAAGAGGCTACTTGTTTAAAAGTTGCTTGAGAAATTGGTAGCTTTTAATCCAAGAGAGGGGAATGGAAAGAAACTTTTTAGTTTTAACTAAATACATTAAAAAAATTTAGTAGAATATTAAGATGTGAAAAGAATAATATTCGTCCCTTTTCTCAAGGTTGAGAGAAATAGGTGGGAAGAAAAGTAGATATTTAAAATGGGATATAATTGTTCAAAATAATTTGAAATGTGTAATTTAAAAAAAAATGAAGACATTTCTAATATAACAGTCACAATCGATATTTTCTTGACACCCTTCCAACCAAGGTCACGTTATCTTCTCGTTTTATCCTCTTTACCAAACACTAAGATTTGCCCAGTCGTAAAAGGTATGCCAAATGTGGTAATACTATAGCGATTGCATTGATACAATTTCCTAAATCCCAGGCACATATACTTCCAAGTAACGATTTTGATATCAATGTAACTGAGTACTTCAACTGGTCAAGTTTGATTACAGTGCTTGATTTTCACCAGTAACGATCTCAAAGCTATAATGGTAGTCTGAGATGTAATTTACTTAAAACCTTCAAGATTCAGCTTACGCCACTACAAAATTTCTTATTCTCTGAAATTTCATTTCCTCTAATTCAGTCCATTTAAACAAACCTTAAGCTACTTTGGATTAGTCAGACTTGAGCTGAATTCCCATAGTTTTATTGCCAGCTCTGAATCTTTAGCCAGAGAGGTTGGGTCGGCCTTATTGCAATCCATAAAGTATTCACCAGATACTCCCTTCACTTGTGGATGCAACGCCACGTAACACTGAGTTGCAGCTCCCTATAAACATGCCCCAACAATTCAATTATCAAAACACTGGTGTAACATATTTAGATTAACAGCATATCAGCACACACTGTTGTAGATATATTTTGTATGTACTAAATACCTGCTGAACATTTTTAAGGAAGTACTTGCCCACCATATTAGCAAGGGCTGCATAAACCAAGTACTAGATACATGAATGAAAGTTCAAATGGTTATGCAAGGAATTTTGTACAAGAATCACCAGCTATAGCATCTGTTTTGCTTCTCTTTATGACCCTTTTAGTATATATATGCATAGAACGGTAAGCATAATTATATGGATTATTTAGATCAGTCATATAACTATGTCTAATATTTGTTAAACCGGTATCAGACCTATTTCCAAGTTCAAGGATACTAATAAACACATTAATTGAATGGCATATAGATACTAACCATTAACATAACCATGGTATCGCAAAATATTTGTAACAATTGATCCAGGATGAAGGGAGTTGACAGTTATTTCCACTCTTTCTTCCTGAACAAAGGAAACATGCTAGGGTTACATCAAACTAAAACCAACTAGTTCACCGATTAGTCAAAAGACCAAAAGGATTGAAAACTCCATTACTCAAGCAGGCTATTTACAAACATAGAACACTAAATATTGCAGTAAATAAAGTGGAACCAATGAAATTCCATAAATTAGAGGTGACTTTTAATGAATATAATACCTTCAAGCGCCTTGCAAGCTCCTTTGCATGCAGAATGTTAGCAAGTTTTGATTGTCCATAAGAAAAATAACTGTTGTACCTGATAAAAATCAGATAGAGGTGGAAATTATGCAATTTTGGGAACTCAACATTGGACAAGAATAGTATACATTTATTATGATTTGTTTTATAGCAAGAGCTTTGTAGCAAACGGGGAAAAGGTTTGTCATTGATTTATCATTCCAATCAGACTGTTACCCTGATTCATCATTGATCTTATCAAACAAAATTCCTTCACGGTATGCAAATCTGTGTGCCTCTGATGATAGAATAACTATCCTTCCTTCCTGTTTGCATTCTCGTACTGTTTTTTTCATTGTTTCTAATAAAAGGTTTGTCAAGAGAAAATGACCTACAAAATAGTATTAAAAATTAATCTTCAAAACATTTTTGAAAATTATACGACAACACCCAACTTTAAGTTATATATGATGACTCACAAAGACATTTAGCAGAAATGAAGTTAGAGAAATCCCACATATTATGTGAAGTAAACATATAATATAATACCTAAATGATTGGTTGCAAACTGCAATTCAATATTGTCTTGGGAAAGCAAGAATGGAGTTGCCATCACCCCTGCATTGTTACTTCAAGGTAAATAAGCAAAAGATTATGATTTGTCTCAACTTTAAGTATGCGATCAACACAAAAACAAGGAAGTAATTTTACAGGTATAGTCTATCAAACACTGTCAAACAAGAGAGTATAAAGTTGGCAAAAACATCTTTCCAGAAAGATATGAGCATAATAAAAAGTCATCAATCATTCACATTCAACCACTTGGAGCCAAAAAGACAAAATATTACCCAAGTTATCTTAAAACAACTAGAGTTAAGATCTCTTACATTAAAATATTGAGTGAAAGACCAGATGAGTTAAAATCTGCTGCAAATTTCCTTACTGATGCCATAGAGCTTAGATCTAACTCCATAACATCAATTTTAGCCGAGGGAATTTCCTTAAGAACAGTTTCTTTGACATTCTTACCACTGTCCACATTCCTTACTGCCATGACAACATGGACACCGCGGGATGCAAGAACCCGGGTGGTCTCCAGGCCAAGACCACTTGATGCTCCTGAAAATGGACTACGTAAGTACTGAATCATGATACTTAAAACCAGAGAAATAACTAAGCCTCCCATCTAAATCAAATAACATGTTATATAAATCTCATTTGTTCAACAATTCAGAAAAAATAGTCACCATCAGAACCAAAGAAAGTTAAACAATCTTGTGTTGTATGGTATACCAGAAAATGTAACATATAATTTTCTTAAGAGATCACAAGTGTGGTGTCTTCGATGGGGCTATTCTCATACAAAGCTTTGATAAAATGCTACCATTGAAAAACAAGCCATAAGTGATGCATCATTAAACTACAACACAAGAAAATATAACACTGTCAACTTTCAATTCATTTCATCCCACAAAAGGGTTTCAAATGGACCAAGGCGTTCTCGATCAGACAACAATAAAAATGTTAACTTGCTTCAAGTGGAAAAGCCTTTCATACAAACACACACGCCCCAATTTTCTCACCACCCAGAAACACAAAACAGAATATTTTTATGCAAAGAAAATTAAAAAAAAAAAAAGGAAGAAAAACCTGTGACAATGGCGGTGAGAGCGGTTCCATCAATCCCTTGAGTGACTTGTTCGGCTGTGGAAGAGGCTGAGAACCCCGACGCCCCTTTCCAACTGAGAAACCACATTTTTACTTTCGCACACCAAACAAGTCAAAACACAGATCACGTTGAGTTCCGATTTCTGTATAAAACTTACACATACTCACCCAATAGTTTCAGATAATATATTAACGGAAAATACTAAAAATAATTACAATTAATTCTTCATATTTTTTCAAATCGTAATTAACCTTCTCTCCGTTATGTAAAAATTTGTGATGATATAATATTTTTAAAATAAAGGGATAAATTTGTGTAAATTTTCAACAAGTTGAAGACTTGTAACATCTTCGATGGAATTAATTATATAAATTCCCTTATCAATAAAAATAATATTTAACGTGAGTGAGTATTTTGCTGAGATTTTTAATGACAATTTAATGTGATTAATATTATTTTTAATTTTCGGCGACACATATACGTTGTTTCAGTATCAGGATTTACATCTCCTAAAAAAATAATCAAGCTTTGGTTCAACTAATTTTTTAAACAAACTAAAGCAATAATTGGTATTGTGGATCATTCTGACTATTTGGCGTTGATATAATTTATTTAGTTTATTTATTTATTTATTTTAAAATTATTTTTTAAAATAAAATTTATGACTAAAACGAAGTTGAAATCATTAACTTAATTTTTACCTTAAATGATTGGTTTTAATAATTTTAAAAAATTTAAATGTATGATATTTAAATTATTTATTATTTTTTAAAAATATTTGTTTAGATAAATTAATTAAAATATTTTACATTTTATTCTTTTTTTTTGTTTAGATAAGGTAATTACATTCCTCTTTTAAGATAAAATTTTATTGTAAAATATTTATTTTAAAATTAAAATTTACAAAAAAAAAAATATTAGTTCAACTTTAATATTCAACTAATATTAAATACTAATGTTTTTTATTTCAATATTTATCTATAATCATTAAGAAAGAGATCTTTTTTAGTAACTATTAAGTAACTGATTTTTTTTTATACACATTCATTGATTTCATTGTTTATTTTATCCTTGGGAATATAAACTATAGTTATAGATAAAAAAAAAATGTGACCTTCTCAGATAGCAAGAATAGACCTTCTTATGCTTAGGACTCACAATCGTCTTCTTAATAACAACATAGTTAGATAATTAAATTTCCTTTGTTCTTAAAATATTTTGTTTGAACAAATTAATTAAAATATTTTACATCTTAATTTATTTTTGTTAGAAAGTAATTGTATTTCCCTTTTAAGGTAAAATCTTATTTTAAAATTAAAATTTACAAGAAATATTAGTTCAAAATTAAATATTCAAATAATATTTAATAACTTAAATTTTTCTTCAATATGTATACATACAATATGTGTATATATTAAGAGAGCAACTAGTTGTGAAATTTTAATATTTTTTTTAAGTGAATTTTAAATTTTATTGTTTTAATTACTTGAAAAACCTTCTTATAATTTCTAAATTTTAATTATCTTTTATTTTTTTTTCATTTAAACAAGTCATTTTACTCTAAAAAATTTCAGATAAACCAACTAAACGAATTAGTGTTTTAAAATATGTCTACCAAATACAGCATTATATTATTTTCAAAATAAAAAGTAAAAAGAATTTGAATCTGATTTTCATTTAAAAAAAACACTCCATTTTTAATAACCGGAATATTTGCTTACATATACTGGTAGTACAAGTTTTATTTTAAAATGATCAAATCTAATTCAAGCATAACTATTTATTACTAGTTAATTATCAATTATGTTAACATGAATTTCTATGACTATATTAACAAATATACTTCCAGGGTCCGAATTTACTTTCTTTGGAAATGTAAATTGAAAACGAATAAATGATATTAAGTTAAACTAAAAGCAATTAAAATGAGTGAAATATAAAGTGTATGGAAAAGTATACGAAAGTCATTGAAGAAACATATTGGATGTGCAAATGGGCACAAAAATGTAAGTGAAACTGGAAAGTTAAAGTGCTTCAAAAAGTAAAAAGCTTGAATGGAAATGAAAAATGATTTCTTGAAAGGATAAAACTTAAAAGGTTGAAATGAAAGATGCTCAAAGCATATAATGAACAACTTTGATTGAAGTTACCAATCCTAATTGCAACCACATCCTTACTACCATTAACTTAGACAAATTTCTTGTCATAGCTTTCAAGCATCATCATGATTAACCGTCTTCAATATGTACCATTTTTCAATATTCAAAAGCAACCTAAAAATAGTTTGAAATTTCATATTTTTAAACTTAATTTCAACATAGTAAGGTCAAAACAGCATTGTGCAGATCTGCATTTTCAACAGACATTCTTAAAGTCCTCTAACATTGTCGAGACCTTTAATAATATATATATATATATATATATATATATATATTCTATTGAGAGAGTATGATAATAAAAGGACCAATCCATTAAAATAAAAGAATAGATAAAAGAGGTGGCATCAGAGTGTGAGAAATACCATGTCATAATTTACATCCATAAAGGATTAATTAACACAAAAAGATTCACATGATGAAATTGGAAATTAAGCAGACAGCAGACACATAAACAACAATTAAATGAAGCAAGCTCGTGGAAGAATGAAGAGCCTAAGCTCTTGCCTTGAAAGGAATGGCTCGGATAACTATCTGGTGATACAAAGCAGCAAGAGCAGCTCCAATGAAAGGTCCAACCCAGAAAATCCACTGTAAAACCACAGAATCAAAAATTAATATCAGAACAAAATTTAAAATCTTGAGAAATTATGCAAGAAAGGAACGTACTTGGTCATCCCATGCATGGTCCCTGTTGTAGATAATGGCTGCTCCAAGACTCCTAGCAGGGTTAATTCCAGTTCCTGTGATGGGAATGGTGGCCAAATGGACCAAGAACACAGCAAATCCGATGGGAAGTGGAGCCAAAATCTGCAATTAAATATATCATACCATAAAATTAACCTCATTCAAACCAGATTTGGTTACAAAGAATTGAATGCATGCAGTGTAAGAAGAGCAGTCGTACAGGAACGTGAGAGTCTCTGGCGTTTCTCTTGGCATCAGTTGCAGAGAAAACGGTGTAGACAAGAACAAAAGTGCCAACAATCTCAGCTCCAAGTCCATCACCTTTAGTGTATCCAGAGTTCACAAAATTAGCTCCACCTTTGAACAACTCATACCTACCATTACCCTCAAAGCCCTTCACCACACCGGCCCCACATATGGCTCCAAGACACTGCATGATGATGTAGAACACTGCCCTTGTGAGGGACAATTTCCTTGCCAAAAACAGACCAAAGGTCACAGCTGGGTTGATGTGTCCCCCTGCAACCACAACAAATGCAGATCTGCCTCAGTTCAATATCTCACAACAAAACTTTGGAATATTGAGCTAGATCCAAATCTTTGAGAAGATGAGAAAAGTAGCATAGGAAAAGCAAAAGGAGAAAAGGGTACGATACCTGAAATTCCAGCAGTGCAGTAGACAAGGGCAAAGATCATACCACCGAAGGACCAAGCAATGCCTTGAATGCCAACAGAAGAGCACTTGGAAGAGGACCTGTTGACCCCCATGACAGTTAAGATGGTTATGTAGAGGAACAAGAAGGTGGCAACAAACTCAGCAATCCCAGCTCTGTAGAAAGACCATGATTTGAGCTCACCGGGCTCAAACAATGGAGCCGGCGGTGGCTCCTTGTAGTCCTTGTCACCCTGTGCTGCCGTACCCAACGGCTGCCTCTCCGAGAACTTGTTTGCTCCAACCTTAACATCTTCCTCTTTATTCTCCATTCTCTCTCTGCAACAACAACCACCACACCCTTTCCTTTCTTTGCTTAATCTCTCTCTCTCTCTCTCTCTTCCAAATTCAATAAGCTAGCTAGGGTTCCATTCCATCACTTCCTTTATATAGTGGAAGAAGGAAACTCAAAACTCCACTCTCCAGGTCATAATTACTATCTTATATATTATATTATTATAAAGTAATTAAAAGCTTCAAGTGTGGCTGTTTTTTTGTTTTTAGCAAAGGCTGTTAATTATGTTTTGGTTTTGATTATAGATAGTACTTCTAGGATTAAAAAACTAATAATACGTGGTTAAGGTCTTAACATGGTGATGTGCATGATTATTTAAATATGGAAAGTGTATAAAAGGATGTGAGCAGTACAAACTTGTCTTCTTTATCCTCCGCAGACTCTTAACATTTTTGTCTTTTTAATGTTTTAACGAGAAAATTATGTAAAACTGAAACTTCGTATATATTACATTATGCTAACTACATAATTAACATTTAATCACATTATACGACAGTATTACAGTTTGGATGTTATCGAGAACGATTACGTTAATTTATTATTAACAAAATACGTGTATATTTTTTCTTTTGAAACATAATCATACGATGCATGTCACTAAACAAGGTGGTTGCAATTGGTTTTGAAGGGTGGTTGAAGTTGAACCTTTCTGTGAGTTGCAATTAACGGTAGGGAAATGAGAGCCACAGGATTGAAAAATAGATCGGACGGATAAGAAGAAATGGCCGTTTGGTTACCGTTGAGATAGTGACAGGCACATGGAAATATGGATAAGTGTTATGTGGTCGTTATCAAACTGTGGTTCCCAGTTACTGTTGTTACTGTTACTGTTGCACAAAAGGTGTTTCCCTCCTATTAAAGTGATTCCTCTGCCCGTGATTCTTCTATTAATCAAAAGCTAGTTTCAGTTCTGTCAATTAAAATCTACCTGTAATCGAATAAAATAAAATGGCATTAGATTAATTTAATAACACCCAATCATAGTTCAACATACCCCACTTCATTATCACGTCAACAATAAAATAAGAAAATAAACAAATTATTCTGATTGATTTATGAAATAAAATTATATAATAAAACTCTTAATCTTTTAGTTTCTAAGTTTATAATTATATACTTTTTATTTATTTAAAAATGCTTAATCTGCTTTTGGTTCCTTTTAATTTAGATTTGTTTTTATTTATTAATATGAAATAATATGTTTCAAAAAATTAAAAGCTGTTCTTAATATATTTTGTAATCGTAAAAACAATTACTATAATTTGCATATATAGCTGTAAATGAATCATATATACTAGAATAGCAAATGTTCAACCTACTTACTGATTTTTTTTTTAAATATTCTATTTAATTTTAATTTGCAATGGCTTAGTTGATATCGATCACATCACTTCTAAAGGAAAAGAGAGCATTCTCTTCTAGAAAAGTTTCTATATAATGGAAAATTTTCATCAAGTGTGAGAGGTAATTTAATAAGTACAATTTCTTTTTTAAGTGTGATTAGAAATAAAATAAAGTTAACTGCGACAATTGTTTCAGAAGATTAATGATTAGCCTTTTTCTTTTTGTTATAAAGTGATTGTTGTGTTTCAAATTTTAATTATAATTACAAAATATTCTTGTAAAATGTTTTATTCAAAATAAATGCACATTTCTAAGAAAACCTACAATGAGAAAATAGTAAATTTAATTTATTACACAAAAAATATAAGTTTAAATTTCATGAGTAAAATAAAAAAATTGAGTATTATATAAAAATAAAAATTTATAAATTCATTATTGTAACATTTTGAATTGAAAATTGTATCAATTTTTGTGTGTGTGAATTTGTCTAATGTTTTATTAAAGTTGTGTCATTTTAATGATTTTTTCGTAATACTTATTAGTAATATCAAAGCTGAAGGTTTGTATTGATAATAAACTTGACGAATTCAATACTAAAAAGGACTAAGCAAGTATGTTCTATTACACTCAATGATAATATAAGTAATGAAACCCGATAATTAATTTTGAATGAATAACTAAGAAACTCACCCTAACAAAAGATTATTGAGAATCAAAATATGATTAAGTCTTATATTAAAAGAAATTAAACATCATACACGAAAACTCACAAATTCATTGTTTTAACATTTTAAATTGAAATTAATATAAATATATTGTGTATATGTTAGATTTATATCTTTCGTAGTGATTTTTTTTTAAAATATTGTATATATCTTTTCACATTATATTTAATGCATATGTATTTAGTTTTTATTTTAATATCATAATACTTTATTCAAACTGAAGAAAGAAATATTTATATAGATATTTTTCTTTAATGAATTAATGAGAGGATGAAAAGAGTTTGATAGTGGGTTGTGGGTAAGTGGGGACAGGTTTCATAGAAGTATTTGGTAATGACTCCAAAACATTATTTAGAACCAAATTATGTCACTACTACATACACTCTTCATATTATCCCTTTTTTTCTTTTCCATTTCATTATGATGTTGGAATGTGATGTGCACATGCATCCTCTTTCCCTTTCTCCTTTACTCCACCAAATCCCACAATTACTTATCTTCATCCATTCAATCATTGAAATAAGAAAAACACTTTATATATACTCAATTTCCACCTCATTTTTCTCTTATATGCCACTTTTCATTTTTGTCACATTTATCAACTTCTCTCACACTTATAAACTTCTTCCAATATGGTGTGTATTGCGTTTTGTTTTTTAATAACCATTCAAATTATTTCACTAAATTTAACTTGAAACTAGTAAGTGAATGGAATAATGCATAGTAATTATGGTTTGGACATGTCCTCCATCAACTTTAATATTATCTTCATAAATGTTAAAAGTTTCACCTTAACCAGTGATAAGATGAATTTTATAAGTTAAACTTAAAAGTCTATTTCTTAATAAAAAGATCTATTAAAGGTAAAAAAAAATAAAAAGTAGGATTAATAATATTTGTAAGTTAAATTTCAAAATGATTTTCTTTAGTTTCAAAATAATTTGTTTTCATAGGTTGAATAGAAGGGTTACCAAAGTTAATAAATAATCATTGCAATAAAAAAATGATTTCTTTTGTATGTACATACATATAACATTTTTCTTTTATAAACTTCACTTTACAAATCAATTTTATAAATTTAAATTAAGTTTAAAGTTTACTTCTTATTAAGAACACTTATTAAAAGTAGTAAGAAAAAGAATATTTGTAAGTTAAGCTTCAAAATGACTTTTTTTTAGTTTCAAATAATTTGTTTTCATTGTATGAATAGTAGGATTACCAAAGTTAATACCAAATAAGATAAGTATAAATTAATTCTCATGGAAGACATAAACAATCATCGCAATAAAAAACATAATTCATATAATGAATACATAATAATTGTACAAACAATCAACAAAATTGTGAATATTAATGAACTTTCCTTCTAAATAACATATTCCCTCTATGTACATGCATGTACAGTATTCCTACAATGCCAAATAATCTCATATCACTTACGAAGTGAGGCCAAAGATAGTTTAAATATTCATTTCTCATTTCATTATTTGAGACGCCTTTTAAGAACAAAACATGATGAAGCACATACTCTAAAACGGAAAATACCTTAGATGAGGAGTTATTGACCCTAATGATATCAATTGAAGAATTTGAGATTAAAATATATAACATTTTTTTATCATCAATATTTGGGCTATGATTTTATAAAATTGAAAATACTTTTTAGATTATAGAGTGAACTTATAGACTTAAATTCTTCGAGAGTATTGTTTCTTATTTAGAGCTTAGGTTAAAATGTTTTTATGTGGATTGATGGTAACTTTATAAAATTATACTAACTATTGTGGGAAGCATAGGTTCGTTATTACTCAATACAAGCATCGCCTATGAAATATGAAAATATAATACAAACAAGAGGAGAAATCAAACTTCAAGATTGATCAATCATTAAGTGAGAAAAAAAAAGGTTGATTTGAATTAGATACCTTGAAAAAATGAAAATGTTTATTTTGGATTCTATAATATGAAAAGTATTTTCAAATTATGTGATTTGGAATTTACAATGTTAGTGTAATAAAGAATATAACACCTAAATTTTTAATTTATGAAACATAAGAAACTTCTTTTAATGATTTAATGTGGAACCTTTTCATAAACTATGCCAAAAATTTCTTTTGAGGTTTAATTAGTAATTTGATTCTTATATTTAAGTCTTTAATTATATATAGTTTTTATATTTGTTTCTTACTCAATTGAATCCTTATATTTTTTTTATAAAAGGACTCAATATGGTATCGTCATTAAATTAGTGTTAATACTATTTAAAAGTGTGATATATTAAAATCTAAGTTTACTGCTTGTCAAAATTCGAGTCGTCTTCTATTTTTTAATAATCTAATTTTGGCACATATCACTTTCAAAGTAAAACATAACTTAGATTTTGACACATGATTATTCAAAGTAAAAAATGAATTAGATTTTGATATTTATGAGACTCCGATTTAACATATGACACTTCCAAACAACATTAATATTAATTTAATATAAATGACCACATTGAATTTTTTTAAAAAAAAAAAACTCAATTGAATCTTTTTAAAGAATTCGAATTCCCTTAAACAAAAATGAATCAAAAACATAATTAAGTCTTTCTTTATAAATTTAATTAGTAACTTAGTTCTTATAATTTACTTTGGTTCCTATATTTTTTTTATTCAATATTTTTTAAATAAAGTCAAATTAATTTTTCAATGCATTTGAAAGTGTTACATGTTAAAATCGGAAAGATATCATGTGTCAAAATTTGAAGAAAAAAAATGTCATATATCAAACTATTTGGGTATGTCACGAATCAAAATCTTAAATCATTTTTAAAAAGAGAATTATAAGATAAAATATGAATTAAATTTTGACACATAAGATCTTTCAAACATTACTAAAGTCAATTTAATAAAAAAAAACTAAATTAACTATATTTAAAACATATTAAGAATAAATTATATGACTAAATATATGCACTAAATTATTGATTAAGTCTTTTTTATATTTCCTACACTCTCATTGGGGTGCATCAAGAAACGATCGGGTGGAGTACTAAAGTGTCTCTCATCACCGAACAATTTTCCTGCATCATCATTGAAATAGACTTTTCAAAATACATGAAAAAGAGGTATTTTGAAAAGCTGTGGGGAGAAATGAATGTGAAGTAGTATGTGTAAGAAAGCAGTGGTAATGGAAAATGGAGCCCAATAGTAATGGTCTGGTTCTTAGGATATTATGATTTTGCTGACTTTTGTATTTATTTGTATGATCAGGGTATTATTGCAACGCTCTGTTTAGAATCTGCGATTCCTAATTTGTGCTTCGCATTTCAATGAATGGTTTATTGATGCACACAAAATGGAAAAAAATAGACAGTCTGAAGCTTCATCTGCTTATTGATGCACAGTCAAGATTAAGTTCAACCCCAGTTTTTGTAGACTTAAACTAAATATTCTTAAAATTCTGTAAACTACTTTTTTGTATTTTTTAATCTTTACACCTATTTCTCTTAATTGTTTTAAAAATATTTTATCAACATTCTTTATACATTACACTATCCCGTTTGTTATTTGAAAAGCATTACAGTGTATGTTAGTATAAGAAAGGTTATTAAAATAAAAAAAAAAATATATATATATATATATATATATATATATATATATAATTTTTCATAGAAATCTCGAAGATAACTACAGTAATTTACTTTCTTTTTTAATTGTATACTTAAAAATATATTATAACATGTGAATATCTATAAATACAGGTGAGGTATGAAAAAAATAATATTAATTTAATTATTTAAAAATTGTTTACTAAAAAAAAATATATTAAACACATTTAAAATTCTAAAAAGTATTTTAATAGTTTCTAATATTTTGTTAAGTCTAAAAGTATGAATTTAACTTGGAACGGGAAATTAGAAGATGTATCGTAAACAAACAAGGTAGGAAGAAAAATGGCCGTGAACAGATGTAAAAAGCTAAGAAAGAGGAAGCAAGCTAATGCATTACTCTTGATAATTTAGGTAGAAGACGAAGAATTACAGTGGAAAAGGGAAAAAGAGACTATGACTACATTTGTATAAACAAAATTAAACGGTTGGATAAACTAACTGTACTAAGCGCACCGTGCAATTTTTTGGCTGGAATTTGAAGGCTATTTATTTCGGGCTTGCGCTTTCCAGCTTTTTGCCCTTTTCTGCAAACTTGTTAGAATTACAGTCCGACAACAACCCATTATCAATGGCTCTCTGGTAACCTGAAACAGTAACGAGATAAAAAACGAAATAAACATGTGATTTTTTTTTTTGTTTAAGGTGTGGTCTTCGACATTTGACAATAACCAGCTTTGTCAAGTATCAAATGGGCATAGAAGCAGAAAACACTCGACATTACCTCCATGGAAATTCACTTGTATCTATTCCAGCTTGGTGAAGCTCATCAACATATTGCAATGCCTCTCGGCACTCTTCTCGATCGTCAAAAAACTCCTTCTTATCACCTTCTATTTGATATGCTTCATGGCCTTTGCCAGTTACCACCTGCACCATGCATATAAAAGTATAAACTTGTTGCACGCATCACACGACCAACGAATTGACAATTCTTTGTTTACGTTAACCTTTGGTGCATTATTTCAATTTATTTAAGATATCGTATTCTTAAAGATTTAATTCAAAAAGATGTCAAAACAAGAGTCTACAGGTTACTAAACTCCGCTAAGTATTTTATTTTTTCAGACAGTGAATCTAAATCTTACATAGAATACGTTATCAATAGTAGACTGACAGCTAACAGGAAGTTTTCTCAATTCCAAAAAGCACAAATTATTGAGAAAGGTTAGCTTGGTTTGGGCCCTTATACTAGGATGGGGTTGTATCAATCGCAATAAGAAAATAAAAGGGGAAGATTAGTAAAGGCTTAAATCAGTGCAAGGCTACCAAAATGTCAAACTAGAATTCCAACATGTGTACCGGAACCGAGTCTTGACTTCATTGAATCACTAATTGGGATGTTCGGTATACAGGAGGAAACTATGATAGATGGACATAAAAATGATAAATGGAAAATAGATAAGAAATAACATTGAAGCTAGATGTTGAAGGATAACTCATCCACATGCAAGATAAGGATTCTTGTTGTGGATCATGGCAAATAGTTATTCTATGTTTCTTCACTGTTTAAATTTAAGCCTCTCCCTATTTTCTCTCTCTCAATCAGCATATTTGACTATAGTTGTTCTTTCTTGTTGGTTTTCTATGTTGCCTCCTAAGAAAAATCTGCTTCGTAGAACTATCACTTTGATATAAATCTTAATATTATTCAAATTTTTAAAAAAATAAACAACTAAAAAACCTTTTTGCAGTAACAAAAACCAAAATACTTTCTAATAAGTGACTTCTGAGACATCACAACTAAGCTCAATTCTATAACAGAGGGTGAAAAATAGTAGTATAGAGCTCCGTTAACTTACAACCACATCGCCCTCCTCTCCCATTGCAACCGCAGCTCGCACAGCTACCCTCCTAATGTCATGGAGAAAAAGTCTATGACCATTTGGAAGAGGTGGATAATAGTCATTTTCTCCATATTTGAGGTAGTCTTGCATTGACCATCCTACCCCAGATAACATATCATCCAATATATCCACTGGAAACAAAGAAAAAAAGTATGTCAAATTGATTAAAGCATGCACAAATATTCCTACATTACCTATATTCAATGTTCAAAATTCATACAAGGGTCTTCATTTTTGGGATTGTCAGATGTGAGCATGGTCACTTCACTTTTATCTGTTGCTATCTTGGTCATCGCAGGTCTCTTACCCCTGTCACCCTCACCACAGCATCCAATGACTTCAAAATGAACAAGGAATTGTGAGATGCACAATAAAGAGAGCATATTTCAATAAAATAATCCAAGTCTTTGAACTCAACGGCATATGAAGAAGTATGCAGTTTTAACGTTCCAAAAGAAAAATGCTTCGGTACAGTTTCTTCAGGTCCAAAACAAAATTATAAAGGAAATTTCCACAGCAGTAAACGAAACAGTAACAAAACACAAACATACCAGTTATGATCCTGCGAGGTCCTAGCTCTCTTACAGAATCAAGCAATCTAGACAGTGAATCAGGAGTACTGGCATGGTCCACTATCACCCCAAACGCCTGTTCCTCATCAATCAATTCACACCTCCCAGGAACCGCATCAACCTCTTCAATTCCTCTAACAATGTCCTCTAAGGGCGCCCCAACAGCAATCCCAACCGCTACAGCCGCAAGAATGTTGTAAATATTATGCTTCCCAAGCAAACCTGAAGAAATCTCCAGTATCCCTGTGGGAGTATTAACCAACACCTGAGTCTCAAACAGAGAAAGTTCAAACTTCAATGGATGAACATCCGCATCCTTATTCTCCATCGCAAACGTCACAACAGGAACCTCCTGGCTCCCCTGCGACACAAAAAATGGCACGTTCGGATCATCAATGTTAACAACCTTCCTATGCCTCTCAGGATCCACCATTCTCGAGAACAACTTAGCCTGCGCATTTCTGTCGCCCTCCTTGTCCTGACTCAAGTTTGTGAAAACAGCGATATCAAAATCAACCTCATCATACTTCCCCTCCTCCAGACCATGAGAACCTGCCTCCATGACCACCGCCTCAGTCCCGTTGTGAATCATCTTCGCCATCAAGTTCTGAACCAAAACAGCATCCAACGCCGCGCTACCCAACTCCAACTTATTATCCCCGTGGACAAAAGAGGCAACCGAGTTCAACATCCCAGTGCGTAGTCCCATGGATTCATACAAACTTTTAATCAAACAAGTGGCGGTCGTTTTTCCATAAGTCCCAGTTATCCCAATCACGGCCATTTTAGTGGAAGGATGTTTATAAAACGACGCAGCCAGAGCAGGAAGAACAGCATTAGTATCTTCCACAATAACCAAAGCCTTACACCCCAAAGTATCCTCAATATCAACCTCTTTACTAGCCACAACCGCAACCGCACCTCTCTTATCAGCCTCGGAAAGAAACAAATGTCCGTCGGTTTTACGCCCAACACAACACACAAACAAATCACCGGAATTAACAATCCGCGAATCGTGCTGAATTCCGGTGATTTCGACTTCTAAATCACCGGAAACTGACACCGGCACGACCTTACTCTCATCTAAAAGCTCAGCCAAACTCATCTTGAACTTTCCGTCTACAATTCTAACCTTGCTTTTCCCATAACTGTCAAAATCCAATTCAAACGGAGATTCACTCAAGCTTCCGTTACCATTACCATTACCGGTGAGTCCCTGGAGCCGTTCAATTTCCTCCAAATCGCCGAGCTCATCCGCCTGAAGTTCATCCACGGCGGCTGCAGCGGCCAGCTGGTCTTGTTTGGGGGGATTCGGCTCGAGAAGGCCTTGGGAGACGAACTCCTTGCGCTTGAGCGCGATGGCTTTGTCGATATCGCCGAAGAGGTCGTCGCCAGAGGTGTCGAAGTCGACGTTATCGGGGGCGTCTTCGACGTCGGCGATGGCGGCGAGGTACGTGGCCTGGTTGTTCTTGTAGTCTTCCTCTTCGATCTGGCGCGCGCGTTCCGCTTGCTGCTGAATTTGTTGGAAGGTGGAGAAGCCATGGGAGGAGTCCTCGGCAGCCTCCGGTGGGTCGTCGTCACCTGGGCTTGGGTAGAACCTCCCATCAGGCCCAATGGCCCTAACCAATGGACATAAAATTGAAGAGCGAAAGAAGAGTGTGAAGTCAGAAGGTCTACGAAAGTGTTGGAACTTCACTACAGTGGATGTAGTAGTAGCAGTAGTAGTTGCAGTTGCAGCTGTAGGAGTTGGAGAAACCAAGTGCGAAACACGAAGAAATGATAACGCCATCAAAGGGAGTGGCACTCGCGACAACGCTCAAGGGGTTTCTTTGGGTTTTAGAATTTTTTTTTTGTGTGGACTCACATTGGGCCTAAATGCAGTTTTCTTTTCCTTGGGCTCGGCCCAAATTCCATTTACGTCTTTCTCTGTTGTTGTTATATGAGATGTGTTTTGTTATGTTATGCATAGTGAAAATAAAAGATAATCTCATAATAAGTGAGAGCGGGACCAAAGGCAGAAGCATGAAGGGTTGACAGTGGTAGCAAGACAAGGAACAGGGGCCAGGGTGTTCCCTCCTAACACATGAATGAAAGCAACACGTCTACTCCAGCAAAAGGGAAGATTCCTTTAAACGACACCGTTTTCGGTACTCGGATAGCTCCATTCAACAACACAACTCCGAAAGGAGGACCAACATCATACTTTGATTGCTACTAATACCAATTTTCCGTTAATGGACTTTGTATGGTCATATAATCACATTCCTTCAACCTTAAACATGTTGTCAGAAGTTCATTCTCCGAACATATGTATATCAAAGTCCACCATTTAGCGAATCCCAGTACTCTGAGCATTGACACTCAGACAATGAAAGACATGCAAAGGAGGGTGCATTTGGATTTGTTATTGCAATTGCACAGAAGTGGTGGACATGTCGAGAAAGGTTTCAGATAACGAAACAAAAGCAAGCCAAGTTGCCTTCAACCAAAAGCTTTCCTCCACCACTAATTATTTTACGATTTACTAGTCACTGTCATAATATTTGGTGTTCCAATCAGATTCCTTTTCACTATTTACACACACATGTTTTTTCGTTTCACACTTCCACTTTCCACTCTAGATCTACATTATCATGCTCTTGTTTAAGCTCTGGGAGGACGTGCATTTGGGTATTACAACCAGGTATGTATCTCTCACCTTTGATTCATATATCCTTACAGTTACAATGTTAACCTTAACTAAGCAAAAAAAGAAGAAGACTTTAGGAATTAAATAACTCTGATCTTCACGTATTTGTTTTAAGAACAGACACAAAGTGGATTATTTTTCATTCTTATATTTCAATTTTGTTCGGTGATTGGTGAATATGCAAATTCTCAATTGGTTATATTTATAGATCAATATATAGGTATACTTGTTTAGTTCTACAAAGTATGATCACTCGATTGTAAAATTGAACTCTTCCTAGTTTAAATTTTTTTGTGGGGTTTGAAATTGACTATTAGTTAGTACTTTGGATTCTGGTGTTTGTAACTGTCTTTTGGATGACATTCTGAAGCTGAACATAACTCGTTATTTCTCAATTACAAGGATTAACCTTTCCTTATTTTCTGTGCTTGCACAGGCTTGGTGTTTTTCCCATTAAATTTGACTAGAAGATCGCAGATAAAAGCTTTCCTCCTTATCATGGCGAAAAGATCTCCTACTCGGGTTAACCAAACGTACGAGACAGGTTGTACGTGGCGAATGTTTAGAATCTTTAATTTTCGTGAAAGTCGTTCGGACAGAAGATTGGTTTCCAGTAGGAAGCATTTGAATGCTCATGCTAATGGTAAGATATTTCTTTGTTTGGCATTGAAAAGGGTAAAAGAAAATTCGGTACGATTTTAAAATGAAGATTTTTGGGCCAACGTGTGCCTTCATTTCCCATTTTTTTTTTGCTTAAACCTTAAATATAAAAAATCAATTGTAAGTTTTCTGCATCTTTTTTCCAAGCTGAAGAAAATGGAAAATCCAGAAGTAACTCAGGTGCGGCCAGCACAGTTGATGAGAAGTGCCTTCAAATTGGTGTAAGTTCTGATCAAACACACTTCCTTTTCTAAGAAGAGCTCTTGCTTTTAAGATTCTACTTAAAAAATTTATCTTCCCATGCATGATGCTTTTCCCCTTTTAACACTATTTTACCTCTTCTCTCATCTGTTTTCGTGTTCTTTAAGTTGCTCGTGATACTGTACCGATCACCTGTAGTGTGTTTATATCTCATTACTCATCAAGTGTACTTGTTATTTCAATTTAAACGTCTAGGAAGTTTGTTAACCATATCTCTTGTACAGAGAGGAAAGCATCTTCCTTGACATTAGCCATCTTATTTTGTTCTGACATTTTACTCTTTCTCTTTTACTACTCCTTTTTTCTTCTTTTTTTTATCTCAAATTCATTAGTGTACGGGTAGTGTTTAGGACTTTGTAACGTGAAGAAATCTTTTAATAGTGTATCACTTTAAATCTTGAAGGCCTTAAAAAATTTTGCACTGTGATGATGGCCGGAAGACTTACATCCTAGTATACATTTCAAAATCATCACCTTCAGCCTTGGTCTAAAAAATTAGTGTCCTGATGATCTGGCGAGTAGTTTCATGAAGAAGAAAAATCCATTCATTATGAACCTAGAATTTTTGTTTAAGGTTTAAAATTGTCTCGTATAGATCGCCAGATTCGGCAAAAAGTGTTACCATGCATTCCTCTCATAATGGAGAGCACAATAGCACTGACAGAGAATTGTAATTATAGGTGAGTCCCAGAAGAAGAGATTACATCTGTAGAAGTATCAACAGCATGGTGAATGATGAGGTAGCAGATTGGGAAAATGAAGTAAAAAAGATGATTGTTGATCACAGGTTTGTCAATACACATTATCAAGGCAAATATGGAGCAGGCTGCCAGCCTAATCAATTCCTGGATGCTTTACAGATTTTATATACAAACAAGGAACTTTTCATTAAACTTCTGCAAGATCCAAACTCTTTGTTAGTAAAACAGATTCAGGAATTACAGAGTTCTCAAGTGAAAGAACCATGCCAGCATGCAAGGCAGAAAATGATGAGTAGATTAAATAAGCCTCAAAATACTGATGCTACACAATGTGTAAAACCTTTTAATTCCTCTGATAGATCTGATTTGAGGTCAAACAGAATAGTAGTTTTGAAGCCTGGCACTGTTAATGTGGAAAATTCTGTAGAAACAAGCTTTGTAAGCCCTCCACATTCGCCTAATAGCTTCAGTTCTAATGCACAAAATACTAGGCCTTCACATTTTCCCTTCAGTTGTATAAACAGAACATTGAAGCATGTTATGAAAGTAAGGAGACAAGAACAGCAGTTGAAGACAGCTGATGGAATACCAAGTAGACTTTCCTCCAGTTCAAAGGACCTGGGAGATGGAAAAAAAGTAAAAGAATTGGAAATTTCTGAAAGAAACTCACCAATTCATGCCCTTAGTAATACTGGAAAATGGTTGAATTCATATCATGATTTGAAGAAGAAGAGGGAGAACATTATCATGTTCAAGGATTCTGCGTTATGTATGGGTCAGGAAGCAGCTTCTTTTGGTGAAAGTTGCAGTAAGAATACTTCAGTTAGCCCTCGTGAAGAAAATATATTGAAAATGCACGTTGAAAGTTGGAAGAGTCGATCTCAGATGTTGAACTGTGGAATTGAGGAAACTTTTGAAGAAGACATTAATCTTAAAAATAGTGTTCTTAGCCACAATCTGCATGCATATTATGATATTCCTAGAGGTATGCCCTATATAATAAATATTTGTCTCATCTACCACCAATGCAATCCATCATTTCTTTAGTATGGTCTAATGAGAGAATTTTTCTGAAGCAGATGGCAGATACATGGACAGTCCTACTCAGAACATCGACATGAATAATATAATCGGAGGAAGTGGATCTTTGCTGGTAAATAGCTTTTGACATTCACTCTCACTGTGAAGTGACGTAGAAATCTGAATTATTCCTGTCATTTTTTTATCCTTAACGTGAATGATGAAATTTGACGTTTATTAGGATTTGCGTCCAGAAATCCAGACATTGTCTTTTTCATCAGATGTTTCATCAAGCCAATCCTGTCAGAGAACAGATAATACTGTAAACATGGGAAACAAAGTTGAACATCCTAATAATGGATCTTTTGATGAACACTTTATTAAGGATGATGTTACCAACCTTCCAATCACAATCATTCAACCAGGTATATACGGTTTTAAAGCTGGACATACTAAAATTTCTTTTTCTTGTCTCTCTATTGTCAAACCAAGTTGACAGTTTAGGACTTGCACAGATGAGTCACCAGAAAAGAGAATGCATGAAAAAATTGAAGTGAACCATTTTGAAGACCTTTTAAGACTCTCTTTTGATCCAATGAACGATTTAGTCTCCTCCAAGGACGACATCATAGACTATGTAAGGGAAATTCTGCATGCTTTCAACCTTACTCTGAAGAGATCATCTGACCAATTGCTGGATCCATCCACCTTTGTTGAACTGAAGGAAAAACCTAGCCAACTTTCTGGAGGAACAATCTTGCATGACTGTGTCATAGAATGTTTCATGCAGGTATACCAGAATAGTGGTTTCCCACTTCACGTTGGAAACGTCCAAGCGTATGTTTTGAAGAAACTTGTGGTTAAAGAGATCACTGAACTCGTTAACTTGCACTTTCACTCTCATCCATCAACTTTAACGTTAGAACAGCTTGTTGAAAAGGACTTGGCAAGACGTGGTTCATGGCTAAATATCCAAGTTGATGCAGCAGATATTGCACTAGAGCTGGAGAAAGATGTTCTTGAAAAACTGGTATTGGAAATTGCGTCTGGGATGAATTACCAGAAACATGACACCTTGCAATAAACCTATCTGTACTTAATCGTTGGATGATAATTAATAAAAAATTACATTAGCATCAATACAATATATTTTTCATACATCTAGGTTCATTCTTTAACTACATGAATCTGAATCAGTGTTGGCTGTATTTTTATTTGAACTTAATATTAATAAGTAAATACAGTAAAAATGTATGATATAAGATTCAACTCAGATACAAAAAGGTGGGTCCCATGTTATAATGTTTATGAGAATTATTTCTTATTTCTTTTTCTTTTCCATCATATATTTCTTTTTCCTTCATATATTGTTCTCTTTTATTCTTCGTAAGTGTGTTTTATTTATAAAAATTATATAGTTTGTTTGCAAACAATAGAAATTGAAAAGGCATTGTTGTTTAAAATGTTTATTAAAAATGGTATGTTTTAGTATATATATATTCCCTAATATCTGAAAATGTTAATTGGAAATTGATTTCCTTCTTTGTTTATTCAGTTCTTATCAATAATCTCTCTTTCTTAACAACATATTGAATCATTTTCTTCACTTATAATCTTTACGAAAAATAATTCTTATTTCATTTTTATTAAAATCTTGTTTTGGTCCTCTAATTTATTTTAAAAATTCAATTAAACCCCATAATTTTTATTTGACTCAATTAAATCTTCTAGTTTTTAAATTTGATCAAATTAAGTTTTTCTTAACGTTTATTTATTATTTTTTTCAATTTTTTTTGTTTTTTTGTCAATACCAATAATAATGTTACAATTACGCATTAGGTCACATTCATATAACAATATTTGTATTCAATTTAATAGTGATATTTGAAATTTTAATTTAATTGATTTTTTTTTAATAGATCAATGTTATTTCTTTTCACTATATATATATATATATATATATATATATAAAAGTTAAAATAATTTTTTGAAATTTATACATCAAATTTTTCCACATAAATATTCAAAATAGTTTTTTTTTACACTTTTAATTTGAATAAAAAATTTCTATTTTAAATTTATAATTTTCAAAAACATTAAAAATGTAAATGTAAGGTGACACTATAATTTTTAAATAATATATATTGAATAAAAATTAAAAGTTTCATTTTACATTTACATTTTTTATATTTTTAAAAAATTATTAGGTATTTTTTAAAATTTAAATTGAAAAATAAAATTAATTTGAATATTTAAGTGGAGTTATTTGATGGATAAATTTTAAAATATATATATATATATATATATATATATATATATATAAGTTGTAATAAAAACCTAGTGAAGTTATTTAAATGACTATATGCTTACATCATTTGAAGGAGATAAATATATATAGTTTCTATTGTTATATAGTAATATATCAAAAGATATAAAATAAATCAATACTAGAGAGTTGTGACATTTTATATATTTTAGTTATTTATAGAGTGCATAATGGACTTGTGATTTAGTTGCAAACACTAAAGGTTATATATAAGTATTGATATATAAGTTAATTTTGTTGAGTTTTTGCAAAATAAGGACAAATAGTTAAATTGTTATAAATTCCATTTTATATATATAATAGTCTATCAAGCAAATAGAGAATTATGTATAACATTGGTTAAAAGATTCTCCTCCAGTCAGAGGAAGTACAATTTGGACAATTGTCAACAAAAAAGATAACAAAAGTCATAAAAAAATATAAAGATTCATTTGTTGATAAAATATTGTTTGGATCCTTTAACACAGTTGTTGAACTTTTGAACCTGTCTCATTTTGTATTCTTGTACATGGTTTACAAAAGTCCAAGTCTAGGGTAAATAAATATTGAAATTTCGTGTATCCAGTTAGACTTTTTTTTTTTTTTTTTAAGAAACTTCATGTGTTGTGTAAAATAACATTAATACTCGATATTCTAAAAACTTGATTTGTTTTTTTTTTATTAAAATCTTATTAAATTTTTGCTCCTAAAATATCATTTTTTTTTAAATATTGGACCATATCTTACTTTTACTGAAAAAATCATTTTAACTTTACCAAAAATAAACATTTCATTATCATATTACCAAAGCATAGTAAAATTAAAAAAATTATATTTAAGTACATAAAAAATATCTAAACATAGTTTAAAATAATTAAACATAATATTTGAAGTTAAAGTTAAATAAAATTGACATGCTTTAAAAAAAAGTATTTGAAATTTTTAAAAAATGGGATGAAATTAAGACCAAGCCAATAATAATTAATGAAAATACATGCACTACGAACATTGTCTTAACTTTTTTTTTTACTTATCGTTATTATTGTAATTATAAAATTAAATATAAATAATTTTTATAATAAAATGTTTAGAAGATAAAATTAAAAAACAAAATGTAAAGATTATATATATATATATATATATTTACATTCTTCTACATCCTTTATCGTTCTTATTTCTAGAGTTTGTGCTTTATGTTTTTCACATCACTTACTCTTTACATTTTTTTTCTACATCACCAAACCTTTGTATTTTTACTTGACATTTTTTTCTACATAATCAAACCTTCATATTTCGTTTTTAAGTATTTTTTTACATTACTCTATCATTTATACTTTTAAAAAATCTACTTTTATATTCTTTTACAAACATATTAACTTTCTAAATTTTTAAATCATTTTTCCCTTAACTTAATTATAAACTTAATAACCATTTATTAATTATACTTGAAACTTAATTATATACTGAAAAATATCTATTCATTTTTTTCAATCTCTAAAATTCTTTTAATATAATACACACTTACTAACTCAATAAACACATAAGAAACTAACATCAACCCAAATTGTATACACAAGTTTAACACTAGTTAATTACTAAAATAATCCATAAAATTTATAAAAACTATTATTCTATCAAAAGTGTAGTTTTATTTTTAATGTTCTGAAAACAAAATATACCATACTTGGTGACTGTTTATCCAATTATGAAAGATTGTCAATTTTGTTAGCACAACAATCATAGAGAATAACGATGAACTTATCAGAGTTCGAATACATCCTGAAAATGCTAACATCCCAACTCCAATCTCATGTTCAAAAACTACATTAAAATTGATTCATGGGGGCAAAAAATCATTACAATGTAATAATTTAGGTTATGGTCCTCTAAACTCCTACTCCAATCACAGTCACAACAATCATCAATTCCACTAGAAATTCCCGCTCCCATAACATCCCTCCAAACTAAGAAAATCAAATAAGAAAATAGTCAGAGCCTTAATGCATATACAACTTGATAATGCCTCATAACTTTTGTAAAATAAAAACCATAAATGCTAATTATTCCCATTCAATTGTTGATGGTGGCTTTGAGGTAATGTCTTGCACAACACGGTTTACACCACGAACACCATTACAAATCTTTCTGGCTACGTCGTCAAGGAACTTGTGCTCAAAGTAATACCTGAAATTTGTTTCATCATGCAGTTACAGCAAAAGATTATTTGAAGTCAATAGGATAGTTTTAAAAAACTTGAAGATCGTGATATCACATAATGAAAAATGATATGCTAAAACCACTTTATCTGAAATCATTCAAATTTTTATTCTTTACTTAAAAGCAATTTAAATTCTGGGAAAGAAATGGATGTTCTTGAACTCCTGTTACAAGCACCAGTATTGTCAAATAACATACCACCGCAACAATATTGAACGAGCAGAATATCATGTCATCATACGCTTAACAAACTTTATCTACAAACTTTATCTACAAACTTTATTTGTTCCATTCAATAGTTTACCAGAAGCATTTCAACCAACAATTGGTAATTTAGTACACAATTAAATGAAAATAAAAAATAAGGCTAAGGAGCACAGGACAACCAAATATATTTTTTGCATGCACATTAGCCGATGGAGCACATTCAGTATTAATAAGGGAAATATAAAAAAGTTACGCAGCAGCATAGCCAAACAGTACAGTTCAAATCTTACCAGTCTGCAGTCATTCCATCTTGACTTGTAACAGCTCTAAGAGCAACAACATGGGAGTGTGTTCTTTGATCACCTTGAACACCAACTGATCGAACAGGCAAGAAAACTGCAAAAGCTTGCCATATTGAATCATAGAGCCCAGCGTCCTTGATTGACTGGATGAAGATCTCATCAACCTGAAAAACAATTTTCAAAGGTAAACACAAAAGGGTAATCATCAATCAACACAAAGTATACACAAGCACAAAAAAAATAAAAAATTCATATACCTGTCGGAGAATATCTAAAGCATTTCCTTCAGTCACATCACCCAAAACTCTCACAGCAAGACCAGGCCCAGGGAATGGATGGCGTTTTAGAAATGCCTTAGGAACATTCAAGATCCTCCCTAATTGACGAACCTAAATTCACACGAACAAAAAAACTGTATTACATAACATGAGAATCCAAGCCATTCAAACAAGCCAGTTGATCAAAAGTCAAAAGTAAGACCTCATCCTTGAATAATAGCTTAAGCGGTTCAATAAGCTTCAATTTCATGTCCTTTGGAAGACCTCCAACATTATGATGACTTTTAATGGTATGGGAGTGGGTTCTCCCAGTCCCAGGTGGAGGGCAAGATTCAATCACATCCGGATACAACGTCCCTTGAACCAAGTAAGCCGGCTTCTTTCCCAGCTTAGCTTCAAGCTCCTGAGCAAATGCGTCAAAAATACAAATAAACTCCTTCCCAATAATCTTCCTCTTAGTCTCCGGATCCGTCACACCTTTCAACTTCGTAAGAAACTGATCCACGGCATCAACACACACAACTGGCAGATGAAGATCCTTCTCGAAGGTCTCCATCACACGCTCCCTCTCCTTATACCTAAGCAGCCCATTATCCACAAACACGCAATGAAGCCTACCGCCAATAGCCTTATGCACAAGAGTTGCAGCAACAGTGGAATCCACACCACCAGACAAAGCACATATGACATGCTCATCAGGCCCCACCGTATCATTAATCACCTTTATCTCCTCCTCCATCACATCCTCCATGTTCCACCCTGCTTCCACGCCACAGACATCAAACAGAAAATGCCGCAAGGTTTCCATTCCTTCCTCTGTATGCGTCACCTACACAAGAAAACACCCAAAATTAATCCCTAACGAACACCACTTAAGATTAAAACAGACAAAATACGTCGTTTAGTGACCAGAATATCTCAATTTTTTCCCTGCAAAAATCTTAACGTAGTTCATAAAACTTTAGAAACCACAAATATCTTTCATTGAAGATTAAGATATGATGCTAATGTTAAGACGACAAAACACTATCTCCAAAACCAAATGATTTGAAACCAAAATTAGAGGGGCGAGAATCATATTCTATCCAATTGAAAGTATGTTTCCAAAAAAACTACCTCAGGATGATACTGGAGGCCATAGAACTTAGCGGAGGGATTTTCGATGGCAGCGACAGCGCCCTGGTCGCTGCGGGCGATGATGTGGAAGCCATCGGGGAGCGTGACAGCCTCATCGCCGTGGCTCATCCAAACGACCTGTCGTTTACCAACTTTCCCGGACGGGAAGAGCGCGGAGGGTTTGTCGACGCAGATTTCCATGCGGCCGTACTCCTGCTTGTGTCCGACTCGGACGTCGCCGCCGAGGCGCTGGACGAGGAGTTGGAGACCGTAGCAGATGCCGAGGACAACGACGCCATGGGAGCGGGCCCAGGAAAGGAAGCCCTCGGGGAAGGAGGGGGAGTCGGGGGTGTGAACAGAGTGGGGACCGCCGGAGAGAATGACGACGGAGGGGTTGAGGTCGGTGATGGTGGCGAGGGAGGAGGTGCCGGAGATGCAGAGAGAGAAGACGGAGAGACTACGGATTCGGCGAGTGATGAGGTGCGTGTATTGGGAACCGTAATCGAGGATGAGAACAAGGTCAGATTTCACGTTTTTGGGGTCCATTTTTTGGGATTCCGACGGTGGCTGCTCAAAACTCAAGTGAATTACAAAATCCTAGTTAGGGTTTATGGTGTTGACAGTGGTGACAGGTCAGGGTTTATGTCCGCAACACTACTAGTACAGTTAGTACGTGTTTGGTTACTCGTTAAATTATAACTTCCTTTTGCGTCGAACGCTAACCAAAACGTGGAAGCTATATACTAAGTGCCTCTGGTTTCAGGACTCGCAACCAAACACACCCTTAGTTTTGAAAACTGAGTAAACGTGACGCTTTATTTATTAGTAATTACTGTCACTAACTGGCATTAGGATTTTAGCTCTGGCGGGAACCACTCAATTTATTTTTGGTGGTTTTTTTTTTCTCTTTGCAATCAGTTTCTGCCACTTCACCAACCTTTTTTCCTGTAACAGTAATATTTCTTCTTCCCACAATATAAAAAATCCAATGTTTCAATTTGTGATGCATTATTAATTGTTTATTCTTGTTTTTTAATCTCATATAGATTAATTTTCCATAAATAATCTATGTAAATATAAATCATTTAAAAATATATTATTTAAATAAATTGATTGAAGTAGAGAGAATATAATGAGTGGTGTGTAATTAACGAATTTTATTCATATTTTAATGATCATATATAAATTCTCACTTTTTAATTTGACTGCGACTCAAAAGTGCTTTAAATTTGCATTTATATAAGAAATAACTATTGTTGCTCGAAAAATGCAAAAAAAGTATTGCTATCATATTCCTTTACAGTATAAGTTCACTCACTTTCTTAGCATATTATAAAAAAACCGTCACATCACATTGTTATATTAATGTTGTTATTCCTTTTTTACTATTATATTACGTATATAACATCATACGGTAAGTATATTGTTTTACTAATTTATTTTATTAATATTTTTAATTCAAAACACAAAATTTAATCTTTAGATCGAATTGGGTAAGTTTTGATTTAATTTGTAAATCTTGCAATCTAAAAAATATTTTTGTGGAAAATAAAAATATTTATATTTTATTATTATCTTTATATATTAAAGATATATAATCTGATATAGTTATAATTTAATTAACAGAGTTTGTAATTTATAAGATATTTTAGAAAAAGATAAAAGTATTTATATTTTATTCTTATTTTTGTATTTTTTGAGATATACGATTTATAGCAAATCTATAAATTTAAAAGCACATTCAATACTTAATCACAAGAATTTTCTAGCTTAAATAGTTACTTGAATCATATTATTTATTTTTTATTTGTTTTTCGGATTTAGTGCAGGCAACTTTTTACTACAGCAGTCTTTGCTTTTCGGTTCAGAGCATTCAGCATTTTGCAGGAACAGGTAAAAATAGTAATACTTGTCCATCGTTCTTGCTGGATTTGGAAAGATCTAGGGTTGGGTTTTCTAAATTTGGGGCTTTTGTTGTTTTGTTGAATTTCTTTTAGGAAATTTCAATTCATTGAACAATTAGGATTCTCTCCTGTTTGATTACGTTGAATTAGAGGTCTTAATTGTCCGATTCAGCCCTGCATATAATTTGAAGGAGACTAGTTTAAGTGACAATGCCGGGTGATGATAGTCTGGAGTTCGGGATCCCGTTAATGGATACTCATGCATTTGCGAAAGAAATTTACTCAAAAGTTCCTCGCCAATCATCTGGTTTAAATCAATATCAGAAACATGAGAGAGAAGTTGTAATGTTGGCCAGGAAGCAGAAGACCTACACAATTTTGAAGGATGGTGACGATGGTGACGATGAATCTGTGGATAAATCTTCAATAACTACTACTTTATCTAGAAGGTCTGACAATCATAAAAAAAAAAAAAAGACGTTTCAGGAAGAAAATTGAAGTTCAAGATGATCAAGACGATGAGATGATTTTGAGAAAGGAAAATGAGAGACAAGTGAAGAGAAGAACTTCCCCTGATGATGATAATGATTCGGAGTTTGAAGAAGAGAGGTTGAAAGATCAAAGAGAGAAGGAGGAATTAGAGCAGCATATGGCAGAACGAGATGCATCAGGGACACAGAAGTTGACTGAACATAAATTATCACGAAAGGAGGAAGAAGAGGCAATTCGAAGATCTAGTGTCGCAGAGCAGGATGATATTCAAGATTTGAGAAAGGTTTCAAGGCAAGAATACTTAAAGAAAAGGGAGGAAAAGAAATTACAAGAACTGAGAGGTGATATAGAAGATGAGCAATATTTGTTTGAAGGCGTAAAGCTTTCAGAAGCAGAATATCATGAACTGAGGTACAAGAAAGAGATATATGAACTTGTGAAGAAGGGCACAGAGGAGGCTGACAATGTGAATGACTATGGAATGCCAGAAACTTATTAATCAGGAGAAGATATTTTACAGGGATCCAAATGCTGAGGATAAAATGAATCCATTTCTTGAACAAGAGGCTTGGGAGGAACATCAAATTGGAAAGGCAATGCTGAGTTTTGGTTTAAAAAGTAAAAAACAAGTCTGTGATTATTATCAGTATGTGTTTGAGGAACAGATTGATTTTGTTAAGGCGCAGTAATGGATGGAGATAAATTTGATTATGAAAAGTCTAGAGCAAAGTCAGCTCTGGAGGCACTTCAGGAGGTGAGGGAAAAGTTACCCATGTATGAATTGCTCCAAGCGGTTCATGATGATCAGGTACTTGTAATGGTTGGAGAAACTGGCTCTGGAAAGACAACACAGATCCCCTATATCTTCATGAAGTTGGTTACCAAAGCATAGAATGATTGCATGTACTCAGCCACGGCGTGTTGCAGCTATGAGTGTTGCTGCTCGAGTTTCTCAAGAAATGGGTGGCTTGATCCTATGTTGTCAAAAATGACAGTGGCTTCAGAAAAGTTCAAGTGTTCGGATGATATCATTTCAATTGCTGCTATTCTTTCTGTTGGAAACTCAATATTTTACCGTCAAAAGGATAAACAAGTACATGCAGACAATGCAAGGATGAATTTTTTTATACGGGAAATATTGGAGACCATATTGCATTGCTAAAGGTCTACAATTCGTGGAAGGAGACCAATTATTCAACGCAATGGTGTTATGAAAATTATATACAGGTAAGGAGTGTGAAACGGGCTCGGGATATATGTGATAAACTTGCAGGTCTTTCTTAGACAAGGTTGAAATTGAACTAACATCAAGTGATTTAGGTGTCATCAAGAAATCTATTATTTCTGGGTTTTTCCTTCGCTCTAGCAGGTTGGACATAGCGTCTCGTCGTATCATATACGTAAGTTAGAGTTTACTGTGAAATACGACTACAAAACTGAAATATAATTAATTCCCTGAAATTTCACTATTTGGTTTTGTCTTTAATTCTTTTTCCGGTCTTTTTTAGTAATTGTAAGTCAAAATTCTGTGAAGTTGCTACCTTAGGGTGTGTGGCTTATGCTATCTGGTGAGAAATTTTTAGTTGTTGGAATTTGTTTTTTTTATGCGAAATGATATTTCAACACTCTTTTTTACACTATACACACGTGACAAAGTGTCATTGGACGTTTTGAATTAAAAAAATAAAATGAGTTTAGTACTGAGGCAAAGACAAACTTAAAAGAAGAAAAATCAATTTTTTAATTTTGTGCTTTCTTCTCTCTCTGATGAGTCTCTGAACTCATTCCCTCTCGCCTCTCAATCTCGTCTCTTCATTCACTTTTCTTGCTTCCATCCACCATTGTTTTGAATCATTAGTTTAGATAACAAAATATGAATTTCTACTTTTTTTTTGTTATTAGGGTATATTTAGATAATTAATTTGATTATATTTTTTTATTAGAGCTATTTCTCTAATTAAGTTATGTAAAACACAATTGGTACGTAATTTTATTAAAAGTTATAAGACACAAACACAATAATACATCTATAAAACGTATTAATTATACTTTATAATATAAGAAAATTAAAAGAAACATTTACAATAAATTAAATAGAAAAATTAATCTTCATTAACTTAAATTAAATATATTTATCTTATTTTCTTGAATAAAAATAAATTAAATATAAAAAATTGCTTAAATATAAAAATCAAATAAATTAAACTATGTCATTTAAATATAATAAATAAAACATGACACAAATTAAAATTTAATTGAAATATAATGAATTATATATTATTAAAATAATATTGAATTATTAGATTGTTTAATATTGTTTTGTATTTTTAATTTTAGCATAATTATTGTAAAAAGTACTTTAATATTTATTTTTTTCTTAGGTAAAAGTTTAATTTATGTTTTTTATAATTTTTATATGTAATAAAACTTTAGTTCATCATTTAAAAAAAAAGATTCATATTATAAAATTTGCAATTTTATGTTAATTTAAAAATGAATTAAAAAAAATATATAAGTGATCTCAAATTAAAAAGTATACAATATACTAAATCATACACTGAATTCAAATTTAATTTGACAAAGATTGTTAATTCAAATAAAATAATAGAATTTAATAAAATATTTAAATTATTAATATAGTTAAATTATTAAATAAAAAAAGTTTCCAAAGACTTCTTCATTTAGTCCTTCCCTTTCTTCTTCCATATACAACTTCACTCAACAAGCTTCAACGTGTCCACTTATCAGCTCTCTTCCAAAAGACGGCGAAATTGACTTTAACCTTTATCTTCATCCATTTTATCTAACTTCTTTAGACATTTTGATTTTTTAAAGGACTGATAAGAATTATCTATTTAGAAAATGAGTTAAATTATTCAACAATCATATTAAAGTTATACTTTATAATTTTTTATTTTTTTTTATCATTGTGTATATTCAACTTTAAATATTATAAAAAAAAATACATCATTAGGTAGAAAAGTGTTGCCTAAAAGAGTAATAAATAACTCTTACCCAATAATATACATCGGTTTTGTGTATTTAACTATGAAACTTGACTATAATTTTATAAATGATTCAAATTAAAATCCTACCCAAGCAATAGCCCGTTATTAGTATATTAGAAATTAATTCAGTTATTTTGGTTACATTTTTTAAGTAGTTTCGTACACAGTTTGATAGGTAATATCGAAATATTTTAACATTTTTTTTTGCAGAGAAATAAATATGTTGCATATTGTGACGAAGAATGAAAGAAAAATGTTTGGAAATTATTTGATATAATAGAAAATGGTGAATTTTGTTTACATTAAGAGTGTAGGATTATTAAATCTAAGTCAAAAAATTTGGCTAATTTGTGTTAACTGAGTGGGTTGTTGAATGAGTGCACTCGCTTATTTTAAGCTGAATTCCAAATTGGCGGCCCAATATCTAATAATATTATTAATGAAGCTTTTTTTAAAAAAAAAAAGGTAGTTCATGACTTTATATTTATACTAATTATTTCCATTTAAAATAAAGTCATTTTTTCTAACATTTTTAATTTTCCTTTTACAAAAGTATTAGCATATTCAACTAAATAACGAGTATTAAATTTTCTTTTTTGTTAATTTTACTTTTAACATCGCTAATGGGTAATTAACATTGTTATTAGTTTTCAATTAATAATCACTCATTAATAGTAAACTTGATTTACTTTGTGTACGAAATTTATTAAATAATGAGAGTAAATATAAAAAAGTAACTTTGTGTACTATTCTATATTATAATCGTTAGGCCTCTAGTTTATTAACCACTAAATATCTTTTTTAATATTAATTAGATGGTAATTTTTTTTTTAAAATAAGTAATATAATTACACTAAATTAAATATTTACAGTTGTTTTGGAGAATAGTAAACGAATTAGAGTTTAGATAAAATTTCAAAAAGTCATCGTGATTGTTATTAATTATTTATATTGTATTCACTATAAAAAAAATTATAATTTTTTCTTTTTTTTTAACTTGTTATATAGTTATTTGTGAATGTATAAGTTGTTTTAGGCAAAAGCACCATGATTAGTTTTTTTTTAATTATTAAAATAAAATATATTTAAAAAAATATTACGAAAGTGGTTTAGTTGTATTAAGGTGACACAATTTTATTGTGAAAAAGTGATATTAATATGACACAACTTTAATTTATAGCATTTTTAAAGTTGAAATTATAACAAGTTGATATAATTTCATATTGGAACATCTTAAATCAAAGTTGTATTAACCTAACATAATTTTAACTTAAAAAATGTTTTAAACTAAAATAATATCACTTTTTGACATAATTTCTTCATATTGAAGTAATCTCGTACTGACACAACTTACTTATTTTTATTATATTTTTTAAAACAGTTATATTTTAATAATTTTGAAAACGTACAATTTTTATGCTTTTGACGTTATTCATCATTAAGACAGAATTAAGTCCTATACAATATAAAAAGGTATAAACTCCTTAGGATATTTTTTTTATATGAAGAAGGAAACCAAGTCATGAGATTCTATGGTAGATTCCTGGAATAAATTTCAAATGCGATGTAAGAGGTATTACTTCATTTTCAATTAATGAATATTTCAATTTAATTTATAGATTGAATCATAACATCTTTATTTTTCTAAAACTTATTTATTAGTTACATCATCTCATTAATTTTTTTATATATAAATGATGTATAATTTTAAAATTAATATAATAAATGTAACATCCTAACTATGTCATAGTAGAATATGAGAGAAAAATATACATAAATGTGACTTAAGAACTAGACTGCATATTCATTACGAGTGAGAATATGCAATTTTCAAATCATACACATCACTGTATATTTCTCAACATAAGAAATGTATCCCCATCAATTGATAACTTGACATTTTCATATCAAAATCAATTACCAAACTATGTCTTTTCATATTGAATTAAAACATTTTTTTACTTTCTAATGATTTTTTTTATCTATTTATAACAATATAAGTTTTTATTTATATTTTTTTGTAATTAAATTGCATATAAAAATTCATTATGACGACGTTTAACTTGGGAAGTTATTACTTCTTAAATTATAGACATTAAATAGATTAATTTTAAATGCATGGATTTCTTAAATTACCGTGTTTCCACATGAGTTGTTCAAAATTTGTACTAACCATATTAGCTTCATCATATTATTATTTCTTATAAACTTAATCATCATGTTAGTCTATAAGAAAAATATTAGTTTATCTATCAACACAGTCGCTCAGCATTCTAAAATTAAAGTCTAAATCAGTAGTTAAAAACGTATCCAGGAATATAATTTACTAAACTAAATCATTAGAAATTAATTTAATTGTGAAAATTTTCAAAGATTGAAGGCCTAATTTGATAATCAAAGTTTACTTAGTGACACATGCATCAAATCTAAATTGACGATTTACTCTTAAAATAATGCATTCGGCCAAATAAATTTTCTTGACACCAAATTGAAATGCAGGGTGGCTCCACCACCCCTTTTTATGATCTGTTCAAGCGTGGATCCGTCAAAATCCAGCAAAGTACTTCTTTAATCTCTGAATATTAAAAAGCATAAACAAGATTATACTACTGTAAACTTCATTTGTCAGAGACTGTGTGATTAGGGAATAAACAAATAAAAATGAATGAAGTGGTTGGTGAAAACATAAACTTAGTCAATTTATATCCACTGGTTGGTTATAGTATTTTATTAAAAAGAAGAGAGTCTATATCCCTTGAATCCTTCTACTATTTCATCACCCTCTGCAAGTTTGAGTGTCTAATCAGAAATGGAAGGAAAATCACTAAAAGCAATGCTATCACATGTTAATAAGGTGGAAAGAAAATAGTGAAAGATGATAAAAAAATTAATAATAAACATAAACAGTGATTTAATAGAAAAAGACTTTCACCTGTTAAAATATTATTATTAATGTGTCGGCAATTCTACTATTCATGTTTGTTCTAGTTTTAGTAGGATACAAGTTGAGCATGTGTGAATCTCTATACATTTCTTGGATCACAGAAAAGATAGATTCGCTGTGACTGAGAAATCCATAAACAAATTCTGAATTACTGATTCATGGTAGAAATAGTTGTTCCTTTTAGTTAGAACACTAAGAAAATTATCTAGGTTGATGGTTCATTTTCAACTTTAAGCATGGCTCTGAAGGCTATCATAATTAATAATGGACCTCTCTCTCTCTCTATCGGTATTTAGTCATTGGTCAACCAGTGTGATGCCAAAGGAGCTAATGACATTACATGAATCTAGTCAGCTAAGCCTACCTAACCATTTACAAGTGCCAAAAAGTCCACGTTGCATCACCATAAGTTAAGGTATAGCCGAAAGAGTGAGACCACATCTTCCATTCGTGAAAAATCTTCAAAAAGATATTCTATTTTGACTCCTTTGATCTCATGAATTCTGTATGCAGTGGCAAGAGCTGAATTGAACACCACCATGGTTTAAGGTGAAGAGAAAAAAAAAATCAGAACTTCAAAGCCACTTTTTGAAGTGCTTGTTTGATTCTTTTGGTTGTTGCAATGGTTGCTCCTGTGAGCTGAAAATAGAAGGATGACCAACTTTAGAAAAAGGCAATTTAGGTGCCTACGAAACTATCATTTCATAGCTAGTTATGCTCTGCTGAATGCATAATAGTATAAAACCAAAAGTGCTCACCACAGATTTAATGGTCAGATAAAGATTTCCATCAGCCTCTGTTGACTGAACCGAATTAAAATCTATACTGAGACTATTAACTGCTTCCATAATTTCTATTAGCCTTCCTGATCTTGAGGGGCACTTCATTTCGATCACAATTTCATTGTCACTAGTTCTCACGGTAATATCATTAGCATAACTTCCTTTCAAAGCATCTGAATTAATCTCTTTTCCTGTCTCATCAACGCCACAGACCTTTCTCTTTTTTACAACTGATTTCTTTCCGTTGTTGTTTTTGCTAAAATAATGATCAGAAGTCCTTTCTACCATATCTTGAGGTGATCTTCTAGTCCCCGGCTCCATATTTGCTACCCCTCTTTGAACTTCCAACTCTTTTATCATTCTCTCAAGCTTTTTAAGGTATTCAATTGCATCATCAAGTATTGAAACTTTGTCATCCTGAAAGAATTGTACACTTCATTAATTTCAGCAATAAGTGACAATCAAGCAAATAAATGCACAAGTGAAATATATATTACCTTACTGATTGAAGGGACCATTGACCTAAGGGTTAAAAACCTTTCATTTAGTTTTGCTCTTCTCCTTCTTTCTGACATTACGTGGTTCATGCCAATTTCATCAGTCTCTAGTCTCATTCCCTCCTTATAGTCATTTTCTTCTTGAGACTCATGCAGACCATCCATGTGCATTTGAGGAACTTCAAACAATACCTTCTTCAATAACTTCTGTGAAGTTCCTGATCTTGGCCATTGGCAATCCGTTGCCCTTTCTGGCATCCAACAAACAAAGCTTGATTCCTGATGAAACTTTTGTGAATGCATTTTCATGAGTAACTGATCAGAGGTTTTTAAAAGGTCAGACAGAACTCTCTGATAATGCCAATCATCACCTCGAGGATCCACTAGCGTCATTTTTGGGTTGTTGCACTTTTGAATATCTCGGGCAAAAGGGTCAGAAGGGTTGTTACACTTGGGTGCAGAAGGAATATTCTCAGGACTGGCAAAAGTTTGTGATATACAGTCGCTGGAATTCATGGAGTTATGGACACAATTACTTGTCTCATCATCCATAACTTGCCAGCTTTGGACTTGAGAAGTGCCACTGGTTATCCTTTCAACCATGAAAGTTTCATCCAGTGGTTGATTGGCTTGGAATGCATTCGAACTACCATCAGGAGAGGTTTTGCTGGCTATTTCATACCCAATTTCTGGAATTGATTCAACATTATTATCAAATGCTACATAAGCAAGATCTTCCTGGTTCCTTGATTTCAATGTAGTTCCTGACTTAATAGGATCGTTGACATGCAAACTATTCAAGAAAGAAGTCTTGATCCGCTCAATTAGGCTGAAATCTTCTGAGACCTTCACACGAAAAACAAGTTTCGGTAACATGATTATTTTGGTGAATAACAAAACAATAATATTAGTTAATGATAGATGAAGGTGAAAACTTACATGTTCAGTGGTACCTAGCTCAATAACTCCTTCCATAACCGGAAAACACACGACCGTCTGAAAGTTGAGATCAAGGAAACAAATTACACAGTGCATTGATTAGTCTTTGCCTACTAAATTTGGCACAAATTAGTTTCAGAGTCTTATATTTAGAATCTTAGTTACTTGTGTTGAAGAAAAACTACGTGCATGGAACAAGTCACAAAATTTTAGAGAGTAAACTACAGGTTTACTTCTATGCTTTGAAACTATAATAGATACCATTGCAGCAGTGCCCGGATCAAACACTCTGGAGTGGTTTTAAAAGGAAAATCTATTCTAAGTTCTAACAAACCTAAATTTCTCTACATCATATGTGATGGCACTGAACTAACCGTTAATTACACATAAAATATTATAAAAACAAGGACGATTAAGTACATAAAAAACAAGATAGTACCTCGATGGATGCACTCTGAGCATGAGAGAATTGCCACAGGTTTATTCATGGAACAAAAACCAAACAAAGAAGAAAATTCAGATTTTGTCATTTCAAGCATGGTAGACAGCCAGAGTGCAATAATTCGAGATTTAACCAAAAGCAGAAGAATGACAGAACGAGTCAAATCAAGAAAATGATTCCACCTTTGCGAGCAGAGAACGACTAAAAACTTTACAGTCAGCGGAATGCGCATTGTTGAGCCACATGGATTGACCGTTTGCCAGAGCTCTTCCTGGTAACCTACCAGCACACGAAGATTTAAAGAACTAAGATTCACTAACCCTTGAGATTACAAATCAGTAAAACACCCGATTTTGGGAACATATCTTGATGATCCAAATCATGAAAGAAAGAAAAAAATAGGGGAGATTTACTATTTACCCTTGGCCAATGTTGAATACGAAGGACATGCAAACCAAGTAATACCACTCAGCATCTGTGAGATCTTCTGGGGACAGTGCTGCCGAAGGCCGTTTGCTTTGTGGGGTGATTTCTGTAGTTTTAAGGGATTTGAATAGCTCTCGCAGCTGCTCACTCCTCTGCAACCCTATTTGGTCAGAATTAAGTTCCACCCCTTGACTTGTTTTCCTTGTCTTAATGTCTCCATTGTAATACCCTTCCCCCCATCTCAACACCCTGTCAGAAACCAAAAATTGAATACTACCCCCAAACCAACTGCCTCACAAGCAATAATACAAGAAAATGCAACAGTAGATTCAGAATTTCAAATTGCCATTTAGTCAACCATACACCATAGATGAGAAAACATGGATAGGTTACAATTGTTTGTTTATTTACTTATTATCTTGTATTAACATAACCCAAACTACACTGGAAAAAGATGCATCCTATCATGAGGCTCAACCATGGCAAATTTTGTATGTATTGGAGAAAGTAAAACATTGAAGAAGGAGAAAGATCAAAGTCAAACAATTGAAAATAGAACAGAGTAGGCAAATATGAATAGAATAATTGGTTTGGTACCCGGGTTGGGTGGTTGAATCAGTCCAGAGAATTGCATAGCTCCATTGGATGCTTCTCACAGACAAAGCAAGTTGTTTCTTCATGTTCTCTGGCACCATTTTTCTGGCTTTGCAGAGTAGACACAACTTGTCTCATACAGATTAAAATTACTGAATGAACACCACACAAGAAACCTGCAGTGTTATGTGATAAGATTGCAAAAGAAAGAGAAGTTTGTTTGTTAGACTTGTCTACCTCTCTCTCTCTATCTATCTATCTATCTCTTGATTTATTTACTTCCTTGCCATGACCCTTGTTTCCCTGACTAGAAAACCTTGCCATAATATTCAACTATTAAAAACAAAACAACCAGGGTGTCTGATAGGAGTTAATATGCGAGAGAAGAGCACATCCACAGTACATTGGGTAGGAGATTCTGAGGGTTTAAACAACACCGCAAGTAATTGATTTTAACATGGGAATCCTAATGTTGTCCCTACATTCCCATCAATGGTAATCATTTTTCTGATAAAGATTTCACTGTCCTATCTGGTTTAATCGATAAATAGATTTGCACTATATTCAATCTCTAAATACCCTTTTTTTAGTCTGATTTTGTAGAAAGAAGACTAATTATTAGGATCTAAGCACTTATAAAAAGCCAAATTACAAATACATACCAACAACCAAGACAAATAGATAATTGAAGTCAAAGACACCAAACATGTAGTCCACAAGCAGGGTTTGTTGGAGCGCCACAAGATAGGTAGATAGTGTACAGTGCCTCAAAAAGTGCGGTGTCTCAGATGTTGACTCGAGAAAGAGAGAGTGACCATGGCAGTGTTGCTATTATTATGCACACAAAAATGTGCACAAGAAACTCAGACTTTATGTTATATGTTATGATATGACTGAATTTTTAATTAAGCCAGTCCCGCGTTCATTGTTTTATATAAGTTTAATCATGTTTTAAATGTCTTATAAATTTGGATTATTTTTGGTCGAGTTTTTATCAAATTTTTTTTTGTACATTATTCAAAATGTTTATATTTTTAAATTGAATTTGTATTGATTAATTTTCATGTTAATTGGATAAAATAATTATCATATTTTTATCTTAATTTAAGTGTTAAAAAGATATCAGATTTTATGATCAATATAAAAAAATATTATAATTAATATAAAATGATAAATAATTTTTTGTTTGATAAAGAAGTTGTTATATTGATTTTCAGGTTATCACTTAAACTCTTGTTTGTTTTTTGGATTCATTGTTTGTGTATGTGTTCGATGATGGATATACGACTAAGTAACTCGTTTGTTTTCAGTCATTTGCGATAGTTTAGAAGAGTTGATTTTTACGAGAATATTTTTATCCATTTGCACATATCAAAAGTTATCTTTAGAGATGTATTGTACAAAATAGAGTGAAAGATGAAAATAACCTTGGTTTTTATTTAAATCTACACTCTTTAAACATACGTGAAGATGACTCTCGTTGCATGAATAATGAGATTCTCTAATAAACCTTTGACCACAAACGAAAGGGATAGATGATTGTATTAAAAGATCATCAATGTGATTGTTAGGAGAACATATGTTGCATTCAATATATAACTTAAAAGGGAGTTGTTTGAGAGTCTCGTGGTACTGGTCATAGAGGAGGAGTTTTGCTATTGAGGAGGTCTCGTGGTGTTGTTTGTAGAAGAAAAGGCAAAGTGACGAGTGTTCTCAATGGACACACAAGCTTCTTGAGGTAGAAACGTTACATCTAGTAATTATTTGTTCATTTGTACATTGTAGATTTGATGTTAGGGAAGGTTTAGAATCGATTATGGTGGAAAGCGAATCGATTCTTCCCTATTTACAAGAAGGAAATATTGTGGGTGATGATAGAATTGGTTATGGGGTTGTTTAGAACATATTCGAAACCCTTGGAATCGATTATGTATTTCTATGGAACCAATTTTGTGCTTGTCAAAGTCATATTTTGTTTCATTCACGACGATGAAATCAATTTTGTGGTAGTGGATGCATGACTATAATCCATTCCAATGAAATAACATGATACTAGAATCGATTCTATGGTCATATAAATCTTCTTGAAATCGATTATAGTAGCATTTTTTTGTGTATATAATATGTGATGTGTTATTTTGTAGGTGTGAGGTCTTAGGCATCCACAACAATGGTAATTGGTAGTGGTCTATGTGAAGAAGTTTTGATCGGTGTTAGTATGTTTGAAGAAAACTCTTGATTTGTGTTAACTAAATAAGGTGGTGATTTGAAGTATTCTACTTCTTGGTTCTTATTCTTCAATGAATTAGAGTTGTTAACTTTAAATTTATAGTAGTATGTTAATTGTTAATTAATTTGATATAATAGTGATTATTTATTAATCATATATAATTTAATCATACCTATGATGATTTAATTGATTTAATTCCATTATTTAGTAAATTAATTTCATGGAAGTTATAAAACCATTTAGTAATTATATTATAGTTAAATTAATTTTAATACAAGGAAAAACACATTATTTATATTAATTTTGTTGTATATTTTGTAATTCAATAGAATTAAATTCAATTATTGTAGTTTTTTTGGTATGTACAATTTTAATTAGGTCGTTTATATACTTTAGTTTAAATTAATTTAGGTAAAAAAAATATATTAATCATAATTTAGTTAAATTAAATTTAAATAATGGATAAATCATAATTTCATGTTAATTTTCTAAATGTATGATTTTATTACGAACTTAAATTCCATGGTTAAATCTTACTTGCATGGCAGAATGATTAGGAATGAAGAAAGTTTAAATATCAACGACAAATTCTTACATTATGTGTTTGTTCATGTATTGTCACATCAGATACAAATTTTGCTAAACTTGTGAAGACATATTCTTGTTTTGGTGTTTGAAAAATAACATTGGCAGCAACTGACCACGTCATATTATGCAACACATAGTAAAATGCATGAACGACAACATGTCTCTTCCGTACACAATATTGATTACGAGAATATTTGTTCTCTTTGAAGTGGACCTACGTTATGCATTGGAATGAAATCATTACTTTGATAAAAAAAACATTGTCCTAATTGGACATTGTTAATGTCGACGACATTTGACAACGTAGAAGGATATAAGAGGATGCAAATGCAAATGATGATAATGAAAACACTCCAAATATTGTAAAAGATGTTGTTGACGTTACACCACAATCACAAATTCAATAACAAATAGTACAATCAAATGAAGTCTCAAATTGTTTAACAATGAGCATAATTGATAACATTTAGAATAACTTTTTCAAGTTGACATTGATTGGGAGACAAAAATTTGACAACACCTACACAATTTGAGTTTCAAAATTGATTTTAATTTTAATTATCATAGATAACTTTTGTTTCAAAATTAACCCGAAGAAACACATATGATAATTTATTACAAACTTAATTTTAACTCAAAACAATTTGTTACAAACTTAATATATATATCATGTTATAATAAAAATAGATTTAAAATTCACTTTTTAAAAAAATTAATATGTTGATAAAAAAAACATAAATGATATATAAGAAAAAAAATTAATATTAATAAAAAATTACATAAAACATGTTCATAAAAAAGATAGAACAAGTACATATCTCTCTTAACATTGATTATAAAAAGGATTTTAGTCCTAATGTCAAAAAAGCTGAAAATAAAAACAATAAAAAGTATGACAAAAGAACAAATGAAAAACGTGAAAGATATGGAAAAAAATAGTTTGCAAGATAATAATTCTTTAAATCATAGAAACTTATTTACAAATATAAACACATTAAAATCTATAGATGATTTTTTTATTTATAAACAAATAATCAAAATTCTGAGAAACATCTTATTCTTAAAAATATATTATGTAAGAATATTATTTTCATGAACGTATTTAGTTGATGTTTAGTAATTTAAAATTTAAATAATGAAATGAAAACAAATAAAATACGATAAGAGATATATTAAAAATTAAGTAACCTACGATACTCTTCTTTTCCTATGGAATATACTTTCCTACATCTCTTCTAATAAGCAAACCTAACTTAAGAAGTAAAATATCATTTTTCACGTGCTAATTTAATATTGTTGAATTTTCAACCAAACCCACACAATGAAACTGTTTGAAAAATCACCCAAAGACTTGTGCCACTGTGATACGTCTCGGTCTAGTGGGATTTTCAAAAATAAAATAATAATACTTATATTATAAACTTGTAATTAAATTTGTTTATTTTCACCATTTTTAATACAATCCATATTTTTTAATTTGATTTTATTAATCAATACTTTATACTATTTATTGACGTTTGCATTTATTAATTTATCTTATTGCGCAAAATCTTAAATCAAAGGAAAAAAATAGTCATTTGCTTTTTAAACCATACCCTACATTGACAATAATAGTTCTCTCCCTTTTTCATTATGAATGCGTAGTACTTTTCAATCATTATTTTTTTGTTCTTGTCATTACTTCTAAACGAATATTTTTGTATGAATTAATTTCAACATTTTATATTAATATTTTAGTTACTTACAAAATAATTGTTTGAATATAGCGTGGGACGAGATCAATTATTTTCAATATAAAATTCCAAAATAATAGTCTATTGGTGTTATTCGAGTCTTTCTTTTTAATACCTTTTATATTATATTTTGATGTTTAAATTAATAAGTGATGATTGTATCACTTTATTATTTTATATTTATATTTATAAATTTTAAAATTAACCTCTAAATAAGATTGACTTAATAGAAGCTTGAATACACCCTCTCATCTAAAACCATTAAAACTTTTAATAAGAAAAAATATAATACTTAAATTTTGAGATTCTTTTCCATGACATCTCTTTTTCACATCTTATCATCGTGGTTCACGTGTACTCACACTTTGCAAAGATCTTTCAATGTATGTTTACAATAATAGACATTTTGATTATTGGCCCAATTTTTATGGACATTTCTTCCACTATTTCTTACTCTCTTTTTTCTATCGTTCCATAAAATAAAATAAAATATATTAAAGTACCCTTTGCTAATAAGAATACGTTTAAATGATATAATTTAAAATATTCAAATTATTAGATTAACAATATAATTTTGAATTTTATAATCTGAACAAAATTAACTATGATTTCAAATTAAGTAATGTACGTAATATTTAAGATAATGTACTTCACATAATTCAATATTTAGTTATAAAAGTGAAATATATTTAAATAGTGTCGAGTTTAATTCATAATTTTTTTTATTAAAAATTACGTATAAGAAAATAATTTCAAGTACATCCATAATAAAAATAGAAATAAAATCATTAATATAAATTTAGCGTGAACCTTAAAACCAACATATACAAATATTTAACAAAATTATTTCTATGCAAAAATTATGAAGACTAATCTCTTTCAAAATGTAACACATAAATTTTATGAGACATTAATTTATTCCACATAAGAATCGACACTATCTCTACCTCAAGCACAACGTAAAGAAATGTGATAAAATAATATTTAAGATTTTCTTTGAAAATAAATAAATAAATAATTTTAAGTTTTGTAAAATATTTATGGAATTTTTTATTTATTTTGTCTTTTTATATCACAATATATATAACTTAATTCTAAAGTAGAAAAAATATAAAGATATGAAAAACAGTAATAATGATTAATGTTATTTAAATTTTAAAAATTATAATTAAATAAAAACATTCGAAAGAGATGTAAAAAAGGAATGGGTCAGAAGATACACTTGATTTGAATAACAATTTGGCATTTATTGATTGTTGTCTTTACAGAGTCTGTTACAGAACATTGATTTATAGGATGAATACACGTGTCTTTATGTTAAATTTATATCTAACTATAATGTTGACAAGTGTATTCGTTCAGCCTTATGGAGAACCACTCTTCCATGATTCTCAATATTTCATCAAACGTTTTTCTAAATTATGTTTTTCTTTATATCTTCACGTTGGACGACCTCTTCAAATATTTCTCGTAACTGCTAACATTCTAGTTATTGGAATTTTCGTTTATTTATATATTACTCTTTTTACGCTATTATCTTTTCATTTTGCATTTTTCATGTGTCTAAAAGATAAAACCACTATCTTTAATGTCACTTATTGTTGTAGTTTTTTCATCCTCAATCTTTGTTCATGTTACATAACTTAGAAATTATCTTTATAATAAGGAATAATTTTTGGATTTTGTAGTGTCAATGGTGAATCTTTGATGAATAATTTTGAAGAAATAAAAAATACAATCAAAATTTATATATTCAATCATTATTATTAAAACAAAATAATTAAATATTAACATCATATTTTAAAATAGATGAAGAAATTGAATGTGTATTATTTTCATCATAATGTAACTTTCCTTTTATCACTTTTAACAAATAAATATACTCTTTTATTTATTTTTTGTAAGTATACTTCTTTAAAAAAAAAATTCAAAACTAAAAAATAAACTATCAAAATATAATTAAATATTGAAAAATATAATTATTAGAAAAAAAAATATGATAACCAAGTCACAATTAAAATTAGATTATGAAAAAAAAATATAATAATTATTTTTTTCTTTTATGTCCATAAAAAATTATTATACAAAAGACTTGTGAAATAAAACATATATATATAACTAATATATTTTAGTATTAATTGAAACATGAGAGAGTTACAATTTTTTTCTTTATGATAGAATGTGAGAAATAAAAGTAAAAATAATGAATTTGTGTGTAACTTTTTTTTTCATAAAAACAAAAAAGAATATGCAAAAGAGTGAAGATAAACAAAAATAATAATCAAATCAAGACCAGAGAGAGAAAATAAAGAAAATCTTAATAAGTTTTTTATTATTTATTCTATTTAATTTTATATTTCTTTATTTATTAACATTAAATGACATGTTTTATAGAAAAGATTAAAAATCTACCTAATTTAATTCTCATAAATCTTAGATTTTTTTTTTTTACAATATGATTCGTTAACTTTTAAACTACAATTGAAGGTAAGATGAATGCCAACTTCACATTTTCGAGACCAGCTTCCATATGATTAGTGCCATCTTGCACGATAAAAGAAATTTGAGTAGTTAGATTCTTTAGTGGAATTATCTCATGAGAAGAACACCAAGCGTTCCTCCAATCATCGAATGTTTTAGTGTTGTAAAAGTTAACCACGAGTGTGCAAGTTGGATATTCATATTTTTTTTTTACATCATGGCCTCCAATTTTTACATTTAAAGTTTTTATAGTAATTCCAAACCTCCTAAATTGGAAGGTCTCTTCAACTGTTACTTATCTATAAAAAAACCTTTGCTTAGTTCAACATGAAGACTCCGGAAATTAGCAAGTCTAAACCAAACATAGGCGCTTAGAAAACGTTATATGAAATACCATTTCAAAAACATAAACTACAACCACTAAAAAATCTCTTTTATTGATTAATTCTACTTTAATCGAACAAGCTTGACACTGAATTATTTGTCTACACTTTGTTGCAAGATGACTCTAAGTTTCATTACATCACCTCCCTCTGTCGATCCAACATCTTTTATAACGTGCAATGTGAACCAATCATTTCCCCTCACATAATGATTAACATAGGGTTTTTTAGGAAACAAAACACTTTATTACATCACATTGGGTTCCTATTAATGTTTTCACTCATCTTTTAGCATCATTTACCCACTTTTACCATATATAAGTTATATACCAATCATAGTTGTCTATCCTGATTCAGAAGATTTAGACGCAGTTGGGCATTCCTGGAATTAGCAAGTGATATGCAAAATTGCTCAAGTTGTCTTGAAGGATTGAAATTCAACACTTGCTCAAGTGATAAAGGATTCAAAATATTCATTTTCATGTTCGCCAGCACAACGTATAGAATCCCGAACCAGTCCGTCAAAAGGTCGTATTCTTACACACGCCAGACATTCCATTTTTCTTTTTTCTTTACATTTATACCTTTTTTCTTTCAGCTAGTGTGCCATCATGTAAAACAAGAGTAAAGGCAGTTTATCTTATTCCATCTCTCCCAAAGAGGCATGGAATGTTTTTATACCATTTCAGAACAAGATGAAGAACCAAACTATGCTACTCTAGACTGTATGTACTTTCATTTCTGTCTTGAATACAAACTATTAACAGCACCAGTGATAATGACAAAGGCACATACATAAAATCATCACATCTAAAACTTCAAACATACTGTGCACTGGAAAAATCTTGTGACACACTAGAGGAAAGTCTTGTGTTTGTTTTTGGTCAGCACTAGAGGAAAATTTTGTGACACGAGGAACAATATTGTAGACTCTATCTCTTGTTTACTGGGGATAAAGGAGGAAATTTCACCGCTTCTCAACCCTCTATCTTAACAACTGCCAGAAGAGAAAAATATTATTTTGCTTTATTTGCACTGAAACACTATCTCAGCATAACCATGAACTGAAAAATATATAGATTAGGCATTAGACATTCTTTCAAGAGTTAGTTATGGGAAATAGAAACGAACCTTGTACAGGACTGAATCCCAAGGTATCAGGGGAATTGAAGAAGCTTGTTAACAGCTGAGTCCAGAGAATCTACATGCCTTCTTAGGGTTTTTCTTCGAATCATTAAGGATTCAATTGAAAACTAAAGATCAAAGAAGGATGAAAAAGAACAATAGTCAACAATTTAAAGTGTTCCTACTTACTAATCACACAAGTCTTTATCTCAAGCAGCAAATAAGGCTCATCCAGAGAGAACGCCTCTAAAATGCACAGGGGTTCACCATTAAATCAAAGTGGAGTATGTTAACACGGTACTAAGCACACCATGGCTTACACAGTAGATTCTTTCGGCATGTTCGGAAACATATCAACCTGAATGTGGAAATTCAAGCGGATCCGCAATCAAACATGCAATTTCTCACTTCAGTGGAGTACTTTCCCTGCTGTAATTTAGCAGATATAAAATTCCAGATAAAAAGGAGATTTCGAAAATGGATCTTAAGAATTAAATTAGAATGCTCTAACTAGCACTATTCAGTGTCATCCAATCACGAATTATGTTATAAGATAATTCACTTCTATGTCAATTATTTTAAAATTCATATTTTTATGTATCCATCATCTCTTACAGGAGAAGAAAATAAGAAGGTAAAATGAACTAAACTTCTTTCATAAGATAAATAGTTTTTTTGAAAGTAACATGAGAGAGCTTTTGATTTAGATTACAAGGGAAGTTAAAATCATTTTGTTTTCTAATTTTCTTCTCGTGTAAGTATCCAAACAAAGTCTATCAACGTCACATTATGCGACTTTTATTGGTTGACAATGTATATTCTTTATATCAAAAGTACGAAGGAGAGCATAAAACAAATTAGCAGCAGATAGCAAAGCAATAGGATACAAATGAGCAGCGAGTCCATCAACAGTCTTCATCTCTTCATTCAATCTGCACCCCCACAAAATATGATAACGATGATTATAATGAATAAGTAACTAACCAACTTAATCACCGGGCTTCATTGTTTATTTTAGTTTCTGTCACGTGATCTATCCGTTTTCCAACAATTTCAATATAGACAATTAATAAGCAAATTTAATAAAAATACCTGAGACAGGAATTTATATAGCGGTTCCCCTTGTTTGCTGCATCAAGCACTGCAAATCCACAAACATAAACGTTTATTACGATTTTATTATGTTTCCAAATTGAATTAATGTTTACGGATGAGAAATTGTGGCACCGGATTCCTGAAGGCGACCGGTGGCATCGGTGAAGCACTGCATGTGGTGGAGCGAGGTGGCGGTGGATTCGGAGAGCGCCAAACGGAGGGAGGCGAAGAGAGAAGTGAAACTCTGAGCGATGGCCAATGAGTCGCGCTCCACAACTTCGATCGCTCTGAAAATTTCGCTTTGATTGTTGAATGCGACGCCGTCGGAGATTGGGGTTTCTCCATCTGGATTGGGAGGATCCAAGGAGGAACCACCACCACCCTCGCGTACTTCTTCTCTATCACACGTTTCGCTATGCTGCTCCATCTCAATTGATACAACAAACTAGTTGGTTACGACCAGGTGAATTTCTTCTGTTCCTCTAAGTTCTCAAGCACTCTCACAAACCACACTAACTAGAAAACCTAGCTCCTATTATTAATATTTTCTATTAATGCTAATTTTTATATCATTTTATAAAAATGAGTTAAATATGTATTTAATTCTTAAATAATTAAACTTTATTTATATTTTAAATTATGATGATAGTTAAAATTCAAATAAAATAACAAATAACATACATATTAATATACAAAATAATAAAAATCATTATAAAAAATAAATTTTAATTTAATAAAATAAAATATAACTATATATATAATTAAAAAATAATAATAATAAATAACAAAAAATTAAGGACTAAAATTACGATAAAACATTAGACACCAATTTGTAAAATGTAAACTAGATTGCTGTAAGTCTAAAATTATTTTTATTCTTTTTCAATAAATTTCAATTGACGACAAAAGAAATTTAAGTTTTATACCAACATGTTACTATTTGCTTTAAGCTGAAGTAAAATTTTCTTAACAAAAATCTCAAATTAGAATAGGTCTTTTATGGGAATTTCCTTATGTACCCGTGTTTTTTTTCCCATACTCAATTGTTTTTTTTATTTTTAATTATATTTATGTTCTAATTATTGTTTCGCCAATTCCTAAATATTTTGAATTTCACGACCCGAAATTCAAAAATACTATTTTTACACATTTGAATTATATAATTGGAAATATAAATTTGTATTCTAAATTATAAATGTTACACATTTTTCTTCATGGCCTGCAAATCTTTCATTTTTTAATCTCTCCATTGCTTTGATTTCATTACTTACACACAAGCAATAGATTCACTCTCCCAAGGAAGTAAAAATTTCCATCTATCTTCAATCAACATTTATCGTATATTATTGTAACATCTCAAATAATCACAATAAAAAAATAAACATTGATCCTCTGTTACTGTTATAAAATTCATAGAACACCTTAGATAAATATATTTCTGTGTTTTTATTGCATAAAAAGGAATGATGTGTTGCTATGTAACTCTTAAACTAATAAAATATTTAACCTATACTTATTGTATATACTAAATTAAAATAAGTGTATAAATATTTAAGTAATTTATCAGTTTCTCTTATAAAAAATAAAAAATGTATTTATGTAATGCTAAAATCAGTTATTTATTTGAGTATTCAACACAACACTAGAAAGGTAAGAGACTTCATTTATTTTTGTTTAGACTTTCACTTATCTTATCTTACTCACCACCTACAATTAAATTAGAGTCAAACGTGTGTATTCAAAACCATTAATGTAAAAATCAATTGACAATAATACATAAACATGTTAGGTAGAGAGATTCATAAACAACTTGATGAAAATTTAGAAAAATGGTAACAAAACTGAGAAAAGTAATAGAATAAATTTACAAAAGGATAATGACATGACAATTTTCAATTATTTAAATATCTCTCTTCTCTTCTCATCAATGAAAATATTTAGAAGTGTATATTAAGATTCTAAAAACAAATTAAAACAACATTTTAAAACTATAGGTAGGATTATAACATAACATCAATGAGATTAATTGCTATTAATTAATTTAATGTTGATTATAGGTAGGAGGAAATGTTGATTTATTTTCTTTTGATAAAACTGGAACAAAGGTTGATGGAGTTTGTTTGTGTAGTCATGGCATAACTTTGAGAGATTCTTACAACTTTTCAATTTGAAGCTTTATTGGCTGTAGAACTCATTGCTAAGAAACTGGTCAAAGACATCATTATGTATAGAGCTGTCAAATGAGCCCCTTTAATAAGATTTGGCCCTAACCCACGTGGGTTGGGGCCAAAAAAGCCCACAGGGCCAAAAAATATCTTTATTTAAAAAGCCCACAGGGCTAAAAAGCCCTAAAGCCCTATAGGCCAGGGCCAGCCCATGGGCTTTCCTTTTTACAAAATTTAACATCCAGAAACATAATATCATCATACAAGTAATCACAAATCATGTGTATTTTTTATCCATCTTTCATTTTATCTTTGTTAGTAATAACTTATAATCATAATTGATTCATGTATAATTATATTTTTTTACCAATAAAATTAATTTTCTACTTCATAACGTGTTTCTGTATTAATTAGTTTAATAATAATGCTTTTATACAATTATTCCTTAATTTCCAAATTTTGTTTTGATAATTTTTTCATCTTAATTTTGGTTTCTTAATTTTGGTTTGTAAATTTGACGGTTCAGAGATATCCACATAAAATAGGTTTAAAAGTTAAAAAAAATTAATTTAATTTGTAAAATTTTGATGGACTAACGAATTTATTTATAAATGGTAATATATTTTGTCACTAGTTTAAATCAATATCATTCGATTAAGATTTGTGATCAAAATTACATTATTTTTAATTGGTGTGAACATGTTAAAATTTTAACTTAATAACTTTTTAACTTTTTTAATTTTCCAAATTTAATAAAATTAATATTTATTATTTATAAAGTTATATAATTCTTTTAAAAAAAAATTTATAAAACGTATAATTTAGTCATTTAAATCAATTTATATATTTTTATGTTTTTTTCATATATTTCATATTATATTCATTTGTCTTCTTTATTAGTTTCTTATTAAGAGACATTGATGTAATTTATTTATTATTATAATTATTATAATTTTTATTTATTTTATATGTTAATAATTAAATAAAATAATAATTTTAATTTTAGTATTATAAATGATAACATTATATTTATTTAAAAATATTGTATCTATTATTTAATTATTTTTTATTACAATCGGTTCAATTATGATATATAATTCAATAAAAACGATCTTTGTTGAATAAAAATAAGTCATTTTAAAATATTAATTTAATCTAAAAGGTTAGAAAAAAAAATCTGATTTTATAACCACTAGGATTACATCTAGATCTTGTATACTAACATATATGATATTTATAACAATTTTGCCTAACAAGGATTTTCACTAAAAAGTTAGTTCTTTTATCACGTGAAATTAATTTTAAACTTTATAAAATTTGTGGTTTAATTTTTTAATGTATATATATCTATACAAAACATTCAACAAAAGAATTTTATATGACAAACTATAAAAAATAAAAATTTTACACCGATATTAAAAATTCATCCCATCAGTAAATTTGAATTTAAAATATATCCATAATTAATATTTCAAATATTTATATAGATATCAGAATTCGATTATTGAAAAATCAAATTTTCAACTGTGTTACTTTTATAATTTCTTTTTTGAAATTTTTTTCATTTTCTTTTAAATAAAAATAATAATAAAAATTTTCTTTTTTAACTTTCCAAAATAATAAAATTATATATTTAAAATATGCTTATAATTAAAAAATTATTTTAAATAATTTTTTCTAAAATCAATATTTATACATTTATATTTAATTAAAAAGATATTAAATATCATGTAAATTTTGGAAATTATTGAACTTGAAAAGTAAATAAAAGAAATAACTAAAAAAACATTAAAAGTGAATTAATTTAGTTTGGGGGCTAGCCCCATCCTAACCCTACCCCAACCTACTTTATGTGGGGCTTTAGGGGTTGGGGCTTTTAAAAAGCCCCCTATTAAGTGGGCTAGAAAATTGGGGCTTGATTTTAGAAGGGGTCAGGGTCAACCCATGGGCCAAGGGCTCAAATGACACCTCTTATGTAGATATCCTAAATATAATTAAGTTCAAATTTTATTAATGTCCTCCTAATTAATAAAAAAAATTATATAAAATATACGCATACCAAGTTACAATATTAAACAAATTTTATACTTTGTCCATGTTACTTTCTTTTCCAAGAAGTAACTTCACATTGCTTATAAAAAAAATATTCTTCTTAATTTTCTTTTTAAAACAATTTTATCCAAACATACTAAAAGTTATAACGAATAATTATCTTATTAAAAAATAGTTTGTTTTAAAAAATATTTGAAAAAGAATATACATTTTCTAGAAGTTTATTTTTTGTTCCTGTTAATATATAGAAAAAAAATCAAATAAACATGTCATATATATTATCATCTATCACATTCAAAATGTCACAGAATTTTGCTTTTAATGAAATAAAATATATCCATCATAAATAAATTTAAGTAACATATATTAATTGATTTTTAACACTCAATCATGCAATTCCTGCACTTAGTTATAAAACTCGAAATGTGACTATGGAGGTTATCTTCAAGCTTTGTACAAGTTTTAAGGTTCAGAATATATGTTTAACTTTTCGTAAAGGAAAATTAATTTATTTAAAAATTATATTATAAAATATTGCCTGCAAGATTTTTAGAATTATATTTTTAATTTATACATAAGTTAGAAAAATATTTTTATGTTTTTCTAGCAAATACATGCTCGAAATCTAAGTTTACTATGTCATAAAAAAATATTCATATAGGAGTTTGGACATGTATAATATATTTTGAAATAAAATTATATGATAAATATTTTTTATAAAAATTTAATGGTTAGGTCTGTTACATCCTATATTATCTGAAGAGTCACTAATGCATCATAATTACATCTGATCAAAGAGTTGTTTTGGAATTACAGTAATTAAATTACAATTTGTATTTAATTTAAAAAAAAGCATAAAAGAAATAAGAATTATAAAATACACACCCAACTTTTGTTATTGTATGTAACAAATCCAACCCTATCATTTTCCTCACATTGTTGTCTTTGCAACAGTTATCTAAATTTTTCTTAGAAAAATTCTAATCTCATTAAAATAATAGACTCAGACACCTTTGGCCAAAAGCAAGCAGTGGGTTAATTAAGAATTAAGATATTAGTTTTATAACAATTTATTGTTTAAATAATTGAGATTAGTTTAAATTAAGAAAGGGAGAGAGGCCGGCGGGAATTGCATTCGAGAATGAGGTTGGATAGCGTCAAAATCAGAAAATTGCAAAAAGAAGGCCTTCTTTTGTTATTATTTAACATTGAAAGGGTAGTTAAAATCTTAAAGATTCAAATTTCTCTATTTGGCTTGTAATCCAATTCAATTCACACTTTCCCAAATTTTCCAAAATTCCAGGTCCTCACACTGTCATTTGAAAACTACACAACAAAGATAGAAAAAAGAAAAGAAAAGAGAAAAGGCTATGCCCATTGCTTCAACTCAACCTCCCTTCAACACTCTTTCACTGTCTCCACCACCTAAATCCTCTTCTTCTTTTTCCTAACCCCAATTTCTTCATTTCTGTACCACAATTTCCCTGTGATTCTCCTCGATCTGTAACCGCTTTCATTGCTGTTTCATCCACATTGCAATATTTGTTTCTGTTTTGTTGGATTCAATTTCTGTTTTCCGAAGAACGAGCTCGTCTTTTTCCCTCATTGCTTTCTCGAGATAGGTTCGTGCGGATCTGTTCCTCTTAATCTTTGTTTTTTCTTATTTCTTTCCGTAATTAATTCAGAAAATATCAATATTAGTTATAATAATAATAAGTGTGTCAGCTAATTTTGCAGCTTCGATCGTGAGTTTAGTGTGTCAAATTTGGTTCTCCTTTTCTTGTCCTTGATTGCAGTTTCTAAGGAAATCTTTTGGACCTTGATAACACACCTTTTATTAAAGTAATGCAGTACCCTTGTTGTACTGGAGTGACAATAGATTGTTTATTGCGGCTTATATCAACCCTAATTCTTAATCTTTTACTGCAAAGAGTGTGTTGTTGTGGTTATTGTCCTTCTTTGATGTTATTGGTTAAAAGTTGGATGAATTGATATTCAGTGTTTTTTGGTTAATTTTTTATCCTGAGATGAGGTATCAGCTTGTTTGGTCTATTAACATTATGTGTTGTGGCATTGTAGGTGCTATTGATAAAGGGGGCTAGGAGGGTCCAAATCGAGTATGCAGTGGGAGCAGGAGGGGTGGGGGAAAGGGGGAATTAACAACGGTAATGGGTTTCATCGTGCAGGTGTTAAACAAATAGGAGTTCCGTTGAGTTCTCTATAATGATACATTTGTTTGAATTTTTTGTTCACCTCGCCTTTACAACACTGATTTTGATATGGATTCAGGTAGTCAGCAGCTTCCCTCACTGGTGAAGTGGATAAATGCTGTGCTTCCTAACTTTAATCTGCCTTTAGATACTTCAGAGGACGAGTTGAGGGCACGGTTGACGGATGGATCTGTGTTATGCAGCATTTTGGATAATCTGGTTCCTGGTTCGGTGAAGGTAGGAGTGTCCTTAGTTCTGTTATATACTGTGTTATGTTTTTTTTTTTTGTGTGCTTTTTTTATGTTTAATAGTCTCTGTTTTCTAATGTGCAGACATTAAGTTAGAGAGCTTGTTTACTTTTGTCCTCTTTCTTCTAAGCTAAGGCATTCACTTTTGACTTCAGGGAAATGGTTCTTTGAATGAGCTAATCAGTGTGAAAAGGTTTCTGGTAGCTTTGGATGAATTGGGATTGTCTGGATTTGAATTGTCAGACCTAGAGCAGGTATAAGAAGTTCTGTTATGCGATGTACTTTGAGATATTGTCATTTATGTATTTGAATTTAATTGGCTGTCCTTGACTCTAGATGGGTTGGCTAGATAAATACCTCATTTGTCTTTACATAGGAAATAGAAGGTTTGTTTCATCTTTGTTTGTCGCATAATGAAGGAGAATCACTGAACAATTTGATTGTGATATCTACTATTTTATGGTTGAGGTTATGTATACTTCAGTTTCTTTCTTTAATGCTGAAACTGGACTTTGTGTATTAAAATAAGCTGGTTGGCCCGGTCCAAATATGATTCTCAATTTCCATTTTTCTTTACTAAACTTGGCAAGTTTTGTCGTAGTAATTTAACCTTGAGGCCTGAGAATGTATGCAGGGATCCATGGTGCCAGTGTTGCAGTGTCTTGAAACTCTAAAAACTCATTTTTCTTATAATGCTGCACGAGAAAATATCCAAAGTTGTTCTAGAAAGAGGTGGGACCAATCAAATCTAATGTCCTCAGAGGAAAGTGACAATTGCCTCAAGGATGCTTCAAAATTTCAACATGCTTTTGATGGTTCTGTTGGATCAGGTATTGTGATAAATTAAAAAGTGCCCTGCTCTTGGTAGATTATTACATGTTTGAATATTCTTAGGAGTACGAAGATGCCATTGATCCATGTATATGGCGTCACCTAATGTAACAAGGATTGGTTGTTAGATATTTTTGTTTCTATATCTTTTTAAACATTTTATTTATGTTTTACCATTTATTTTCTTATCCAGATGGAATTTCATCCGTAGATCACACTGGAATAAAGTCTAATGAACTGTTCCACTTGAAGAAAGGATTGCATGTAGATTACTCTGATGCCAACTTTAATGAAGTATTGAAATTAAACAATTTGGATGTGAGTGATGAGATAATTTATGTCTCTATCAACTTTCCCTTTCCTTTTTCTCATACATTAAATGATTTCACATTTATAATTATTTGAATAATATTCTCCCTTTCTTTCTCTGTGTAATGACGCCCTTTGGTTGTTGCTGTTAACTCATGTGACCCTAATATATTAACGAAAATTTTCTTGCAGAGTGTCTCGACTCAATTGCTTTTTAATATAGGAAAAAGAATCCTAAGTGATATATTTGAAAGGAAAAATGGAAATGTACCTCAGGTAACTGGACATAATACTTCTACAATAAGTAATAGAAAATGCTATTACATTGTTCAAGCAACATTAAATTTGATTATCTCTCAGAAATAGATGAATTTTTCATTTTTATATATTTCTAGGCTCATCGTGCTGCATGCTTGTTGAGGAAAATTCTGCAAGTAATTGAGTTGCGCTTTTCAAATCAAGCTGAAAGCATGAAAAATGTAAAGTTACATTTCTTTTCACATTTCCACTGTAGAATATCAGGTTTTTCAGTTGTTCTTGAACAATGACCATTTAACTATGTTGCATACCTGAAGCAAAACTATCGTTTCAAAGCTCGTGAGGGAAAATATCAAACAAGAATACATGCACTTGAGACCTTGGCAGTAGGGACAACCGAAGAGAATGAGGTATTTTTTGTTGTTGATTGATTAGGGGCAATGCCTTACTGTTCTTTTATATTTTTGCTATCTGCTAATTTTCTTTTAAAGCTGCCTCCACTTTCTGCAGATTCTTTCAAGTTGGGTTCAGCAATTGAAGGTGCAAACCTATCTCAAGCCTTATCTTTGAATTCAAAATAACCGAACAAACTAGCAATATAAATCGTTGTTTTTGTTAAATTTACTCACTACTTGTGTTGTAATTATTGTCATCGCTTTTACTCACACACACATACAGGGGAATCAAATTACACCAATTATTACGCCCTCAATTCCTTTATATGGAATGAGTTTTATTGATCCAATCATTGAAATAGAATTATATATTAACTTGTTTGTTTGTGTCAATTTTGTGAAAATTGAACATCAGTAAGATCACAATCAAATTATTCATATTTTTTAATGTTTTAAAAGTATATATTATATCAATTTTGATGTATATTGTAGTTATCTGATATAAGATAAAATGTACTTATAGTTTAAAAAAATATTATACAATAGATTGATTTTATTTAATCAAACATTAAATAATTTTAAAGATTTTATAGATTGGTACGAGCTTGATCTACAAAATAAAGTATTTTTAATTAACAGTGGACTTAATAAAATTTAAAATGTAGACAGGATTATTGAAGAGAGGAACCTGATCTCTCTCCCGATTTATCTATCTACAGACATACACATACGCATTTCTTGAAATAAAGATCAAGTGATCTGTTGGCTCATTTATGTTGCATTCTAGAGTAAAGTTCTTGATTTGGGTGAATAACTAATAGTTGCCATTCCTTAAATAGTTTAAAATGATAAGTATGTCACTTATATTGCTCAGACACAGATATACACTTGTCTACTATGTTTTATGCAGGTAAAAAGGGTTAAATGTGTGATTATTACCTATAGTTAAGTGTGTATCTTTTGAAGTAGTGTACCCTTTCATCACGGTGACAAAAAATAAAAGAAGTGACTGGGTTTATGTATAAATGTATTTATAGGCTTTAGAGATTTCAAAATATGTAGCTTTTCCTGTTAGAAATGTGATTTCTGTTGACTACTACTAACTGGCTGCAATCATTTCTATCTTCAGTACGATTTGCAGGCTGAACAAACTAAATTTGAGGAGAAGAAGAGACTTGAAGAGCAAGATTTTTCTCATTTAAAGAAAGAAAAAGTTCGTAGTGAAATTGAAATTTCTGCATTGAAGCAAGATTTGGAAATAGCCAAAAGAACACATGAAAAACATGTTTCAGAGTTAGAATTGCTTGTTGCTGAATCTAAAGCTGAATATGAAAAAAGGATAGAGGAACTTAAGCTTCATCTTGCAGATGCAAGAAAGCAAGTGAAGGAACTAGAGGCATTTTCAGAATCCAGATTTTTGAATTGGAAGAATAAAGAACATAGCTATCAAACTATCGTAAATTTCCAATTTGGAGTTTTCCAGGTTTGCTTCTTTGCATTGCTTTTCTCTAATAAGGCTGTCAATTTTTTTCTCTTGTGCTATACCATATAATTTGATGCTTTATAGGAGCTGAGAGCATCCATGAAGTCTGTCAAAGATGATGTAATAAAAACAAAAAGAAGCTACTTAGAGGAATTCAAGTACTTTGGTAGGGTACAATGCTTAACTTTTCATGATTTATTGTTGCTTATAATGGATTAGATGTATTTACCATTTACAAGATGTGTATATGTAGGAAGCAAGCTGAAAGGTCTAGCTGAGGCTGCTGAAAATTATCATGTAGTTCTAGCAGAAAATAGGAAATTGTATAATGAAGTTCAAGATTTGAAAGGTAATACACGGTGCTTATATTTTCAGGTTGTGAACTTTTGAGCTCCTGTTTGATTGATAATCTGATTTATTTTTCCTTTTGTTTCTAAATCATTTTATGGATAGGTAATATAAGGGTGTATTGTCGTATTAGACCATTTCTTCCAGGGCAAAATCAAAGCCATACAACAATTGAGTTTGTTGGGGATGATGGAGAACTAGTTGTTAGCAATCCTCTTAAACAAGGAAAGGAAAATCGTAAACTATTTAAATTTAACAAGGTTTTTGGTCAAGCAACAAGTCAAGGTACTGCATTTTTTTCATTTGTATTTCACATTATTATTACTTGATTGTAACGTTCAACTTATTCATCAATTATTTCTTTTTTTTTGTAGAGGAAGTATTCAAGGACACTCAACCACTGATTCGATCTGTTCTTGATGGGTACAATGTTTGTATATTTGCCTATGGTCAAACTGGTTCAGGAAAGACATATACAATGGTAAGAGTTAAATTTGTTTGATACTTTATTTATGTCATGTATCTTGCTACTTTACTCAGTAGTTGCTTTTCTACTAGAGCGGACCTGGCCTATCATCAAAATCAGATTGGGGAGTCAACTATCGGGCACTTCATGATCTTTTCCATATCTCTCAGACTAGGAGAAGCTCTATTGTTTATGAAGTTGGAGTTCAAATGGTTGAAATTTATAACGAACAAGTTCGTGATTTACTATCAAGCAATGGTCCTCAAAAGAGATATCCTTTGTTTATTGTATATTGCCAGATCCACTACAATATGGAAGTCTTGTGCACTGGGCTTTCCTTTTTATTATTAGTTACGTTACTCTTTATATTGATAATTAAGCTCGCATTCTTATTCATGTATTGTCATATTAATATTATTCATTTATTTACTTCATGCATGTATTTTTCTATCATCTACAACTGTGGTTATGTTTAGCCATAACAATGTTTATCAACCATTTGCAAAATCAAGTATTGTTTCCTTGACTTGCACACACTCGGGATTTGGAATACTACCCAACCAAATGGGTTGGCTGTTCCTGATGCAAGTATGCATTCTGTAAATTCAATGGCAGATGTCCTTGAGTTGATGCATACTGGGTTGATGAATCGAGCGACTAGTGCAACAGCCTTGAATGAAAGAAGTAGTCGTTCACACAGGTTGTATCCACAATTTTAAGATTTTCTTTATTATCAATTTTCCAATTGTGAAGACACAAAACTCATTTTATTTTGAAAGCACACGATAGTGTTCTCTCTGTTCATGTCCGAGGAACGGATTTGAAGACCAACACACTGTTGCGTGGATGTCTGCATCTTGTAGATCTTGCAGGAAGTGAAAGAGTGGATCGCTCTGAAGCAACTGGAGATAGGCTTAAGGAGGCTCAACATATAAATAAATCACTATCTGCACTTGGAGATGTGATATTTGCCCTATCACAAAAGAGTTCACATGTGCCATATAGAAATAGTAAATTGACCCAACTTCTTCAGAGTTCGTTAGGTAAATGTTGCAATTGTTGGAATTAACTTACAATGCTTTTAGGTTTAATTTCATTTGTTTGAGTTGATCTAAGTATATTATTTTCATGGCTTGCTGAATTGCAATAGCTTTGCCTTTATTTTATAGGCGGTCAAGCAAAAACCCTTATGTTTGTACAGCTTAATCCTGATGTTGCTTCATATTCTGAAACTGTAAGCACCTTGAAGTTTGCTGAAAGGGTTTCTGGTGTTGAGTTAGGCGCTGCTCGTAGCAACAAAGAGGGAAGGGATGTGAGAGAACTTATGGAGCAGGTTTATTCTATATTTTATTGCATTTTACATAGCTTAGTTGATGGAAGTGAAGTCAATGTCACGTTATCAGAAAAATACCAGATGTTAGGAGTTTGGGTTTTAGTTATTATTCTGTTTTTAGACTTATGACCTATGTTATTCAGGTTATCACTCTTGTGTAGCTTGAGCTGATTGTAGTATCATTTATAAATTCACACTGACGTTGTATGTTATTCTTGCAGTTGGTATCTCTCAAGGATGTTATTGGAAGGAAGGAAGAAGAGATTGAGCAGTTACAGTTGCTCAAAGCAAATCAAAATGGTGCAAAGAATGGCATGATCTCAGTTAGACACAGGTCATCATCTCCAAGGAGACTCTCCATAGGGACTCCCCGAAATAGCACGAGACGTTCGGGAGTGAGCAGCCTTAGAGTCAATGGAAAGGCAGCTTCTGACATGGATAACTGCTCAGAATACAGTGATAAGCATTCCGAAGCTGGTTCTCATCAATCAATGGATGATTTCAGGAACAAGTCCAGCTCCCTTCGGTTGAAATTAGCCAGAGATGATATCAGTCAAAATTTCAATGAGGACACTGACCTATTAAGATTTGGAGATGCAGATTCGGAGGAGAGATTAAGTGACATATCTGATGGTGGTCTTTCAATGGGAACCGAAACGGAAGGCTCAATCAGTAGTATTGTGGAGTATACACTTTTCCCTGAACTCGAGAAGGCAGCTGAAGCGACACCAGTGAAGGACAGCAACACAATCATCAATCTTCCAGCTGAAAGCACAGAAAAGTCAGTTCTCTCCTCCCTCTTTTAAAAATTCATGAGGCACATATTCTATCGTAATATGCAGTGGTGAGGATAATACAAAAATGATTGCTCTACAATGTATGCCCTTTCATTTGAAGGTATGCATAAATAATTTTGATGAACAAATACCCTTTTGAAATCCTTGATCATTCCGAAAAATACTATCAAGAATGTATTAGAAAACTTTTATATTACACATTCTAAATAAATAAGCGGTGAGGATTTTTGATGATACATCACCTGGAACAGTGTCAAACATATTTTAATTATGCATTTTAGAATAGGATCAAACATCTTTCGAAATGTACTTTCCAGAATTATCTAAAATAAACATAAACATTATTTATACATCCCATGTGATGCATTTCGGAAAAGAATATATTCTAGAATTCTAGACATCTAAAATAAAGATAATGGCAAAATTAAAAATATTGGAAGTATGGAGGTACAGAAAAGAAAACATGGGTGGGAAGAAAGCCTCATTTCAAATTCAAGTTACTTGCGTAGGAGCTGTGTTACCAATCCTATTTAAATTGGACCGGATCTCAATTTGTTTGATTGAATGCAGGCCAATTATGCCATCCAGAATTCCTAAAGCTGCTCAAGCCTCACAAAAAATGCGGACAATACCTTCTAGGCTATCATTAAGCAAAACCTCCTCGAAGGCTCCGTCAAGTATGTATATTCAGTTAACCTACCCTTTTTATCTGCTATGTCTAATATTTTACTCTCACATCCCTATTTAAATTGATATGAAACCCAATCTCCCTTGGCATTGCTGCTTCTTATTTACTGTATTGCATGTAGGTGTTAGAAAACCCACTGCCAGTAGCTCTTCTTCGGCGAAGCCCCTTAAACGTTGGCAATAGTTAGGATGCGTCTTGGATGCTGTAGAGTGCTTATTTTTAACATAGCTATAGGAACTTTTTATTTATGTTAGGTGCTCATTCTAATTACACTGTACTAAGGCTCAAGGTTCAGCTCATTTCAGCAGCTTCAATCTGTTATTGAATGAGGCGATTTGCAAACTCTAGCTTGTAATCAGTTTGTATGTAAAAAAGCACCATGGCCTTTTTATGCCATGTTACTGAATCTGCTGTATTTACAACTTTTCATTCAGTAATGTTATCTGCCATGTTGTATATGTAGCAGAAGATGGGAAATGTGACAAGTTCATCAAGCATTAAAACATTTCATTTGAAGCCACTAACTCGAATGGTTAAAATTGAGTCACAGTTTAGGTGTTAGGTCCTTTTGCCTCAAAAAAATAAACTGGAGATGTAAATTGAACAATTTTCTCATCTTTGTAATTTGTTGATAAAGATGTTTTATATGTTTAACCTTAAATGGATTTGATTGGAATCTACAAATCTCTAGCAAACAGTTGACTGGTCAAAATCATATTTATTTTAAATTTCTAAAATTCTAAAATCGAGGCATTTAAATGGTCTATAGGTATTTTACGGTTACCATACATATAATTTATTATTTTTAATTGAGTTTAATGACCATGTACTATGAATGCAAATTTTTTACAACTCTAGTGCTAAACCAATCAAAACACTCTTGTTAACCTTTTTGACCAAATAAAAAGTCAATAAATAAATAAGTGTAACTATTTGAAAAAATTTCTCCCGCTAAGGAACTTCTAACAAAATAAAAAAGCAAAATATTTTTTTCCTATAATTCAGAATTAGTTTGAAGATTATTTTATATAACTTCTTTAAATTTTTAATTTTTACTTGTGCATAAACTAATTTTAATTAAGGAGAAAAAAAATAAGAATTTGTATAATATGGACTTTTATAAATTGACTTATACATTTAGTTAATTTTAAATTATGAAAACTCTTTTCATTTTTATTTTCCTCTTACAAGTTGTAATAAATTTATCCAGGCATACATTATTATACTGTAAATTGTTTACACTACCAATACATAACCCATTTTTTTTCTTTTTATGTTGTTTATTCAATATATTAATTCGCAATCCACCAGGTGGAATAAAATAGAATGTTAAGAGCAGTGAAAGATTTTAGTAAGTCTCATTGCTTCATAAAAATAAAATATAAATTCAAGCTCGATAAGTAACAAAGCTGTCTGGGTGGTGTAGTTGGTTATCACGCTAGTCTCACACACTAGAGGTCCCCGGTTCGAACCCGGGCTCAGACATTATTTTTTCTTATAATTGGTGTTATAACTGTAATGATTTTTTTTAAGTAAATCAATGTAAAAAAATAAAGATAAGGTGGCGAAAATAAAGAGGATGAGAATAAAAAGAGAAACAAAAATGCTGGGCAGAAAACAAATTGGCCACACCTTGAATTGTTCAGCTTCGGCTTCTTAAACCCTTTCTTGGTAAAAATGAATTTCAGAGATTCTTCTACTTCTCACCCACCATCGCTTTCATCAAGGTTTCATTTTTTAGTCTCCAACTTTCACACTCAGCTTTCTCTTTCTCTCTCATTTTTTCCTATAAATTAATTCGTTGTCTAATTTTCTTTTTGTGCAGAGTTCCTCATTCAATTAGCTCAATTAATATTCCCACTTTTGATTCGGGTGCCATTCTCTTCATTTCTATATCCTCATACAACTGAGAAAAAAAATAAATTAACAGTTAAAATAACTGCTGTTTAGTGTTTCTCAAATTGTCTCTCGTGTTCCATGTGTGTATTGTAACCATAACTCATAAGCTTGACCGACGAGGTTCTTGTTATAAAATTCCCAAGAAAAAAACAAGTGGGGAAGGTTCAAGATTGGAACTTCGTCAGTCAATCCTTAGTCATAGGTTCTGAAATTACGATACTTCTTGGCTCTTTCGATTTAGTGAGAGATTGTGTGACTGAGAGCTTAACTGTTTGTGTAATTGACACTTGACAGTTAATATAGTTTGCAGTTCATGGTGTTATCGACATTTGGCTGTTAACGTAGTTTGTTGATAGTTACTGTAGTTTAATTCTCAGGCCCTTTCTATCCAGTTATTTTTGGGCTATCTGATTCTTGAAGGGGACAAAGGATTATAGGAATATGTCTGAAAGCAATAAATCACCCAAAAATGATCATCAGTCCATAAAATATTGGCGGATTCAACAGGGAGGAGCGTCCTCTCAGACGGATCTTTCGGGTGTAGATTATTCGCCTTCTCTTTCCAACAAGGAGAATAAGCAACAGTATGGAAGTTGTCAACCGAAGTCCCCTCAGATAGTGAGCACAGCTCAGCTCATCTCTGCAATAGGTCAGGTATGCGATTCTGCAAGTCAATCGCTTTCGGTTTTACTCCCAAAGGAAAATTTGAATCAGGATGATAACGGATTCTCAAAAGAGAAATTTCTGGATAACATTGGAGAGAGAAAGAATAACCTGGTATATACTTCGAATGGCACTAAATTCTATCCTCTTACTGCGGGTGCTGCAAAGATTGTGCGGGAAAGATTGGATTTTCCTAAGGTAATGCAGAAGATATTGGTGTTTGAATCTCCTAATGAAAGTCAAGATTATATCCATTCTTTATTCCAGAGGTTTTCAAAGGCTAGTGATAAAATAACAAATAAAGACTGTAAGAGAATGAAACTTGCGAGGGAGGAAATGTCATTTAATTCTGGAAATGTATATCGGTGGGCATGTAGAAATGCTGTCCAGATGCTAAATTGTCAAATGAATGTTGCCCAGCCTGAGAACCTGGAAACTAATTCCTCAGTTTCTAGCGGTGGCATTTCCTTACATACAAGCACCCCTGCATTGGCAAACGAGGAGAGGGATGTGTGCAATTCAATCACACACCAAAGTCAATCATTGACCAATGCTGCAATTCCGAACACAAGAATAGTTAGCCCTTTTCTGCAAGCTGTACCCCATGCTAAGGCAGAAGTTGGTGATTGTCAGAAACTTTCTTCTAGTATCTATGCGGACTGTCAAAGTAACAGTTTAGCTTCATGTACTAGTGCTTCTGAGCAGTGCCAACATGGCATTGATGAAAATGAGTCACTGGAAGTCCAAGAAAGGCATTTGTTGGATATAACTAATGATGAACCTAAGCTTCTGACTTTCTCTGCAACCCATCCGAAACCTTGTAATTCCCAAGCCAAGCCAGAACATGCTTTTTCTGGGGCGTTAGCTGGTGTATGTGTCAGCCTTTGTTTGCATCCTGTTGACACAATTAAGACAGTTATTCAATCATGCCGTGCTGAACACCGGTCCATCTTTTACATTGGCAAATCAATTGTTTCTGATAGAGGTTGGTTCTTAAGAAAAATAACTTCTTTCTAGGTATCTGTGTAGCTTATATGTATCATTTCAATCTTGATTAACTTTCCCTCTTGAATTAAATCTCCCACTAGATGGCTTCTTCACACAGATGATGGACTAATTTCAGGTTTGCTTGGACTATATCGTGGAATTACCACAAATATTGCATCTTCAGCTCCAATTTCTGCAGTTTATACCTTTTCCTATGAATCAGTCAAAGCAGCTTTGCTTCCTTATCTTCCAAAGGTAGCTCATCTATCTCTATATTCTACTCATTTAAGTGGAGTTGTTTGAAGTAAGTTACCCTTGCTGTCTTGTGCTTTGCTTTTTCCTGATTCCCTTATTTCTTCACGTGCTACCATCTAGGTGGAAGAAACTGCAAGCTAAACTTGTAAATGTTGTAAAAGATCTTATTCATTATTTGTAAATAGGGAAACTTGTAATTAGGACTTTTTTTCAGATTTCCTTTTTGTTTACTTATTTTCCTTCGATTATAAATGAAGATTGAATGTGTGGAGCAATCAAATGATTCCTGTAATCCCTTTTTAAATTATCAGTGTCAAACATCAATTATTCGATATTATTTTTAAATGTTTATTGGCGTGAATTAGGTTTCAACCATCTTTTTCTGCAGGAGTATCATTCTTTTGCCCATTGTGTAGGAGGTGGTTGTGCAAGCATTGCCACATCTTTCATTTTTACTCCTAGTGATCGAATAAAGCAGCAGATGCAAGTTCGTTCTCATTATCGCAACTGTTGGTATGCCTTGGTTTTTTGTAATACCATCACCTTTCTTGACATAGAGCTGCTTGCTTTGAGTACCCCTTATCTTTATACATTTGTTGTGAATTGCATCTATTCATTGTAAATTTCAGTATCTACTTTATATGTGTAATTTGCGCATTTCAAATATTTGTGCCCTGTTGTTCAGAGATGCTTGCTATGTCTGTGCATAGGCTCATGGGTTCAAACTTTTACTGAAACTTTTCCCTGTAAGACCTGTATAAATTGTATTAAGTTTACTTGCTGGGTCTTATGAGTATATCTGTGCAGGGATGCATTGGTTGGAGTTATCAGAAATGGGGGTTTTACCTCCCTATATGCAGGTTGGATAGCTGTACTATGCCGGAATGTTCCACATTCAATTATCAAGGTCAGTTGGTGTTTTCATATCTGATGCACATTTATTAAAGCAGCTGATACAGACAGCCTTTTATCACCACCACGGATGCATGAGGTTTTGGTAGCGCATGTCCTAAAGCCCTTACTGAAAATTCATCATTCTCCTTCCTGGCTCTCAACTTTTACCCTGCCACTAAAGATTCATTATTCCCATGAGGATTTTCATCTCTTTCTTCGAGGCTGTTATGATTATTGACGTTTTCTTCTCAAATCCCCTTTGCTAATATCACTTAGTCTTTTATGATTGATTTTCCAAGTGCTTCAGAAACCATGGTTTTATTTATTGCTATTTCCTGTGACCAATTGTAGTTTTACACATATGAAAGTTTGAAGGAAGCGATGCCACCAAGTGTTCAACCCAACACATTTCAAACTGTGAGCTAATATTTGTTCCTTGCTCTTAACCATCAATAATTTGCTCACTGATGAATGTGATTAGGGTGCTTTTATGAATTTCTGTAGTTAGTATGTGGAGGATTAGCTGGATCTACTGCTGCTTTATTCACAACTCCTTTTGATGTGATCAAGACTAGATTACAGACACAGGTTTGTTATAAGCAAAACCTTCAATTGTATAAATTCTTTTTGGTACTAGTACTACTGAAGTAGAATCTGGTACAACGATCTAATTAGTTGCCGATGATAACCTTTCTTAACTCTAGGTTGATATTGTTTATCATGCTATCCTTGTAATATGATTTCTATTTGTTATTTTTCAAATTTTATTTTAAAAAGTATAATATCTGTTATTCTTTTTTCTTGGTTGACGAATATCATTATACTGTTAATTCATGATTCTGATCAAAGTGAGTGCACTACAGATTCCTGGATCTGCAAACCAATACGATAGTGTGCTCCACGCCCTCCAAAAAATTAGTAAGGGTGAAGGTGTGAAAGGCTTGTACAGGTAATATCTTGTGTCTTGCCACTGTCATTTAGTTCAGAAGAAAACATCTTTATAGGAGCCACTCATTATTTACCTTCCTGGGACAAATTGCACCATGACATTTTTTGTTTGTGTGCTTTGTATGGCTGTCCTCAGGGGGTTGATTCCACGGTTGATTATGTACATGACGCAAGGATCACTGTTTTTTGCTTCATATGAATTTTTCAAGAGGGCATTTTCTCTTGAAGCATCACATCTCACTGATTTATGCGTCCAGGCCAATGACAGAGACTCTGAGGGAGAGAAAACTAGGAAGTAACGAGTTAGTGTGTTCCAGCGGCAGCTTCCCCAAATGTTGATAGTTTGTATTCTTGGTAACTAGATAGTGTAAAAGAAGTCTGTCTGATTGTGCCACAAGCAGTAATGTTGTTTCATAAACTGTATATTTGAAGATCTTGTGTTGTATCATCATTCATATGAAGAATTTACAAAATGTGTTTCCATTTTTCAATCTCAAACACAAACCAGTCATGTAGAAATATCTTAGTTTCTTTCAATTCCCTGTTTCCTTGAATGTGAACAATTTTAGTATTCTTCCAGGGAAACTGCTTTTAACTTTAAAGGAGCTTATCTGTCACGACACACCTATAAATCATTTACAATCAGCATAAATTATTCTGTTAATTTTATAAATAATTATAATTTTAGAACTTGAAATTTTTTATTAAAATACACTATACGTTCCTGGATGCCTCACGGACCCAGACCCATGGTTTTTTCATGCATTTTCATGGAATGTTAATATAGTCTAATTTTTTTTATGATTTTTGGATTGTATAGTTTGAGAAAATGTTTTGAATTATATAATTTAAAATATATTTTTGGATTCTGAAATATATTTCTAAATTATGGATTACATAATTTAGAATATATTTTCAAATATGAAAATACATTTTAGATTTTGTAACTTAGAAATGTATTTTAAATTGTATGATTTCAAAACATAAGTTAAATTATACAATTTAATATATATTTTTAAATTGCAAAGAGGTACAATTTAAAATATATTTATGAATTTGAAATTTTACAATCCAGAATAATATATTTTTAAATTATGCAATTCAGGGTGAATTTTTTCAATTATGCATTGCGAAATGTTTTCAACTGGGTGGACAATTTGGACTTTCCCTGCATATATGGAAGGCAAAAAGAAACCATGGGAATATCGAATGCATTATGAATTGTTTAGTGTTAAAAAAGTATTATGTATTGCAAAAGTTGCTATATTTTCATATCCGAAAATATTTTTTCAAAATTTATTACGAATTACACAATATAGAATGCATTTCTTAATCTAAAATTAAAAAATATATTTCAAAATATCCAAAATACATTATAATATATTATATAATCCAAAATACATTTCTAATTATCCAATCTAAAATATTTTCTACCCAAACAAATTTTATTTTGCCTACACCTATCAGAAATAAACTATGAGGGTGCTGGAATAAATAACCTAATTTTTTCCCCTTTTAATAATTAATATTTTAAAGAGAATGTTGAAATTCCATTTAAAAATTAGATAAACATAGACCTATCATAAGGGATACACAGTTAAACTGAGAACAGTAAAAAGAATAAATATTAATGGAGAAATTTGACATTTTTAGATGATTTTTTTTACTAACCAGCAAAAATAATGTTAAACATTCATAATACAAAGAAAATAATATTAAAAATATTTAATTGAGAGAGTAAGAAGAATGAAAATCACAAATTTCAAATTATGTATTATAATTTATATATTGAAGTAAGCATTAAAAGGATACTGATTAAAAAATAAAAATATTTATTTAAAAAGATTTGCAAGGCTTATTGCCTACCAAAGCAGCAAGTATGATTACTAGTTACTCCAATCTACTTTCCACCATTTATATAAATTTCTAAGTCTTATCAAAATAGATACAAAGAAAAGAAAGAGAAAGGATTGCTATGCTATCTCCTACTGAGTGTAAAGTATTCCCCTCCACCATTCTAACTATCCCACACAATATGAACAATTCTTGGTTTCTATCCTACTTCACTGGAACAAAACATCTTATTACAAAGAATGATTTTGACAACTCTAACGTGCCATCATAAACAGATTCTGCATGCAGGCATTGTGCCTAGTCAAACATCCTCACTAAGATCCTCTACAAACTTCCAAGATCATGACATACTGTGCTTTCCCAACCAGCAAATGGCTTAAACCTGGTACAAACATGGTATCAGAATCCATGTCAGTAACATGTAATCAAACACACTACAAATGTGTTTTCCACATAATCACTACAGCAGGGTTGGTCAGGTGTGCTCTTTATACACGTGCAATAGGAGAAAAAGGTGGATTCAGCACATAGGATCGAGGAGCTACTTTTGGATTCTTGCAACGAGTCTTCTTCTCAGTTGTGACTGATTTGAAAATAAAATCTGCATCCTCCTCAAGAAGCATTTTCAGGGAACTGCATTGAGATGACTGCTGGTTTTTCTCATGCCCTCCACCGCTGGAGGTCGAAGTTCCATGCAAGATGGCAACACAGATTGAGAATGCTTGTAAAGCAGATAACTGTGCATGAAAATCAACAGCATAATGCCCCTCTTCAATTCTTGTCATGCTGAAGGTAGGACTGCTTCCTTTTGCTCCCTGTGCACCAAAAGGTCAAATATGTATTAGAAAAACAAGAACAATGTCGTAACAAAGAAAGTTAAGACTGTCAAACTAAAAAGAAAGCAGAGAAAGCTGTAATAAGAAAGTTTTAATCAAAATCCTTTATATAGATGCATGTCTCATGCAATTGATTCATTGTTCAATCCAACGATTAATTCTTTTCCTGTATACCCCTTTGCTTTTATGCATTCTATCTTTATATCAAATGGTTGCTAAACACAAATAACTGAAAGAGTTCTAATTTTTTAAGCTAATTCGAGGAATCTTTTAACTGCTGGGACACCACACTGTGCACTGGATTGTGTTAACTTATCTGAAGTATATTCTTTTTGGGTGGAAAAATTGCACAGAAAGTATAAGAAAGACAAAGTACAACCATAGACAAGGCTTATCCCACCAGGTTGAAAAACTAAAAGATAAAGTAAATCTCTAAAAATAATGAATAAAGAGACTATTTGCAGAAGAGCGTGTTCATGTGATTTGATCAGCATATTTGAAAAGTAGGTGCAACCTTCTCTGAGAAGAGGTTGATTAAATGTCTCAATGGAATGTTATGAAGACAATATTTCCTTGACCATTTCAGAACTCTTTCAAATTCAGCCAGAAAAGTTATTGCATTAGGAATTAGTAGAAATCTGGAACAAAACCAATCCCCATCTTCTAACTGATTGGTGCAATGAATAGCCACACAAGAAAGTGGAATCCATTCTGGGAACTGGAATGTAAATATGCACTAGTCTTCCTATTAGGCAGGGCTTGAGAGCCTCAAGCACCAAGTCTCCCTTTACTATTTCATATGTTTTCAATTTTCAAGTCTCTTCAAAGAAACAAGAGTGTGAAACTCAACTTGTACCTGAACAAAAAGTTCCAATGGTTGATGTTCCTCAAAAAGTGGGCAGTCCTCAGAAAATTGAATACTAGGATTGCCTAAAAGAATAAGGGGACATGCCATGTCCCAGCCACCACAGTCACAGCCTCCACCATGTCGCAGTCGATCAAGTAACGATGAGGGTCCCTGGCGTTCAGCATTTGGCAAACCATGATTACCAGTTGGTATTACCACCTTCACCTGTTCCTGGATTTTGCTGTGATGAAGACTCTTTTTATCTATTTCGGCAGATAGATCTCTTATGTTGGAATGTTCTTTACCACTCATTATGTCCCCTCTTTTGTACTTCAAGCTTTCTCTCTTGGAAAACGGAATTTGCAAGACAATGGCAGCAATTTCAAGGTTTGAGTGGCATTCTGCGGATGAGCAAGGAAAAGAACGTAAATCATTAAATTCAACATTGCTCAGTGGAGATTTATCTTGAGGTTTGTTTTTGACTGCACAGTTCTCATCCAACCTCATAGTTTCTTCCTTCCATCCAATATGGGAAGCTTTCAGAGTTTTAGAAGCATCTGGTTCACTGAAAGACTTCTTCTCATGCGAAACGCTTTGTCTTGAGTGTGTAAAATCGTATAACACAAATTCTGTCACCATGGAGTTGTCAAATACTCTGCCTTCTAGTTCAGAACATAAATTACCTGAAACTAGCATCTGTGCAACTGTTGAGGAATCTTTGTCAAAATCATGGTATCCCAACCCAGAAGCATTGCTCTTCTTTCTATTATCAATGGAATGAAAGGTATATACCCAGTTGAAAGCATTACCTGTTCTCCATGTCTTGGCCACAAACACATCTTCAGGGCACTTCACCTTGAACTCAAAAAACGGCACTCCATGTTTATTTTCCAACTTGAGATTGCCATGCAGGTGAACTGGTGAAGAAGCTATACCTGAATACTGGATTTCTCTGTTGATAAACTCAGAAATGATGTCAGAATGCTTTCCTGTTCTGGACAAGTCATTTAACAGTGATTTCTGATAAGTCCTATTTCTTGCAATGTTTGCTTTCTCGTTTGATTTGATATCATTACTCTCCGGTACCTGACTCACTGGACTTCTCAGTGATTTTGACTTTGTGAAGTGATTCAGCCTTTTCCTGCTATGGATGAATTGGACTTTTGGACTTGCGCTTGATGAGCAATCACTTCCCAATGGAGATGGCAAGTGAGAGACTTCTGCCTTAGCCGAGAATGACTTTTGAAGTGAGTGGACTGTGTCCTTTTCAACACAACAATTGCCATTGATTACAGAATCAGCAACTTTATCACTTCTGGGCTTCAAATTTGTAGAATCTCTCCCTCGTGCTGTGGTAGAGTTCTTATTTTTAACATCTGAATTTATACAAATTTCAATAAAGCTATCTGGAGATCTAACCCCAGAACCTTCATCATCTGAACCACACAACGAATCAACAATGCTACCTGTGAAGGAGGCGTCACTTCTCCTTGAAATTTCTATCTTTTTCCTTCCCTCTACCATGGTGCCCATTTTCTTTCTGCTTTTCACTTCTTCTGAACTCCGATACATGGAAGTAGGCCTGGTTTCTATATTACCTTCCAATCCATGAGGTTTAGAGAGATGATTCTTACACGAAGAACTGCGGAAGCGAGCAAATTTGATCTCAGCAAAGCCCTCCTTGAGAGTAAAATATTCATCTTTTCCAGTGGGTTTCCCTTTCTTTGATATTTTCTTCACATTCACACAGTATTGATGAGATGGAAGAACAGTATTTGGACTCAGACCCACTGAAGACTTGTCATCAAGATCCAGCTCCAACTCTTGTCCCATTGATGAATCCAAAGACCTGCAATACCATCAAGAAAAAAAAAACATATATTAGTTTGTGCAATGCAACACTCATTCAAACAGAACAAAGTCCACTTTACAAAGTTGACAAAATGCAGCATGGAACCTATCATCTAACAAAATTTAAGTCTGATTTCTACAATTACCCGGAATACAAGGGAGATCTTCCATTGAGGAAATTAAAAAAAGGGCCATAGCATCCATTGAGGAGTGCATATAAATTACAACAAAACTTCGGCTATAATAATCAAAAAAGTGTTCAGTTCCAAAAATTTCAATTCAGGAGATGAAAAATAACAATTGATGCAGGAAGATATTGCATAAAGCAAATTGTTGCTTGCAATTAAGAAGCGGTATCAGACAGTATAAACACTGTAGAACACTTTTCTACATTCTTATAGAACATGCTATTTTGCAATGACAATAGTGACCTTGCAAACAACCATTATTGTAAAGGCCACGTCTCAACAGTGCCCTAGAAAATAATTGGTTCTGGTTAGGTTATAAAAAAGAAGTATAATAAAAAAGAACAATATTGATTCCAAGCACCGAAAAAGAAACGGCTTGTGATCTGTTGGGTGCCAAATAATTGCAAAAGGAAAAGGAAAAAGCGGGAAAGAACACTGTATGATCTCCATAACACCCAAATGTGAGTAAAGTGACACGGATGAGTGTTGCACAAAACTTGATTAATAACAATAATAAAGTACACAATGATTATGATACCAAACCAAAACAAGGAGAAACGCAAAGAAAGAGGGAATTTTTTAAAAATAAATAAGAAAAGGGGGAAAAGGGCATACTAGAGTAGATCTTGGAGAAGTAAACTGAAGAAAAAGGAGAGAACCCACGAAGCAGCTTCAATGCAGAATCATAAATCTCTAAACTTGAGCATAAAGGGTGCAGGAGAACAACTCATGAAACCAACCCATTTGATCAAAGAGTCAAAAGTCCCGGGCCATTGTGTTCTTTTGTGACTCAAAATTGGTATCCACAAAAGGCACAAGTGGGTTGTAGAAACCAGAGGCAAGCTCAGTCCAATCACCACAAGCTAGCACACAACACAACAGAAGGAGCAGTGAAACATGGCAAATGGGGCCAAAAAGCTTGGTTAGAAACAGGACCGGAAGCTACACTTGCAAGAGAGAGAAGCAATGAACTCTCTCTCTCACACACACACATCCAAGATAAATATGTAAAAAGAGAGAGAAACCACAGCAAGCTACTGCATAGTATAGTTACTACCACAAGGTTAATGCACATGATGACCCTACTAAAACAAAGCCTTGCTCTTGAAGCACCATCATAACAAGCTGGTTTTATTTTTTGGATTTCTTTAGTATTTAATATTGTTTGTGTCCCACTGGACAAGTGATATAAGCAAAGCAAGCGAGCAACCCGAGAAAGAATCGAGAGTGGCCTCGTGAGATGACAAATGAGACCATCGAGGAACAACCTTTGGCTTTAGTATTCAGTGCACAAAGAGAAGGGTCACATTGGAATTTCATGCAGTAAGTAGTCTTACAACAGTAACAGTGACACTTTGAGGTGATTTTCTGAAACATAACATTATCTTATGTTTTCGGGAATGGCAGATAGACATAACATTAACTTATCAAGAACGGAATCCCACAATTATCGAATAATTAAATGAGTGTATCATGCATTTACGATGATAATAAACAGCAATAACGTTGAGAATCAGATCTGCTGTTTTGCTATGGTAAATTTATTGGCAATAATATATAGTCTTCTTGGTATTTCCCTATCGGGCAAGGCAAGTAATTGTATGAGTAGAGAAGTTGAAAGATGTTTGGCCAAAAATCAGATTAAAGTGTTGTGTCGTAAATATATTGTGTGAAGATTTTCTATACAAAGGGTGATTTGTTGCTTTTCATATCTTATACAAAATTTTGCATGACAAGAAGAGGAAGGGGTAGAAGTGTAAATTGGAGTGAGATGAATAAGGACAAAGGGAAAAGCTTTATTTAATTATTATTAATGGCATAGGGGTGAGAGGTGGTCAAAGACAAGGAAGGGTCTTTGCATGTGATTGGATTTGGCTGGGAAGAACCCAAATTCAATGACTCACATCAAACTCACGGAATCTTGGACTCTTTGTTTCATGCTTTTACCGTTTGGGTTTTTCATGTTATCCTCACAAAATTTCTGTTTTTCTTAAAATTTAAGGAAAGCAAACAAAATTCTACTTACATATTTTTACTTCATTCATTTAATACAGATTATTACTGTAAAGTTTTATATTTTTTCAAGAAAAAAGATAATAAAAAATAAAAAATAATACTATCAAATGAATATAAAAATTTTAGATATTTCAAATAATATTTTTCTTCTCAAAAAGTATATTTCGCCTCTTTGTTGGAACAAATTAGACAACACTTCCCAAATTTTGCTATGCTTGCGGGTTTCCAATAAGTCTTATATTCTTAAGTGTAGCATGCTTTTTTTTAAGAATTGGTATTTAACATTATTAATAAATAAAAAGGTAAATTAAAAATTACTTTATACGCTTTAAGGAAGGAAAGAGTTTCTTTTACTTAGAAAGAAAAGTGTGTACTAAATTCAAGAATTAGGAAAAAAAAATGTAAAAGGATCATCTTTACCTAAAATGATCTTATGTAGAAAAGGTAGAGTTCAATCAATACTTTTATATTGATATAGTACATTTTTTTTTATGAATTTTAATGGTGTTTTTTAATAATGTAATTGATGGTTATTATATACTAGGACAATAAAGAATATAAAAGTACGATTTCAAGGTGAGATAAAGATAAATATTAATTTGATAGAATGTTAGTGTGAATTATAAGGATAAAAAATAATAAGATATTAATAATAGTAATAATAATAATAACAATAATAATGATAATAATAATAAAAGGTAATAGTAGTGATGTTAACGATAATTAATAACAAATGAAATTAATAATAATAAAAAGATGTTACATGATTATTAGAGGTGAGTAATATTACGTTGATGTTTTTCAAATTCATTTTTATTTAAATAAAAAATTTCCAATTAGAATAAATGTATAAATAATATTTGTTTTTTTTAATCGAATACACAGACTAGGATGAAATATGTATATACTCATCATGTCTTTCGATCTCAATATTTCTTTTAGCTATTTAAATGAGTAAATATTCATAGTTTTTTAGATTACATAAAAAACATATATATAATATAATATCACATCTAGAATGTTTCTAACATCTTGCTAAATTATTTGAGTCATAATCAAAACTTAAGTATTAATGAAAATATCAAATCTCTATTTAATCTCAAAATCAAACTCAAAATCCAAAATGCAATCTATAAAATAACTCAAATTATTAATAAAATTAAAATATCTCAAATACCTTGTTCCAAAAAAAAAAATTGTCCAAAATAAATCTCTCTCCATTAAAACCTCAACACATCTCCTAACTATTGTGCATCTCCATCTACGTCTATTTTATGTTCTGTATAAAAATACAATTATCACTATCACATACAAATAAATAAGGATAATAAGTTAACATACAAACAACCAACTTTACCATCCCAATTCACAACTAAATAATATAAAAATAATAATTACATCAACTAACAATTTAACTCTATCCATGATCATATCTTAACTCAAAACATGTCATCAAAACAACAATGCAACCACTCATGATTTCACACACTAGTGCAACAAGGTATTGACACACACAAAATTGTCTCATACTATTTTCACAACTCTTACATATTCTCAGAGTTTTCAACATTTTATTCTTGGATAAGTAAACAAATATCAGGTTTTCAATTATAACACGTAATAAACCAATCAATCGTTCACCACATGAGCTATATCATTTCTTTCTAAATATTTGATATTATACACGTTTTTTAATATTAAATATTTAATAATATTATAAATTTCTTTTGTAATTTTTTATAAAAGTTAACTACTTGACATCAAAACTATAAATGGATATAAATATATCATTTAAATGAGAGAAAATTTCAAATTTTTTGATATGGAAATAAAGATGGATATAAATTTTTAGTTGGTGATGGAAAGGAGATAATGAAACTTGCTCTTACCTTATTCCCTAATCACCTTTAACAGTAACGGTAAAAATAATAATAGTAATAATAATAATAATGAAATAATAGTAGATATTACAACAACAATTATAATTATAATGATAAGCATGACAAAATTGGTGATAATAATGTTAAAATATCACACGAGTCAACTGAAAAATTCAAAAAACCATCTCAACAAAGCAAAAAAAAAAAATTGATTTAAACTAAATTAAACTATTCTTTACTTAATTCACTCGACTCCCTTAGGTACACTTAAGTTGGGTTGAATTGCAGGCTTATAATTTAGACTATTTTATAAAACAATAATTATATTTTTTAAATTAAGTAGTATTATTTCAAGAAAATTAGTTAATCTAAAAATTAAATTAATTTCATTAATGCTAATGGACTTTAAAATACATATTTAATTTTATATTTTTTTATTTCAAAATACTTTTAACTGTATATTTATTTATTTTTAAATAGTCCAATGACTTCATATAATGCGAAGACCTGAAAATCATAAGTGATAAGTACAAGTCAGATTATACCAACACTTTTTTACTGCTTTACTTATCAGTCGAGACAAACTGCCTATTTGACACCAACAACCAATGATGATTGTGGCGATATTGATGAAATTAAGGATTATGACAATAAAAATTATAATGATAATGATAGAATATAGTAGTAAAAAATGGTGAATGAGTGACAAGGTGGTGGCTGCTAAAAAAAATATAATAATAATAATAATAATAATAATAATAATAATAATAATAATAATAAATATGAGAAGTTAAAAGGAATAAAGAACTTCACGATCAATCATAATCTAAGAATGATAACGGGTCGAGTCGAATACGGATAGTGTCTATTCGCAACCGATTCGATAAGAAAATTTTCATCCGCTACCCGCATGGATATCTGTTTAAAAAATATTTACGAGTATTTTAAAATCCGTAGATACCCACCAAAATGAAAAACCAAGAGTACGTCTATAATCTAAGCCCATGAGTTTAGGGCTGCAATAATAAATTTGTGGGAGTACTACCGGTGAATATTGGTCCAAGGCTCATTTTTTTGTTCAAATCAGATTAGGATTTCTCATTTTCTTCATTCAGAATGAAGACAACTTAGCTCTCTTCTTCATCCCCATATGCGACCGACCCTGCTCTTCTCTTTACCGGCATCGCCACACCTCACCGGAATCAGTCGAAAGCGAAAATAAAAACCTGCCACCGCGTCGCCTTTACTCGGAATCCCCACTCGTCACCGACGATGCCGCCAACATTGCCTCAGGTGATTATCTTCCTCAGACACGAAAGCCTCAAAATTTTTCTTCTTCCCTCATCCAAACCCGCGAAGGTAGCTCCTTCTTCTCCCTCTTTGAACTCACAAAAACCTTAGAAAAGTGGGAAAACATAATATGAACCGATTAATCGGTTCGAGTAATGATGGAACGGTGGATATTGAAGAACAAATGGTGGAGAGGCTTTTAATCAGAAGAAAAAGAAGAACAATCGATTAAGATTATTCTAATCGGTGAGAAGATGAATTTAAACGGTGAAAAAGGCTTTTTATTGGTGAAAATGGAGGAAAAATGCCAGATCTGTGTTGGAGATGAAGAAAGGGAAACTATATTCGAAAACACGAATGAAGGAACTTATGGCAGATCTGTGTTAGAGAAAAAAGGAAAATAGAGATGTGTTTGAATGTAACTGAATAAATATCTGTCAGTACCATTTATTCGTTGCAGATTTTATTCGTTGCGAATTTTATCTGCAGACATAGATTTTTTTCGTCATCCCTATCATAACCTATAATATTAAGGATAATAACAATAAAATTATAACGAAAATAATAGAAATGAGTGATAACAATCATAAAAGTGAATGAGAACCAGATGATGGTCGTTATTAAAAAAATATGATAATAATAACAAATATGAGTTAAAACAAATAGAGAACTCCATAACCTACATAACCTGGTATCTGATAAATTTAAAAATCAAGTGAAAACTGGCAACATTAGACTAGTTGGGGTGAATTTTATTTTTTTCAAACCAATCCATCTAATACACTAAAGATAATTTACAAGTGTGGTTGCGAGCCATGTAATAATAGTGTTAGAAGACTAGTGTGGTATGAAAGGTTGAGTTTATGCCATATTTAATTTAACTCTTAATTATTTGGAAAGTCACAGTGAAAAGGGCAGGTCTATTTTGTTTAGATGGCTTCACTCCATTGGCTTGCTAGTTGCTTCCATTCTCTTTATTCACCTTCCTTCTCCCTTCTCAACTTCAAATGTCCGGTAATATCACTCTTCATCATCTATTATTCCAGATAATCACTTCTTTTTCATTCCATCTGGCTATACTTTCATAGTTTTACATCAAAACTTTCTTGTTTTCTTATCTACAATGAAGCTTTATACAGTCATTGTTCAACAATGGTCAACGCTGCTATACAATATGAAACGTGAAACATCATCACACCCAATAAGATGTTCGAGGACAATAACTATGATAAATGGCTATATTAGCACTCTACATAAGCATTTACATGTACTTAAGCTGTACAGATAAACAATGGCTCTAGTTATTAGATAACCCATGGCTCTATTTAATGCCAAGTATATACAATCTTTTGCTACCATCAGTACCGTAAAAATTCTAAAACTAGCTATAGCATAGAATAATCATTCCTAGTCACTAGTCAACCTGTTTTGAAGCTTGGACGTTTTCATCTTTCCTAGACTTACCAAACAATTTCTGGGAATCCAAAACTGGCATATATGCTTCACTTGTTTTCTTAAATATGTCGTTCTTTTCAGATTCACGGGGACTGACCAGCTTCTTCTCAACATCTTCAAATTTTGCAGTGGCCCATGGCGCTGTACCTACACTTCTTTTCGAATCTGATGCATCTATAGTCAGGTCAGACACTTCATCACGGGAGGCAAACCAGGAATGACCACAGGCAATACATTCCAGCTGCACAAGCAGAGCAACAATCAAGCAAATCTATGTAACGCATAGGAGATGGTTTTGAAATTTCAGATTTCAGTTGAGCATGATGCGCAAACCTGATATCGATCACCATGGCCTGCGTGGATTATATCCCTCAAGCCCACCTTACACTCACTGCATCTACGGCATCGAGCACCCGTCATCTGTTTCCCATATAGAGGACAGCTAACAGTCAACATATATCTCTATACAACATAACAACTTATAATATTTTGGCATGAAATGAAAGTGACCTGCATTTGTTGTGACTCATCAGGCTCTTTCTTGTTTGTTTCCTCAGCAGTCAAACCCTCCTAGAATTCAAATATTCAGTAAATAACCAAATAAACCATAGAATCATCAGTCAGAATAATCTAAACAAAATAAGCTTTACGAAATTGAGTCAGTTGTAACAAGCGGTGATTTATCGGCTGTACCGTTAAAAAGAGAACTCGAGCCTAAAAAACACTTCCATGCATTGTTATAAAACGAATAATATTTTTAAGGACATTCAATTAAATTAATCAAAACACTGTAATGAACATCACTAATTTCTACAGGAAAAAATGGCACTATAAAGCCATGAAAATTTGAAAGACACCGTGGAGGGGACATTTGGGTTGTTCTGGAACATTCTCACTAATATAGACCATAAGGAAAATTACAATATGGTAGCTTAAAATTAAATTAATAGGAAACGAGCACTAAACAATTCCCAGCCCAACAGTGGACAAGAGCACTTGTTGATTATAAATGTGTAAAACAAAGCCACCTGGTACTGTATTTATCATCAAATGATCAAACACAACCAATGTTAGAGTGCTTTAACTCAAGAAGGGTGCCCCGCGTAAATACAAAGAAAACAAATCAACAGGTCAAATGCAGGGTGCTTAACATTGCTCAAGAACATAAGGATAGGTTTTCACCAAGGATATGTGTTAAATAGGTATAATATGCTGAAGACCAAAAGAATCACAAGAAGCCGCTGGTTTAAATCAGAAAATAATAAGATAAAATCTACAAAATAAATTCATCATAAGAGCACACAACAGAAAAGTTTCAACGAAGGAAAATAGAAAAAAAAAAATACCTTCAATTCATTGGGAGTCATATTCAATATTTTAGAAGGTTCCAACTCTCCATTTAATAGGCGGCGTGCTAGGATTGCATTGTTCTGCCAAAAGGAAGAAAATATAAGAAAATATTCATATTAATGTCAAGCCAAAAATAAAGCTCTAGAGCAGTGATAGTTATAATGAATTTATTTAGGCATTATGTTAGGCACCCGCATCGTTATAGATAAGATTAATATTATTTAATGTTTATACCGAATTTGGTTTACTCAAAAGAAAATCATCTGTTACAGTATAGAAGTAGGAAATGAAGATAAAAAGTGGCTAAGGATGGAGAAGAGCTCCTTGCAAGATGGAAGATGAAGTAAAAACGGAAAAATCCCTTTCCTGAGGAAGAACTAACTTCTTCACTCAGCCTAACCATAAACCTCTGATAGGTTTAGTGGCCAGGTTTATGTGAGAAGAAATAGAGGAGGTAGACAGTTATAACTTCCTTGTAGGTAGTTATAACCTCCTGCAGTTGTGTTGTGTAATTATCTTTATATTATCTTTATGTTAGATGATGCTAGGCAGTTTTTAGGAGGTTGTAAAAAGGGAAATTAGGGAGAGACAGGTCCTCTCGAAAGACCTGGAGTATTGTACATTGAAGTTCTTCTGTTTTTATCGCTTGGGTATAACAGTTGTAGTTTTCTAATTAAGTTCTTTTGAGTAATATATTTATTCATCTCTCTAGTGAATTCTGTATACCTATCAATTTGGTATTCAGAGCCTCTTTCTTGGTACTGTGAGGAGGTGTGGGGAGTATGGTGAATACAAGAATGGAATCTAGATTAGATGTTGTGGACAAAATGCTGCAGGAATTAATCCAAGATAAGGACAAACAAGAAAATCAGTCTCATGAGCGCTTTTAGCGTTTGGAGGACATGATTAGAGGTTTAACGGTCGTGGTTGAATCGCTGTCTTGTAGTGCTACCAGGGGTGAAACTGCTTCAGTGATGAATGTTGGTCAAGGGTCACATTGGGAAGAAGAACCAAGTCATCATTTGTCTTCCTCCTTTGGAGGAAACTGGACATTCCAGTTTTTGCGAGGGAGGAGGCATATGGTTGGACTAACCGTCTTGAATGTTATTTTCGGTTGAAGGAAGTCAGTGAGGAGGAACGCATGCAGGCCGTCATAGTTGCTTTGGAAGGCAGGGCCTTAAATTGGTTTCAGTGGTGGGAAACTTGCAATCCAAATCCTACATGGGCAACATTCAAGGTGGCAGTTGTCCGCCGTTTTCAACCCATGATGCTTCAGAATCCTTTTGAAATTCTGATTGGCTTGCGCCAATCGGGGTTGGTGGAGGAGTATATAGAGCAATTTGAACAATATGTTGGGTTTTTAAAGGGGATTCATCAAGATTATTTGGTGGGCATTTTTCTGAATGGGTTGAAAGAGGAAATCAAGGCTGAAGTTAAGTTGTATGAACCTAGCACTCTTCCAGAATTAATGATGAAGGCTCAAATGGTGGAGGAAAAGGTTCGAATCATCTCAAAAGGTGGCCCTTTCCCTGTTGTACGCAATAACAATGTCTCCAAACCTATTTCAATGACTCGCAGTTATTCAAAGGACAGGGGCAGTTCACTGGGCTTTAATAATTCCAGCAGTGGTCGAGGGGACAGCAGCGTTTCTGCAGGAACGTTTCGTAGTGTAAATCAGTCAAATCGAGCGCCTTTTCGAAAATTGTCTCAAGAGGAACTACATGATAAGGTTAAGAAGGGCTTATGTTTCAGGTGTGATGAGAAGTTTGGTCCTAATCATATTTGTAGAAATAAACAATTGCACATGTTGCTTATGTCTGAGGAGGACTTATCTGGACTAGATACTCTTCAACCTCCTATTGATTCTCAAGAGGAAGGGACACAAGAGATAGGTCAGATTTTACAACTATCTCAATGTACCATGGCGGGACTTACAACCAGGAAGTCTTGGAAACTTTGGGGGACAATTGGGCATGAGAAAGTAGTGGTTTTGTTTGACTGTGGAGCCTCACACAATTTTATTTCTCCAAATCTGATTGCCAGATGTGGGTTACATCAAGAACCCACTCTTCCATTTGTGGTAGAGGTGGGTGATGGACATAAGGTGCATTGTCAAGGGAAGTGTCATGGTTTTATTCTAGAAGTACAGGGCCTCAAAATTCAACAAGAATTTTTTGTTTTCACATTGGGGGGTGCGGATGTTATCTTGGGATTGGAATGGTTGGCTTCACTAGGTGAGGTAAGGGCTGATTTTGGCAATTTAAGATTAACAATTGGTAAGAAGAACGAGGAACACATCCTTGTGGGTGATCCCGCTCTTTCCAAATCAGAATCTTCTTTGAAAAAGTTGGTGCGTGATTTTAAGAACGAGTCATGTTATGTGATTAAATGGGACCAAGAGAAGGAAGAGAATGGCAGTACTGTTCCTGTACAACTTCTACCCATTTTGGAGTCTCATAATGACCTTTTTCAAGATCCAGTGGGCCTTCCTCCCAGTCGCCCTTATGATCATGCTATACATCTTCATGAGGGAGCATCTATTCCTAATCTTAGGCCCTACAAATACTCTCATCAACAAAAAAATGAGATTGAACGCTTAGTCAAAGAAATGTTGCAGGCGGGAATCATCAAACCAAGCATCAGTCCTTATTCAAGCCCCATCATATTGGTCAAGAAGAAAGATGGAGGGTGGCAGTTTTGCGTAGACTATCGGACTCTCAATAAGATCACTATTCCCAACAAATTTCCTATTCCTGTCATAGAGGAATTGTTGGATGAGTTGGCTGGTGCAACCACATTTTCCAAACTGGATTTAAAATCTGGTTATCATCAAATTCTCATGAAAGAGGAGGACATTGAAAAGACTACTTTTCGAACCCATGAAGGCCATTATGAGTTTTTGGTTATGCCATTTGGCTTGACTAATGCTCCAGCCACTTTTCAGGCTTTAATGAATCAGATTCTTAAACCATTTTTAAGGAAGTTTGTCCTTGGTTTTTTTTATGACATACTAGTTTACAGCCCTACTATGGCTACTCATGTGACTCATCTACAGGAGGTTTTAAAATTATTGCAGTCTCATCATTTAAAACTTAATCATAAGAAGTGTATATTTGGCCAACTACAACTGGAGTATTTAGGTCACATAGTTTCCAAGGATGGTGTGGCTGCAGATCCAAATAAAGTGGAAGCTATGACCAATTGGCCAGTTCCAAAAAATGCAAAGGCTTTGAGGGGATTTTTGGGGTTAAAGGATATTATAGAAGATTTGTGAAAGGGTTTGGTCAAATTGTCAAACCTCTCACACAGTTATTAACTAAGGAGGGCTTTTGCTGGACACAACAGGCACAACAGGCATTTGATGCATTAAAGGGTGCTGTTTCTAAATTGCCAATATTGGTTGTTCCAGATTTTTCCAAATCTTTCACTTTGGAAACAGATGCTTCTAGCAAAGGATTGGGGGCTGTTTTATTGCAGGAGGGTCAGCCTTTGGCCTTTTGGAGTCAAGCCTTGTCTGACAGGGGTCAACAAAAATCAGTGTATGAGCGGGAGTTGATGACTATAGTCCAAGCAGTTCAGAAATGGAAACCCTATCTCATGGGCAGTCATTTTGTTATCGTTACAGATCAAAAGAGCTTGAAATTTCTCACTGACCAGCGCTTACTAACAGAACAACAATTTAAATGGGCTTCCAAGCTAATTGGCTATGATTTTGGGATACGTTTCCGCCCTGGCAAGGAGAATCACGTTGCTGATGCTTTGTCCAGGAGACAATATTTTATGGCTGTGTCTTTGTTTCAAATGGATGAATGGGAGACTTGGGAAACTGAAGTTCAACATGATCCTAAGTTGGTTTCTCTCATCCAAGAATTATTGCTAAATCCAAAAGCTCGTGAGGGCTATGAGTTGAAGAAAGGACGGTTGTTCTATCATGGGACATTGGTGTTACCTAGGAACTTTTCTCGCATTCCTAGTATCATCAAGGAGCTGCATGAGTCTCCTATAGGAGGTCACAGTGGGTACTTTAGGACTTTTAAAAGGGTAGCAGGGGTACTGTACTGGGAAGGGATGAAGCGAGATATCAAGGAGTTTGTGATGCAGTGTGTAGTATGCCAAAGCAATAAAAGAGAGACCTTGGCCCCTGCAGGTCTGTTACAACCACTACCCATTTCTACCCAGGTCTGGTCCGATATTTCTATGGATTTTATTGGGGTCTACCCAAGGTACAGGGCAAGGATACTATTTTGGTTGTGGTGGATCGGCTTACAAAATATGCCAACTTTTTAGTACTTGCTCATCCTTTTACAGCAGTTCAAGTGGCTGATTTATTTATCAAAGAAGTGGTAAAACTCCATGGGTTTCCTTCCACAATAGTTTTTGATCGTGACAAGCTTTTACTAAGCACTTTTTGGCGTGAATTATTTAGACAGGCTGGAACCAAGTTGAAGTTTAGCACAGCCTATCATCCTCAATCAGACGGCCAAACAGAGGTTGTTAATCGTTGTTTGGAGACTTATCTAAGATGTATGACAGGGTCTCAACCCAGAAAATGGCCACAGTGGTTGCCCTGGGCTGAATTCTGGTTTAATACCAATTATAGTGCCTCTACAAAAATGACCCCTTTCAGGCCCTCCCATCTGCCCTAACAGAGGAATTAATCCTTGATGTTTCTCCCCAAGCTATTTTGGATACCCGATTCACTAAGGATGGTGACTTGGAGGTTTTAATCCAGTGGCAGCATCTCCCCTCTTTTGAAAATAGTTGGGAATCAGCAGCTACCATCAACAAGGAGTTTCCTGCTTTTCACCTTGAGGACAAGGTGAAACTTCATGGAGGGGGTATTGATAGGTTTAGTGGCCAGGTTTATGTGAGAAGAAATAGAGGAGGTAGACAGTTATAACTTCCTTGTAGGTAGTTATAACCTCCTGCAGTTGTGTTGTGTAATTATCTTTTATATTATCTTTATGTTAGATGATGCTAGGCAGTTTTTAGGAGGTTGTAAAAAGGGAAATTAGGGAGACAGGTCCTCTCGAAAGACCTGGAGTATTGTACGTTGAAGTTCTTCTGTTTTTATCGCTGTATACCTATCAACCTCTCAAACTTTTTTGCCCCTCCTCTACATATACCCATTTCACTTCTGCCTAATGTATGATTCTCATATCCCCCTCTCCACTTTCTCAGACCAGAAGTCCTTTCTGTCGTGCTCCTCTTCTCTTTCCCCTCCCTTTTTTTCCTCTTACCACTTCTTTTATATTTCTTTCATACACAACACTCCTGATTTCTTCAGACCCTTCTATTCTTTGACCCCTCTTTTCCCTCTCCCTCTAAATACTATTATTATGTCATTAGTAATTAACAAAATATAGTTATTGTTGGGCAAGCCATTTTTTCTTTTCTTTCTCCATTATAAGAATACATACTGCAAATAAGCATATTATAAGTAATTTAGTATACTTTGTTTCAATTAAACAATCCTGCTCAAATACAAAAATCAACAAAATTTGAATGGAATTCTTGTAAGCTCATAATAGTAGAAAGTGTGCCCAAAACAGATTCACTATGCCTTTACTCAAAGCAAATAACTAACTTAGTATGTTTTTGTTTTCTTGATAAATTAATAATAAAAATTCGGAAAGAAAGGTAGTTTCAGGATTAAAGACAATATATTTAATTTACACAATTCAGTTTTTCACATTATTATCACATTAAAAAATTTGACTTTTAACTTCTATCATTTTTCCAAACATCTAGTATATGTAATGAGCGTTTAAAAGGTATTTTAAGGTGAAGAGATAGAGGAGGGAGGTAAGCATCCCTCCACTTACTTAGCCCACTTCCTTGATCTGTTCTAGGTCTTTCATCACAGTAAGTTACTTATAGGAAGTTTTCCAAAATTCATTTTAGTTAAAAGCAATTGCAAATTACTTACGCATCCACCTTCAATATGTTTTTTTATTTTTTCCAAAATACCCTGTTTCAGGAATATAATTTCTGAAATTTATTCTGGTAATGAGTAGGTGTTCCAGAAATTAATATCCAAACTGTGATAATACATTCCAGAAACTAACTTCCAGAACTGTTAAAATTATAACTTATTCCAGAAATTAAGCCCCAGAAGTGTAAAACTAATAGCAAATGGTATCAACCCAAAAAAGGTTTTGGCATGAAATTTAGCGGGCTTATACGGAAAAGGGAATAAGTTTTTTAATAAAAAATAAATAATAGAACAATTTATGGGATTATAATATAAAGAGCCTTCCCAAAGCTTGCTCAGCAAGCCTAATTTCATGCTACAATTCCACACTATTATGAAGAAAAAAAAAACTTTTAAATATGACCCATGAGATTTAAGTAAAAGTAAAGGAGTATTATAACATCCAGGGTGCTGATGAGCTGTGATAATGGAGAGAAGAAGTTTGCAGCCGCTGAGCAGTGTGGAGAAAAGGAAAAGATGCATTGGTAGGGCAACAACGGAATTTTATAATCAAACCAAAAAAGACATAACATGTTCCCACTTCCCTCCCATACCACCTAAAAATTGGTGGGTGGGGGGGGGGAATGAAGGTATGTAGTGGAATTTCATGGAAAGAGTTTCATTGGGTTCCATGCCATGCTACCCTTTTTTCCACAATCCAAACCATGGAATATGATTGCATCTCCTTCTTTCAATCCAAACATATTCCTAAACTAAACTTTACGTAATTGAAAACTGGGAAAAATAACATCACAACAGAAATAATTTTACTGGACAGAATTACAAATATGAAAATATGTTAATTACAACAAAAAAAAAGAGAAACTAAAAGCAGTTTAAACATATTTCCAATTTCAAAATTACAATCATTAACTCATCAGTGATAGCATGAGGAATATATGACAGAAAAGATTGCCAACATTCTATCACACATTCTATATCTTAGAAATTATTTTTTAATAAATACTATAATCAAAATATCCATAAAAGGAAAAAAAAAAGTCCAATAATGTAGCAGCAATATATTTTTTTAATCATTTAAGTGCATCATTTAAAAACATTTCAAGTTAACAATCCATATCAGAAGAGAAGCTTCTAACCTTGAGATTAAATACTAATTGCCGTAGCTTTTGATTATACTTCTGATAATCTGATGAAAAGGTTTCATGCGATGCTTTTTCTAGAGCAACTACAGCTGGAACAGCAACATCTGGCCAGATAAAAGACTTGGAACTCTGTAGAGTGAAAAAAAAAGAGTAAATGCTGGAATCCTTATAACCCTCAACTAGCCTCAAAGAAAAGGGAAATAAATAGAAGGACATGAGAAAACAAGCAATCCCACACAAGAAATCACCACCAAAACAATTTAGCATTTCACCATGTACCTGTTGAGCCTTGTCTTCTTTACATTCATTTGCTACTTCTGAACTTTTGTCATTGTTTCCATTCTTGATTGCATCAGAATTGTCATTTACTTTGTCTTCCTTCTTTGTGCTGTCATCAGAGTTAAATATGAATTGAACACTTTGAAGCAACTTCTCCAAACATTTGTCACGATGGGTATCTCCAGTTAGAGCATTAAAATCCACTAGTATACGATAATGTTCTGAAGCATTATTTGCACAACTCCCCGGCGTTTCAGGTTTCAGAGATTGATCACTCTTACGAGATGTTTCCTCCTCTTTTGAAACATCGAGAGGTGAAATGCTCTTTTTCCTCAAGATTCTTTTATTTTTCATCAGATCTTCCTGTTCAGCAACAGGTTCTTCAGGCTCAATATCATGTAGTTCACCCAAACGTTGAAGAGTTTTCTGAACAAGTTCATCAATTTCTTGCTGTTTATTGTCCTCATAGTCCTTATCAGTTAGCTTCCAGAGTTTCCTTTCTACTGTGTCATACACCTTTTGCACAATAAACCCAGGATGCAGCTTACGAATTGGAAGCTGTTTGTGTATGGGAACAAAATGCACCACACACTTATGCATAACAGATTCTGCAGGTACATCATCACGGTGGAAACTATAAAACAGCTCCCTTGTATCACGTGATTGCCAGCTTCCCCCACCTTTCCTTTCAGCTTCTTCAGGTCGATAGAACCACTGGCCTGTGACCATCATGCTGCCATTTATGGATTGCGTAATGTCCTGAAAAAGCAACCCCTAAATTAGAAGGTTAAGAGAGAGAAAAAAATCTATAACTACATTTTGTAGAAAAGAAAAGATAACACCATCTTCTCCTCTCCCACAAGACAGAGGACAAAAATCAATGGGATTACCAGACCAAAAAACATCAATGCAGCTCAACTTCTAAGCAAGATTCAATGCATACAACATGGAAAAAAAACTGGTAAACTAGTGACCAAAACTCAATAAAAAGGTAACACAATGTGCTAACTCCAGCACAAGCCTGGAATTTCCAATAAGGGAACAAAATGGGAATGCAAAAATATGATATTATACACATAATAAAAAAACATGAATGTATTATTAATGAGCAGGAAATTGTTATTTGTATTCCATGTACTACTGATAGAATTTATTACATTTTCGCCAATGTATGGTGACATAGCCTGATGATCACCAAAACCAGTACATTATGTCAAGGCAGATTGCCAAATGTCATAACATCTTAATGTTCCCAGACATTCGAAAAATATTGTCATCTTAAAGCAAAAGTATATATATGACAAGAAAGTTACCTTAATAATTGCCACATAAGGCTTTTGGTCTTTGTCTTCAGGTGTGAGAAGTATAGGATCTTCCTGCAGAAAAAGCGATATTAAAACACAAGAATACAACACATTTCTTATCTTACAATGTCTTCAGCACCCACTTTCACAAATCAACCATCAACCTCAAAAACAATGCGCAAACCATCTTCATAGCCGAAACGTCAAACTGCACTTCTCACTCTGTTGCCAGAAAATAGGAAGAGTGGGCTTTTGGAAAGATTATGTAAATTACACTGCCACTGGATTTAGAATCAAGCATTAACTAATTTTTTTCACTGCTAGTGACAACTACTGTTGTAGTTACTTGATTCAAGTTGCAGAAATTACTTAGAAATAACACAAGGATGATGATATATAGACGCGACTTATTTCTCTTTCCTCTCTTCTCACTCTAAGTGTCATCTAGCCTTAAAGTGTCCATTGATTATTTTCCATAACACAATCATACACGTGAGCCCTAGCAGCAGAAAAATAATTTGAAACTACGCATTCAAATCAAATTCCTAGTGAGAAAAAGTTAATACCAGCGTGTATTGGTTTCCGTCGTACTCAAAAGAATCAAAATGCTTTTTCCGGCCTCTCCCCTTTCCAGAAACCCTAATTGGTTCGCCGATAGGTTTGGCATCTTCCTGCGGCGGTTCCTCTTCTTCCTTAGATCTTCCGTCCTGCTTGTCTCTAATCTTTCTCTTCTTATTATTATATTCCTCTTTCTCTTTTTCGCTCTCCTTCTCCACTTCCTCCTCTTCCTCCTCTTCTTCCTGGAGCTTCATCCTCTTCCTCTTGCGCTGCTGCTTCAACCGGTTCTCGGAGGCACTGTCGGTGGATTGCTGCTTCGGAGGCGGCGATTCGTCCTCCTCGTCGCTGGTTGCGACCTGAGTGAAGCGTCTGTTCCCCATTCTTACACCCACCGCCACTGTAACACCAGAATTTGGATTTTGTTGAAATGTCTGAAACTAAACGAAGAACTTTGCTATTTGTCTCCAACCTGCTAAAAATGAGAAGAGTTTTATACTTTCTTATTTATCTAAAGTTCCAAGTTCTTCACGAATTTAGGGTATATTAAGGAATACAACCTTCTAGTAGGGTAACTAGACAAAATATCAAAATCAATTCAAATACAGTTATTAATTTCAGATTTTGAATATCTCATTCTAATGAAAAAATTTCACTAAATAAAGTTGACATGCAAAATGAAGCTATGATTATGAATACATTGTGGTTTGAGACTTTTGATTGCATAACTTTTAAGATGTGTTTATATGATGCAGATGGAGGCTAACTATTTTATGAAAAACATTAAATACTTGTAAAAATTTTAACTGATATAGAGATTTAAATTATACAAACAAACAAAATTATAATGATTACATAAAAGAAAGTGTTATATGGGTAAATTCACTTTAAAATATGATTAACATTCTATCAAAGAATAATTAACTAACAAATAATTATTAAAAAATAGAGTTTTTTAAATATTTATAACTGCTACAGTCACAAATTAAAAATAATAAAAAGTATAACAAATTATTAAAAGCATTAATATTCATGGAAAATTCTTTACCTTTCTGTTTTTACAATCAATTGAGGAACCCAACTAATTCATTATCTATAATTTCATGTCTTTTAACTTTTTCATGTTCTATATAACTCTTATTATTTTTTAAACTTTTAAAATTTAGTTTAATATATTTTATAAATTTTATTATTATAATATAAAACATAGTATCATTGTTCGGTTATTTAGTGTTATTATTAAAACTCTTTTTTAATTAATAAAAAATCTAAAGTGGAGTAGGTTAAATTCAAAAATCATGAACTCCTAGTCTTTGTATTTGTACATTTAGATAAATAAGTAAATAATTCAAATACATTGGAATATTATTGTTTTAATTTATAAATGGAAAATATGTACAAAAAATGTTATTCGATACTAAAACATCTAAGAAAATATACAAAAGTGGTCTTGAAAAAAAAAATTTATGTCTTTACAAAAAAATATATAACGATTTTAATTCCAAATTCATTAATATTAATATGATATTAGAAAAGTAGGGTATTTTACTAAAAAATATAGCATAATTTAATTTGATATTGTTGTGTGATTGTCTTTAAAATATTGATAAATTAAGAGATAGTGATATTTAAAAATTATTAATGATATATTAGTTATATATTAACATGTGTAAACAAGCATGCTGTGAAAACTCAATCAAATAAATTATTTACTTTCTCTTTTTTTTTTTATCTATATAAGAAAGTTATAATGAGTTAACTCAATTTATAAAACTAATTCATCATTGAGTTAAAAAAAATAACTGAATTTTGTTTATTTTGATATAAGACATTAATTTTTAAATCCAACTAAAATCACTAATGAATTGGTTTACTTTATTTAAAAGAGTATAAACAACATTGAAACTTTTATTATTTTAATTTCAATTCTACCTTCTTTTCAATTACACACATACAACACTACAATAAATAGCAATGTCCAATATAGGAAATCCAAAATTAGGTTTCAATTTCATTGACCATGTAAAATTAGGTTTCAATTTCACACATACACAAACAATTTGGGAATTCAAATTCAAGAAACCGTTTAATTATTTATACAAAAAGCCCCCAAGAAAATTAAAGCTTTAAGTTGCATCCATAAGAATACAAACAGATGCAAAGAATTGAAAAAAATGAAAAAGAAGACTCACCATCAGATTCAATCAAGTTTTTTATAGTAGAAAAGCTTGCAACATAAACCCTAAGTGGTTAAGGATTGGGAATTACCAATGTTTAAAATCAGGAGGAGCAGAGTTTCTTAGTGCACCACCTGTTTTTTCTTTCTGCACCACCATAAAGTGGTACTTCTCAAAGTATCCCTTGTTAAAAATATAATAAAAATTTTTACATTTCCTTATTTTTAATATTTTCTGGATTGTAGTTTTCAAAAGATATTTTCTAATCCATGAAATACATCCAATCCAAAGAATCAAAAATATCTTTCAAAAGATTTGTTCTAATTTTTTATTTATTTTTGAAATAATTTTTTGAGTAATATATACATTTTCTCTTTTGCAATTATACTTCGTAACTTTTCTCATTTTCAATTTCACTCGATAGACCTTCTTTTAGAAATACATCAACTACATCAGAAAAATGATTTTCATGTGTGTTTGTGCATGACTTCTTAAGGAAATTAGAAAGGGTTTGTTTGGAAGAATGAGTTTCTATGTAATGAAAATATGGTGTAAAGTGATGTATTGTAAGAATCATAACTACTCATTAGGGTATATTTCTTCGTCTTAGTTGGTGTATATATTGAGAAATGGACTTTAAATCTAATTAAATATCACAAAACTAGCTTATAGATAAAGTTTATATCCACTTATATACTATGAAATCACCTTATCTCTAGTCGATGTGAGATTTCTAACATACTCCATCATACCAAGGTATATATTTCTTGAACGTGAGACTAGAAATTAATGAATGGTCCAATAACGGCTTGATATCGAATGGCACAATAAACCAAACAAAGAACAGATCTTTACAGGATAAACTCTAACTTATATCTTTAATACCATGTTAAGAAATGGACTTTTAAGTCTAACTCAACCTCACAAAACTAACTTATAAGGTGAGGTTTGAACACACTTATATACATGTGAGACTTCCAACAGTATCTTCAACATACAATAATTTTTATGCAAAAGCATATCATAGTGATTGTGTCATCATCCTAAGTGAAGCAAAGTGACATCATCCATTTATTATTTTATCATACGATTGTGAAAGATTCCTCAACTCTAACTAAAGATATCATCAGTAATTCTACGTGAAATATCTTTCTTTTGGAAGATGAGGATGCAGAAAACCTTTCATGTGAAAGACCAACACAATTGAGGATTCATGAACATTTTTCTTTCTATTTTTCCCTATTTCTCTACAACAAAGGGATAACAATGGAAATATTGTTCTGTCGCGGATAAAAGGTGTGTCAAGAATTGTTCTTGTTGCTTTGGAAGTTATACAAAAAGGTCGTATAACCACAAGCTTAAGTTGTGGCGTGGATAATTATTGCATAAGTTGCACCACCTTCCTTATAACCATTGGTCTAATCGCGCTATTCTTGTGGTTGAGTATGTGTTGTTCCTAGAAACGCCACTATTCATCTTCACCACTAGGCTCGTCAACAAGAACAATGACTCTAGAACCAAATAATACAATGTTCACCTTTCTTCCTAGGTCGTCAGCATCAACACCATGTGCCCTCTTGGGAACACCATCATGAAGTGCTTTTACCAGGATCATGATAAGTCAAAGTTTGACTCCCTTAACAACAACTATAACCTTAAGTTTTAGATTACACGTCTTGAATTGTGCATAAAGACACAAAAAACATGGTGGGCGATAGAAAGCAGCGTGACGGGGATCCAATAGTTGCAACATTAGAGGAACAATAACTAAGACTAGGTGAGGAAAAGTAGAGCTTGAAAGCTAGAGAAAATTTGAAAGAGATTGTGAAGCTCTTTATTTAGAAAGTCTATAGTGTTGAAGAAGTTTGTGGTAGGGAAGGTTGTGATGTTGGTGTCATGGAAGACCAGGGACGGGGTGCGGGTGACATTGTTGATGAAGATGATGGTGGTGGGTATGAAAGTACAAACCCTTGAAAGTTGTAATATATAGTTTTTGAGATGCAGGTGAAGGATTTAGGTGATGAAATGAAAAGTCTTTCACGGTGACTTACAATGAAAAAACCTTGGGCATTGTCACGTAATGTTGTCTCGAGATTTTTTACACGAGTATGGCATATTTGCCCACAAATTACATAAATGTGCAAGTCAAAAAGAAAAAAAATGAAGTCGTAAAAAATCATGATCGTTAGATTATGTTCCCAATACATATCAATAACAAATAAGCAATTAAACCCTTTAATTAATTGTGGAATCTCCAAAACCCCATAGAACATACTAGATTGGTCATTAGGAATAGCATAGGTCAAATGTATTTGATCTTCCAACTATGTATCACCTTAGGTTCCATCTTGATTTTCTCTTATGATGGCTCCTTTATGTGACATTTGTCGGTTACTTTTTCTTAAATTTCAATACCTTTTAATTTAATCCCTCGACAAATTAAAATATTATTTATGGTCTTTACACAATTATGATAGGTGACTTTTACCTATCATAATATATGTAATTTTTATTACGAAAATGTCACCACTACATCTATTATGATAGGTTTCTTAAAATATGTCATAATATATTTTAGTTTTATTACAAAATTGTCACATGTCAATTTATTATCACAGGTGGATTTCACCCAATCCTTTTTTTTCACCTGTGATTGATTATAGATTTAAATTAATTAGAATATTAGTAAATTGGCTAATAAAATTTAATGATCCTAACACATTTAATTATTATATATATATATATATATATATATATATATTTGGCAACTTCACTCTTTGCTTTTTCTAACTTGCCCATTTAAGTAATTTATGGGTAGATTTGTCCCACTTATTTTAAAAAATCATTGTCTTGCACTTGAGATTTATGAATGCATAGTGTTTAGGTTCAATTATAGGAAAATGATGGGATTTAAGATTGTCGAGATGCATGCATGGTGGAGAAATGCTTCCAATATATTAATGCATGCATGATAACTCAAAATTTGCTTAATATTATTATCATATAAATAATATTTTTACAAATACAAGCATAACTCACTCCACATGTATTATTATCAACCAATAATTACAAACATACAAAAGTCACACAATGAGTAGTTAACATACTCAACATAAATATATGTAAGACTCATTTTCAATTTTGGAGAGGATTAAAAATCCTTGTTTAGTTTTAGGTTTTTTAACGTCAATGAGACATTTTTTATTTATAATTATTAAAATGGACAGTTCACTTAAAAAGTTACTAGAGAAAAAAAAAGTCGTGTTGATCTCCCATAACTTCTAAAGTGAAGTCATATGATATAAAGATGACTTCTTCATAAAATTTGAAAAAGTTTAAATGGTGTGGTAGTCTAATAATTTTTTTCCACAATTTTTAACTAAAGTCATCACAACAACTTCCAGATTAAAAGTAAGTCATTAAATGTAACGATTTCCTATATTGTCCTTCATAACAAGAAAGTTGTATGAATGTGTATGATAGAATATGAAGTACGTGATTAGTATTTTAAGTTATTGATGAATGAAATTTACTTTGACGAGAAAGAGAGTAAAAACAAAAAATAAACTTGAAAAATAAATAATATATTATAATTTTTTTTTGTTTACTTTGTTTCTATCGTATCACATATAATACTAGTAGATATACTCCACATGACATAAAAAATACTGAATCAGACAAAAGAAATTCACATTTATATTATAGAAAAGAAAAAGAACAAGTTTTTTTATATTAGTTACACCATTTGAACCTTTATTTTTTAGAAACATTTCAATCATGAAAAGAAATAATTTTTATGTTTACAATGAAAAAAAGAAATTAAAAAATAAAACAATCAATGTAAGTGCGTGTAAAAATTTACTAATTATCCAAATATTACTATAAAAAAAAAAGTGGAAACCATTGGCACATGAATTATAAGTTTTGACACCATTGGCACATGAATTGAATTAGAAGGACATTTATTATAATTGTGTGTTAAAGTTGAGATTTCTTAATTTAAGGGGAGCAGGAAAAGAAATGGGGGTGCAGAAAGAATACTCAGTTTGTTGTTGTGTTTTGGCCCAAGTCAAATTTAGTCCAATTTGACAAATCTATTCAGAAGTTAGCAAAATATGTATCATAATCCCTGTGAACTATAATATTTAAAGTCAACTGTGCCTAAAAATTTGTTAACATATCCTTTTGATTGACTCTGTTATTATATGATTAGGCATAATATCATTACCTCATCTGAATTTTGGTTGGTTGAATGACTGATCAAACATATAATTAAACTATATTAGTTAAATATTTTGTTTCGATATATTGTATATTTATATACATTTTTTTTATCATTTATATATTATATTTTAATACTATAAAATATGTATTATTATGTACATTTTAATATTACACATTCATATATAAATAATAATTATGCATATTCAAATTATATACCTAGATAAACACAACCAGCACGTGTTGAACGTGCAAACCGGAAAAGACACATATGTATGAATACTTGTCGATTTGACCATTAGATTGGTGGAAGTTAGTCTTCAAAGTTTATAAAATTATAATAAAAAAGATTAAAAAACCACTAGTAAATTAGAATAAATATATGGTAAAGCTGAATTGAGATGTAAAAAAAAATATTATTATAAATTAAATGTTTATATTCAATTTAATCATCATTTTAGAAAATAAATTTTTTCAAGTGATCTCTATTTATGACCAGGAGGTTTGAACCAATTTTCAGTTCTTCCAAAGTTGAAAATTATTCAGACAGGGTAGTTGAGTGTCGTAACCGGAAACACTGTTTCAGCAAGTGTAAACGAGTGTTCTAATTAAAGGAAAAAAAAAAAGGTAATGATATGAACACCATCGGTTACCCAATAGTTTAACGTGACTTCATCTTGTGACGAAACGTGTGCCAATGATCACCTAAGGTTTTGCCAGCGTGGATGGTTTCTTCTTCAATGTTCGGGTACCGTGCGTGCTTTCTCTCTCTATCTCTTCTTCACCCAACTTGTCTGATTTATAAACCACACTTTTGCTTAAAAATCAGAATCAAATTCAGGAAACAAAAAATAAAAATAGAAAAAGGAAACTTATAGAAAAAGCTTCTCCTAAAATTTGGCAAAAGAGAAGAAAAGAGATTCACGTTGGTTCATTCTCATTCTCCGGTTTGCTTCCTTTCTCTTTCAGGTTTCTTCTTCTTCATTCTCTTTTCTCTTTCCAACGCTCCAACTGATTTCTTTACATTCTTTCTTTTCTTTTTTCTTGTTCGCTTTTATGCGTTCACTTTCCACTGTTGTGCGCATTTTATTTTTATTTATTTATATTCTGGTTAGCTACTTTTGAGATTAGAGTAATTGGTGTGCTTGTTTTTTCTTGAAGGCCATTTTTTCTTGACGATAAAGTTGCGATTTCACTGGTGTCGTTTTGCCCAAGATGATGTCGTTTTCGGGAATATAGTAATCTGGGTCTGGGAATCTGGATTGAAGTTCTTTCTTCAGCATTGGTTACTTTTGAACACTGTCAATTTGATAATTGGTTGGTCCTCTCGTTTTTGCGGAACTCAATTCAGTTAGGTAAGTGAAAAATGGTTGAATCAATTGCCGCAACTTCACTCCTTGGCCACCGTCCAATTTTTGGTGGAATTTTGGCCAGGGATGTATCTGTTAAACGAAAATCTTTGAATTCTTGTCGGCTGCCAACAACCGAGTTTCTTGGTTGTGGAAGGATTGTGGTTTCTTTGACTTTGCCTAAATCTTATAAGCAAGATAGGGTTATGTTCTCATCAATTAAGGCCTTGGCTGTGGAGTTAACAAGAGAAGCACATGCTTACAGGGAAGAGAAATTGCCCAATAGAGATAATAGCAGGATTGATAGTGGATTTGATCAAAGGCCTGATACGTGGCCTCCGGCTAATAGAGCCGATAACCCCTCCCTCCGGAATCCGTTGCTCCGGCATGAGAGGATGGGGTGTGGTTGGTTGGGTGCTATATTTGAGTGGGAGGGAGTTCTTGTTGAGGACAATCCTGATTTAGAGAAGCAGGCTTGGCTGGCACTCTCCCAGGAAGAAGGCAAACCTTCTCCTCCTGCTTTTATCCTCAAGAGAGTAGAAGGCATGAAGAATGAACAGGCAATTTCAGAAGTTCTGTGTTGGTCGAGGGATCCGGCGCAATTAAGAAGAATGGCTAATAGAAAGGAAGAAATCTACCAAGCTTTACAGGGTGGGATATATAGTTTCATGTCTGGTTCCAAGGAGTTTGTTAGTGTTTTAATGCATTATAAGATACCAATGGCATTGGTTTCCACGCGTCCTAGGAAGGCTATTGAGTCTGCTATAGGGGAGATCGGTATTGAGGACAATTTCAGTGTCGTTGTGGCAGCAGAGGATGTTCACAGGGGAAAGCCTGATCCTGAAATGTTTGTTTATGCTGCACAACTTTTGAACTTAATACCTGAGAGGTGCATTGTGTTTGGAAACTCCAATCTAACAGTGGAGGCTGCACACGAAGCACGGATGAAATGTGTGGCTGTTGCTAGTAAGCATCCTGTCTATGAGCTTGGGGCTGCAGACTTGGTTGTCAGGCGCCTGGACGAGCTTTCTGTGGTTGATTTGAAGAATCTCGCAGACATTGAAATGACTGAATTTGGGTCTCCAGAGCCTGAGGTGGAACTGGAGATGGAAGAAGATTATGACCCATCATCCGTTGATGACAATTTCTGGTAAATCCTATAAATGTACAGTTGATTGAACTTCATCTGATTGTTGATGATACTAGTTACAGGTTAGTTACTTGTGTATATGGTAAACAGAATAAATGGGGGAAAATTATAAGTGATCTGCATTGAACATTGATGTTTACTAATGAATTTTCTGTTCATATACACTCACGAGATTTTCGTATTTGGTTAACTGTTTTTTCCACTTTCCATCCGTGAGATAGAATACAGATGGCCTCAGTAAGTTTAGGCCACTTATTGGTTTGGTCCATGAAGTTTATCTTCTGACCTATTATATCCGAACCTAGCTTCTGGAGAAAATTTGTCACCTTCAAATAAGAATATTTGTAAGGAATGCAAATGAGGTTTTGTGTTATATCTAAAATGGCTAATAAGTTCCTCATCAGTGATTTTAAACTATTTTTCATGTGCGTCTTCTACTAAAATTTATAATGGCGACGGCTCTGCTTGTGGGGGATTGAAGTATACTAAGCCCAATATGTAAATCTTGATAAAGGGATAAATGTTAGTCATAATGCAATATGTTGGAGGTAGGGGGATTGAGATTTTTGCCTATATATATATGTGTGTGTGTGTTTATGAAAGGAATAGAATGCTTGAAGGGGACCACTTTCATTTTGGTCTATGGCTTGGACTTGTTGATACTAAAGTAGTAAAATTTCTATTGTATAATTTGAGTCCTTTAGCAAAATATGAACTCACTTTCTTTTAAGACACCAATTATTTATAAAGCAGGTCACTATTACAAATGAATGTGTTTCTTTCAAATGTAATGTGGTTTTCCATGTTCATGATTCGAAACTAACTTAGACACCGTTTGCTTTAGCAACCTTAAGTTAACTTTGAAAAAGATCGGGATGACTTTCAAGTTTGTGCGTGTGAAGACACTTGTTCAAAAATGTTAATTTTTAAAATTGAATTCAGTTTCTTTTGAAACTAATTTTTAATTTCTTTGTCAGGAAATACTTAATTTTCATTTAAAATCTAACAAAATTGTAGCAGGAGAATTGTGCAATTTATTTGTAATCTATTGATTGGGATATTTCTAGAATTGGCATGTTGGTACAGTGATAGTGAGAATTTAAAGCAAAATGCAATAGTCAATTAATTATATTGAAATATAAATTATTTATGATTTTATTTTTAATGGACAATTATGGATTAAAAAAGGTTAAGAAGCAAGCTCTGTAATTTTACCCAATCTGATACAAATTGATTCACAAACAAATGTGCTTTGAGATAATTTGTGTTTTAACAAGGGATGACAACATTGTTGGACGAAGATAGATTTGGTTATCATATATCATTTTTAGGAAAAAAAAAACATCTTTATTTTCATATCCAAATTTAATGAGTATTAAATTTTTGTTTCATCCTTTTCTATCTTTACTCGCTTTCTTACAAAGATACATAATGTAAATTTTAATTATATACATTTCAAATTAAAATGCTAAATAAAATTTAATGAGAACTAAAACATATATTAAATTTACAAATATTAATGAAACCTAATTGATAAAATTTAAAAATATTTTTTAAAACATATAAAAGTAAAACAACTATTCAAATTAAAAAATATTTTAAATGTATTTTTACTTTAATTTTTAAAATTCGAATGAAATTTTCTTTTTTATACACTAATAAAAGTTATAATCACTCAAAATCACAAAAAAAACAAATATTAAACTAATAATAATTGAAATTTAACATATATCTTTTATATTTTGAACATTAATATATGTTAGATGATGATAAAATATATTAATGATAATTACATTAAATTATTATATTATAGTAAATAAAATTTATTTATATAATTATATTGATAAAATTACACTTATGACAATTATAACACCCCATTTAATAGTGAAAAATCGACTAAATAAAACATTATAAAGTTGATAACCATAAAACATATAGTTACAAAAATATATACAATTTTAGTACAATTATCTACCACCATAACCATGGTAATATAATATGTACACATTTAATGGAAACTACAAGAATTTATAAAAAAGAAAATACTCATAGATAACAACTAAGTAAGACTATAAGCTATTACGCCGCTTCCTCTACATCCATCATAGACATATCATCGTTTATCTTGACATTTGCTACTATAAAGTGATTGTATAAAAAATACAACAAAACACAAAGGAGTAAAGGACAAGCTAATGTCCATAAGATTTGATCCAAAACCATCACAATATATCAATTTATCAATTAAACATATATAACGTATCATAAATAACTTATTCACACCAACCGTTAACACTGGACTCAATTATTTGGATAATGCTTTTGACATAGGGTTTCAGTGTAGGTGTACACTTGTAGTAGTATTTATGTTATGCATAAACCCACAAGTTATCATCCTACTATTGATAAGTGTGAAAAATATTTGTTTTCATACTTATAAATGAGCTCAAAGTTGTAATTATTAATGTGTTTCCTCATTGAAAAATTGTAATAGGTAGTAGAAAAGTTGTGTAAACAATTGTACAGGAAATTCTATATTATTTGGAGTGTTGACAGTCCTATTTCGCTAAGTGCATGCCATCAGTTGCTAAGCCAAAATGAGACTGCCTAGCACACCAACACTATGTGCTGAGCGAATAGATCCAGTTAGAGGTTTGCAGTTGAGATTTTCGCTCAGCACATGCATAGTTGTGCACTTAGCAAAGTAATTAAATGAAGTTAGTTTTTAAAGTCGAGACATAAAGAAAGAAAACATCTTCTGACATAACACAACATGAAAAATACTGGAGAAACATCAGGAGACTACTCCAAGGCTTCTAGACATCATTTTCTACAGGGATTGCTTAAAAAATTATGTTCTAGATGACTAGGAGTGACTAATTTTAGTGTTCATTGGAATTGGTTGTAATGACTCTTCATTAATGTAATTTTCCTGTGCAATATATGTCTATGTTCATGTGCTTTTCTTGACTTGCTTATGATTATATGGAAGTATGGTTGATTTAAACGTTCTTTTGTACTGGGAAGTATTTTTGAACATAAGCGTAAAAAAGCAACCAAAAGTAACGATGCTAGGAATAATTTTAATTCTTATGGTCATTCTTAAGGTCAGATTTTAATGCAAAGTATATGTTAAATGAATTAAGGAATTAATGATTTAATAGATAACTTTAGAACTTGCTTTAAGGAATTAAATACGTTGATGTGAATGCTTGAATATAAAATATATATTGTTCAGGATGTTACTATAATGTCAGTCATGAACCCAATTCCAATGACACTTTCATTAAAATTTACAATCTTGAATTTTTACGTTTGTTATTTTTTTGCAATTCTCCAAATATGAAATCAACTGTTATCATCACTAAATTGATTTTGATAAACAAACCGATTAGATAACGTGACTCAAATTTCCTTGAGAGACGATACTTTTTTACTTATTCACTTTATTACTTGAGACGATTTTGGTACACTTGCCAAAGAGCTATCAACTACTCACGAGGTTAGTCCCTTTTGCACTTAAGACCAAAAGTGTAGGGCTAAGGCCTCCTATCATTCTCTCATCCACCCAATTCATCTTTACATGAGTTGAATGGTTAACATTATCAATATATCTCCTTTTTGAACCTTCACACTATTTAAAAACTAACAAAAAATTGTTTTTCTATTTTAGAAAGAGTGTGACGGGTTAGGGGCAAGTATGTGCATCTTCCAATTGATTGTGGATGTAACTCAAAATGGATGTCCATGTTAGCCAAAACTTGTTGTGCTTTTACTATATCTTTTGTTTTTGCTTTTAGGTTTAGTAAAGTCTCAATTATACTATCACATACGATTTTTCAACGTGTATCACATCTATACAATGTCAGTACATAAAGTGTACACCAATATGAAAGATTTACAAATACTGATTATTTCTTCCAAATATTTTTTTCTAGTGGTCTTCTTCTTCTTTAGTGTATATATAATAAACCTTGATGAAGTTGGAGGAAGGGGAGAAGGGGGGGGTCAACTATACACGAAAGCATTGGTAAAAACGAAAGAAAACCATTCCCAATACAGTCAAACAACATGCATTTATGTTAAATGAAAGAAAATTCATCTTTGGTGGTGGTCACACAAGTCGCCGCAACTGTTACGAGGTCTGAGAAGAGAGAGTGAAGAAACAGTAAAAAGGAGATGCTCTCATATTTTTTCTTTTAATTTTCTAAACAACATTTGTCGTCATTGATTGTGGGAGTCAAAGTCAATTAGACCTTTCATGTCAGATCTATAGTGGGTCAAAGTCTAAAGAGAGCAAGAAAATAATCTTCATACTAGATTTTTTTAATATTTTAAATATTATTAGATGTCAATCTCCTTCCATAAATTTGACACCTGAATAGTATAAAAAAAATATTTTTTCAGATTTATTATTTTAAATACCATTAAAGTCGATTCCTAATAACCTGAGGTGAACTTCTTTGAAATCTAACATCTAAAAAATATAAAAAATATCATTTTTAAATAGATTTTTTATTGTTTTAAATACCACCAAATCAAATTCCCACTAATTGATACTAAATAAGATATAATGTGATCCCTCAAATTTGATGTCTAAAAGATATAAAAAAATTCTTTCCAATTAAATTTTTGTTGTTGTTTTAAACATCAGTACATATCGTTCCCTAACAATTTGATGTCTAATTTAAATATATGACATCGATTCTCCTATAATCCCACATCAAACTCTTCATTTATTTATAAAAAAACAATCAATCACTTTTAATATTGATTTTATTTTCTTTCAAAACTGACATTTTTTAATAAACACGTTATAAGTGCATTCTATATTAATGACTATCCGCAGTCAATACAGTGCAAAAATCAAGAATTCGTGTTACCTATATAACTTCTTAAATACTAAAAGCACAGATATCATATCACTTTAATTTAAAAAAATCTAAAATTTGTACTTAACACATGCTTAACTTAAAATTAATGATAATATCACATCAATCTTTTTTATAATATTTTAATATAATTTATTATCATTTGATTGATTCAAAATTATTTTATAATCAATAATAATAATAATAATTATAAAAACTACCATTAACACATAAATAATGTTAAAATATTATAAAAAATATTATTAAAAAATTATTATCCTTAACCTAATAACAGTCACGCTTCTTTCATACTTTGTCGTCATCATCAAAGTTGATTGAGAATTATAATTTCTATACAAATTTAATTCCAATCTTAAAGTCATTTTTATTAGGGTTAAATATGTTTTTAGTTCCTATATTTTGGGGTGATTTTGGGTTTAGTCTCTCTTTCAAACTAAGGTACAATTTAGTCCTTCAATTTTAGAAAACTCTGGTTTTAGTCCTTTTGACCAAATTTTTTAAATTTTATTTGCTGTTTCAAACGCGTTTCTCAGTTAATATTGAAGAAAAATGTGTCAAACAGTGTAAACAATCCAAATGCTATAATGAAACGTACTTGAAACAGCAAATAAAATTAAAAAAATTTGGTAAAAAAGACTAAAACCAAAGTTTTCTAAAATTGAAGGACTAAATTATACCTTAATTTAAAAGATGGACTAAACTTAAAATCACTCCAAAGTTTAGGGACTAAAAACATATTTAACCCTTTTTATTAAACATGACTTATTCTGGACAAATTCATGCTTGATGAACACAACTTATTCATTTAAATGTCCATTCTCATAATTTGAAAATAAATTTTGACCGCTTTGATAATTTCTCCTCACGTGTGTCCAAGATGAATGGTTGAAAGCCATTAACTTCGAACCTAGCCAAATGCTTTTGCAGTCAACTCAAGTTATTGATTTTTGTGCATCAAACATGCACCAAGCTTTGGAATTAGTGCTCAAACATAATAATTACTTTTAGGTCAAATAGTATTTATAGTTTTTAATTGGTAACATATTATACTTTTACACAAAGTATAACAATAAAATATTTATAAAATTATAAATTTTTATATTTTTTTTAAAGATAAATGAATTAAAAATTTTAGGTGTATTAAAAGAATAATTTTTTTTAACTTTTAACTTTGTTTTCAGTTTTAATACAATCCCATTTACAATTTCAAGAAATTATTACATTATTAAAGAAAAATACGTTTAATAGATTGATAAAAACAACTGCCGTGTTTTTAACCTGTTTAATATTTAATTAAACCGGAAAAACAATTCTAAATGACAAACATATGCAAGTAAATAACTCTTAATTAAAATAAACTGTAAGAATAATAATATTATATTAAGATTTTTAAAATTTAGTAGTTAAAAAGATAAAAAAACTAACACTTAGTCTTAATTTTGTTATATTCTTTCATAGCACCCCCTAATGATGATTATATGAAAATGAGATTCACCCAAGAAAAGCAATTAGACTATTTAAAATGACAATGATTCTGGTTACTCAAATGTCACAATTTTTGCTTGCGTGTGTGCACACGTAAAAATCCATTCTATTTTTCTATATTGTTGACCTCAAAGAACTAACCAAAATTGTTTTGTCCACCATACTCTATTAATAGAAAAAAAAGAAAAGAAAAGAAACACATATCTTACACAATTTTTGCTTTTCTTTACTTAAAAAAATAATATTTTAATTATATTTATTTTTTAACTCAAAATTTTAATACACATTATTATATTATTAAAGGAGTTATCAAATGAGTGTATATTTGAGAATTTAATATATATTCAAGAATATGACTCTTGAGATAGATAACTTATCACTATTCATTCTTTATATACATTTAACAGATTAATTTCACTACTTTAATATAATTTCACTACGATTAATATTATCCATAATTTACTTAAAGAAAACCCTAATATTATAATTGCTTTGAATAGCTTGTAAGTAAAAAAGGGAAAGAAATATATATATATATATATATATATATATATATATATATGTTTAAATGGAGAGAATAAGAATGATGTAGCATCCATGGAAGAGATTGTGCTTCACTACTTTATTGTCTAAATCATTATACCATGCTGAAGCCTCGTGACCCTTTTGCTCACTCACAACAAATTCGAATCATAGAATAAACTTTATAACTATATATATTATTTATAAAATTATAATAATACTGCTTTCTTGTCTGACATTTATCTTATGTTCCTTAAAACAAAAATATTTCCTCTAAATTTCCGCCCCGTAATATAATAATTTGATTATCTTAAATTACTGTAGTTTGATTTTATTTAAAAATAATATTTAAATTATGTTTTACCTAAGTAATATGAAATTGTTGGGTGGAAAAATATTATTGAAAGAATAATGTTATTTTAGAGAGTATAGTGCGTAATGCATATTAAGTAGTGGAGAGTGGTGGTGTGGTGGTAATATATTGCTTCCATTTTGATTCGAAGAGAGAAATAGAAGAGATGCTACGAAGCTAAGCTTCTCTAAGCTGTGCTGTGACCCACCGAGTGTCCCAGAGAAACGCCTTCCTCCACTCTCTCTTTTCTTCTTCTTTCTTTCTTCCACTGCTCACAGTCAATTCCTCAACCCTAATAACCGTTTTCCTCGCTCTTCTCTCTCCCGATTTCTAACATTCCTCCGCCTTTCGCTCCTTCCGGCCACCGCCATGGCAGTCGTTTCGCGAACTACCACCACCTACTCCTACAGCCACTTATCCCGACGACACTTCGATAGGGAAACCAAAGCCTCTGCTGCCGGCACTTTGTCATGCTCTGCCTGGGTTTCTGCTAAGAAGCTTCCTCCCACGCAGAGGATTGTCACACGTGGGGGAAGAGTGATTGTTGCTGCTAGCCCTCCCACTGAAGATGCCGTGGTTGTCACGGACCCACTCACCAAGCAGGATCTTGTGGACTATCTTGCCTCGGGTTGCAAGCCCAGGGAAAAATGGAGGTGTCCTTTTCTTGTTTTGCCATTCGGCCTTTCTTTAACACGTGTTTTGCTACATGATTGTTTTGTTTTGATGTGCTTCTTTCTCTTTTCTTGTTTGGTTTAAGAGTATTAATCATGCTCCTTTTTATATCTTTTTTTTAAAACTTTCAACATGCTCCACGCATTAAAGCTAACAACCAAGAACTAATTTGTGTCTGGCCGCCCCAGCATTATTCTAACATGCAAAAAATTCAGCACTTCGGTAATGGATTCTGGGTGTACCAGGTCTACCTTTTGTCCAACCGCAGGTTCAAGAGACTGTGTTTTTTTTATCATCTTGAATCTGTTGTGGTGGAATTGAGATGATTATTAATTAGTCTCCTTTGTAAGCTGATACAACTGCGCTGACTTGGTTTATGGTTCTAATGTAGTAAGTCTTGTTTTTTGGTCCTGGGTTCATTTTCTATTTCCGCAACAATGTGACTATTGCTGGTCCCCCGAGTTTTGCTGTGGATAGAATACGGGTTACAAAGTAGAGAACGTAAGTATCTGTGACCGTAATTGCAACTGTAACACGGAGGTTTTTGCGGTTCAGCTACTGCCATTGCCTCTGACAACATCCACATTTGTCTGTAATTTTCTGCAATATCAAGGATCACCATAAAACTGCAATAATAACCACAATCACAACTATCATTTTAAACCCTTGGTTTTGACAATTATAAATGAAAAAAAAAATCAAAATGCTTCAATTGCTGGAGCAGTCATCCACACTGTAGCAATGCTCAAATAGTCAGAGGAAAAACATTTCCATCTGGTCTCGTGTTTGTTTATTACGAGGAGACCTTTATCTTTATATTTTCTTTTCTTGTTTGTGATTTTAGTTAAGTTTATATAGCACCTCACTGATTTTCTTGAAGGTTTAAAATTTGAGGTGTCTGTGATGTTGATGACTACTTTGTATGTCTATAAGTGGTTAATTCCTTCATGTTGTCTAGCAGAATAGGTACCGAACACGAGAAGTTTGGTTTTGAGTTTGGAAGTTTGCGTCCTATGAAGTATGAGCAAATAGCAGAATTATTGAATGGAATTGCTGAGAGATTTGACTGGGATAAAATAATGGAAGGTGATAAAATTATTGGACTCAAACAGGTTAGTTAAATTTTGAATGAACAAGAATGTCAAACATTTCTTTGGCAATTACAGTTTAATTCATTTGTTTAAATTGCATGCATCGTTACAGTTGAAGATTTGAAGAATTTTTGTGCTTTATGTGAACCAGGGGAAGCAGAGCATATCATTGGAGCCCGGTGGTCAGTTTGAACTTAGTGGAGCCCCTCTTGAAACCTTGCACCAGACTTGTGCTGAAGTTAATTCACACCTTTATCAGGTAGGCCACATGTCCTTGTCAGGGAGATCTGTTGTTTTACCGTTAGCAAAATAAATGTGTGATTTTCTGTGGAATCATTATTATTTTTTGGATAAATATGTATATCATTGTGGGTGTGGTCATTTATCTTTTTAAGTTGTGACGTGATAGATAGCTAAATTTAATGCTAGTTTTGTGTGTTTGATGTTTCTGTTATCTGATGAGTGGTCCTATTTCTTTCAGATCTGTAATTATTTCCATATACTTGTGTTTATAGGTTAAAGCTGTAGCTGAGGAAATGGGAATTGGATTTTTGGGAATTGGTTTCCAGCCAAAGTGGGGAATCAAAGACATACCTATAATGCCAAAGGTAGTACTTTTCTTTTAACCCCTCTTTAAATTTCTTGAAATGTTGAACAGTTACTAATATCTCAGCATAAAAATCTTCCTCAGATGTCACTTCCTGACTGCATCAGTTATTACTTAACCAAGCTAATAAAAGAATGATGTCATCCTATGTTACACCAATACTTCAATTTGTGTCACGTATGAGTATTCAGTCCTTTAGGATACTTGACCAATACTTTTATGATGACAATAATTTATAATTTTTTGTGTCATTGTCTAATAAATGTGATTTTAATTTGGATATGTGCAATTTGCAATTGTATATTTATCAAGTTTTAGGAATTTTTATACATTTTTCAATGTTTATATATCTTATCATGTTATTTTCAGAATAAGTGTATTGCCGTATCGGACATATATTGTCTGATACACATATCCTATCAGTGCATCATAGACACCATCTCATTTTAGTTGTCTTTTCATGAATTTGGTTGGGTTTCCTGATTTCAGGTTACATAGCTGTCAAATTTCAGTCATACCTATTCACTATCTATCATAGTTGTGAAACAATGAAAAAGGATTAGGAGAAATATCCCTTGTGCTAAATACACACATAGGGTTCTCTATTTATAATAGAAGAAATATGGGCTAAGCCCAAATACAAATGAATATGTAAGAATAAAATAAAATAAAATAAGAACAATGTTTCCCTAATAAACATATAGGACTATGTTTCCCTAATTAACATAAACTAAATATAATATCTCTAACACTCCCCCTCAAGCTGGAGCATACAGATTGTATGGATCAAGCTTGGAATAAATAAACTCAATTTGAAATATATGATCTGTCTTCAAGGGTGTGCGGCAAACAGATGCGCAATCACATGTCGACGAACAACTAACAACAATTTATGGACAGTAGTAGACAACTGCGAAACTTCAAATAGCACCATGAAACTTCAAGTGGGATGACTTTGACAAAGGAGAACAATGACAAACTCCAGGGACTGGATTGCCATCAAGTAAGGATGAGGCTTGCATCAAAACTACAGGGATTGACATCACTGACTGATGGGGCCTGTAGTGGCTAAAAGCGACAAAACTACAGGGAATGCCATCACTGACTGATGGGGCCTGTAGTGGCTAAAAGCGACAAAACTACAGGGAATGCCATCACTGACTGATGGGGCCTGTAGTGGCTAAAAGCAACAAAACTACAGGAAATGCCATCACTGACTGATGGGGCCTGTAGTGGCTAAAAGCGACAAAACTGCAAGGACTGCCATCATTGACTAGTGGAGTCTGAAAGCCTAAAACCTGGTTGGAAACATACTCCCTCTCACGGCGAACGGCGGAAATGACGGCGTGCCGATAACAGACCGTGAAAGTGGAAGATCATAATGAGCTCTTATTCATCAAAGCACCCAAAAACAAAATCTGACAGATTTGACAAAGGGTTGGTGAAATTGTTTCAACCCATAATTTTAGTGTTGAAATTTCTTGGTGTTAACCAATAACTGTCCTTGAAGACCTTTCAGGATAGAGAAGAAGATAGCGGAAGCAGTAGAGGTAGAACTAGGTGTTGGTGCATCAGTGGCACAAGTGGCGGAGACGACGGCCGGAGATGACGGTCGGAGACGACGGTCGGAGACGGTTGCCGAAGACGGTTGTCGGAGACGGTGGCCGGAGACGGTGGTCGGAGACGGTGGCCAGAGACGGTGGCCGAAGACGGTGGCCGAAGACGGTGGCTGGAGACGGTGCCGAGGGAAGTGGACAGCTGGCAGGTGGCGGTTGGTGGCGAGCGGCAACGGGCAGTGGCGGACAACAACATCGGACAGATGCGAGACAGAAACTAGAGATTGCCCATTGAAATATAAAGGCACAGGTTGAAAAAGAAACTTTTAGGGAAAGGGGGGCCGCCGGTGGCCGTCGCCACCGGCGACAACAAAGACAAAGTAGAAAAGGATTAGAAAACCTGCTCTGATACCATGTGAAACAATGAAAAAGGATTAGGAGAAATATCCCTTGTGCTAAATACACACATAGGGTTCTCTATTTATAATAGAAGAAATATGGGCTAAGCCCAAATACAAATGAATATGTAAGAATAAAATAAAATAAAATAAGAACAATGTTTCCCTAATAAACATATAGGACTATGTTTCCCTAATTAACATAAACTAAATATAATATCTCTAACAATAGTTGTTAAATAGCAGTTATGATAGGGCCTTAAAGGAATTATGTGGAAGTTTTGTTGCCCCCTGCCACTTGCCTCCTGCTTTGTGCTGCTTTCTGCCATTTCACATTTTGTGGCTTTCATAATGGATTTGGACCTTTTTTAGGCAAATTGTTTTAAAACCTTTGTTCATTCTTCTGCCTGCGTGGGCCAATTGTAGCCTTCTCCCTGTACAATCAGCTGCCAGTTCCAACTCTGATGACCCAAACTGTGGCAACCACCATAGTTAAAGCTCTTCTTTCCATTTTATTTTAATTTCTTATCTCTCACTCTTGTATTTCGTCTCTGTGCTAAACCTTGTTTTTCAATGTTCTATCAATTGTCTCTATTGGTGGTTTTTTTTTTATTTTATTTTATTTGTTATATGTGAAGTTCTGTCAGCGGGTCCTATTCTTTGTCTTAACTGAAAATGAGACAGTTTATTCTTGACCTTTGGTTGTTCAATTGCCTGCTTTCTGACTATGTGTTGCCACAGGGAAGATATGATATTATGAGGAATTACATGCCTAAAGTTGGTTCTCTGGGGCTTGACATGATGTTCAGGACATGCACTGTACAGGTATATATGTGATGATTTTCAAGCTTGCTTTTAACAAAGTCATCCTAATTCAAATTTGTTAAAACAGTATCTTTTGACACAATGTAGGCTGCTCTGATGCTGGATAATAATAATTTTTTTTCTTTTAATTTTATAGGTCAATCTGGACTTTAGTTCAGAAGCAGACATGATCAGGAAATTTCGTGCTGGCCTTGCTCTACAGCCTGTAAGTAATGTTAACATTTTTTTGTTAGGGAATTTGGTCAGTGCAGTGTGGTGTAATCAGTGTTATCTTTATGACAGATAGCAACGGCTCTTTTTGCGAATTCACCTTTTAAAGAGGGAAAGCCAAATGGTTTTGTCAGCATGAGAAGGTACATAGAAGTTTTCATGCAGTCATTTCCTTTCACACTCTGCCTTGTAAAGGTACCTTAACCATTTGTCATATGATCGGAACAGCCATATTTGGACCGATACTGACAAGGACCGCACAGGCATGCTGCCTTTTGTCTTTGATGATTCTTTTGGGTAAGATATTTTCCAAACCTTTCTGGGTCCAGGCTTCATTTAATACTTTGATTTTATAAGAAGCATTGAAAATAGAACTTTTTATCTTTTTGCTGATTTTCTTATCCTTCTTATTGACTTCCAAAATACATGTATTGGGAAATATACCCGTAGGGCATTTAAACTTTTGAGATATAAGATTCCGATCCCTAAAACTATTTTTGATCAGATATTAAAGGAGAGTTCGGGTATGATGAAATTGTGGGTCACTGTTCTACTTAAGTAGGATACTGTTAATTTTTAACACTTTTTCCTCGGAAGTTCTTCTGGTACCGTGATAGGTTCGGTACCGTTTACAAAAGAAGGAAAAAACAAGGTAGTTAGTACAGCTGTAATTAAATAGCTGTAACAGACTATAATATAGTTCTATCATACTATTATATCCACACCATCCAACTCATTCCTTGATGATTTTCTTCTATGACCTTTTTTAAACTTCGGGTTTGGCTGACATTCAAGGGGTTAAAAAACTGAATGATGTTACTTAAATACAAAATTCAAGGACTACTGTTTTTTTTCTCTTATAAGAAAAAGTACTACCATGATGACTACATCAAGACTGAAGAATATGGAGAAATAACTCAGTATGCATAGAGCATAATTTGTTGTTTTAGTGATGTTTGCTGAATTTACATGGGTATTTTGAGTAAGATAGAACAGAATATTTCATAGAGAATTTAGAGATCAGAATTGCTTTATTATTCAAAACAATGCAGTATACAGTTTCTCGGTATCTGTGGTGTCTATATACTCTTTGATAGACTAAATGGAGATGTATTCTAGGCTATAATTAATTTAGTGCCACTCCCTAGGCACCAATAACCATGAATAATAAATGCATATATCATTTGATTCTTGACCATACTACTTTAAGTGCATTAACTATTAACATTTCCAACAATGCTGGATTTATCAGGATAGTTATTTTCTGTAATATTTATTTGAACTACGATAATTATTGTATTACGTAATCTCATCTAACGTTCTGAATTACTTTTTCTTACAATTTTATCAATTGTATTTCCTGCAATGATTTGGTTGATTGTTTTTCTCCTATTTTTTGATTGCAGGTTTGAGCAGTATGTTGATTATGCTCTTGATGTTCCTATGTATTTTGTCTACCGGAAACATAGATATATAGATTGTACTGGAAAGACCTTCAGGGTTCCCATCTATCCTTAGTGTTATTGTAATTTAAGGCTATTTATTGTAGATCTGCCATTCTCTGTCGCAGAACATGCTCTCCTTAACCACAGTGCATGTAATCTTGAATTTTCAATGTAAAGAATTGATTTTTTAATTGCAGGACTTCTTGGATGGAAGACTTCCTTGTATTCCTGGGGAATTACCAACTCTCAATGATTGGGAAAATCACTTGACAACTATATTTCCCGAGGTTAGTTTTTGTAGGTTTGACAATATAATATTTCTTTGCAATGGATTTGCAGTATTTTCCTAGTTGCGTTATTATAAATCATTTTTCTTTCCAGGTCAGGCTGAAGAGGTATTTGGAGATGAGAGGTGCTGATGGAGGCCCTTGGAGAAGGTTATGTGCATTACCAGCACTTTGGGTGAGTGGCCTTTTTATTAGCTGTCCATTATGTTTGTAGTCACTTGGCCTTTGACATTTGGAAGTTCATTGCATTATTTGTCCAGCACTTACCATAAAAAATGATGTCACTGAGTGTAGATGCTAGCATGTTGAGTTGTAACTTAGCATTTAGCTTATTCATGGAGGTGCTATGTGTGCAACAATTTAATGTTTATTGTCTTAAAAAGGCAAAATGGAATAATGCTTTTAATAATACATTTTGGAATTTCTGTGGAGGAAGTCACAGATAGCCAATTACTTATTGTTAGTGCTATCTTATTTGAGGTATTATCTGCTTTTGAAGCTCAGACATGACTTTGTCATGATTTTCTTCGTAAAGTTAAGGGAGTAGGTAGTGTATATAAACTATAATTGGCTTTCATAGGTTACTTGTTCCAGTATGTCCAGAAGCCCCACATTGGTATTAGAGTCTATGGTATACACGTTAAAAGGGCCACTGACCATGTTATATATGTGTCAGGGCCAATAATGCTGGATTTGAGGAAGTATATTGGGAAAAACCCAAATCGCACATAAGCTATGTATAGTGTTAAAATTCAGTATATAAAAAAGGGAACCGTTCTCATCTTACACACGTACTAATCAATTTTGTAGGGATAAATTATACCCAAACCCACTTTCTAAGATATTTTTAGTTGCTCAAATCTTTGCTTGCATGCTCTTCACTTAACATAATGAACTGCTTCAATAAAATATTTAGTGACAAGTTGACTGTAATTTTTCTGATTGTCAGGTAGGGTTATTGTACGATGATGCTTCTCTACAAAGTGTTTTGGATTTGACAGCTGATTGGACCCCAGAAGAAAGACTGATGTTAAGGAATAAGGTAGCATCCTGTATACCTCTATTTTCTATTTTCATTTGGATTGCTATTCTCCAACCGGGATGCCCAAGTTGTTAAGTTCAGTCTCAGAAATATTTTATTAATCTCCGACATGTTCTCGTGCAAAATATCTTTGGGATGGAAGCGTGGACTAAACCTTGTGCTAAAATATATTTAGAAGTAGGGGATAAGTGAGAACCGAAATCTTGTCTTGATCATTTGATCAAAGTGGCCTTGGATCCTTGCCTAGTTATTTTATGATAGGTGCAACGGGAAAGTTGGATAAAAGGGAGCTGTTTTACTTGTTGCAAATTCAATAATTCTATTGAATTTCAGAGAACTAAATGTCACTCAGAACCTAGTTTCTTCTCTGATTTAAGTCTTCTCCCCTCTCACACACATGCACACTAACACGTGGGTATACCGCAATGCCTAGAGATTTTCTTCTAATTTCTTCACGAGGATTGATATATATGTCAACCCAGGGGGTCAGCGAATGATTCTTACTATTGTACAGTTTATATTTCAGCAATGACTATTTTCGTACTATGTCTATACTAACCACTTGAGTCTATGGCAGGTTCCTGTAACTGGTCTAAAAACACCATTCCGAGATGGTTTGCTGAAGCATGTTGCTGAAGATGTTCTACAGTTGGCAAAGGTAAAAGCCTTAAAGGTGTCATTATTTGTGTTATTGCTGTTGTTTTCAATGTTGCTAAGGACAATTGGCCTCCGTAGGATGGCTTGGAGAGAAGAGGCTTCAAGGAATCGGGATTTTTGAATGAGGTTGCCGAGGTGGTTAGAACAGGTAATGTTTAATTTATAGGGTATATAATACTGTAATTATGCAAGTTTAAGCCAATTTTAAGAGCGCTTTTTTCATATACAGACCCGAGTTTTATTTCTACATCTTGAAATAGAATTTCTTTGTATAGACCTCTGCATCGTGAAATAGATTATCTTTACTATGCCATCATTGTTTTTGTTTTCATGAAAGGTTTTCTCTGTTTTACTTGGTTTTTGACTAATGATCTTTGTATTGGCAGGCGTCACTCCAGCTGAGAAGCTTTTGGAATTGTATCATGAAAAGTGGGAGCAATCCGTAGATCATGTGTTTGAGGAATTGCTTTATTAAAGGTGTATTATCTTTCAAATGTCAGTGGAAGATTAATTGTGTAATCTTTTGGTTATAGTCCTGGCTATCTCATTTGAGCTCTCGATTTAGATATAGGAAATAATGTATTTGTAATTTTTGCCATGAGGCTTCTCATATACCTTTCTTGGAAACACGATCTGATCTTGCTGACATTTAATTCATGTCACGCATTTGAAAATGCATCAGTATAGTCATCATTTTAACAAGAACATCAATAGATCAAATGTTTGTGGTAGATATTCAATAACCTTTATTTCTAGACTATGACTCATTCAGTTACTATCTTTTTAAGTTATTTTGTCACTACTTTCCATCATTGTTTAAACGTTCACTAATCTATGTTCCATTTGAAAGATATATCTCAACCAACCAAAATATTAATTCCATGTTTTTTTGTGACAAGTGATTAAAAGTCATCGGCCATATTGCATGCTCTTGCGTAAGTAGTTCTTACTTCTAAATCATGATACCTATCATGAACAGTTGTTTAGCAATTAGCATGGAACACTAGAGAATAGCCTTCTGAATGTGAACGTGAATATCTTGAAACTCAACTAGTTGGAGAATGAGGGGACTGGGTGGAGGTGGGTGATTGCTGTGGATAGAACATTCTATCTGTCATCTGAAGCCTGATTTCATTTAATCAGAATTGATGGGCTACCTTATTAGCTCAATCCACTCACTTGAAAACCATACATTCAACAGCATAAGTCTATCTCTTTAAACCTCTCATCTAATGCCACTGTTCTTGAATTTGATTTATTTTTACTCAATATAACACACCCTGATGAAAATTATACTATATTCTTTTTCTTTCGTTTAGTAACATCAATAAAAATAGATGATTCCTATTACAAAGATTTTTTTAAAACCAAGATTTTGAAGATTAATTAGAACTGAACATTATTTATCTTATCCTTTTTTTTTATCATCAATTTAAATGTGAAAAGAAATTATTACAAAAAGATTGTTTTACGTATTTGATTATAACAGAAATTGATTAAGTCAACAATTGCCTATTAAATTACTCTTCAGATATAATTCAGTCTACAAACTCATAGTATGTCGCAATCAACAGATAATGCAACCACCAGATATTGGCTGAATTAGCAACCACCTTAAATCCTGTGTATGGTAGCTGTATGAGATGATATCATACATTCACAATCATTCCTATCACATTTCCTTCTCTCCTGTTTCATTAAATTACGGATCAAAATTTTCTCTGCAGTAGTAAATTTAATATAAACTGGAATACAAGTAGCATGTATGAAGAAGACACAGATTTTTAATCACAAAATACGCATACGTTTATCTTATCATTTTTATTACTGACCTTGCGCCTTAATGTAATTAATGTTATCAAATACATTTCTCATTTACAGTTTCTAATTCGGAAAAGAAGGGTAAAGAATCTCTCCACCAGCTGGTGTTATTCCATGAATAGAGATGACAGTGAATGGAAAATGCTGATTATTATTTATAATAGGGATTGGGTTTCCCAGACCAATACCTAACTATTCTCTGTCAACATGCTTAGGTATTTATATGAACATACACCTTTTAAATTTTTTTAGTGGATAACCGACAAGAGAACTTAAACCCTAATAAAAAAGCTTGAAAACAGGAAGTGAAACTTCCAAATTATTACATGGTCCGAAGTCATGATTTCAACGACATTTTACTCAACAATTTCTCTTAATTATGTTCTAACAGATATGGGGGAGAATAATGATAGAAAGAGATGGCATTTCTTCCCCCAATAAAATTTATTAACATGTCTAAAAGTAATATTAAAAATCAATTACATGTTACATAAGAATGGAGAAACCATTAAACTCTGCGACAAGACTACAACAAACCTACAAGTTCAGAGAATATGTATGTAGCAAACTGTTTGAAAAAAAAAAAATACATTAATGAGTCTAAAGTCCAGATAGAGATGAGAAAATTAAATATTATATATAATATCTCCTTTTAATGAAGGTGTGACTGAGAAAGGAGGTGAAAAGAAGTTGTGAAATGAGAGTAAGCAAAGAAGGAATGGAGAATTATTGGAAGTAGTAATTGACAGATGGGATATCAAGTGGTAGGAAGGAGTGATGATTTCAGATATTTTGCTTAGCTAGCATGAGGCCATAATACCACAACAATCATGCAATGCAAGTTCTTGTCCCTTTCCACGTCCAGCTCATTACACTACTTGGAGTAAGACACAGCCCCTTCCCAACAAACCCACATGAACCTATTAATTCAACTTCCATTCATTTTTATTTTCATGTTGAAACTAAGAAAATCAAGTACCATTTTTATAAATCTTATCATCCCCTTTTGCCTTGTCCCTACAAAAGGACCAGCCCTTCTTCCTCTTCCCTTCTCAACTTCTGCTGCATCACTACCCTCTTCAATATGAGAGAAATCCTCCATGTTCAAGCTGGCCAATGTGGCAACCAAATCGGAGGCAAGTTTTGGGAGGTCATGTGTGATGAACATGGCATAGATGCCACTGGAAATTACATTGGGGACTCTCATCTTCAACTTGAGAGGGTTAACGTTTACTACAATGAAGCTAGTGGAGGACGCTATGTTCCTCGAGCTGTGCTTATGGACCTTGAACCGGGGACCATGGACAGCTTGCGATCTGGTCCTTATGGGAAAATTTTCAGGCCTGATAACTTTGTCTTTGGTCAAAACGGAGCTGGAAACAACTGGGCCAAGGGGCATTACACCGAGGGAGCAGAGCTTATTGATTCTGTTCTTGATGTTGTTCGTAAAGAAGCTGAGAACTGTGACTGCCTGCAGGGTACTACTTCCTTAGTTGATTCAAGTTCTTAGTAAATTGATAATATGTATGTTCATTCCTTCATGCATGTCCTTTATCACTGACAAACTCTAGATTCAGATCCTTGCACAATTTTCATGTTTATCATACTAGAATCACAGCTTCACCTTAGTAACATGTTTTATTACTGGGATTACAAAAGAAATTTTTAATTCTGGTTTAAAGATAGCTCTAGAATCTCTTAAAATGTAAATTGTGTACTTTTATTCTTTGAGTGTGTTTTGATCTGTCCCACAATCAAAATCAGACTTTTAGTTGACAACGTATTCTTAAATGCAATGTTCACATTTATGAAACTCTGATTCTGATAGGAAAAAAAAGGGATTTCATACAAGTTTTGTACCTTTTGAAAGTGTGGATTTGTTTATGGTTTTATGTATATGAAAAATTGTTTGCTTGATGATATTGGCAGGGTTTCAAATTTGTCACTCACTGGGAGGTGGAACTGGGTCTGGAATGGGTACCTTGCTGATCTCAAAGATCAGAGAAGAGTATCCAGATAGGATGATGTTGACATTCTCAGTGTTCCCTTCTCCTAAGGTCTCTGACACAGTAGTTGAACCCTACAATGCCACTCTCTCTGTTCACCAACTGGTTGAGAATGCAGATGAATGCATGGTCCTTGACAATGAAGCACTCTATGATATCTGTTTCCGAACACTAAAGCTCACAAATCCAAGTTGTAAGTTAACGTTTCTACTCATCATTTATTAACTCCAATAAACTAAGATTAACCTTAATGAATAATAGCCAATGAAAACGCCAGAGCATGTCTTGTGTTGGAGCAGAGCACTTCAAAATTAGCAATCTCATCATGAGATTAATTTGGATTAGCTTAATTTTCATTATCAGTGATGTTTTCTTAGCTTCTCTTCAATGCGTGTGTTTATGTTGGTGAAATGACATGAATGAATGCATGCAGTTGGTGATCTGAACCATTTGATCTCAACAACAATGAGCGGAGTAACGTGCTGCCTCCGCTTCCCCGGCCAACTCAACTCCGACCTCCGGAAGCTGGCCGTGAACCTCATCCCCTTCCCGCGGCTCCACTTCTTCATGGTGGGTTTCGCGCCGCTAACCTCCCGCGGCTCCCAGCAGTACCGCTCCCTCACGATCCCGGAGCTGACCCAGCAGATGTGGGACGCGCGCAACATGATGTGCGCCGCCGACCCCCGGCACGGCCGCTACCTGACGGCGTCGGCGATGTTCCGCGGGAAGATGAGCACGAAGGAGGTGGACCAGCAGATGATAAACGTGCAGAACAAGAACTCGTCGTACTTCGTGGAGTGGATTCCCAACAACGTGAAGTCGAGCGTGTGCGACATTCCCCCCACCGGCCTCTCCATGTCGTCCACCTTCATGGGCAACTCCACCTCCATCCAGGAGATGTTCCGGCGCGTCTCCGATCAGTTCACCGTGATGTTCAAGAGAAAGGCTTTCTTGCATTGGTACACAGCGGAGGGCATGGACGAGATGGAGTTCACCGAGGCCGAGAGCAACATGAACGACTTGGTGGCTGAGTACCAGCAGTATCAAGACGCCGCCGCCATGGAAGAGGGAGAGGTTGACGAGGATGAAGAGGATGACCTGGCTGCATGAGAATGACATCATCGGAGAAACGCATGTAACACTGTTTCACATGGGACTACGTGTGATGCCAACTATCTAATAATTTCTCTTCCTTATTCATGTAATGAAATGCAAGTGTGAAGATTCTTTGTATTTGGAAGGGAAGGGTGTGTTACATTTGTGTATAGTTATTATGGTTTGATTATTTGCAATTTGAGGATTTTGCTTTGCTGTTTTTGTTTCTCATTGCCTTTAATTGTTCTGGGTTTTCTTTTTCTTGTTTATTGTTTCAATGTCAATGCTTTCACATAGTTTTTGTTTTGTTTTCTATTTTATTCTCCTCCTCACCTTTTCTATCATCTCCATGCCAATAATTGATGTGCCAGTTGTATTACACGTGGAAAAAGTCTTCTTGAGGTTTTTCAAGTTCATGCTAAATTAACAATTAAATTATTTAACACCCAAATTAATTATTATTTAAAGGGAATTTCGCATAAATTGGAATAAGAGTTGTTCATTCAATGTGAATATTGGTTATAAACTTAAAAAAGTTGCATTTAAGTTTCTTAAAAATGTGGCTCAAAACATCCAATGGGTCCATAGCTCAGTGGTAGAGCATTTGACTGCAGATCAAGAGGTCACCGGTTCGAACCCGGTTGGGCCCTTTTAACTATTTTTTTTGTTTGGTAAATCATATTAAAGCGATGCTAATTCCATAACAGTTAATGTTGCTGAACAAAAAATAGTTCTTTGTGCATGGCTTTTAACATTCCCAAGTTTATTTAAATCTAATAACATTTTCATCCCTTTGTTAACATCCAAATCCATATGGAAAAAGGATTAAAACCTAAACCTTATTCATTGTCAAACATTATCAAAAGAAGAAAAAAATGACGAGGTTTAGTAGGTAAAAAACCCAACATAAAGAGGCAAAGAGATGATTGTAGAAAAGAAAATAAGATTAAAAGAATTTATTAGATGCAAAATCAATATCAATATAACATACAAAAACAACATATTTCATGTTGACACGGTAGCCATAACCAATTTTGTTCTGTACATTAAATTACAAGCACACCAACAACATCTGCTGTTTACTCAACAAATGCTGACATACAGTGACAGGTGATCCTTACCTTTACAAACACAACTCTCTCCCAAAAGTTCCTCAAATTCTTCCCATCATCATCTTTATACTGACATAGCTGACTAAACAACAAAAAGAGAACCCTAATGCAAATAGATAGTGTATATATCTCTGGTGACTCTAGTCTGTGCAAAAGAATGCTTCTAGGCAACCAATGAACCAGTGATGCACAAGTATAATAAACCACTCTATTCCATGCAATACAATTTGTCCGATTAGGAACTGGGGAGCCCTGTAACATTGAGAAACCAGCACTTGTTCTATGCAAGTTATCTTCACGAACAAGAAAGCAAGGTTTGGCCAAAGAACTTCATTAATTTGTGCTCCTTTTACTTTCAAGCGAGGAACCTTCTTTAAGTGCCATTTGGGCATCATTCTCCTTGCCCATTGCTAAAAGTGCAACAGCTTGTAAATAAAACGCAATATACCAAACGGGTGATATTACTTGGGCTTGCATTGCATCATTAAGTGCTTCATCAGCCATGTTGCTCATAAGATAACATAAACTACGACGTGCATAAACCGTTGGAGAAACCATTGTTCCAACATCAATGAACTGCGTTACACAACAAATCTATCAGTGCCACATCATAACTACTCCGATATATATCATCAATATAGGCTAGTAATGAACAGAACTAATCATTCACATTATGTCTTTATTTTGTGTATGTATCGATCTAGTCTTGCAATATTTGAATTGTATCACTTTCTTTCCTAGTTCAGAAAGGAAAATTATAGTTTCATATAACGAATTCAAACTGATTTCATCCTCTTATAACGCCCGCCAAGTCAGGAAGGGACACCGAGTGATTTCATACAAAGCTTAATTTCTCTTTTGATTCCTCTACTTTCCAAATCTTGCAAAGTTCCACACCAATTCTTTTGGCTTAATTTATCCCTCCAGTACCAATTGTACAATTTTGGTTCATATGTTAGCTTAACACTCAATGTCTAACAAAAATGGTGATGTGACACTCTAATGCCATGGCACATTAGCACAATAATCATGTTGGCGTGACTCTGCACTGTACTGCTAAATTATTATTTTTGTTAAATATCGGGTGTTAAGCTGGATAATCCAAAACACTCTTTATTAAAGTCAGCATAATTACAGTCAATTCATTGATATGATCCGTTAAACTCACGGATTCCCGTGGACTTCAAACTGCAACGTTTTAGACACAAAAGTTACATAACTAACCAAGAATTGAAGAAAAAGGAATTTGATTTAATTTAATGGATTTTATTCTATCAATTCTAAGTTTTGGATAGATTTTGTCTAAACAAAAAATAGTAAAAATAAATAAATTTCTTTTAAATTAATAGATTTTTCAGTTTTTTTGAATAATTATTTGGACCCAAGACAGGTTTGTTTATCCACAGACTTGTACGGACTAGACTAAACCTAAAAAGAAGACATTTATTTAGAGGAGCAAAATTCATGAAATTGAGAAACCAGGAGGACACCAAAAGTGAAACTAAGTTTACTCTTCAATATAACCAAGAGCCAAGAAATTATTAACCTGCGTATAGCCATCAATTGCCGTTTTAAAATCCTTATGACGAAAAGCCGCATCCCCTTTCTTCTTTGAGTCCAACGTTTCTTGCATCTGGTTCGTCCACATTTGGAATGAAAGCTGCTTGACAGGATAATATAATAAAGAAATCAGTGGACAACAAAATCAGTCAATCAACATGGTAAAACAAGTCAATATAATAGAAAACAAATCAAGATTAGACCAACATGTTTTAACTAAGTATGCAAACAAAAAAATGAAGTTCATAAAGTGAAAAACTCAATGTAGCACTAAGTCTTCTTATGTTGTCTGATATGGCAGACCAAGTACAGCATACAATATTCCCTTCCCTTTCCCACTAAAGATTAAACTACAAAAGTGTCAAACAAAGGACCCAACAAATTACGAAGACCAACAATGAATTATTTCAGAGTCGATCATGTTACTTACACCACTATCAAAACAAACAACAATAAAAGCCTTGTCTCACTGAGCTTGGCTACATGGATTGCAAGACACCATTGGATTCAATTAAAGAAAAAATACTCAAAGAGATTGGGCTGATTTGTTTGTTTATTTAAAAAAAATATATATCTTTTATAATAAAACAAGCAGTTAAGTTTCTTTTTATGTTTTGTCTAATATGCTTAGTTTAAAAATAATATGCTTAGTTCAATAAGCAAATCTTATCTGTTTCTTAAATAAGTGATTTTTTTTAAAAAAAAAAAAAACATATTTGAAAAAAATTTAATTTAAATTTAAACAAACTAATCCATTATTCACCACAAGTATAACAATTTCTGCTAACGTCCTTCTTAGGTTCCTTACTCTTTTTACACGGTTCAAAACCACGCATTATATTTTCCATATTTCTGCTAACAGTAGTCTTCCTCACACAAACATCTTAACCAAGTTTGTCACATATTCTCCAATCTATGTCACATTAATATCTCCTCATATATTATAATCTGGAATAATATCCTTTCTTGTGCAGCCACACATTCATTTTAACCTTCTCATTTTTGCTACATTCACATTTTTCTCGTTTCTTTAAAGCCAAACATTCAACACCATTAAGTATAACTAGATATATAGTAATTTGTAAAACATTCTTTTGAGCTTGGCAGTTACTTTATGAACAAGACTAATCCCTGATACTCCATAATAAAAACACAGTTGAATGAAAATGAATAATAAACCAATGGCTTCAGGTTCTACAATTTAGATATCAAACAAACCTCAGTTGCTGCACCCTCATCGTCTTTATACCCCATTTTCTCCATCACCTCATGCAGGGCAGTAAGATCCATTCGTAGACAAGCTTCTCCTAGAGGTGTAAGGGGAAAAGTAGCTGCACCATCTGGTATACCCATCAGTACATGAGAAGGAGCCTACAAAAGAAAAAACATCGGTTATCAATTCCAACAATAAAAAAATATGGTCCAAGTTTCTTATATTAAAATCTCATGACTAACCAATTCATTGTTATTTTCTTTTTTTACATTCCTTTGACCAATTCTCAACAAAGAAATTAGAAATTTAAATATCCTAAAATTTATTTATCTATTTACAACATATAAAATTTGAAGCCCTAAATGTCAATTACATCTGTGACTCTGCTCTGTTTGATTGTCACATCAATGATGTTTTACCATTTTCCATTCCTTTGTTGAGACATCCATCTCTATTTAATTCTCACATCAGCAGTTTGCTTGGTTCCACATCCATCTTTATGCTACTTAAAACATGCTAGTATCTACACCGGCAATGTATGATCATTTTTCCTTCATGGCTGATTGTGCTTTCGAGTTCCACACCCATCAACAATTAGATTTAGAAGCTCATGGCACTTATACAACATGCAACGTTCGACCCTAGTTGTTAAATTAAAAAGGGATTAAAGGAGTACTATTAGTTGCATATTATTTGGTTATTGCACTACCAAATTTTCATGTTACTGGAACTTTTACACCGACACTCATTTTTATACACTCTATTCAAAACCGCGTCCAGGATGACCTGGAGGTTATGGGTCATTCATTTAGGACATCCAGAGAGGACTTGTAGTCATTCTCTCTCGTATGGTTTGTACAGAAGCATAGGTCTAAATGTTCACAGAATATTTGATTGCTATCGTTAAAGTTGTTAATTGTCCTACAGCCACAATAATTCTTACAGAAGCTCTTCCTATACTTTCCATTTTTTAGATTTAAACTGGTAGGACAAGCTTGAATTTTAGGGTGGGTTGTACTTCTAGTTCAGAAGGGAAAATAAATTAGGGACAGTTAGCCATGTGGGATTACTTAGATACAGGGGATGAAGTACAAAGTAGGGGAGAATAAGGATGGAGGGGCATTTGAATTGTATAGATTCAGATTCAGGTAGTAGCTCCATTATACGAAGGGGAAACCCTTTGTGAAAGGAAGATTCTTGGAAAAGAAACCTCAGTTGCTGTTCTGTTATTTTCAATCAAGAAATAAGATAAACTTCGTTACCTATTTTCTATTCTGGGTTTTTCGCATAGTTCCATAGCCTTTTTTTCATAGTTATGTTGTGGAATATCAACTCGAAGAATTACAGAAAGGTAGGAGATTGAACCAAGAAGAATCCCTAACTCAATTTTATTACAGAAAGAAGATGCAAGAAGAGTTTGAATGAAATCAATAGTCAAAAAGGAGTTATTTACAACAGTAGCAGTTATCTACTTGTATAACTGCCAAAAAACTAACTCCCTCCCACGTGACACCCCAACTAACCCAACTAACTACAAATAAACAGCACCCCAATAAACTACTAACAAACAATTTCATAGCAACTTCTAAATCAAGGACTTGGAATTTATCTCTTCTGAGATTTATAGTTAAGACGTTTTCCATTTTCTCATTTAAAATTATTATATTGATCACTATACATCTTTTATGAGGAATACTTCAATGTATTTTTCATTGAATTTCTGAATCTTACGAATCAGTAAGATTTACAATTCATAGTTCAACAATTAGGTTTGTGTCCAGAATTTGGTCGGAATATTATTGCTAAGACAGATATGTCTTGCAAAATATAAATCAGTCTCCAAGGTTATTTTAACTGGTATATATCAACCACATGTTACTCTTTTATATGAACATTTATATAATAATATTTAGCAGAGAAAGTAAGAAACATCAGTCAAAAAGCAAATTAAAATCCTAGAAAAACCATTCTTCAAGCATTATGCTATAGTTTATCTTCATTTAAAATTATTAAGTCCAGCTATCCTTGTGCTCATACAGTAAATTATTCTGAATCACTTTCAAAACAGCTAACCTCAGAATCCTTCTGTAGTGGTATTAGAGCAGCAACCAGTGACTTTGGATTAGGACGCTCTCGTGGTTCAGATTGCAAACATAGTGAGGCCAGACGCACTAATTCAATCCCATCATCATTTGTAAGCTCCCCTTCTAAGCAAGAGTCTGATAGCGTCTGAAGGTTCTTGTCTCTGATTAGGTCAAGGGCCTACAAAAATTATGAACGTAAGTGTGTGTATGCTTTGAAGGAGATTATTTTGGGAAAATTTTTTTCCAAAAAGTTGACTAGTAAATTTTTCTTCAAAATAAGTCAAACTTAAAACACGTTAAATGCTACATGCACAACAAAATTTAAATAAAAAACAAAAACAGAAGCTTAGTGCTTAAGAAAATAAAAACTACCATTCACAGGCACAATGTAAAGGCCTGAAAATTATTTTAAAGCCATTGGGCCTTAATATTTGGGGCAGTCAGGCCCATAAGTCAAGGAGTGCCTTAGCCTTAGCTTTAGAAAAAGGCTTTTTCTGAAATTCAGATTCTTCATTTAGCCATTTTTCTTTCTCTCTCTAGAAAACCCTTTCTCCTAATTTCTCTGTCTTCTCTCTAAAATCCCAAATCACCAAACCGGTCAAATTTTGATTTGAAGGTGTTTCCGCGCTCACTGCACCAAGGGCTTCGATTTGAACCGACCGTTTTTCCATTCCGACCAGTAAGTGTGTTTTTCCCTTTTCTCCGCTATTTTCGAAACTTAGGGCTTGGGGTTCTACTGATTTTATGCAGTTAGAACCTTCCTTTTTCTGATTTATATTATGTTCTGGCTCTAAGAGTTGTGTTCTATCACCAATTCGGTGATTTGTAGGTTCTGTAAGTTCAAAGCTGAGTGGGTTCCTGTTAGGACGTTTTCAATTAGCTACTCTTTGAGAAAACCAGGTAAGGGGAGCTAGTTATGTTTCTCTGAATTGTTTATATGCTCTGTATGTATGGTGAATTTTATTTTGGTGTGCTGTTTTGGAATTGCATGTTAAGTTTTATGAATATTGGGGGATATGTGATGAGTTATGAAACTGATAAAAAGTGAGTGTACTTAATCTATGATGGCTTGTCTGTGTAGTGATTTTATTGAATTTAATGGTTTTAAATTGAACTGTTATGAGCTGCTTGGGAGTGGAAAATTCTGTGTTAGCACTGTTAAAAAGGGAAATCAATTTTTGGGATAGTGTTTTATGGGGAACTTAATATGTTGATATTAAGTAGGAAATATTAATGGATTTTGGGCGTATTCGTCACAAATATAATATAATGTGTTATAATATAATGTGTTATAATATAATGTGTAAAGGGGAGAGGTTTATGTCAAGGATGAAGGCATGAGATTCATGGGTTGGCTAAAATTTTATATTGAATGTAAATGAGGTTATTATGTTACTGTGATTGAACAATGATGGAAATTCACTATGTATGTTTAAATGAAAGTGGGAATTTAGGTTCTAAGCTAATATATATATATATATATATATATATATATATATATATATATATATATATATATATACGAAATGATGGTTTCAGGGGAGAGGTTTTCACGTGTGATGTGTATATTTATAAATATTATATAATAAATAGTGGAAGAGCAGTGGTTGTTTTGTTACAGAGAGAGAGGGGCGTTTTGCTTTTATTAGATTTTGGAAAATGGATGGGTAAGAAAGATAGGATAGGCCTTACTTTACCAAAAGAATAAATAAATAAAATAAAAACTGTTTAAAAAAAAATAGGGTAGAGTTTATCCCTATAAGAAAACATGGTTATTTCTGGTACAGAGAGAAATCAAATTCAGTGGGTTAAGACTATCTGGGTTGAGAGGAAAAGTGAAAGAAGTGTTGGCTAATGATTTCTGGTGGACCCATGGTTGCTTTGAAGATTTAGGAGATACGTTGGCTATTAGCATGTGTTGAGAGATTACTGTTAGTAGTATATATTGGTAGTATATATTGGTATGTTCTTTTATCTTAAAATATATGTGATATTAATATAATTTAGTATTATATATATGGTGCAGGGGAGTAGTTATAGATAAATTATATTATTATTATATAACAGTACGTATGTTAATGAATGATATTATATAATATAGTTACATATAAAAATTAGTAGCAGTACATATGATATTATATTTTATTAATATAATATAGTTTATATATAATTAGTATGTTCGTATAATATTATAATATGAATGTTAGTTTAATATAAATTAAAAATGTTTGTAAAATGGTTTAATAGAAATATTATAATAGAAGTACCGTTTAATATATTAGTATGTTCGTATAATATTATAATATGAATGTTAGTTTAATATAAATTAAAAATGTTTGTAAAATGGTTTAATAGAAATATTATAATAGAAGTACCGTTTAATATAACTATTATAATATAGTTGAAGAAAACAAGGTTTTATATCTGTACAGGGTTTAGGCATTGGAAATAAATTATAAAAGATTATGGTATTGATTAAATTAGATTAAATTAGGGAGTAGTTATTTTTATAATTTGTGATTGGTGAGTAATGTATATTGTTGAGATTGGGTATATGTTGATTTTGGCAAAAAAAATATATGATTACCAAGTGATGAAAGTACGATCCAAGTGGTAAATCAAGTTCCATCTGTGTAGAATCTCTTGGTGAGATTCTTAGTGTTTTAGAATGAAAGTAGGAGCTCAGTTTTGGGGGTCTTCCTGACGCTCCAATGGTCTTTCTTCTCACGTAGAAAGGACTGAACCATGTGGTGAGGAGTAGCAGGAGGTCTTAGTCTTGGAGGCTTCTATCATGCTCCAGGGCGCGGACTAACCTCGTGAGTGTGGCAGGGCGGGGGAGCCCAGGGCGGTGGAGCCCAAGGCGGGGAGCCTAAGTATCACAAGCCACCACGGGTGCATGACCCGCCATAGCTCGACTATCATTCTAAAGTCCAGACGAGTCAAGTCTAGAAGATAACATGCTAGGATCTGTGTTGTATTATTGCCTTGCTTGTATGTTCATGTTGGTATAATTGCATGTTTTTTATATAATTAGCTCACCCTTGCTTGCTTGTTTGTGTTGTGCCATGTCTACGTGTTTTCTCTTGCGATGATCATCCACTTGGATGGGAGCAGATGACGAGAAGGCTACTCTGGAAACAGCTCTTGATGGGATGACAGTGCTGCAGTCTAGTCCACTAGACCTCCTTTCCCTTAGTCATGTTATTTTGAAGAAGCTTTTCATGTTTTAAAATTTTTAATTCCTTGTATTTTCAAGGAGAAACTTTAGTACTCCACTTCCAAATTCTAAATACTGTTTAAGGATGACTATAATCCTATTATTCTTAACTGCTTTCTAGTATTATTCATGCTGACGCCTTTATTATATTATATATCTTTATAATATAATTGGGATGTCACACACAGGAACCCTTTGTTTGTCCAAAAAAATAGGTAAGTTAAAATTCTCAAACAGGGCACTTCTTACTTGATTTTATAGCTAAGGTAGAATAAATCAATTAAATGAAAAGGCTCAAAAAGAGAAAGAAGATAGACAACATTAGGGAACAGAGCATACTTGGAAGCACAAATTCAGTTTCCTGATGATTTGAAAATTGTTTAGTGCCCTACATTTGAAAATTGTTCAGTCCCCTGATCATTGAAAAATTGTAGAGTCCCCAAATCATTTGAAAATTGATCAGTTACCTGATCCTTTGAAAACTGTCCAGTCACCCGATCATTTGAAAATTGCCCTTATAAACAAAAGTCAGATAGCATCTCGGGGTTCCTGATTCTAACCAGGTCACTGAGCAAGCAAATACTATGAAAGGAAGTGTATGTTTTGGAAGTGATTATCTTGAGATTTCTTTTTTCAGAAATTTTCAAAAAGTTTACAATAATAGGTTATTAAACACTTTAAATGTTAGATGCACAAAAAAATCTAAATCTAAATCAATACAAAATCATTAGTCCTTGTCCAAAGAAAAACCACCATATTCTATCACAAGAGCCTCAAGTTAGTCCAAAAAAATGTGCAATTCAAAAATCTCAACGGAGTACTTAATTTTAGCTCGAACAAGCAGAAGAAAAACATGATCAAAAGAAAGCTCAATTAAGAAGATAGACAACACTATAGGACAGGCCATAGTTTGCATAACTTTGAATCAAGTAAAGAGAAACTTACATGGCTTGGAGGAATATGTTTTCCACTGAGAAGGTCAAGCAAAAGTGTGCCAAAGCTGTAAGTTACACTCTCTGGAGTGACTCTGCCTGCAAGACCAGGGAATTGGAGGGCAAACACAACGCCATTATATACTTATATTTATTACTTAAGATGATATCAAATGAATATAATAATTAAACCATCATCACATCATATAAACAAATTTTGTTTTTATATTTGGGGGAAATGAGAATTATATAATCCACTCAAGGCAAATTCACCGATCAAAATAAAGAAAAAACCCAGGGCACACTCAAGTTTGAAATATATCACAATAAAAACAAAACTATATCAACATGTTAATTAGCCATGACACTAATAATCCCCCATATTTGCTCAAATATCACCCACGACAATGTGAAGATGAATGTCCACAGAAATAAGTCAGTAATTGGATTAAAAGTTTATGACGAGATGCATGAAAGCATAAAATTGATCTAAAAACAAAATTTGCAGAAGACCAGGTATGACTAGATAGTTTCACATTCTTGACCAATGAATTCTTCATGACAGAGAATAAGAAAACACTAATGATAATGACAGTAGTCCAGGTCCAGGAGTAAAATTGCCAAAGGTATCATCTGATAACATTTCAGCTCCATGGGATATCATCACATTAGGTACTAATTACTTGAGCTCCAAGAGAGAAACTACTTTTACACAACATATGAACACTTCCCGTAAAAATTGAACAGACAAGTAGGTTCTGGTTCAAGTAGAACAGCCAAAGAAAGGTGAAAGTAATGACAACTCAAACTCAATTATCATATCTGAAACAGCTGTGATGAAAGAAGAAATGCCAATTATCATAACTAAAAAGTCTTAATAAAAATGGTACTAAAGTTATATCTCCAAGTACAGACAGAGAAAATCAAGTAACAATCTTTTTGTGATGAAAAATATTGTCTTGTTTGATACGGTACCTGTCCTGAGATATTCAGGTGGAGTAAACGCCAAATTCGTACTATAACTTTTTCCATCTCGACTATTTTTCATCAAACCAAAGCATGAAAGTCTAGGATTGTAGTCCTGAATAACAAGTGGGGAAAGAAAAAGACAGTCAACATTTACTATTCAGGCTAAAACACAAATCATTCCATTTCATTGCCCTTTAATAATGTAAATAGGAACTTACTATCCACCCAGTCTTTACCCACTCTGAGACAATGAAGAATTGAACAAAGATCAATTCTATAAGGTTCTAATAAACTTATGATATTATTTCAAATTCTTCAAAAACAGCATATTTATATATTTACCGCATTCAATGTTTTTTTTCAATTATTTTGAAATAATATTTAGGACTGTGAAATATAAAATTTTGAAGACAAGAACAAAATAAGTATTAATTTTCTGCTTGTTAAGGGGAATGAATTGTCAGCATTAAATGACGTTGATTAACTTTTAATGTATAGAATATCGTTTTATCAACTGTGATAAAGCTTTCAAGGATTACACCATATTCTGTGCTGGATAGCACTTCCTGAGGATGAACAGTTAACATACTGCATGTTCTGAGCACCAAAAAGGTCATGTCACAGATGAAGGAAATAAACTTACATCATCATAAAGCACTCTGTAGGCATTTAGATCATGATATAGTGCACGTCCTTTGCTGGTACAGTACTCTAGAGCTTGGGCAAGGAACAATGCAACTCTCATTCGCATTGCCCATCGCATGGGCTGATTTTCCCCTAAAAAGTTACGTAAAAAGTTGCTAAGAAAGCATCACCAAACCTTAAAGAGGATGCGAGCATGAAGCAATGGCAACAAAGAAACACAGCTACAGTTCACAAGGAAGAATTGAACAAATAAAAGAGTTAAGGCAATGAATTGCCTTCCTGGCAAACAGATTTTAAAGAATCATGACAAGGGGGCATTCTTAATTCCACCAGGTTGCTTTCAGCCAATGGCTTCATAAGAGTTTTATTTAGAGCACAAACAAGTGAATGGCAAAAATATTAGTCGTCAACTATGCACTTACAATGGAATAAATGTTTTGCCAAAGTATCATTGGGCATATATTCTGCAACGAGTAACCTCTCGTCACCTTCACAGCAACATCCAAGCAGATTTACCAGTCGTTGGTTCCTCAGCTGACCAACAGCCCTGGCCTCCTCCTGAAGTGGGAAAAGAAGGTTCTTTAATGAGCTGATAATGAATACTAAATAACATGCTTAAGCGAACAAAGAAAACCACATCTAATCAGATGCAAATGAATTTGTGAAAACAGTGGATAATTTTCAACTGGTATTACAAGTAGAAAGGATGAAATATGAAAATGTTGAACTGCAAGAGAAAATATTCCGTTCCACAGCAAATAAACCAGTAAAGCACACTTAAGATGGACTACCTTACATTTGTTTATCCTACACAAACAAATGCAAATAAGCGGAAAAAAAAAAAAAAAAAAAAAACCAGTAGCACTTATAAAACTAACCAATGATTCCACTGAACAGTTACCCTGATAGGACCTATGTGTCCTCAATGGGACAAGAATGAGGTAAAACCAAAAATAATAAATAAATACAAGACAAATGTGCACGCCCAGAGTAATAACCAATTCAGCAGTTAAAAGTGGAAAAAGAAAGAAGAATAAATCAAACAGATTGCAGCATTATTAAAATGTAAAAGCACACAAAAGAAAACTTTAACGTACACTTGAAATAACAAATCTAGAAGGAGTTGGCACATGCCTGCTCATCATGGACATCTAACCAGGTTGACCAATTGAAACCATTTGAAGCACAACATTTAAACAACTTAAAACACACTTAAATTGGACCTATTATATTTATTCATCCTATGTAACGAAATGATAATGCACAAAAACAACATACAGACGCTTATAAAATCTTTGTCTGCGGTAGGAAAACAGTGACGTAAAGAAATTAAAAGACATTCAGTAAACAACATAATAATTGATTTAGCCATTATAAATGACAAAAGTTCTGTAAAGCCAACCGGAGAATCACAACTCTGTAAACATCTACAGTGTTGGAACCATGTTAACTGAAGTTAATGCAAGAAAACACATCAAACACACTAATAAAACAAATTATTAAGAAAGTGAAATTTAAGTCTAACTCAACATTACAAAAATGATTTGGTAAGATAAGATTTGCACCCATCAATATATTATAATTTGACCATATTTCTAGTCAATGTGAGATTTCAAACAAACTCCCCCACGCCAAAGACATTGAACATTCCAACCGAAAACATCAAGCATGGGAATACATAGGAGCCCACCAACAGGTGGAAAGATAAGTCCAACAAATCTTAATATAATAGGCTTTGGTTAGCTTTGATAGCACCAGATGAAATAAGTCTACCTTAATCTCACAAAATCAGCTTGATAAGGTGAGGTTTGAACTCTTTTGTTCACTATAATCTCACCATATCTCTAAATCTGACATCAATTAGAGATATGGTCAAATTGTATAATATAGATAGGTAAAAACCTCATCTTATAAAACCAATTTTGTATTAAGTTAAGCTTAAATTTCACTTTCTTAAGATGATATAAGAGTCGTTAAGAGTCTATCCTAATATATCATTGACGTGAGAATGTATTAGAGATCCTATGTCAACTAAATTTATGGCCACATTATATTATATAGGTAAGTCCAAACTTCACCTTAACAAACCTATTTTGTGAAATTGATTAGACTTAGTTCACTAATCAGTCATCCCCCTAATTCCCATAGCATATAGGAACTCTGTCTGGCAGAGGAAAAGAGTGAGACAAAAACCAACAAAAAGAAATTATTAGACACATGCGCATGAAACAACAATTGATTCAGTTGTCAAAAATAACAAAAGTTTGATAAAACCAACAAGAGAATTGTGTCACTATAAAAAGCATAAACATACAAAAAAGTTGGTACTTATAATGAACATGTAAAGTTACACGTAAAATGATGCGTGCTTACCAAAAATGGCTGCGCTTCAGGCCAAGCATTTCTGTTGAACCGTTTGACTGCAATTCGCATTTGATTATCAAGTCTCCCTTTATAGACCACATTTGGAGCTTTTTCTCCATGCTCAGAAACAATATTTTCAACAGCAAATCCTGATGTAGCCCTCCTAAGCTGATCAATGGTGAATTCATGAAACCGTGGCAACTCAATGCCCTCAACAGCATTGTCTTCGTTTTCTGAACAACAAATATAAACACAGAAACAGCAATTACTCTCGGAGCATTAAGAACAGAAACTAGGCACATTCAAACACTTACCACCGTCAACCTGATCCTCAGGAGCTGGATGACCATCCTCCTCTGTATCCATGCAGCATGCTGTGTACTTAGAAAAGTCACAACCCATCCCAACCCTGTAACTCAGTGGAAAATTCGAGTTAGACAAGAAACTTCCCAATTACCCAAAAGCCCCTTTTAGCTTAAAACCGTATTAACCTCACAACCTAACACCATCTTCAACTGCATACCATATCACTCACAGGATTTATTACGTTGGAACAAGTTCGGTAGGCCTTCACTTACCAAAATTGAATCTTTTTATTTTCAACACTCAAAAAACCCTTTTAAATTAAGAGAACAAAACCCCCACAACAAGCAGTTTCTGTACGGAGCTCGTCACAAATTCACAATTGAATGTCACCTGGGACCATGCTTAGCTCGGCTGGGAGAACCCAATAACAGTTAACAGTGAAAAAAGGACAGAAACTACCCAATAAGGAAATTATCAAAAAACAAGCATTACAATAACGCATATCCAGCATATACGGCTAAAAAAAACAAACCTTTCTGTCAGCAGCAAATCAGAGCAGTCCTGGTCAATCAACTTTAACGGTGCCTCCCTGAATTTCTAACGAAAAGCAATCAAATCAGCCAAAAGATGAGCTCCAAAACATTTATTTGTGTAGAAAAAAAAAACTAAAAATGCATTAGAAGAACACGAAATTGAAGCGGCAAGCAATGGAGCAGAGAATTTCTCTAAGCAAAATCAGAGATCAGAAAGAAACACGAAGAGGAATTGACGAAGAAAAAGCGATAAGAAGCATTGACGCAGCACCTCAGCAAGCGCAGGGATTCCAAACAGTCAAAACTATGAAAGACAGGGAAAGTGAAAGGACTTTGGTTGCTAGTTCTCATCCTTCACACCTTATATATGTATATACTGTGTTTTAATATTATTTGTATTCTCTATAATAAATACCTTCCTTAATAAAGGAATTAAAAAGGTTAAGTCAAAACTCAACTTCGTCAATCAAACTTAGGAGTCACCAACTACGTTAATCAACCACTAATCTAATGCAAATGGGGTTTCATTGGCTTTTTATTTTTTAATTATCTCAGTTTTTTAGACTTTGCGTGTACCCTTCTATTATTCATAATTTATGTTATTTAAATTTGTAAAATTAAAAAATTACTCAAGAATTACAATAAATTAAAAAAATATATGTACCAAAACCAAAACAAATAATTTGTATTTGTAGACGTAAAAACTAAAACGACAAATAAGAGATCAAATAAGTGATTAAATTTGTATCGTTTGATCTGAAAACCTGTTTTATAATTATTTTTAAGCAAGTTAACAAAATATTCCAGAACATATTAAAAGTTGTAAATTTATATCTAGGCTAATGAATTTGACCCTTTGAAAAAGTATATAATCATGAAACATCGACTTAAATTATTTATACATGTTGTCATCACGTTCAGTGCTTTTATGCCTAACAAGAAAAATGGATTAAGTATATATATTTTTATTTTATTTCTACAAGTGAAAACACATGCCTCAAGAGCGCACGTGTGTATACACAATTTTTTTGATAATTAAATTATTATTTTTAATTATTATTATAATAAAATTGAAATAACTTTTAACTTCATCATAAATAATTTTTTATTTTATTTTGTAGATAGTTTTATAATTAAAAAACATTAAATTGAAAAAATAGTAATTGATTTTTAGAAAAATCATTAAAAAATTAAACTTATTAAAATAGTTACTTTAATTTTTTTTAAATATTTATTTAAAAAGTAAAACTGAAAAACAAATGTAAATAAAATATATGAATTTTTTTTATATATTGATATAGATATGTCAATAGAATACAAAATTCAGCTTCATTATACCACAACATCCTTTAACAAAATATATATATAACACGGAATAAAACAAATATGTGTATTTTAAACACCAAAAATATTATGGATAAAATCAAAAATAATTATATTATATTAATCTTTTTTCATACTATTATGGTTTTTTTTTATTTTGTCTCCTTATTTTAATGAAGTTTTACTATTTTAAATAATATATCTATACTGATAGTGATATTTTAATAAATTGATATATTTGTCTTTAAAGCATGTTTCATTGTGAAAATATTATATACAATTTAATTATGTCCATTGTTTTGAATCGAAACAAATATAATTAATATCTTCTCAACTTTTGTTATCGTTATGGTAAATTTATATTTGCAGTCTTATAACAATTTTTTTTATAGTATGTCATGAGTGGCAATTAAATAGTTATTGAAAAATTTAAAAGTGATTACATGAAAAAAAAAACATTATTTGTTTTTTTCTCTTTACTCCATGGAGAGAAAGGAATGATCAATAGTGACTCTTTACAGTTTTATTTATCGATTGGTATAACCTTTTATAGTTTATGAAAAGTATCAAACTTAATTAACTAATGTTGGAGTAAATCAATTAAAATGTTTATTATTGTATTTGTATATATGTATATTTTTTTTGAAATTTTTCTTATTAGTAGAGATCGCCATTTTATTATAGGTTTGTAAAGCTAACTTCTTTGTTTCTTTTGTATGAAAGAGATGTAAAGTTACTTTTGTGTTTCATATATAAATTCACTTTTATTTAAGATTTTTTTTTCTTTAAACAATTTTCCAAATCATGTAATTATTATGTAACAATTTATCTTAACCTTCATTGATTCCACAGATTTTATTTTTTTCACTTGTCATGATATTTTAATTCTTCACATAGGTTATTCAAACAAACTCACTTGTCACATTTTGGGTTGAACTTAACATGGTATTTGTAATCATATTATTTGTCATTTTTTAACGTCAATATCTATATTTTGAATTAATTTTATGTGAAATACATAATCATTTTGCAAATATAGGAATAATTGAATCAAGTATGACTAAAAAAACATCAACTTATTCATTAATTTAGTCATAATTTGATCACAATTACAATGTGTGACGAGCAGAAAAGGAATACATTTCAACTATAGGAATAGGACACAAGAAAAGGAAAAAGTTAGATGATAAAATAATGTTTAATGTATTTTATAGCCCACAAACTAATTTTGTACAGTTATTTAAATGAATTGAAAAATTTGCAGGTAATTATGACTTTGTCTGATTATTTCGATATTTTATTAGGATGTGTTTGTGCTTGGTAGAGAGAAAAGAAAACATATGATAAATAGGAATTAAAAAATGTTTGTAGAATGGGAATGAATGGTATAGCTTATTTGTGAATAGTCCAATTGAGAATTTATGAGATGGTCAATAATGGCTACGCTTTATTGCTTTGAAATTTCAAAAGAGACCACAAATGTTTTACCTTTAAACAAAACTATTCTGGTACGACTAAGAGATTCACTAATCATGATAATTAGTGTCTAATCCAACAATGAACCCGGCTGATTCAACAAATTAAGAGAGAAAAGAGATAAAATTATATTTTTTATAAATTAAAATTAACTTGTAATAAATTTAGTTATAAAAGAAACTACCAATGTTAAAAAGAGTTTAATTTCTCTAGAGTTTTTTTATGCTGTGTTTTCAAAATATTCTTTTTTCTATAGTAAGTTAGTTTTTTAATATATTTTAAAATATTAAAATTAGTTAAAGACAGAACAGAAGACAATAAAAACTAAAATAAAAAATAAAAAATCGTTAAAAGCACCAAAGAGGACCTTTAATTAAGAAATAATATATGGAAAATAATTATATTTCCTTCTTAATAAAAACTCTACCATTTTCTTTATCGTCATCCGTTTTTATTTATTTATTCCATCAACACTGTTGTTCATGCTTCCTATTCACAAATTGACACAATTATATAAAATTATATATATAATTGTATTTTCATACATAAAATTGCATTATTATTTATGAAAATAGTAACAATTTCAAATCGAATAAAATTTAATGTAAATAAAGTTCTTAAAGTAGACTATATTTCTTGCCTGATAGATTCACTACACTTTTTTTTACAGAAGTTTGTTATTGGTACACATTCCATATCAATGATATTTAAAAAATATTAATCGAAAAGATAACTATACTTTCACAACATTTTTCATAAACATTTTATTAATTAAATACTCACACATAAATAATGTTGTTAAAATATTGTAAAAATAAAAGTTGTAAAATATAATTATCCATATCGAAAAGGAAACCTACTAAACAAAGCAATAACTGAATTTTGATGAAGTAGATGCATCATGTTTGTGAGTAAAAGTTATTAGTTTATAGCGGTTAAAAGACTTTATGGTCCGCCCTCTGAAGCAAGGGCTGAGTACCCTATGAAGCAAGGGCTGAGTACCCTATGAAGCAATGGCAGTCAGAGAAAGGACAAGAGGTTTTGGTACTTTGGTAGGCCACACTTACCCTCCAATGCCCACATTTTCTGCCGTCCCTGTTAGTCTTCTTTTCTTGTCATGTTTCCTTTTTTTTTTCTTTATCTTTCTGTTTTCTTGGCCATGCTCACAACACAATTAACTGTCAAAGCCTCTTTTTTTTTTACCCCTTTCTACACCCATACGTTTCACTCACACTTCTCCACTTCACTAACCCCACTTTCTTTCAAAAGCTCACATTTTTATTCATCTTTCCCATTCTCAACTCCCAACTCTCACCGATTTGTCCTTTTCCCCCTTTCCCCTCTGCATTCTTCTGTCAAAACCCTAGATATCAAATCTGGGCTTTTGTATTCTTAGTCAGTTCAGACAGGTCCTTGAACTGCCAGCTTGCAAGTCTGAATTTTCTGTCTGGAATCCAAACTTCTGGTGTTCCTACATTATTTTATAGACACAACACAGTTTTTCCTTATGTGCTTTCTCATGGATTTTCTGTGGTTTCAGTGTCTTGAGTTCCTTTCAACTGGGTAGGGTATTTTTTTTTTATAGAGGGGATATTGTAGATTCATCTAAGTAAATAAAACCCTTGTTCCATCACACACTTTGCCTTGAACCTGTTACCAGTATCTGTAGAACTGTGTGTTTTAGATCATTTGATCTTTTAAGGGCTTAAAGTCCTATTTTTTCATTGTTGTCTGTGTCTTTTCACTTTAGCATTTTCGCCTATTTGGTAGTATAAGAGTTAGGTTGTGGAGAGTTTTGGCGTAGTTGCACAGGTAGCAAGTAAATGCATGGATGGGAGAGAGGTTATGTCATTTTCTGGTGGCTCAGCTTCATATTACATGCATAGAGGAGGGGTTGGAGGGTCTGGTTCTGGAACGCTTAGTGGGGGAGGGGAGTTCCAAGCTGCCCCTGGGTTCAGACCTTTGTCAAACCCTGGCATTCAAGCTGAGCCAAATTCAAGGGGTCAGGGAGGTGGTTCTGTAGGGTCTAGCTCCATATTTTCTGTGGAGCCTCCTCACGGTCGTGCCAATTTTAACCATGACATTGGCATTGGCAGTGGGGCACCTTCAAGTGAGCCTGTTAAGAAGAAAAGAGGGAGACCCCGTAAATATGGTCCTGATGGAACAGTTTCTTTGAGATTGTCTCCAATGTCTGCCCCCGCTAACTCCACCCAGGGTGAAAGTGCAACCACCCTTTCTCAGAAAAAGGGAAGAGGGCGCCCACCTGGATCTGGAAGGAAGCAACAGCTAGCTGCATTAGGTGTGTTTGTGTGGAGATCTTCATTTATTGTTTATAGTATTTGCAATACGGTTAATGATCTCTAGATGGAAATTTACTGTTTAGTATTTGACTATTTGTGCTCTGATTTTGGGTGCAGCAGTAGATGCTTTAAATTTCTGATAAATTGTGGTCAGTTTTATGTTGTTAAATTTCATTTATTGAATCGTTATTAGCAACTCAACAGTAAGAGGTGGATGATGGCTGTGCTCTGGTCTGGTATTGCTGAAATGTATTTTAAAAAGCATTATTTTTGTGTTGCTGTTATTTTCTATTTCTAGATGCATTATACTGGTAATTTTCGTTTCTTTATTCTCCTAGTTATTTTATATTATTTTGCAATGTATCGTGCCTGATTACTGACATTCTATTTTTCTTGTGATATGATTACCCGTTATTCTTAAATTCCTCTTTCAAAATTTCTGGAATGGAAGTAAATGTAATGATGAAAGGATTTCCTGGAGACGTATACAACTGCTTAATGTTGTCATCATCGTGATTTCTGACGTTTATCATGTGTAGTCACTGTCCGCAGTAGTTCACATTTATGGATTATAAATTAAAATAAAAAAAATTAGATGATAAGTTTTACACTTTTAACTTTTTTGTTTTGGTAGTAACTAATAGTAGTAACAAGCTATATCTTTGTCTTTAGTTTACTTATTTTCTTGAAAGTGGCTGGGTCTTTAACATCTTTTGTTTATTGTATTGCAGGTGAATGGATGAATAGTTCAGCAGGCTTGGCCTTTTCACCTCACGTTGTCACTATAGGAGTTGGGGAGGTATTAACACTGTTCATACACCATACCGATATTCATATTTATTTTGTTCTTTTTCTTCATCCTGAATTTGAAAAATGTTGTTGAGGGCATTGTATGCCTTAGAGCGGATGGATTTTTCTTAAATGCTTCCTCTTATGGGCTAATTTTGTTGTAACTCTAAACTCTTTGTTGTAATTGATATCAACACAGGAAAAAAACCCTGCTCAATTTAGAAAATTTACACAGATCTAAAAAACTCTTATGGGCTAATTTAGAAAAAAACTCTCAATTTAGAAAAAAAACTCTTATGGGTTAATTTTGAAGACTTGTCGTCAATAGTCCATAATTCACACAGATCTAAAAAGCATGCAATCCAAATGGATGGTTTATATGATTGGAAATCATTGAATGTACACATGGAGGGACTTAGTGACTGGGTTTATCATAATAAACATAAAACTCTCTATTTAAAGATGCTTGTTGAATACATGTAATACTGATGATTGATGATGCTACTTGATATAAGCATCTAATTTGGTTTTCAAATAATAAGTGTAATTACTGTATTCTTCATGAAACTCTTCAATATTTTATTTTTATCAATGCATATTAATTTAGAATTTCCTTGAACAATCAATTTTCATTGCTGCAGGACATTGTGGCAAAGTTATTATTGTTATCTCAACAGAGACCAAGGGCTCTCTGTGTTTTGTCAGGCACTGGGACAGTCTCTTCAGTCACTCTACGACAGCCTGCTTCTACCAATGCCAGTGTTACTTTTGAGGTTAAAGCACTAAATAGTACTGCTTAAAGTGCCTATTGCCTAAGGTCGTTCTTATGATGTACTGGGAAACTTATTCTATTTCCAAATTTTACAGGGACGATTCCAAATACTATGCTTGTCTGGTTCTTACTTGGTTGCTGAAGATGGTGGACCCTCCAATAGAACTGGTGGCATTAGTGTTTCACTTTCTAGTCCTGATGGTCATGTTATTGGTGGTGGTGTTGCTGTGCTTATTGCTGGAAGCCCAGTGCAGGTATCTTGATTCTTCTAAAGCCTGCAGTATGTTTGTAGCATGATTATCAATATCGAATGATTAGTGTGATACAATGCTTGGCAATACAGATTGTGGGTTGTGTTGCATCAAATGTGTTTTAATCGCACATGAATCACGTAAATTGCAAATGAATTATGTCTTGCATGCAAATTGTGTGATTCCTCTGCATCATGTTGCAATACTTCACTTTCAAAAGACCAATGCATTGCAACTGACTGAAGCAATGTTTTTTTGCAATCAGAATTACAAAAAATGGTTTTTGCAATCAGAATTTCAAAAAAGGACACTGGGGTGGGCAAATCTCACTGTAATGCATATATGTGACCTCTGTTTCATTTAAGCTGCACTGCTTGTGGACCAAGAAGGGAGATGACCCACAACTCTGAAGTTAAATGACAGTGTTCTGCATTTATTTTTCAGTAGGAAAAAATTATATTTTAGTTCCAAGACAAACTTCACCAAGTTTCAATTTTTTACTTCAGGCTGTAAGTTAATCTATTGGATCCTTTTATTCATATAGAGCTTTCTAATATCTTTTAATAAAAAATATAGAGAAAACAAAAGGGTAAAATCTACATTTGATTATAGTCAAGATTTATTTCTAATTTAAATTCTAATAATGTTATTTTGGAAATTATAATATAAATTATTTTGAAATATGTCTCTTTATCACCTATTTAACTTCACAAAGCTATTTATGTATGTATTGATTTCTTTTGTTAAATGGCTCAGAATTATGCTTATTATTGATCTGAATCTTACAATTCTCAATTCCATATCGATTTGCCATTCAGAAAATGGACCTTCCAATTTATGATCTGTATCCTAATTCAACCACCATGCTTGGATTGGAAGTTCTGGTTGTTATCAACTTTGCTTAATTGCTTTTTCACACTGTTAAGGCTGAAACAATATGACAAAACAAGAATTTGCTTTGAACGGTTGGGACAATATATTAGAGGTAGTGAGATCGGGATGCTCACAAATACAGTTTTGATGTAGCTTAGGCCTGTTCATAATACTATAGTTTCCTTTCAGCATCGGGAGTGTGTAGGGACTATATGCTTCTGAATTTCTGTATCAAAAAACTGAAACAACATCATAACCCTGAAATCTAAAAGGTAGATAGATGAATGAAAGGGTTGGCTTGGTACAGGTGGTATTGTGCAGTTTTGTGTATGGTGGCTCAAAGACCAAGCCTAAACAAGGGCTCACTATCACAAATGAAAGTGGTGAGCACCCTCAGCATAATGACAAGATGGCTACTCCAGCCAGTGCTCCACCTGGTCATAATCAAAACTACCTCCCTTCTGGGGCACACATTTGGCCTGGATCTCAACCGGCAGAGCTGAAAAACACGCAAACCCACACTGGGATTGACTTGACTCGTGGCTGAGGATTTATCTCGGAAGGAATGATATAGTTTTGTATATAACTGTTGTACATGAACTTGAGTTTGCGAGCATTGTGACTGTGTTTGTTATCCCCTTCTGTTGGGTGAGAGGTTTGCACTAACACATGCTGCAACAAATGATTTATTAGTGATTAAGTGATGATTCTTGGCATTATCCAGAAAAAATGTCTGTTGAAACGTTCATGATATTTGCACATGTTTGGTCGACAACTACATTAGTACCTTTGTGAATTTGAATGCAATTGTGGGTTTAGATGGATGACTTGTTAAGTTATCAAATAAAAGACTTTTTTTAACCCTTTCTACTTTTAACCAAAGCAAAATTCATTGGGATGCATGTCTTCCCGAGTTGAATTTAATGAGTTCTGGGATCCCTTGATGATGATAATAGTTCACATTACTCCAATTGTTGAGTGGACTGAGCTCAATTATTTGCCTGTCCTTGGCCCTGGCATTTAATATCTCTGCACACTGTGCAGCGTAATAAACTGAACAGAACATAATTGTGACTGAGCTGGACCTAAATCCTCACTGGTATGTTATGTTAGCAAGAATACTGCTTGGAAATGTTTCAGATTTTTTTTAAGGAAAAAGAGAAGGGATGAAGTTTTTTTTTTATAATCTGTTAAAATAAATAAATAAAATAATAAATTAGTGTATACAAAATGTTGATTTGTGTATTATTCTTATTATTAAAACTTCAGTTAACAATACAGTTTTGTTTGGTTTTATTAGATAAAATAATTTGAAGGGAACAGTTTGTACATGTTGAGAAGACATAAAGCTTTATTTGCCTGGACAAAAGCTCTTGTCAAAAGCACTACTATGGAAACAAGGTCTTTGATTACTCTTTGGTTGTGATGCGAAATCCTTTTACATACTACATTCTACGCTTTTGCTGAAACAAACAGACCTTGAATACACTCACTCAAATGAATAATCACGTGCGTATGTAATAAAAAGAATAATTTAGACAACATTTTTTTGACAACATTTAAACATCATCTATGTGTCATTCTATAATTGATCTAAAATTACTCTACAATCAATAATAATAATCATAAATACTACTATAAACCAATTACAGAATAATACATAGATAATATTCAAATATTATCAAAAAAATGTTATCTAAATATCATTATCCTAATAAAAATAAATTGAATTATAGAAATAAGACGTAATTAATCATAATTTTTTTTTTGTCAACAAATGTTACTATTTTGTTAACGAGAGAATTAAATTCGCAACCTCTCACTTTTCTTTCTAAACCTACTACATCCATTTTATATCTCTTAAATGTTAGTGAATAGAGTTGAATACACTATCTCTCCCTCTCTTCTCTTCCACTTTATCACTGTGCCACCTTATTGCAATTAGCCCTATTTGCCTTGGAGGTTTTATTAAGTACTGTTATTTATGGTCAATGAGCTTCTTAATGACTTACTCAAGTATGAAAATAAAGTTATATGAATTTTTCTTCAAGCAACCTTATACAACTTTTTCATATTTTGGCATATGATTATATGTCTTAGATTTATGCTACCATAATCCCAACTAAGCATAACCAAACCAGACATCATGTTATCAATGGGAATAAGCAAATCTTGTTCAGATGATAAAACACCTTTATGCACAAAATCAGATTTTTCAAGGGTAACATAACAAAGTCAATACTAGATCCTTTGACGTTCATCACACCCTCTCCTCCCACCTGAATCCTTTAATTCAGACAAACCAAGTAGCTTACGGATGTCTTGCTGCCAAAAAAAAATGCCATAAGAATTCGAGGCAGCATAAACCATCTGATTTATAGAATATTAAAATACAGAGAGAATGCAACTTTTACCTCAAGGCTAAGAGGAGATGTGGTGGGATAATAGCGATCTACCACTTGCCCATCCTTGTCAATTAGAAACTTGGCAAAGTTCCACTGAATATCATCCCCAAATATTCCCCACTTACCTGACTTCAAGAATTTATATAAAGGAGCAGAATTGTCCCCATTCACTTCAATCTAGCACAGTGACAGAGAGGTGAACATATATACAGGATGTCGGATTCCTTCAAAAAATTTGGAAGTTCACAGATGCAGAGTCTAAAGAAGATGAAAATGTTTATTTGACCTTCTTTTCCACACACGAAGTTTAATATTGACAATAGATGACAAAGCAAAATGGACGTCATGGCACAATAAACAGAAATCTTACTCAGGGCAGTGACAAACATTAACCAAATTGCAGACACACAAAACCCATACTATTTAATCTTCAGCACAAGTATCACAAAAGAGTAGGAATTTGAAATAGAATATCTGAATAAAATTAATTGGCACTTGAGAGGGCTCAAACTTGGTGATTAAATGGAAGCTTTCCAAGCTAGTATGTTCATCTACCTTATCAAAGATGGGAAATTCAGATTTAAAGCGAGTGCAGACAAACTCCTTAATTTGATCATTGCTTCCAGGTTCTTCCTCCCCAAATTGATTACATGGAAATGCCAGAATCTCCAGCCCTAATGAAGCCATCAAACTCCGTCATATCTATTAATAAAAACCATACTCGGAAAATAATAAAAAGAAACACTCAGCTTCATACAGTAAAGCATCACGATATCAATCTCCACAGGCACAAATCATAGAGCCAACCTGAATTTTGCAGAAATGAAAGTACATAAAATCATGGAAGCGTTATATAACTACAAACCATTGTCTTTGTACTTCTCATATAGTTGATTCAACTCCACATAATTTGAGTTGGTCATGCCACTGCCTCAACAATACCAACCAAACAAGAACTATAAATATTCTCACGTGATGACAACTTCAGAAAGAATAATCATCGATATGAGGGGGAAAAATTCCCGACAATGAAATATATAATAGCAAAGAGGGATAGCATACCATTTGGAAGCAACATTAACAATGACCAATACCTTTCCTTGGTAAGTGACAAGATCAACATCATCACCTTTAGTATCCTGCTAGTGAACGCAAAAACTCGCAAATCTTAATCCTACTTGCTTACATATACATACACATACACATTCAAGGATTAAAATGATGTTTTTATGATTTTGAGAATAAGATTAAGTGATACTCAAGATCTTAAACCTAATTTAGTAACAGAATAGTAATCTTAAATAAATAAAAACAAGATTGTGATAGAAGAAACAGTTGCGATTTAAGATTACAGTGAAAGCAAAGAGAGAAAAAGTACAAACCTTGACAGTAAAATCGTATACTGACTTTGGATGGTTGGTGGGTTGAGTGGCCATGGTGTGGTGAAGGTCGCAAAGAGAAGGCAACAGCTCCGATCAGAGAATGAAGAAGCCGATGAGTTTGGAACCCAACCCAATCCAACCAACACCACACTCAGCGAGGTTGAAAACTTGTGTGGAATAATTTTCGATTTCTCCGTCTCAAATTCGTCATAGATTCTTTGTTATTTGACAATTTTAGAAAAAATAACCGAGAATCTAATTTATTTTATTTGTAGACGAGTTAATGAGTGATTGACTTCTCTAATTTATCAGTTTAATTTATTTTAATCCTTCTATCATTTTTGTGTTTAGTTTAGTCTCTATTTAAAAAAAAATAAAAATTGATCATTTATATTAAGTTGATGTATTTTTTTATGTTATCTTTGGTTTCTTTTTTGTTTTTTAAATTTCGTTCTTGACTAGGTTACCTCGAGAAGAATATTTTCACGTGTGGCCTTCTTTATCAACGCTCAAGGAACTTTTCTTCCCCGTTCTCCTTCTACGCGCAAGTCACCACCATCGGAATCCAGTGCCTCACCGCCGCCCGCCATCTTGCCGCTCTGAGCTTTCGACGACGACACCAATCGGAGTCGGAGTGCTTGTCGGTGTCAAATCCAGCCACATCTTTGTCGAGCCCCACCCACAGCCGTTGCTCATCGTGACCGGGGACAACGTCAGTGCCACCATCGTCGTTCCCTTCCACCACTATGTGACTTCACCTTCTATCCTTACCCGTTACTTATTTTAATCTTTTTTCGATTGATTAGTCTGTGTTGTTGGAATATTTGGATTGATTAGTCTGTGTTGTTGGAATGTTGGAAGGGGAGGTGGAAAAGTAGAGGGCGTGTGATGGAGAAAGGTCCCTGTTGCAGTGGTGTGTGTGAATGGGGAAGAAGACAGAGTTTTGTGATGTCTGTTTTATGTGTAAAATTGGTGCAGAGGAAAGTGAAAGTGATTATGGTGAGTTTGATCAAACATGGGATTGCAGAAGAAGAGGGTTGGAGTGATAGTGAAATTGGTAGCGGCTGAGTCTGAGAATTGAGTTAGTTGAAGCAAGGAAAATGTCATTAAAGTTGCAAAGAACCCTAAGCAATCCCTGAACAGAGAAAATAATTCAATTTTAATTCAATAAAACGTCGACAAAATTTACGGACAACATTAACGCAGTTGAATCAACATTTTAACGCAGTTGAATCAACATTTTAACGCAGTTGAATCAAGGACTAAATTATTACTTTTGAAAGTATGAGTATTGAAAACCATTACAAATTTTGACATATGACAATAACATATTTAATCCAAAAATTAATAATTTAATGATAATGATACGAGAGCAATGTAATAGAAAGCTTAAGTTTAAGTACACAATGTCATGGTTATGAACATAATATCAGGTACAAGAACAACTGTTTCAGAGTATACGTAAGACAGACAGGAAAGTGTAACAACATCTGCAACACTTTTCTTATTTATAATTATGTTCTAATCTCTACTCATTTATTGACAGATGCAGTCATCCATAGCTTCAAGCATCCAACAACTTCAACAAGTCCTTCTGCAGATATTAGAAAAAGAAGCATTGTTAGTGTAAAAGTATCATATAAGTATAGGCCAAAATATTGGTGCATAATACTATTTGTATTACCTCAATGCTCAGAGGAGAAGTTGTGGGTGCATAGCGATCAACAACCTTCCCCTCCTTATCAACAAGGAACTTGGAGAAGTTCCATTTGATATTATCCCCGAAGAGTCCACCTTTGCTTGATTTTAGATACTTGTAGAGTGGATCAGCACTATCACCATTCACATCAACCTATATTAAATGCAAAAGAACAATGGTCTCAGTATAAGGTAACAGTACAGTGAATACTTACACACAGGAAAGTGAAGTATATTCAAACAAGAATTAGTTTCCCTAGTCTGAAATTTATCTTATTTTTTAATATTGCGTGGTGGGATATTAACACCACATCAAGGAAGAATCCATTCATCTCTACTTTAATGGTTAATATATTAAAGCATTACACAACCAGGACTAAAACTGGGGGAAATCTTGAAAGGATTCACTGCTCTCCTAATCGTCTATGATTTTCAGGGAGAGTTAATTTCAGAACTCATTCAGAACATGTTCAAGGGAATCCAATTGGAGATTAGAGGTGAACAGAAAGAATACGCTAAATTGTGAGTCAAACAAGATTTGAGCTAAAGCCCAAAAGATTGGTAATAAAAGAGCTAATCCCAAGAATATAGACAGAGCATGAAGTTGATTTTTATACACAGGAATGAAATCAGTCAGTGGGAAATGAGAATAAGCAAAGTTTTTGTTTTACCTTGTTAAAAACGGGAAACTCAGCCTTGAAGCGAGTACAAACAAAATCTTGTATCTGTTCATTAGATCCAGGCTCCTGTGCCCCAAACTGATTGCATGGGAATGCTAGAATCTCCAGACCTAAACAAAGAAGATCAAGGTTTTTAGAAAGAAGACATGGGTTTGTTAGTTCAATATGAATAGAACAAAATATGTAGATTAAAACAAAATGAATTTGCCATGCTACAGAGATAACATTGACACCACCACAGCATAAGATAAAAGTTAACACAAGAATGAAAGGGACAACAAGAAACAAACAAACAGCAGGACAACAATTGCAACAGCACGATAACAGAAGACAAAAACAAACCTTTTTGTTTGTACTTCTCGTACAACTGACTCAGCTCTGTGTAATTCGAATTAGTCAAGCCACTGCATCAAACATTGAAACAAAATTAAGGGCGAAATCCTCCAATTCTAGACCCACATGACTAGCTGTGCCAATTTAGGGTCAAATCAGAGAACATAACTAAAAAATTCTTGATCAAAATGAAAATCGGTAAACTTCAATTTCAATCAAATAAAGAAAACGAGAAAAATGAAAATTGGAGAGGTACCATTGTGAGGCAACGTTGACAATTATAAGGACCTTCCCTTTGTAGTCACCAAGATTAATTTCATTTCCCTTAGCATCCTGAAAAAAGGATAAAGAAAAGGGTTAGCCTAAAATCTAAAAAGTTTACGCATTTCACAAAGCAAACGATGAAAAAGAAGCAAGATGTGTACTTTAACAGTGAAATCGTGGACTGATTTGGCGCTTGAGGTGGCCATAGTGTGATCGGTTCTAAAGGAGGAGAACAAAGAGGTGGATGAGGTTGAAGGAAGAGGTTTGAAATAAGCGTGAAAAACAGGGCGGAAGAGGGTAGGGTTGGGGAGGAATCGAAGAGAGGAGGAAGAAGAAGAAGAGGTGGAAGAAGCTAATCTTATAGCAGTTGTTGTGTGGATGAAGATGCGAGTGGTTGAAGAAGAAAGCATTGGTAAATAAGTTGTAATTTATAGCGTCTTTATTCCGCGTAGAGCGACACCTTCCTTCTTGGTTCTTCTTATTCTCGTAGCTGGGTCCAGTTTCAGGATTTCATGGTTCTATTATTATGTGAACGTCAACCACTTATGTGGTTCTGTCTGATGACGGCATCGGTGACGGTGAGGAGGTAAACGTTTAACACGTGGACGCACATGCACACTTTCTTTAAAAATTAATATTGATTATTATACAATCGTATTTGCCAACTATTTATTTATGTCTTCTTTTTTTCATGCAGGCAAGCTTCCTCTTTATTAAAATAAAAATATTATAAATTTTAATTATCTATTTTATTGTTTTTTAATAATATTAACGTCAAACTTCCTTTTTCCCAAACATGGCAAAAGAGTCAAAATAAAAAATTATCATTCTTAGTTTTTGATAAGAATTGAAAAGTGATTCTCTTTATTTCGGAATACACCAAATTTGAAAAAAAAAAATTGGAAGACACTCATTCCCCTCTGTTTCGGATTAAATTTTTCAGAAGGGGATGAAGGAAGAAATTTGACCGGGGTGCAGAAAGAAACAACCGAAGGCTTGATACCCAAAAGCCCAATAAGGCCCAAATAATTTGCAAAAAAGGGAAGTAGAGAAAAAAAAAGGATGAATAGATTATTACAAATAAGATAACATGAACGGTGTTGAGTGCTGAAGCAACTGTGAGAGAAAGAAAGAAAAGATGAAGCTGAAGGTTTATGCAGATCGAATGTCGCAGCCATCCCGTGCGATTCTCATATTCTGCAAGTATTTATATTTCCCTTATTATATTTTCCTTTTCTTTTTCTTTTTACTTTTTGTTGTCTCCTGGAATTTGAATACGGTCTCCGTGCAGAGTGAATGGAATAGATTTTGAGGAGATCAAAGTCGATTTATCCAAACGTCAGCACTTATCTCCCGAATTCCAAGGTAATCAGTCAATTTTCGATTTTTGTTTTCGTGGAAAACAGTATCTATACACTCTCTCGTCTTTAATTTTGTTGGATTTTCCTTCAGCAATTAACCCTTTAAGGAAAGTCCCTGCAATTGTTGATGGAAGGTTCAAGCTATTTGAGAGGTACTTCAGCATCAAAATTTCATGTTTGATGCGATTCTTCAAATTTCATTGTGTTATTGGTTTGGTTTGGTGCTGGTTACTGTTATCAAAACATTCCGTGCTTATGGAGTGTGGAATTATCTTCATTTTTGTTAAAGGTGTGTTGTTTTCTTCTTTGCAGTCATGCAATTCTCATATATCTTGCATCTGCGTTTCCGGGAGTTGCAGACCATTGGTTAGTTACTATTATTGTCTTCTCCCTCTTTATGCATTTAATTGCAATGTTGTCTCTGAAATCAAGATATGTGGATGTACAGAAGCAGGTTGGTTGTTTATGTGTTTCGTTGGCTAAGTGCTGCATGTGTTTCGCAGTTTGTATGTGATAAGGGATCGTATGGTTTTACGGAGGGGAAGGGAAGGAAATGAAAGAGAGGGATTTTGATTTTATATTTTGTTTGGTTAAGTGGAGGGGAGGAGAGGGGAAGTGATCATTTCTTGTTTGGTTTACAAAGAGAGAGGGTAATGATTTTAAATATTAAGTTACTTTTATGTCCTATTAGTTTTGAATTTCAAAACATAAATAGTTATTTTTGTCAATAGAATTGAAATCATACTGCAATAATTACATTTCTGTATGCTTGTCATTGATACAGCAGGTTCCTGTCTGTTGTGTTTATATTGATCCCCTTGCTGTGGACACACACTTCTGTTGCCTTTTTTTTTTTTTTAAGCAAGTTTTGTTTTGTTCATTCCGGTAGGTACCCAGCCGATCTTTCCAGGAGAGCAAGAATTCACTCCGTGTTAGATTGGCATCATCAGAATTTGCGGCGTGGGGCAGGTGCATCATAGCTCAAAAAGAAGCCTTTAGCTTTTTGTTGTCTTGGTTTCATGTGAAACTAGTATGAAAATTAATGTTATTTCATGACTTCTTATCATGCTGGCCTACTTTAACTAATCTCAATGTAAATAAATCAGAACTTGGTTTCATGTTTTGCTTGCTTTCTGGATCAGATAGCTTTATATTATAGCACTTTTGAGGATTTTTTCTTTTTCCATTTGCAAAGAGGGAAGTTGAATAGAGTTAAAAACATAGCTGGAAGATAATAGTGAAGCTTCAGAAAAATATGCTCAAATGCCTTACTCTGGACAATTTAATTAGTTGTAGAAGACCATATATCTTACTCCGATGCTTTGTATAAATGGCAAAGTAATTTGCATTACAGTTTGTTTAGTTCTGGTAATGCATGTATTTAAGTTGATTTATAGTTTATTCTTGTACATGCACATGTTGAAGCCATGCTTTGCAAAATTTCCTTTGAGCACAGGTGAAGGTGTTGTTTTTTGTTTGTATGCAAAACTTTTCCTGCTTCGTTTCTTTTAATGACATATCTTCTTGATTGTATTCCAGCTGCATTTGTTCTAAATACTGTACTAGGGCCAGCGTTGGGTCTACCACTGAACCAACAAGCAGCTGCTGAAGCTGAGAAAATTTTGATTTCCTCTTTGACTAAAATAGAAAACATTTGGCTTAAGGGGGACGGAAAGTACTTGCTTGGTGGCTTACGCCCATCCATAGCAGATCTCAGTCTGGTTTGCGAAATTATGCAATTAGAGGTAAATGGTAAAGTTCATCTAAATTAGGAACCATCACTAATTATGTCATGACTTCGGTAAATGGGGATAGATTTATTTTTCCATTAAGCTTTTTTCTTGAGTTTGAAGAAAATTAATTGTCGACCTCTTTCTGATTTAGTTTATTTTTTATGATTGAGAAGTTCAGAAACATACAGGTATGGTAAGGCATGTTTGGTTTCGTTAAGATAAGGAAACAGTTTACTTTTAATGTCGGTCTAATGAAGAACTGTTTACTTAGAAATGTGACACGCATGACAGAATGTTGATCCCCTAATCTTGAGGAATTGCGATATTCACTTGTTTTTTTTTTTTGTTGCAGCTTTTAAATGGGAAGGACCGTGATCGTATCCTTGGCCCGCACCAGAAAGTTCAGCAGTGGATAGAGAGCACAAAAAATGCAACGAGACCTCACTTTGATGAAGTTCATAAAATCCTCTATAGGCTCAAAACGAAGCTTTCTGAGCAGCAATCTAATCAGACAGATAGCGTAATGGAATCTAGGATTAGAACCCCACTGACTTCAAAAATGTGACCAAACAACCTTGACAGACAACTTTAGGTCATGCATAAACATATGTTGATTGAAACATCAAAGATGATGATGTTTTTGTCTGTATTAAAACCACCTTAATATATGTTGGATAGGTAATAAATGTCACTGCCATTTGAAGATACAATCGTGCCTCCTAAATGCAGATTTGACGTTACACTTATTAGGGTATGTTTGGAAACATGTTATAACTCAGTTGAATGGAAAATTTTCAGTTTTTGATGCTCAAACTGAGAAGGAAGTGGAGGGTTACGTCCATGTTCAGTTCAACTCAACAGAAATGTAAACAGATACCCGATCTATCTTTTATTTACTTTTGCTGTGTACAATATTTTCAAGGAGTTGGTAAAATGCTGTAGAGCTATATGAATTGTACAATTCTTTTTTTAAAAAAAAAGCAAGAATGCTTATCGCATCACTATCCTGACCTCAATCCTTGAATTGTAACATATAATTTTGTATGCATTATCCAATGGCACCGCCGTGGGAAGTACGTCATTGCGTGATAAAGTCTATTATATTTCTCAATTTATTTTTATATAAATTTCTCACTAATAAAATGTCTTATGAAAAAATAATAACTAATAAAGTTGGAGACTCTGGATGCAGAGTAGGTATGTAGTTTTTTATTAATAAAGAGCAGGAGTCCAATTTTCGACTATTTGGTTAATGGTTGTTATTAATGTTGTTGTAGATTTAGTAAAACTGCTGTTGATTAGTTTTACAATGTTAAAAAAAAAAAAGACAGGGTAAGAGAATTATATTATAGTGTATATATTTTAAGAATTTATAATACAAAGCTAAAAGAGTGTTTGGGAGTGAATATTTTTTATATTTCTAATAAAAATTTCTCGGAGACCCTTTTAAATTTTTCTACGAAACAATATCTTCCTTAAAAAAAACTGAAACTTATCTAATTTACGGTTTGCTTTTTGTTTCGTTGAACAGGTTTATCCAAACGGATAAAAACTGTTCCTTACAAGCATTCCATAAATATATTAGTTTATGGATTTTAAAGTTTGACTGTAAGAAGGTATTTTTGGTAAGTGTGTAACGAAGCAATGCAAAGAACAAGATAGAATAGAGTCAAAGCCGTGCTTTCCTGACTGTAGTGCTTCCCAAACTTGTAATCGATGATGGTGGAAAAGCTGAAGGTGTTTGCGGATCGAATGTCCCAGCCTTCTCGAGCAGTTCTCATATTCTGCAGGTTAATAGTTTTTCATACTTTGCACACACCACTAAACAAAACCTTGATCTGTTATTTATTTATATTTTGATATGATTATAATGAACTAAACACTATTATCATAATCTTTGTGTTAAAAAGGTTGAACGGAATTGACTTCGAGGAGATCAAAGTAGACATTTCCAAAGGCCACCACCTCTCTTCTGAATTCAGAGGTATCTATAGTGATATCCCTCTAAATATATGAACTTTATAAGTATTCACATTCACCAACAACTCTGCCCTTAACAAAGTCTTGGTTCCTAACTATAAGATTCAGTCATTTAATTCATAATTAAGAAAAAAAGTTAGTTTAATACACTAAATTTGTCTGCTTTTTCTCTTTTTTTTTTTTTTTTTAAATTCACCTTTGTCATTATTTCTTTGTCTCTCTTTCAAATATCTGTTAATACAATCTCTGATTGATTTTATTAAGAGTATTTTAGTTTAAAATACTCAGTATGTGATACATTATTGGTCTAGTCCTAAAAAGAAATTAGTATCATTTCTTATTTTGGTCTTATAATAGGAAGGAAGGGAGTATAAGTATATGTTGTGGTATTTTGTCATTGCACTCACTAAGTAATGGATAGAAAATTTAACAGTGTGTATTTCCATTTAAGTTCAATTGAAGGAGTATGATATGAATGGTTCAAAATTAGTTTGGCATTGAATACTGGTTGGTGCAAAATTGGTGGTCTATTCTTCTGTTGACCTGTTATGTATTTTATTTTTTGCAGAAGTAAACCCTCTGCAGAAAGTTCCGGCTATTGTTCATGGAAGTTTCAACCTCTCCGAGAGGTAATCTCTGATAAGGCCCTTGTCTTTTAACCCACCTCTATGATATTAATGATTATTTTACGCATTATTGCACTGGTCACATTATGCCTATGTAGTTGACTTCAATGAGGATGGAGTATCTAAGATTTGAATATTTTATTTTTTGATTTTATTATGTGTTCTTAATAAACCTCGTTTTGTTTTGGCAGCCATGCAATCATTGTCTATCTTAATTCTGCTTTTCCTGGAATTGCTGACCATTGGTTAGTAGATTCTTTTCTTTTGCTTCTGAAGTCCCTTCCTGATCTACATGGTTGTTTTAAAGAAATACTTCAAAGTTCTTTAAATCAGAGTTAGAATGTTTCACTACGCAGTAATTCAACATGATTTTATTTTTCAAGTGTAGTTGAACATACATGATTACAAACGGGCTAATCATGACCTGGGTTGCTTATTATTAATACTCTTGTTCCTCACTTTTGGATATGTTAGAGATCTCATATCAATTAGAAATATAACCAAGTGATAGTATATAAGTAAGTGTAAATTTACCTTGTTAATTGGTAACTTGAATTAAGCTTAAATATGTAAAAAGAAAATTGAATTTTTTCTACAATCTAAACTAATCATACTTGTCATGTTTTAAAAGTGTAGAAAATTTGCATATAAAATTTATCCTCATGATGATGTATCAGGTACCCAAGCGATATTTTCAGGAGAGCAAAAATTAACTCGGTAATGGATTGGCATCACTCTAATTTACGACATGGAACAGGTACATATAACAATGCATATTTCATCGGTTTTGCTTTAAAAGAAACATCTGATCGAAGAATAGATTTTACCATTTCTGCAAGCGATACGTTAAATCATATGTTTCTAGCCTGAGAACATCTTTGTTTTGTCCTATTTTTAGAGAACTGGCGTGTTTCTTGTAAACTATGACTAACTGGTAGAAGCACGACCTTTTTGCAGTGAACTACGTAGTAAATACTGTACTAGGACCAGCAACTGGCCGTCCACTTAATCCAAAAGCAGCTGCTGAAGCAGAAAAAGTGCTATTTTCTTCTTTATCAAAGCTAGAGGATATTTGGCTCAAAGGAGATGGACGCTTCCTGCTTGGTGGCTCTCAGCCATCTATAGCAGATCTCAGCATGGTTTGTGAACTTATGCAACTTGAGGTAACTGTATGTGACTTGTAATTATTGGTGCTGCATTCAACCAAATTGGCTCAATGTCTTGAAATCTTCAGTTGAATTAGAATTTTGATCGGTATCATAATTTCATTTTACATGAATTTTGGAACATTAAACTGTGATGAACTTAGGTTTTGGATGAGAAGAATCGCAGTCGTATATTATCCCCATACAAGAAAGTTCTTCAGTGGATTGATGATACAAGAGCTGCAACAAATCCTCACTTTGAAGAAGTGCATAATATCCTTTATAGAGCTAAAAAGAAATTTGAACAGCAGCGTTCAAGGGTAGCTGAAACTTGGACTGAGCCGAACGACAAGATAGGTGGACATTCAAAGATGTGACAGACATGCCTTCATCTTTGCTTCAAGACTGACAACACAGTCATACATAGCCTTTTTTCTTTCAACAGACTTGAGCCTTGGGTGTCAAGCTTTTCTTTGTTGGCTTGAAGAAATTTACATCTTCCTACAAAGACACCAATGCTAGACCACCATAAGATTTTGTCGAGTAATGTTGTACACCTTGACTGCATATCCTGGTTCTATTTTAACTCTTAACCAAATTAGTCAATAATTCTGTATGTTCATTTTTTAAGGTTGTTGTGCTTTTATTTAGTGGTCTGCTATTCACATATAAAATAAAAGAACAAACTACTATTTTGTTCGTGTTGATTATTGGATAAGTCTTGGATGTTTGGAATGATATATCCTCGCATGTGATAAATTGAGATGGGTACGTGATATCGAGGAACCCCTGAAACTGATACATATTTACACATCAAAATTCTTGCATTGTTTTAGGATCTATGTGACCTTACGGGGTCCTGTTCCTCTAAACTGATACGAATTTACATTATAATACAAATATACTGAAATAAACCCACCATTTTAATTCCTGTAACTTTTGCGGGTGCAAATATCATTACTTAAAGGATTTTCATTGCGTACATTATTCCAACACCAGAAATTATTTTACATGCAAGCAATGTTTACAACTTCTGACAAGTCACAACTGTCCAAGGTTCTTGATACATATAACTGAACAAGTCACCACATACTATAGTAGAGCTAATACAAGACCAGCCATGAGTTCTTCTGTGCCATATTTTGCATCACTCAATGCTTATGCCCCGTATCTCAAGATTGTTCAACTTCTTAGGTCTCCTATAATACTTCAATAGTAAAGAACAGCAAACTACACTGACAGAAGATGCAGCCATGGCAGCCCCGGCAACCCACGGTGGCAACCGAAATCGTGTAGAGGGAAAAAGAGCTCCAGCAGCAATTGGAATTCCAAGCAGATTATAGCCCAAAGCCCATATGTAGTTGAGACGGATACGAGAAAACGTTTTTCTGGAAAGATCAATGGCAGTTATAACATCCTCCAAATTGCTCTTCATCAGGACAATATCAGCAGCTTCAATAGCAATGTCTGTACCAGCACCAATTGCCATCCCTACATCTGCTGCCACAAGTGCTGGTGAATCATTGATACCATCCCCCACCATAGCCACCTTGTGCCCAGAAGCCTAAACAAGAAAAGGTTGCTCAATATGTTAACCACAGGTAATACATGCAGAGATGTTGTATAAACTACGTGTAATTTATATACACTTTCACCATAAGGTATTAGACATCCAATTGGAATTTAGCTTAACATCACATCATTTTAGTGAATAAAATAACATGGTAAAGTTGGGAAACCTTATTAGATAGTTATGTAAATAGAATAATATGGTAAATCGGTAAAATCTTTTCAGATATTAGTGTAAAAAAGTAGTGCGATGGCAATGTATAATTAATATTCATGGCTAAATTTTGGAACCATTGCTTTATGATTGGATCAGCTCCCACCGTTAGGACACAGGAGAGGAAAAGATGCAAAATTTTAAACAAAGTACCTGCAAGTCCTTCACTTGCTCAGCCTTCTGCTCAGGTTTAGCTTCAGCAATAACAGTTTCAATTCCAACTTCCTTTGCTATAGAATTGGCAGTTCCCCAATTGTCCCCAGTCACCATGATGCTCCTGACTTTCATGGACTTGAGAATGGAAATGACTTCTTGTGCAGCTGGTTTCAATGGATCAGATACTACTAAAACCCCAACAACTTCCTTGTTTATAGACACTATAATTCCAGTTTGAGCCATTGCTTCCGCTTCTGCCAGTATCTCTTCAGCATCAACAGGAAGTGCAACATTGTGGTCCACCATCAAGGTCTTGTTACCCACAAGTATTTCCTTATTTCTAACCATGGCCTTAACTCCATGTCCAGCAATCGACACAAAATCCCGTGCCTCTGGCCAAATGGGGTTCTCTTCATCTCTCAGTCTTTTAGCATACTCTACAACAGCCTTCGCCAGTGGATGCTCACTATTCACCTGACATAGGAAATCATACAATGAATGTTTTATTGCAATAAATCATGGATAAGCATGTGAAACTCAATAATTGAATGCCTACCTCAGCTGCTGCCACAAGTTCATAGAATTCTCGGAGTACCATATTTGTAAACAACTTTGTATTTACTACCACAGGCTTCCCGATAGTGAGAGTACCTGTCTTGTCAAATACAACGCAGTTCACCTACAAGGCAAATCATATACACATTCAAATGTTGTATAAATCCCACCCTTATTATGTTTACGTAAGTTGTGCATATGCTCGAATAAGAAGAAAGACAACCTACGAAGTTCATGTTAACTTCACCAAGATTTACAAAGCAAATACTGAACTTGAGGACCTGTAATATAATGTCAAGTGCTGACCTTATGTGCATTTTCTAATGCTTGACCACCTTTGATAAGTATTCCCTGAGATGCACCTACTCCAGTGCCAACCATGACTGCAGTCGGTGTTGCTAAACCTAAAGCACATGGACAGGCTATGACCATGACAGAAATCCCGAACTGCAAAGAAAGCTGAAAGCTATCCATGGAAGATGGTATCCAGGACTTGGGGTAAGCACGAACTTTTCCAGCTATAAACCAGGCAAGCCAAGTTGAAAATGACATTAAAATAACCTGCTCAAACAAACCCCTTTGAAGTAAGTACTACACAGACATAAGGATTCAATTTTAAGAGATAAAACCTAGAAAACATAAATGAAATACAGAAACCATCTATCAAACAAGAAGAACCTGCCAGAATAAAAAAAATTACCAAGATTTGTTATAAGCTTTGATACCATGTTAGGATTTATCTTAAAATCAATTGACATTATTTGAAATTATCCAAAAGATACATAAATTGCATACCAATAATTGAGGAATACGATACTAGACTTTCTTCTAACATTTTCAAGCTGAATGCATGTTTCTCATCATCAAGTGAATCCCATTTAATAAGAATCTTAAACACTATACAATGAAACTTTTCCTATAGTTATACAAGAAAACTTTGCCCAATAGATGACTAATTTATTGCTAGTACATCAGTTATTTAAATCCGTTAAGTAAATATTGTAGAGAGATTATTGGAGAATCAATATGGAAGAAACAAATTTAGCAAATCCCTACCATAGGCACGAAGTATTTGGAAATGCGGTCAGCAAACTTCTGCACAGGAGCCTTGGCCATCTGTGCTGACTCAACAAGTCTGACAATCTGAGCAAGGGCACTCTCTGATCCCACCCATGTAGCCTTAATGTGCAACACTCCATTTTCATTCACAGTTCCTCCAATAACAGTATCCCCTTTCCTCTTTGCCACAGGACGTGCCTCACCTGTTATCATGCTCTCATTCACGTGGCTCTGACCCCAAATGACCAATCCATCGGAAGCCACTTTTGCACCGGGAATGATCTTAATGACATCATTCTTCTGAATCAACCTGCTATCAATTTCCTCCTCACCAACAACATTTCCTTCACTATCCAACGTCAACAATATAGCAGTGTCAGGTGTCAAGTTCATGAGCTTGGCAATTGCATCGGATGTCTTCCCCTTGGCCAAAACCTCAAGGTACTTCCCTAGCAAAATAAACGAAATAAGCATAGCACTGGTCTCAAAGAAATCAGTACCCTTGAAACCATCAGATGTAGCAGCTCTCAGCACAGAATACACTGAGTAAAAGTACGCTGTATTTGTCCCCAGGGCAATCAAAACATCCATGTTGGGAGAGCCAAGGCGTAATGCTTTGTAAGCACCAGAGTAAAATCTTCTCCCTATAACAAACTGCACTGGTGTAGAAAGCACCCATCTTATGATCTCCCCCACTGTGAGCATTTTAACAACTTTGGCATCTAGTCCATGCTTGATTCCAGGGATATACATAAACACCATGGAAGTTAAAAACACAGGAATAGTAAACACCAAACTCCACAAGAAGGATCTATAGTATTGCTTGATTTCCTCCCTCCTATGACTATTCCTTTTCCCTCCTTCTTCCGGGAAAATCTTTGCCTTGAAACGCCTAGACCCGGTTTCCTGAATCACGTTAATGAAATTTCTTGGTCCTGTCAAGTCTGGTTTATAAGAAAGAGACACTTTGTTCAACAAAGGGTGTGTTTCTACATCTTCGACCCCAGGAAGTGCTTGAAGAGAACTTTCAATTATTCTCATGGAACGACCCGTCCTTACTCCCTCAACCTGAAGGTCTATTCTGCTCATGTCTTCACCCGTGCTGATAAGCGTGGCTTGAAAACCAGTGTTTTCTACTGCTTCCAAGATTTGGTTGTAGGTGACAACGTTTGGAGTGTAGTGAACTTCAGCTTCCTCAGTTGCAAGGGCCACCCGAGCTTTCACCACTCCTTGGATTGCTTGAAGTGCAGATTCGACAGTGGAGGAACACGACGTGCATGTCATGCCTTGGATACGTATGCGGCATATCTGAATAGATGTCTCGTTATCTTCTCTGATTAATGCGGCTTGGAATCCAGCATCTTCAATGGCCTCGCGAATGCTCTCTTCCTGAGAAGAAAACGCATGGAGACATCAAGAAAAAACACTGTCAATCATTGAATTATACTGAAACCTCTGTTAGAAGCAGTTTAATGTTTTATACCATGTATATATTTTGATTCTTTCTATGATGATATGTATAGTTTGTCTACGAAAAGAATACATGGAAAATACACGGACCGAATTTAGTTTAAAAAACTCTATTAGTAACGAAATTAATGACTTTTTTTTTTTAAGGTAGAGACTGGTTTAATGAATAAGTTTCCAATAGAAAGAAACATTTATTGAATAAAAACAATATAATAATATATTATTATAATCCAACTCAATGGCAAAATAATTTTAGAATAATTAACCTCCATTTGAATTAATTACTTTATCTCAATCCATGGATCAAATAATTAAATTAAGGTTTAAAATATGTTTTTTAGTTTTTAAAAGCAAAATTAGAATTCGTTCTTTTTCTAGTCAAATGCAAATTGGTTCTTAAATTTTTAAATTTTAAAAAGAAATTAATATAGTTTTTTCTAATCCAATTAAGTTAAATATTCTTTGTATCAAGTTGGATTGATGTTTGAATCATATACACCATCTCACATATATAAAAAAAGTAAAATCTTATTGTTTAACATTAAAATATTCAAATTTATATTTGATTAATTGTTAAGTATTAATTTGAGTAATTAAATTCTTATTAAGTATGATTAGATAATTTGCACAAAAAAAGAAGTTTAATATTTCAATTTGCGGATTTAATTCTTAAACGAGTGTATTTTATTGAATATACTGAATTTATTTAATAAAATTAATATTTTTCTTTTAAATATACCAAATTTGGTCTATTTATTAAATTTTGGCGTACTAAGTATATTATAACTCATTAAATATCTGTTATATTTCATAAGTTTGTTTCGAAAGTGTTTTATTAATTTAAATGTAATATTTGATATATAGCATGACATGTTTGATTTACAAACAAATTGTATAAGTAAATTTCGTCCATAAAAAAATAAATAAATCTGTAAAAGAATAAATTAAAAAAGAATATGATAGGAAGTAACACACAAAGACGCGTGAAGAGTTTGAGAAGGGGTTTGACAAAATGTGAAATGGATGAAAGAGGTTATAGAGTGAGTTAAAATCATAAAAATTATAATATCAACTTTTTAAAGTTAATATTTTTATTTTAAAATAATTTATTGTTGTGATAAATAATTCAAAATTGAAAAAAAAAAACAACTTTTTAAGTTATTTTTATTAACTTATAGAAATGTTAATGAATTAAATTAATGTTGGGGATAAATTATATTTCTTTTTCCGCCAAAATTCTTATTAGATTACATGTTACTTTAAGAAAGTTGAAAAATATTACAGTTATATTATTGAAAAAAATCATTGAAAACCGATATAGTGATAGATATCTTAGTAACTGATTTTAAATTTCAAAATTAATCGCTAAATCAATCACATTTTCAACTTTATATAAAGAGAGAGTACATCTATTTGGTATCTCTTGTTTCTTTTTTAATTTATTATTTTAATTACTATTTTTAAATTTAAATAATTATTCATAAAAAAAAACTTTTTAGTTTTATCATTTTACTTACTATTTTCCTGAATTTAAATAATTATTTATTATAAAATAATTGTTTACTTTTTTATTACTTTAATAACTATTCTTCAAATTTAAATAATTATTTATAATATTATTTATAATATTTGTTATTCCAATAATCAAAATCCATTTTATCTATAGTTATATCTATAACTATATATTTATAATTATATAAAAAAAATTATTTTTCTAATTTTACTCTTTTAATTACTACTTTTTAAATTTAAATAATTTATAAATATTTAATTAAAGAGGATATCTCTTTTCATATAAATAATTTTTATCTCTTTTTACCTTTATGATATAATTATTAACGGATTTTTTTAAAAGTAATTACTATCTTAAAATATTTTGTATGAAATTGTTACATGTTTCTCTTTTTTTATCGTGTCTTTATTATATTTGTATTTTCTACTATTAACATGTTAACAAGTACTTTCTATTATTTTTCTCTTATATATTAATTTATATAAATTATTAATTTATAATACAATACAAATATTTAAAAAATACAGAGGTACACAATGTCTATCTTAACTCTAATTAGTATTTCAGTCATTGGGTCCATCCCTACCAATATTAATCGATTACTAAATGCTTCCATCAGCAGATTAGTCATTATCAAATGAGTCATTTCCTTTTTTACTAAATTGATCACAACCACTAGTTACAAAATTAATCTTTATTGTCATTCACTAAACTAATAATTACTTTTATTACTAAATTAGTTATTGATTTCCATTATTAAACTAGTTAATATTTTCTATTACAATACTAATCACTAAGCCTCAGTTACTAATGTTACTTAATATCAATGTATATTGATTTTAGAATTAAAATTGTTTTTATTTTCAAACTATTATAATTTTTTTTTCATTCTTAAATTAAATTATAAAAATATTTAGTTTCTACACCGTATCAAAATGAAATAAATTATTTTTCTCAACCAAGGACAAGGTTGTATTATAATCGTCTATAAAGTTGTGACATGAAAAACACTATTATATTTCATTTTAAAAATTCGTTAATGACATGTGAAACACTTTACATGTTGGTAAAAAATAATTTTTTACACGACTTTCAGCTAAATATTTTATAATTTAATTTAAGAATAAAAAAATTATAATAATTTATAAGAGGATGAGGAAAAAATCAAATTTAACATTTAATTTCATTACTCACCTAACTTATCTATTTAGTAACAAAGATTTGAATTTATTTGTTGAATTTCTTATAATAAATATTTACAAACAATTGCCTTAGCAACATTTTATAAATTGAAACATGCGAAAACATACAAATATAACAAAAAAATCATCACAGACCCGTAAACTTATTATTTTTCTTTCAATCAAACACCTTTGTTTTCTAAACTTATTATTGTATTAAACATAATAGGATATTAAAGCAGGTCAGCTCGATTTATTGTTAGTCTGTCAAAAACAGAACGAAATGAACTAACATGTCACAATAAAATAAGCAAAAAATCTTATTTACCCACCAAAAGCCGGGCAAACTAATTAACGAGCCAGTCTGTCAACTTTTTCTATAAGACTTTGTTTGTTTTTTTTTTTTGTGTTTTTAATATATATATATATATATATATATATATATATAAATAATACATTTAACTATATAAATGTTTTTTAAATTTTTAGGTAATTGATTAATGTCTCTAATATGATTAGTTAAAATAATTATTATTTTTATATGTTAAATTATTTTATTATAATTAATAATTAAAACTTAATTTATAATTATTATTAATTTAAAATATATATATTATTATTCAACTAATATAATATTTATATAAAAAAATTAAATAATTTTTTATTTTAATTTTTAATTAAAAATAGCATAGAAACATGTTAAGAAAACTTAGAAATGACAAAAATATGTCTTAACAATGGTGTAGTGGATGGTTGGTATGGGTGGAATGGAATATCATATTATCCGTATTCTTAGTTATTTGTTACTTATAAAAAAAATTAAAATTAAAATTTAATTTATATTTTATTAAGTTAAATTTAATTAAAATTAAAATTTAATTTATATTTTATTATGTTGAATATAATTAAAATTTAATTTGAATTTAATTTAATTTATATTATACTTTTAGATTTTATTTTAAAAGTTTATAAAATATTTTTTTTTAAATATCTACAAAATACTTATAAATCAGAAAAACCACACTAATCCTTTTCAAACTAGCAATCAACAAATAACATAACAAATAATAAATTAGATTTTTTTGTTCAAGTTGATAAGGGCTAAATAGTGTTAAATTCCCTAAAAATCCCAACAAAAGTAGAGTAACAAATAGAAAAATTCAACCCAGACCAATTTGCAAATAAAAACCCACTTTACTATTACTAAAACACCATAAAATATTTATAACCTATAAAATTACTTCTATGAGCATATTTTAATTAGATTTAGAAATTAACTAATTACCATATTTACGTCTAAGAGCATTTTCATTGAAGAAATCATTCTATGATGTCTAAATCTTTTGAATTTCACAATAACATACCACTTTTAATTTTTTTTATAATTTTTATTTTAAGAATTTTAAAAGATTCATATTCTTATTAATGTTTTATTTGGTTGGTTTTTTTATTCGTATAATGAGACTTTTAAACTTATTTGCTATGTCATGTTAACCTATTATAACACTCAAATATTTGTCTTTTAACAGAATAAATGAATATGATTCCAATAAATGAATATATTTTGCTTGTCAACACACTTTTAGCTTTTAAGATCAATCAGCCAATTCAGTTATACCAAAACCAAATTTGGTAAGCAAGAAATGAAAACATGAATTAAAAGTAATTCAATGGAATCTACATTTGAAAGCAACAGAAAAGGAAAAACATACGACAGTGAAAGGCGTAGTATGCAAGGGTTTCAGAAACAGCCAAAAGAAAGATGCATACACAGTGATCAATTGAAGAAGACGAGTGCAATGTTCTTGAATAATTAATTAAAAAATGAAAATAATAATAATTACGTACATTGACAAAGGATGGATAGAAGAGGAGTTGTGCACGATTGTTGAGAACATCGACGACAGCTTGGCGAATTCCGGGAAGACGTTTGACGGCTTTCTCGACGGAAGCAGCGCAGGCGGAACAAGTCATTCCGGTGACTGAGAAAACCGCTTTGAGCAAAACGCCGTTGCTTCCTTCTTCTTCCGTCACACCTTTCGGATATCTCGGCATCGATGGATAGTGAGAACGAGGCGAAAGGTTACCCGAACCCTCATTCTTCCGCAAGCAAGCTAACGCTAAAAATTTACTTCCCATTTCCAACACCACCCCAAACACACCCTAACTCTCCTCCTTTTATGCTTTCATTTTTCTCTCTCCCCATCCATTTTTTATCTTATTTTCCTATAATCTTTACACTCCCTTGACGTCGATTGAAATTCAAAATATGTCACGGAATCTCTTTCTCGTTAATCCTATAAAACCTTGACGTAAAAAATCATAATATTTCTTATATTTTTTAAATTTTATTGTATCATCATCTAATAATCTCACATCATTTTGGAAACGAGATTAATGCAATTTAAATATATATTTTTCTTTCATTTTTTTAAATTTTAGTTTCCAAATCAAATAATATTGACCTTAAAAATATTATTGAAATTTAAAATAATAACATGTTATATTTTAATAAACACATATGGAACGAATTTGATTAGTAAATGTCATGACAATAAAATATTTAATTTTTATTTCATTTCCAGATGCATATGTCACAAGAAAATGAAATAAATAGGTAATTAAAAGGGATGAGCATTGATCTATATACGACTTTTACTCACGAATACGTTTTTTTTATGTATGCAAATGCAGACATCCAAGGTTCCATGTGGGACTGTGCTTACGGACATTGTTAATGATGGGCTCGGAAATTTATTTTTTATTTAAATAATTATAAAATATCGAGTTATTATTTAAATTTTAGTAATGCATGAAAAAATAATTTAATTATTTTTTATTTATTGGTCCAATTTTATGAATAAAAAGTAAAATGAACATCTATTTGGCGTGTTAAGTTAAGATGCGAAAGTTTTCCTGTCAAATATACATCTTTGTAAATTTTATATCATAATTTACTATAGTTTTAACATGCACCAAATATAAAATAAAACGCATATTTGGTTGTGTTCCTGCTAAAATTGAAAGGCTTTAAGATATAAAATATTAGAGTTTTTATTATCTTCTTTCTTTTTTTTTTCTGTTTCTTTTCAAAACAATCCATGCTCGTTAAAAACTTACCCTCTTTCACTCTTTACTTAAATTATCCATATTTAATGGGAAAATGTTACTTTATCCGCAAGGTTTATTTATGCTCATGCAGATGTCTATTATAATATAATAGCCATCTATTTATTATTTAGAAATTAAATTAATATTATTTAATACAAATTAACATTATATATATATATATGATTTCGTAAAAAGTTTTAAATAAATATTAAATATGTTTTTAGTAACGAAATTCAAATTAGTTTATGTTTAAAATTGTGATAAATTTTGGGTATCTAACTTAAAAAAAAATAAACATAATCATTTTAATCTAATGATATTAATTTTTTTTTTTAAATGGTCTTTCAAATTTATATTTGAGTTAGAATGTGTTAAATAGTACAAAGAACTTAAACACTAATCTGAAAGATAAGTGTGAAAAAATAATACAATTGAATTATAAAGACTATATTTATTTATTTTAAAGTTTGACAATCAAAATTTTAGACAATAACAAATTCTAATTTTGCTTTAAAAGTTTTAAAAACCAAAAACACATTTAACCTTTTAATAATTATATTCGTCGAAAAATAAATTAAAAAATTCTAATTAATAGTTTGTGGTAATAAATAAAATTTATATTTCTTAATATTATAAATTTTGTTTTATATTCATTAAATTCATTTTTTAGTCTAACTTCAAATTATTAAAAAACTTGTGACTTTAATAAAAAAAAAAAAAAACTAACAAACTATTTTTTTTTAAATATATTACCAATGTATTTATATTATAATTGGATAAGTGTAAGAATATATATATATATATATATATATATATATATATATATTATGATTAGACTAGTCTAACAATAAACATTAAACAAGTATAAAAAAAAATATCATATAAAAATAACTTATATTTAAAATATTAAACTTATTTTTATACTATTTTTTTCCTTTTTAATTCTATCATTTTGTGATTTCTAATTACTTAATCATTTAATAAAATATAGAAAAATATGTTTTACTTTTTATTTTTTAAAATAATATTATTTAAAAATAATATATTTTATTGATAATACAAAATTATTTACACTATAATATAAAATAAATTGTAATGTAATAATTTTTGTCTTAAACAAATTACATTTTCTTTTCTATTTTAATTTATAACATAAATATTCTTATTGTTGAATATTTTTTATATTTTTAGTATGTATATAAAATTGACATAAGGTTTTAAATAATTATATTTGTAATAGAACAAATTGAAATAGTATGCCTAATAGTTCATTTCAAATGTTTAAATTAGATATTTATAATAACAAAATCATTCTTCTTAATATTATAAATTTTGTAATAACGAATTATTCATATATTTATTAAATGAATTTAACAATATATATTAAACAAATATTTTAACACATAAATTAGACAAATCTATTAATAAACATTTTCATTTACTACTGAAACGAATCATGCAATATACATTAGACAAGTCTTTTCATATATTGATTAGATGAGTATAACATTAGACAAGTTTGTCTATATACATTAGATGAGTATAACAAAAAAAAATATTAGATGAGTCATTTTATGGATTAATTAGATGAGTATAAAAATATACATTAGACGAATATGTACACTAATGAATTGAGTCTTGTAACACACATTAAACGAGTTTGTCCATACACTAATTACACTAGTCTAACAATATAGTTAGACAAGTTTGTTCATACACTTATATTAGTATAACAATATAGTTAGACGAGTATGTTCATACACATATGAAATTAATCTACTAATGCACATTAGATGACTTTATCTATTATATGATTAGACAAGTATTGCAATATAAGTTTGTTCATATACGAATTATACAAGTCTTACAACACATTGAACGATTTTGTTAATAGATGAGTCTAATAATTCACATTATATCAGTCTATTCATACAATAATTTATATTTTTAGCAAATCAATTTTACATATTTTTCATATCTTTTATACTTTAAAGAATCTCCTATATTACGTATTTTATCGTTTATATTTTTATAAAATCTACTATTTATATTTTATAAACATATTAAATTTTAAATATATAAATTATTTTTAAAATTAATTCTTTTCAAAAATTAATTATAAATTTAAAAATATTTATTATTTTTTTATCTCACTGTTTTTTTAAATAAAATACAAACCAACGTCAATCTATTCCAAACTACGAGTTTAAAAAACTAATTTTCACATAAATATTACATCAAAGATGAAAAGATATTATAAAAAAAATCCGTTGTACTTTAAGGTAACATTAACCTAAATGTCACGTAATAAAACAATTTAGCCATTGACAGTTAGAAAAACCTAAAATGTGTTTGGACGCAATTTTTGTCCAAGTACATAATCACATTTTAATCCTTTGTGTAATGTTACTTCAAATTCCATGTAATAAAACTATCTTAATTAGTTATTCTTTATCCTAGGACTGATTCTATGGCGTTAATTATTCATTTGAAGAAATATTAGAATAAAAAGAAAATCAAATGTCTCATTAACAATCTAAAATATCACATAAGTTTTTTTTTTCTGTGCTAAAACGGTATTTCACAAAACATTTTGAAAAAACATTAGTATGCAGTCTTATAATATTTTTTTTCCATGTCTAAACAAAGGGAAAACGTTGGTCATGACGTTTGGTTGACTATATAATAAATCTATTTCGGCAGAGAACGAAAAGAACAGACGAAAAAACACAAACTAAATAATTTGTGTTGGGAGTAAACGAGGTTGTTTTGTAATTTAGTAGTTAACACTGAGTGTTGAATAACTTCATAACACCCTATACAGTGTAAAACATTATTCATGCTCTGCAGCCTTTACATCATACCTAAGTTTAATACTAATTCTGTCATTAATTAGCTACTAATTCATGGCTTACAGGTAAAACTCACAATGTTAATTAAAAAAGAAGAATGACAACAGCAAGAGCAAGCCTTTGTTACGAGTTGTACCTTCCCGCGACCTTATACTCCATACATTCTCTTTTTTATTTTATTTTTTCCAAATATCCATAATCTATATATTCTCCTTCAAGCTTATAATCGGTCAGGTAGCTTTCACCATCACCTCAGTACTTAAATTCATATTTTTTTATAAATTTAATTAGTAATTAAAATTTTATATTTAGATTTTTTATTTGGTTTGTTCTTTATATTTATTTTTGTTTTTAATTTTATAAAAAAAATCAAAACGGCCATTTCGTTATTGTTTGAAAGTGTTATGTCAAAATCTAGATTTTTTATATTTTAAAATTTATATAATCTTTTACTTTGAAATTGATTCAATTGATTGAAACGGAATGATTTGTTGAAATTGTTTTGAATTGTGATGAATATGAATTAATTTGGTGTTGGTTGACTAGATAATAAGTAGTAAAAATAAGTTTTTATGAGTGTTTGAATATATTGAATGATTGAATTATGAAATTATGGCATGTTAGTGATAAATTTGGTTTAATGATACTATCTATAATAGGTTTAAAATCAAAGAAGTTGAAGTAAGTTAGAAGAGGTAAAGATGTTAAATGTATATTGAATCATTTGAAACACAAAGAAATGAAAATATGATGTTTATCATGACACTGAGCGAAACTTGGAGACTGTTGGACTCCACTCTGACAGAGAGCTTCAGAGCTTTTGGTATTGGACGCCACTCTAACTTCACCAAGCATACTTAAGTCAGGGGCATGAGAGGTTTCTAGCATCAAACGTTGTCCAAATATCGTTGGGCGCTCACTTCACAATGAACTCTAATGGTGAGACGTTGGATAGTGTGACGCTCATTTCAAAGAGGGCTCCAAGAGAATTAATTAGTGTTGGGCACCAGTGGAGTGACGCTAGGCACGAGGTTTAGCATTGAGTGTATTGTTCGCTTTTTGAGTTTTGAAATGTATTATTAGTAATGCTTTATGAAATAGGAATATTATCTTGTGCATTATGATGTTAATGAAAGTGAATCTAAGGAGAATTGCTTTAATCGTGTAAGTATAGTATAAGTATTGAGTCTAGGTTTTAAGAATAAGACATCTTAACTCTATTAAACTAACACACTCAATAGATAATAAAGTTTATGTATGAAAATGAGATTCTTATAACATGACATTGATTTGAAATATAACTATTATGATCAAGTTATATAGGATTAACTTTGTGATACATGTGAGTCAAGTGGAACCATAATATTGTAGCGCTCAAATTCATTGTAGAGATTAGTACAACAAGTGCATGAATCAAGTGCACTCCACTTGAATAATTGTTATTTTGAAAATTGAGTTTAAATAGTGTCTATTGTCACAAAGCATTTGTTTTGATTGAATAATTATAGGTACTAGAATTTGATTGAATGATTATATGTACTAGAAATTTGAATGCTTTATGTAAGTTGGCTTTTAATTACATATGAATATAATTATTATAACTTTATAAAATACATAAACTTATCTTGGAGTCTTGTTTATGGTTGGTTGTCCACATATGATATATGTAAACAAATGATAATACAAAATAGGAGAATATCCAACAATAAATATTAAAAATAAAAGATATATTAAACATATTATATTATATATATATATATCGTGATATGAAAAAAAAGGATACGATAAAAAAAATTTCATAACTATTTTATTGAGTGAAAAATTTATTGTATTTAGTGATTTATCTAAAACAATGCTGTTAGTAAACATTAAATTTACATTAGAATATAAGTAATGTAGATTACATAAAGTAAGTTAAAAAAATTAGGGTTAAATATGTTTTTAGTTCCTATACTTTTAGGCGATTTTGGTTTTAGTCCATTTTCAAATCAATGTACAATTTAGTCTTTCAACTTTAGAAAACTCTGGTTTTAGTCATTTTTACCAAATTTTTTTAACTTTATAAAAATTTGGTAAAAAGACTAAAACCAGAGTTTTATAAAGTTGAAGGACTAAATTGTACCTTGATTTGAAAATGGACTAAAACCAAAATCATCCAAAAGTATAGGGACTAAAAACATATTTAACCCAAAAAAATTATAAATCGGAAATTTGACTATTTACGTTTTATTTTAAACACCACCTTTTTAAAATATGTCTCTACATTTTTAAAAAACTTATGAAAGGTTTTTACATTTTCTTTTAATTTATGAAAGATTTGTTAATTTTTCATTATAGGAAATATTTGTTATTTTATTTAATTTATGAAAGTCTGTCCTAATATGATTAGGAGAAAAGAAATCATAACTTATTGCTTATTTTAGTGTAGAGAAAAAAAAACCGTAAATTAACGTATTTTAAAAAGAAACATTTCATTTATAATTCAAACAACTCAAAATTTTTATCCTTTCACATTACATCGCATCATTCACGATAAATCATATTAAATATTTATTATTATAAATAATTTATTTTACCTTTTATCAATTCTCCTCACTTAAATACTCTTTTTCCTTTTTTTTATGTTTGAGAATAATAATTAGTAGAGTTATGATAATATTGTCAACAAATTCATATTTAATATACATTGTAAAATTATAAGGGTATAATATTTCCTCACTAAAAAGTAACCACATTTACATCATATATATTTTCAATGAACAATTTCAATAGATTATGACTATGATCCTGACTTTATTTGCTCTCTCATACATTACTGTTCTAGCTTTATTTTATCCTCTAACATATTCTCGATACACTATGGTTAATGACTTTATTATATCAGCCTTCCCCACATATTTTCTTTTTAAAATCTCAATCCATTGATTTTGCAAAAATGATACTTGATTACGAGTGATGTAATCTCAAAAAACAAATTTTCTGAGTTACGTGTTATCTAATTTCAACACATGTAAAATACACTACACAAAAATAATAAAACTGGTATATTATAGAAAAAATATTAAAAATATTTAAGTTGGATTAAAATTAAAGTCAAATAAACTTCATAATTTAAAGTTTGTGATAATTTTTAAGTGATTTTGTTTGGTTTCTGAGTTTAGATTTATAATTTTATCAGAAAAACTAATTTATAGTTTTTTATAAATTTAAGACAAATAAAATACTAAACATTTGTTAAAATTGTTCTTTTTTTTTTTAAAAATCGGTTGATTAGGTTTTCATTTCAGTCAGATCCATAAATACATTTATCCTAATCCAACCAATTTTCTGGATGGGCTAACGAGGATTGCGTTTGAATTGAGAGAAACTTTTAACATCTCAATCTTTAAACATGTTTTTCTATTCAGGAGTAAATAAAGATTTACATATATTTTAGTGTGTGTAAAGTAACAAATTTTAGTTTTGATTTGTAATTTTTATTTATTTTTTCTCTAAGAATGTGAATTATTATTTTACTCATAATATTTTATATTATAGCATTCAAGTCCATGTTTCAAGTGACTTGTTCAAATATTATGTATTAATGTCTATGATATAATGTCAACCTAGGATTTTTTTTTCAAGATTATTAAACTAAATATTATTTATCTTTCTTAAAAGAATGTTTTGAGAAAATAAAATTACAAAATCCTAAACTAAAACTTCACTCTTTCTATAAAATTTCAAAACATTGATTTTAAGTTCTACAAAATATTTACAGGAGCCAAAATGAAAAGAATAACTTATTCTAACCCAATTAAAAACAGACTCAAGCATGTGCTTAATGACTTAAAAAAAAACAAAAAATAGCAAATGACCCAAAAATATTTGGGGAGATATTATAAGGTTGGGAAGTGGAAATGAGAATGAGGAGGAGCAGGAGAGCCACCAACCAGAACTTGTCGGTAGTAAGTTTCGGATTTCGAACCTCTTTCTCTTTTCATTTTAGTTTCAGAATCTCTTTTCTCAAGATTCTAGTGCTTCACTTTTCAAACATACAAGATTCCCTTTGTCAGATTCTTATAAACATTCAACGATGTACCAGTGTTTTTCATCCATGTTTGTACCAATTTTCCCCACACTTCAATTGCCCCACTCTTCTATGGAAATTTTTAGTTTGAGATCATAAGAAAATTATCTGGTATTGAGTCTAATCTCCTTTTTTTTTTCCTACAGATTTGAGATCATTAGGTTTAGAAAAAATTAGATGAGTTGGGTCTCTAGCATTTGTAACTTTTTTGACACTGTAACTCTTGTATGGCGTAGCACCCTCAGATGGAGGTTAATCTGTCTAGTTACCTACAATATATGGAAATGATGTTGCTTGGTAATAGTGGGACACATTGCTACAACTGTTTGATGGTGTGCTTGACTGTTTGTTTGGATAGTTAACTCACTTTCACTGAGTAAGGCGAGCATTGATGGGTTGGTGATAAACTCTGTTTCTAACAAGGATAGAAGTACACACTGATCTGTCTTTGTTGACTTTCAGAGACCAATTACTTAGATGGAAGAAGAGGGCAAAATAACAAAAGGAAAATATGCTGCTGATATTTCCTCCATAAGAGAAGCACATGACCGAATCAAACCATTGGTTCATAAAACTCCGCTTCTGTCCTCCACCTCGCTGAATGTTTTGTCAGGAAGGCAGCTCCACTTTAAGTGTGAATGTTTACAAAAGGGGTGAGAAGTGGATATTTTATGAATTGCACAGAATTTTGGATTATATTTTTTATCTCTTATTTTTTTTCGGAGTTAATGGTGTACTTTACAGTCCCTCATAATTTTGTACAAGTGAAGAAGAAAAGATGATGACATACTTTCTCTTGTATTCCATGGCCATCAGGGGAGCTTTTAAATTTAGAGGTGCCTGCAATGCTGTGTTCTCTCTCAATGATGAGGATGCTTCTAAAGGGGTAGTAACACACAGCAGGTTTGATAGTAAACATAGATTCCTTTTTTCTGATCAGAATCTGTCAAGCTCTTCTAATCGTGTTCTACAAAATCAGTGGAAACCATGCTGCAGCATTGGCTTTGGCCGCTAAACTACGGGGATCCCTTCATATATTGTTATTCCAAAAAATGCCCCAACTTGCAAAATTGAGAATGTAAAGCGGTATGGTGGTCAGATTGTCTGGTCTGAGCCCTCTGTTCAATCCAGGGAAGAAGTTGCGAACAAAGTGTGGCAAGAAACTGGTGCTATCTTTATACATCCGTATAATGATGGACGCATATTAAGGTACATATACAATGTTGATGATTGTATAATTTGTTTCTGTCTAGACGCATTGCCATTCAACTCTTTTGGGGGATAAACTGGGGTTGTACCCATTCTTTTCATAGCAATTTACCAATTATATCATGTACCATTTGGCCAATCCTTTTCCAGTTCTTAAAAGAAGAAGCTCCTTCAATTGGCATCTTTGTGTTGAAGTTTTTTTTTCTTCTCTTTCAGTTATCGCTTCTCTAAATTCGTTTTTGAACTAACTTATTCTTTTTAAAGAAAATCCGTAAAAATCTGGGCCAAATGCAACCTAAGTGCTGCTTTGAGCTTTATTTATTTCTACAGGCCTAGCTATAATTCATTGACACTTGAGCATCTCTTCTGATACTCTTTTGTCATTATTTTTATTTCTCACCTCACTTCTGAATGATTGCTAAGCTGTTAGATAAATCTATGATATTATGTCGCTGTCTGTTCCATTCAACATAAGAAACTTGATATATTACGTAGGCTCATGCTTTAGGAACTTGTGACTTGCAAACAATTGCACTTTTAACATATTGGATTGTTCTTGCAGTGGCCAGGGTACCATATCCCTGGAGATTATGGAGCAAGCCCCACATATAGATACGCTAGTGGTACCCATAAGTGGTTTGTTCACTTTTTTGCAGTCAAGCTGTCAACCAAATGCTGTAAAATTTGCATTAATTTGAACATCTGCTTCTTGATTTGTCAACTAATGAAAATGCAGGTGGTGGTTTGATATCTGGAATAGCATTGGCTGCCAAGTCCGTCAACCCAGCTATTCGTATTTTAGCTGCTGAACCTAAAGGGGCTGATGATGCCGCCCAATCTAAAGCAGCTGGGAGGATAATAAGATTGCCTGAGACAGATACTATAGCTGACGGTCTTCGAGCATTTCTTGGAGATTTCACATGGTAAAAAATTCTTTAGTAATTAAGATAGTAAACTGAAAATAAAGTTTTGGCTCCTTTTCTGTTCTGTCATAAATTTTCTTCAATTTACTATTATTTTTCAGAGGAATTTTCTTGATTTGTTGTGCTTGCTAATGCACCATTTCATGATGGAACAGGCCTGTAGTACGAGATCTTGTTGAGGACATTATAACTGTTGAAGACAGTGAAATAATCAAAGCTATGAAACTGTGTTTTGAAATTCTTAAGGTTGTTGTAGAACCAAGTGGAGCAATTGGCCTTGCTGCTGTTCTATCCGATACCTTCCAGAATAATCCTTCTTGGAAGGAATGCAACAACATAGGAATAGTACTTTCAGGAGGCAATGTTGATCTAGCTGTGCTTTGGGATTCTTTGAAGAAAGGAAAATGACCTCTACTTTGCTTATGTGGACCTTCATTGCTCTAAATATGAGTGTAAAAGCGATCTAGTTTTTATGATAAGTCTTTTCCATTGCTTCAGGTTACCTTGTTGGGATTGAAACTCTGATTTTGTGAAGAATGATTTAAAGAGTCGTTCATTGGAAGGAAAATTCAATTGAGATTTCAAAAGACTTCTTTACATAAAAAATAATGTGGATTTTAAAAGATTTTGTAAAAGGGTAATGATTTTATTTTACTTTAAAATACTTTTATTGTTGGAATTTTGTAATTTGGGTTTGAAAGGATTTATAAATATGAAATTGTAAGATTTGAAAGGATTTTATGATGTTACAAGAATTTAAGTGATTTCATATATTTTAAAAAATAAATCATAATTACTTTTGATCTTTATTTTCTTTTTGGAAGAATTCACTTTTACATAATATTTTAGTGGTAGATAGTGTTGATATTAGAGTAAACTATCAAAGATACAAACATTTGATATCAGACTAGTAAGTTGTTATTAAAAATAAGAAATGATTTTATTATTTGCTATACATTGTCTTAAGTAGATAGAATGATATATATTGGATGAAAAGAAAAATGTTTGGAAGGAGGGTACAATTTTAAATATCATTTTCTACCTTTCTATATCTTTTTGTGAATGAAAAACTCAAGGAGTTCAAGTTATCTTGCGTACCTTATTTTGGACGTGTTTACGCATAAGCATTTCTGCAAGAGAAAAATAACAAAAAAAAATTATAAAATTCTCTCATGGAAAGTTCCTCTCATTGTTTTCATTTTTTTTTTCTCCCAAAAGTTTTAAGGAAAAAGTCATTTAAATAGACTTCTAAATTACTTTCATGTCTGATAAAAATTTTGTAACACCCTAATACATTCCAACATTCTAATTCTTTCCCTATTAAAGTGTGCAATTGAGCTAAAATACTCAAAGAAATTAAAAGGAAAGATCAAATAAAGAATTTGGTCAATTAATTTAAATTCTGTCACAGATAATAAAAAAGGGATATGAATTATTTCATCAATTTATTTTAGGATTTATTTTTTTATATTACTAGAATCTGTGATTTCCCATTTGCCGTTAACACAAAATTGAAAGAATACATAGATAGAATACAGAAGAAAGAAAGTAACGTGAAAAGATAAAAATAAACTTGTGGCGGAAGAAAAAAATTACAACAGATTTATCCATTAATTTCTCCCTGAAGTTCTAATTTTCAGATGCTATCTTAGTCTTCTAAAAGTTGCACCTCTCGTTGTGCAAAATAAAAGGCTCTTTGTTCGTTATTTTCTCTGCATACTAGTCATTGGGTCTATCGTTTTTCATTTTCCAATCTCCATTGCTCGAGTCACTTTCCTTTCATTCACATTTCGCAGGGCGCTTCTTTCTCATTGCTGGCAAAATGGTATGCATTCTTTGTCCCTTCTTTCTCTATGTTGCACACTTGTTGACTATGTTTTGTTGATAATCTTGAAGATATAAATTCCCTTTTCTTACCTTTTCATCTTTTGAAAAAAAAATATGGACTATATATAACCTTTGGATGCACCATCTTAAAAGAGCAACACTATAGTAACATATTTAAAAGAATTTGGATGATTTTGCACTTACCCACATTAAGTTCAAGTTTTTCTTCATGTCTGATGTGATTCTAAGAAGCTGATAGTTATAGTTTTTCGTTCAAAATGGGATCTTTTGCCTCTTAGTTAAAATGATGTGTTATCATACCCTGTAACTGTAACCTAAAGATGATAACTAGCAAGCCATTTTCCCACCTAGCTTTTCATCTGTGAGTTATAGAAGTTGCACCGCTTTTCAAAATTCAATTTTTTTATTTCCATCTGAGGATGAAGAATGTATAACAATCATTGAATCTAAAATTCGGGACATGAAATTTTGGGGTAGGCAAATGCAGCGTCCGGAATGGCTGTGCATGATGATTGCAAACTGAAGTTTCAAGAGCTTAAATCAAAGAGGGTTTACAGGTATATTGTGTTTAAAATTGAAGAACAGCAAGTGGTGGTTGAGAAATTAGGGGGCCCCACGGCAAGTTATGAGGACTTTATGGCCTGTTTTCCACCAAATGAATGTCGTTATGCTGTCTATGATTTTGACTTCACAACTAATGAGAACTGCCAAAAAAGCAAGATCTTCTTCGTTGCATGGTACTCAATTTATATACAATTTGCCTTTGATTTCATAGTTCTAGATGAACAATATGTGAAATTACAATGTAGTGTGTATACTATTGCTTGGTTCATTTTGTGAAGAAACAACTTATGTATATCATTGCAAAGTAAGACAATCTGAAACACCAGCTTAATCAATCCTTGTGTGCAGGTCACCAGATTCCTCAAAGGTGAGGATGAAGATGGTTTACGCAAGTTCTAAGGATAGATTCAAGAGGGAATTGGATGGCATTCAAGTTGATATGCAAGCAACTGATCCAAGTGAGATGAGCTTGGACCTTGTTAAAGCACGAGCCATGTAATTGGCCTTCTTCATCATTGTTATTATCTCTTCTATGTTATGGATTAATTCCCAACTATTTTGCAACCTTGGGAGCCATCTTTCTTTGCCTATTATAGCTTGGATTCAACAGCAATCACAAATCCAAAATGACATGCATATGCATCATTCTTCCATGTACTCGACCCTTGTTCAGTTTTCTAGCGATCTTGGATTTCTGGCTTCTTTGAAAAGCCATGTGTAGTGGTGGATTCAAGATCAGTAGCATGCATTTATTATATATCTTAAGTAGGTTGGTTATTCTCATACCAAGTTCCCGGTCTGACCACTTGGTTTTTCACTTGATGAAAGTGGTTTTTGTGCAGAAGCTACTGAAGAATGATGGCACTGATATGTGTCTCATGTTTCTCCTTTTTTCTGACTTGTTAACTATTATGTTTCTTCATTTTCTTTATCTCTTGTTTGGAAGTACAGATAATGATGATATACATATCTTTTAATTTCCTGCTGTATATCATCTTCTCACGTATCAGATGACAAAATTAGTTTTTATATCACCATTCAATGCTCAAAAATCAGAACTAACAGTGATCAGAAGATGCAACTAGAACATTATTATTTTAAAATTTCTATATATACTTTACTATAACTGAGGCAATTATTTACATAGGTATATGATTTAATCGGATTCAAGAAAGTTAAAACTTAAGACAACCCAAACTTTACTAGATCTTAGAAAGATAAAGAGAAAATATGTACAAGGTTTATATATAATAGAATATAAGGTGTATAGTCCCTTTTTATTATTTGTTTTCTCGCAATCGGTAAATTATATATTAAGTTTAACTTTAAATTTTACAACTTATTTATTTTTAAAATTGATAAGCTTTATTTCATGTTTACTGATTTGAATTGTATTTTGTTATTTATTGTACAAATAATGGTTTTAATTTTATATTTTAAAGAGTCTAAAAATAATTATTGACTTGATATATAAACTTAACTTATTTTAATATTTTTAATAATTTTAAAAAAATTTGGTCTATAGTTTAGAAGTTCGACCTGACGTCAATTTGGCCTAATGCCTAAAATATGTCAATTTCTCTGGACTAATATAATTCAAATGAGTTAAATTTGCCAAAATAAACATCTCTACAAAGTGCCAAGTTTTTAACAAATATACAAAAACAAGATTTCTGATAACAAAATGGTGCATTCAGAAAAGTAATTCAATAAAAATTATTATTTAATAAACATTTCACATTAATAGATTATCACAAATTTAATTATCAAAATTTTAAGTTATTTATTTATTTTTATGCAAAAAATTAAAAATAATTTAAATTTTTGTATAAAGGTGATAGATTAGAAATATCCTTACTTTAATCTGCATAACTTCTTTTAATCACTTATTCTTCATAAGATAACATTGATCAAATAGATTTTATTTGGTAAGGTTTTATTTATTCTTAAGAAATTTGTCTTAGTCCATTAGTTCAGAGAGTTATCATACTAGTTTCTTCACACATTTTCTTTTTACTACAACTTGTCATGGTGATAATGGATGAAAGATTCCCAACTTGTTTTCCTGATCATAGACAAGAGTTTTACATTTATGAGTGTGTCAACAAAATATACTTTCAAAACCATTCGAGGGTGATATTTAGCGAGAGAATTTATATGAGAATATCTTCTAAAAATATCATCGCAAGAAAATCTATTGATAATTATAAAAGTCTATAAGTAAATAAAAATTATTTACATATTGTTTGATAATAAAAGGTTCATTGATAAAATTTATTGTTAAATTGAAAATTTTTGTTGAAAATTGTCATCAGTCAAAATTTATTAATAATTATTAATTACAAAAATTCATCTAAGTGACTAACAAATTGAACTTGATAATTATTTTTACAAGGTCATATATGTTTTGCAAAATTTTTCACAAATAACTCTTTTCCAAGTCCTCTCTAACTTTTAGATGTCCTTCCTCCAAATCGAAAGACAGGTTATTAAAATTAATAATGTATAACATATTGTAATAAATATTGTAATAATAAACGTAATTAATTTATCTATAATGTGTTTTTTTTACCTAAGTCTGGGCCACATAGATTAGTGATCTTAATTAATTTGCTTGATGTCCTGATAATGTGCTTTTACTGTTATCTTAATTGATCATCATTTACCACTGTTATCATGTCTTGACCGAAATAACATAATGTTGTTCGAGTATATGAAAGCCGGGATGATCTCAGGTCAGGATGATTTTGGGTGCACATAGTACTATAATTCTTCTTCTTCTCCATCTTTTAATAATTTTAAAAATTTATTTTTTAATATACATCAACATTTTCAATAAATAAAAAGTTGAATAAATACATAAATGTAATACAATAATAATTATTGTATTATTAATAGAGCTCATGTCTAGCGTATATGATAGTATGAACAAGTCTTATTATACCACTTTTACTTTATATTGAACAAATTATACGAAAGCATTACACCTCCTTAATAAGTAACAACACCCTCTTCATTAACTTTGGTTTGAAAAATAATGAATCTATTAATGACATTGAAGACGGAAGATTCCATAATTCTTAATCTTCATTATTGTTTTTCGCAATCAATATGGTCAAAGTTTCCGTTGCGTCATCCAAAATCCAAGTTATGTTTGGCTAGAAGTCTTCCATGTATCCAACTTGCTCATATGGTACTTGCAGAAGATATTATAATGTCAAAGTTAGATCAACTTAGACAAATAATAATGAATGTTGTAATTAGTGCATAACTACGGTCCAAACATGAATAATCATGCTTTAACTATAAGTTAATCGATTTTAAGGTTGATATGATTCGATACAGTTCAAACTTATCTGATTTGATACTATTTAGACTGATCTAATGTATGACTAGACATTATATTAGGTGACCGTCTATGCTCAACATCGTCATTCAGATGATCTGGTTGATCATTCAATTTGATGTATAATTATCTTATCTATTATATGACTGTTCAAACTCAATGACCTTGTCTATGGTGATTGACTATTCAGGTTGTAATTGATAAGATGATCATATTGTATCATATATAAAAAAAAAAGCATCTTTAGTTTTTAATATACATCAACATGTTTAATAAATAAGAGATCAAATAAATACATAATGTTATACAATATAATTACACTAATATATATTTATATTTTCCAATAATTTGGTTGGTTAGATTTAAAATAATTTTTTGGAAGAACCTAATATTTGATTTTTATAATTCAATTATCTAATTTATTTTGTTATAGATTTCAATCAATAATTTTGAAGGACATAAAATAATATACTCAAACAAAGACATAATATTAGTATTTAATTCTCATAATGAAATTCTTTGTCTATCAATCATACAGTAGTATAAGTGAGTTTATCTTGCATCACTTTCGCTTTATACATAAACAAGTTACATGGAATAATTACACCCTTGACAACACCCTAATTACTAACTTTCGTCTAAAAAAAGTTTGAGATTGAAGCACTCCACACTCTTTAATCTTCACTGTCGCTCTCTATAATAAAACAAGACATTTATTTTTATGTTACAAACATAAGAAAGATAATTATAATTTATGTTAATATATATATATATATATATATTCATTGAGATTGTGTATATGAGATGTCTGTATCACAAAAATATAGAAAGTTAAAAATTAATATATATTTTTAGTTCTTTAGTCGCTTTTTGTTTTCTTTTAAATTTCAAATTAATATTCATAGTAATGCATTTAGAGAAAATGTTTTAACCACCTTTTTTTCCAAATGCTTTATACTTAAATATTTTCAAATTGGACATGGTAAAAGAATAATAAATATTCAATAAGACATTTAACAATTAGAATATAAAATCAAAATAAATGGTCATATAAAAGATTTATAACATAGGTAGAGTTTTTAATAATATTTAGGAAAATCTGCCCACAACAAGTATTTTAAAATTATAAGGGTTAAAAATTAATTTAAATATAAGAAGCAAAGACTAAAAATACATTTAATAAAATTAATTATTTTATTTTATTTCACAATATTTTCTTAAAGAATTTATTCACAATAACTTTTTTATATAAACTAACAGAGTTGAAGGTTTTAAATATAAAAAAACAAACTGTTAAATTACATTATTATAAATATAATAATTACTTAATTACAGTATTATTTGGAACATAATTTAAAATATTTAATAAAAACAGTGCACCCTTTCTCTGTTCTAGCGTCTAGGGTTTAGAGATCAAAATACACTCAGCCCTTGTCTTGCGCGCGCCTCTCTCTCTCTCTCTTTCTCTGCCTCGCATGGAGGAACCTCCAACTTCAGTTCCGGCGACAGCATCATGCTGGAGCAACGTGGTAAAGAAGCAGCCACCTCCACCACCGCAGCACAACGTTCCAGTTTTGGTGGAAACCACCGAATCTTCCAATGCCATCGCCGTCGCCGTTGTGGACGCCAACGCAATAATCGAATCCGGCGAAAAGCTCCACGGCCTCGCCGACAAGTTCATCTCCATCCCTGAAGTTATGGAGGAAATCCGTGACCCCGTTTCCCGCCACAAACTCTCTTTCCTCCCCTTCTCCATTCAAACCATGGAACCCTCCCCGGAATCCATCAATAAAGGTATTCTTAATTTTACCTAACCTCGGACTTTAAAGCTTGCTTGTTAATTACTATACTATTTCACGTTTCTTGTTTTTTGTTTCAAATTATGTGTTCGAAATTTGGAATTCTAATGTAAATATTCCTTTTGTAGTTGTCAAATTTGCTAGGGCTACTGGTGACCTACAAACTCTATCTGATGTTGATATCAAGCTCATAGCTCTGACTTACACGTTGGAGGCTCAGATTCATGGGACCAAAAATCTCAGGGATGCCCCTCCCCCTGTGCAGACGTTGAATGTGAAGAGGTTGCCTGAGAAGGACATGCCGGGGTGGGGTTCTAACGTGCCTAATTTGCAAGAGTGGGAGGCGTTGGAACAGGCGGAAGATTCTGTGAATTCCAATTCGAAAATCCTTCCTTTGCAGGACCTGAACATGAACATTGTTTCTCCTGATGATCACCCTGTGGACGGTTCTGTGGAGAGGACGAGTGAAGCTGATTCGGGGATTCAGGAGGGCGGTGAGGATGGTTTTACGAAGCCTAGGAGATTCACGCCTAAGAAAAAGGAGATAAAAATTGAGGGGAAAACAATGGTGGCTGATGGAGTCGATGCGTCGCAGGGCGAGTTTGATGACAATGCTGGTGATTGGATGCCGGCTGTCAGTCGAAGTACTCACAGGAGATACTTGAGAAGGAAAGCTAGACGTGAGTATCATGAGTCTATATCCAGCACTCAAGATGAACAAGATTTGGAAGGAAAGGATGATAATGTTGGTGAGGATGTTAGTGTTTTAAGTCAGCAAGTTCATGATCAGGATCCTGAACAAGTTGAAAATGCGGTGTCTGAGAATAGTGAGGTGCTAAAAGAGAACAAAGACAATGAAAGTATATATGAGATTCTCCAGCAAATGAGACTGGAGGAAGCTTCTCTTGAAGTTCTTGATGAGGAAAATAAGCCAAGTTTATCTTCCGAAGAACTCCAGTCGGACAATACTGGATTGGTGGAAACTGTACCTGATGGCAATGCAGATGTGGTCACTAAACCACGGGACAGTGAGATAGATACAGTTGATAGCCAATCAAATCACTTGGAAATTGCAAGCCAGACCAGTGTAGCTGCTGACTTTTCATATGCTGATGATGATGGTAGTGAGCAAAGTTGGATGGTTAGATCTTTGTCTGAATCAAGCGTAGCATGTGTAACCGGTGACTTTGCAATGCAAAACGTTCTTCTCCAAATGGGTTTGCGCTTACGGGCACCCGGAGGAACACAGATACACCAGCTGCACAGGTAATTTTAATTAGCTTTCAACAATATTGGATTACCTATCTTTGCTATGTGAAAGAAAATTTCGAATGCATATTCAACCTAGATGTTTTATTCAACATTTTGTTACATTATAATTATATAATGACATGTGTTTACTATTTCTAATCTATATATTTTCCTTCTACACAGTATGCAGTATGATAGCAAAATTGTAATGTGTTCTTATCTTTTAATCATTTCCATTCCAGATGGATACTCAAGTGTCATGCCTGTTACACTGTGACTGCTGAGATTGGTAGAATTTTCTGTCCAAAGTGTGGAAATGGTGGCACACTAAGAAAGGTTGCTGTCACAGTTAATGAAAATGGAATAGTAGTTGCAGGCCGCCGACCACGGGTTACATTACGTGGCACAAAGGTGAGTAGTGTGTGTTTGATCAATTTTGTTATGTCCTTGGTAGTCTTTTTCAATATAGAAGGTGTGCTGCGGTAGACGTTTTGTGCACTAGTTTGGAGTTATTTGCTTTTTGAAGTGTTGGCACTTTAACTAGATAACTTGATTCATCAATGGCATGAGTAATAAATAATAGGTTTGGAATAAGAGTATGATTATGTAAAGACTTAATAGGAAAGTTTATCCCACTTATTCTGGTTGATAAATGTTGATTGTAATTTGTAGAATAATGTTTGTCAAGAATTATTCTTTAAGTTACTGGCAATGCCATCCACAAGATGATATGTTTAGAATCCTTGATACACACATCTATTCCTTTATGACTTTTACCTGACTTGATGTGTAGTTTTCATTGCCTTTACCCCAAGGTGGAAGGGCTGCAGCTACAAAGAACCCCATTCTCCGTGAAGACCAACTTCCTCAAAGGGTACTTTATCCCAAAACGAAGAAGAAAACCAGCAAACAGGTTCTGTGTATTTCTGTGTATTTAACTACTGATATATCTAATTGATTAATGTCCCATGGGAATGTCGTATTCTTTCATGTTTGTCCCCTAGTCAAATTAATTTCACATTAACCTGAACTTAATTACCCTTTATAGGATGATGACTTTTTTACACCAGACAGTGTCTTCAGCCACCACACTGATAAGAAAGCTCCTTTCCAGCCTCCTATAAGGAAAGCAATGGCAGTTTTCGGTGGAAGGAGAAATCCAAATGACAATCACTACTCACGCTCCAAGCATAAATAGTGGATCTCGCCAATTTTGACTGATTTTTATCCTCTAAATTTTGTTTTTATTGTTCGAATTTGAAAGTTACTTGGAAATTTGTTGGGTTATGGAAAACATATATAAGTGGGTCTCATTGTCTCTACATATCTAGCTGTCTATGATCTAGTTTAGCTGTCATGGGAATGAATGCTGAAAGAGTGAATGAATTAATTTCATGAGAATGGATTTCAGGTTTGCATCGTTTGTGGTTAACAGCAGTTTTTTGGTTTTCATTTGTGAATGTCGTATGATTTTTCATTTGTGTATCGAAATAAGTGCGTTCTCATTTATATCTATTATTATTTTAAATGATAAATATGTTTTTATTCCATAAACTTAAATGGAAAATTAAAATTAATTTTTATTTTAAGTTTTGATATATTTTTGTTTTAAATTTAGAAAATGAATGGATATATATTTTTAGTTTAATGATATTAAATTTTAAAATTTTTAGATTAGAGAAAAATTATATTTATTTATTTTTAAATTTGGTAAATCAAAATTTATCAAAATTTGAAACAAAAATAAATTTTAATTTTAGGTTTAAAGTTTAAGTTTAAGGACTAAAACTATGTTTAATTTTTATTTTAAATAAAAAAAAGAGTTGCATGTGTTATATTTTATGGAAGTGAAATTCGTTAAGCATAATACTTGTACAAATATAAATCAATTGTTTTTAGTCTTTTAATTTCGAAGCTCGTGTTTTTAGTGATATTTTAATTTTTAGAATGATATTATTTATGCTAACATGAAATTAAAAAACACATATAGTGGTTTTAGATATTGATAAAATGACAATATACAAAATGTTCAATAGAATTGAAATCAAGATATACCCATTTAATGAAATAAAAATAATAATTTGTATTTTATAAAGAGATAAAAATGAAGACAGTTTTCATTAAATCAAATATTATGAATTTTCAAAGTGAATGTAACAACAAAAAGAAAAAAGTTATTTTTTTTTTGTCGGAACAGTACATGAATTGTACATGTCTAATTTCTGGTATGCATTCAAAGTGGTCTCAACCATCCTGTCACTCAAATTAATATTAGGATGTTAATAATTTTTAGGCTCTGGCCACTGGTCCTTTTCTGAGAAACAGACGTACGATGGATCTAGACATTAAGATTCAAAGTTCCACACAACGATGCGTCTGTCTCTAACACAATCCTTGACTCTACCGCAATATCTTATCCGGAAATGTCATGCAGTTCACTCTTCAACCATCTCCAACAACCAATTTAATATTATACTTAAGTTCATTCTAAAATAATTTCTATTACTTTATTTAAAAAACATTTAGGTAAATTAAAATTAGAATCCATGTTTGATGCGTTTAAAAAATACTTAGGAAACTTTGTGCCAAGTGCAGAGAGATTCCAACAGCTGCAAAGGAACATTTCAAGCATCCAAAAATCTTAATGATGCGTTTGCTCACATCAATCATGCATTACCCAGAGGCCATACACCATGTTTGATAGAATGGTAGACACTCAAAAGCTAGACTTTGTGCTTAGCAGACAAAAGCCTCAACATAAAAAAGAAAGTTGAAGTAAAGACAGTTGTCCAACACAATTTTTTTTCCATTCATTTATCAATTTCCATGTGTCAACCACCGCTATACAAGGTTACCTCACGATGCATCAACCCTTGCACATTTCCTTTTTTGTGAACAATCATTTACAGGTGAGAAACAAAACTAAATAGATAAAAAAGGAAAATTTAAAGTTAGAAATGCATTATGGTTATAGGTCTGCTTCAGTAGCAGTGTGTGGTGTGTGGTTAGTTGAGTATTATTGACTGAATTATGATGAAAGGGCTAGCTCAGCCCAAGCCAGAGATGATGCCTTTAGCTCCACATTTATCGATGTGTCTATTCTGCTCTCCAACATAATGCATAATTCACGCATTGATGGACGTACAGAAGGATCAGGACTGATGCAAAGAGTTATCACCTCACATATTGCTTTGAGGTCTTCATATCTAAAATGCTTCAACTCAGGAGCCACCACATATGACATTACTTCTGGCATTTCAAGATAGTCCCTGGCCTGCAACACATTAGTTTAACATTCAACATTTGATGCTTTAAGTCATGATGCCATAGAAAAATCAATCAAATTTTTTGGGAAGTTTCTTACCCAATCCACCAAGTACCCTTTGTCCTTGCAGTATGGAGGTCTTCCACTGATTATCTCCAGTAGAAGAACACCAAAAGCATATATGTTTCCTTTGGGGTCAACATGGCGTGCTTCAAGGGAGTTTGGTAGAACACAAACAGGTCCTTGGCTGCTAACTGAACCAGAATTTTTTTCTGATCTTTCAAGAACGGTCTTCCAACTTTCAAAATCCACCAGCTGAAATTTAAAGTTCATTGAAGTAAGATATTCAGCACAATCATAATTATAACTTAAACTAGATGCATGCACACACACCTTAGGGGAAAAATCTTCTGTAAGGTAAACAGCATTGGAATTCAACTCTGAGATGGTGAATGCTGGCTCGATTTCATTGTGCAAATACTTGAGTCCACGTGCAATGCCAATGATAATTTTCATACGCCGTGTCCATGACAACTGACACCCTTCTCCATCTGCAATTATGATTTCATTCATGTTTTAAGGAACTGAAACAAAAAGACATGTACACGAGCAAGAACTGTGACTTACAACAATGTAGGTGATCATAAAGTGTTCCGTTTGATGCATATTCAAAAACCAGCATCCTTGTAAATGGACTGCTCTCTCTACAATATCCTAGCAGTTTTCCTGCGTTATCATGATCTAACCTTGCCAAGTCTGCCACCTGAATTGCATCGATAGCAGAAAAATTTAATGAGTAGTTTCATCATTTGTCTCTCAATTCTTGCACAATGTAAGCATGACATGAGTGTTCCATTTCATTTACCTCTCTTTGAAAATAAAGCTCAAGGTATCCCGTCCAATTTTCTTCCTTTATGCAGAGGGAAATTACAGCAATCTCGGGTCCACCTTTCATCGTACCCTTGTACACCACGCTGTCTGGTGAGGACCCAATTATGTTACTGAAGTCTTCACAGGCCTCTTCAAGATCCTGTCTGCTATACCTCGTCACATCCTTCAACATCTCCGACTCTGCTCATTGATAGAGTTAAATGGTCAAAACATCTATACAAAAAATATCAGTAGTAAACACATAACAGGAAGCAAAGAAACCAAACCTATTTGTATTGCCAGATAATCTTTTCCGCTTCCAGATTTTTTCCAAGGTATAATGATAGATGATTTGTTGTTACACCTTTGAATTGCAGTGAGAATACCAATAACAAAGAGAGAACCAACCATAGTTCCCGTCACTATTTCTAGAGCCAAAAGCCAAGCAGGTTTCGATGTTTCTTGAGGCTTGGTTTCATGTTTGGTAGCAGATTCGGACTTTGGGTTCACTACTGGACTACTTTGGGCAGGTGAAGCACCTAGATGTAAAACAAACAAGGAACAGCTATTATAGATAATGTGTATATCATAGTAAAAGGGACCAAATGCATATGAGATTCACAAAAGTTTGTGTTATCCATTATTCCATTCTCAACATGGGTTCATGTTTAGATGCAACAAATATTATGGCATACATACCGCATTGCACCAAAGTCCTCTGTTTTATGTCTTTGATATGGAAACAATTTCCTTGAAAGCTTGATCTGCATGATGGATTTTACCTTTTCTGAGAAAGGAGGTTTGACTAAAATGCCAACTTAACGAGAAGATCAAAGAGTATACCTCGGAAGATACTTCAAGCATTTGGGTATGCTGCCAACGAAAAAGTTATATGAAAAATCTGCTACTTTTAACTGAGATGAACGACAGAAGGCAGTTAAATTCACACCTGAGGCATACCTGAATAGGAATAATGAGTCAGTTTGAGATCCAAATTTTAATGGTGGAACGTATCCCTAAACAAACTACACTGGTTTTTCAAAAATATTTACTCACTTCCCATGCATATTTGAAGAAAAATTTGAACTGCTACCACCAGGAAGAGATCCTTGAAGCTTATTCCTGTCCAGCCGAAGTTCTTGAAGGTATTTCAAATTTCCTAGCTCCGGAGGTAGCCTACCAGTCAAACCATTGGACTGCAGGTTTCTGCAAGAATACATGGAATTCAAAACACAAGTTCACAAAATATTTTGAGAGTCCAATTTTGGAATAAAGTCCTTTTACATTTTCATAAGTTGGGTCGAATTTCCAATCTCCGGAGGAATTGGTCCAGACAACTGATTCATTCCCAAATCCAACACCTTAAGAGATTTCAGCATGCCCAGTTCTTTAGGTATTATTCCAATGAGATTGTTGCCATGTAAGATCCTGCAGCGATAAGAACCAAAAATCAGTCACAACCATGATATTGAAGTACTGTAAGTCATGGTAATAACACCCAGTCGCTAACTAAGGTTTGGAGAATGATGTAAGGATTGCAGAAACAAGGAACATACAGTTCTTGTATGTATGTGATTTTCCCAAATTCTGGAGCAAGAAAGCCCTTCAACGAAGCCCCTGATATATTACTGCAGAAAAAGGAATCCACTCTGTCGTATTAGGAATGTGTTAGCTCGGGAAAGTATGCCATTAATTAAACATCTCAGTCATGGTTGATGAAGCTCGTCCCATTGCAAGAGAGGACTAATAAGCAAAAGAAATGTACTACATGTTATAATGGATCCATGGTATCTTACAGCTTGATGACATGATCTCGCGTTGCAGTGCAAGAAACACCATTCCAGTCACAAGGATCTGACTCCAGAGTATTCCAGTCGGACAAAGCCTTATGTGGATCTTCATAAACAGCTTCTTTGAATCTTCTAAGTGCCAAAACTGAGAACAAAAACCAAATTATACAGCTCAAAAATATATTAAAAGAAACAGAGTAAATGCTTCATTATTGTGAATGTATACCGTAGTTAGCCAAGACAAGAATGCAAACCAATTAATCGATCTTAAAATTTCCAAGTTCACACAAGAACCAGAAATGGTAAATTTTGCTACGTGATCCAAACAGAAGTCAACACAGGTAAAAACTCGAGATCTGAGAGAGAAAGTGAGTTCTCAGCCATAACTCTTACCTTCATTATTTGAAGGCAACCCGACAGAAGCCACAAAAGAGAGCACGGAAACCAAACCAATCAACAACAATAAAGTACACAACTTCATGTTCTTCTCCCAAATTTTCTACACTATGTTGCTTCTGCTTCTTCTTCTTTTCTTCTTCTTCCTCGTTCGTTAGTAACTGCCAAGGTGGTCTTCCCAACAAAAGTGCAACTCAGCAAAAAAGAACGATGGTATGAAACTGAATTTCCCAGAACTTGCAAGGATTTATACCCCAAGAAAAAAAGGGACAAGCTTGGCCAAGTTGAGAGGTTCAGAAAATGCACACTACTGATAGAGTTTTAAATGGTGGATTTGAGAGGTGTGAGGAAGAGGGTGACACTGACATTGGACTATACTAAAGTCTGAAGACAACCCAGAAGAGGATGAAACTTGGATTCAAAGAGAGTTTATCCAAGCTTGGATTTTGATGGCACTGAGTGAGGCCTATGAAAAAAGAAGGACCTTTTTATTTTGAATTATGTTAAAAATGGCGGTTTGTGGATATCTTTAAGGTAAAAACTATTTTGTTTTTGTGCATTGTGTTCTTGGGACTTGGACTGTGCATTTCTCTCTTTCAAAATGAAAGCTATTGGCAGTGATTAGTGTTTCCCATAGGGAGCTGCTGATTGCTATGTACGTCTTCTATGTCGTCACACGAGAACTTGGTATTCTCATCTTTCCATTAAACCATTATTATCACTTCAATTTATCGCTTCCTTTTCTCTCAATCTCATTTGCCAATTCAAATAAGTTTCACACGCAGTTCAAAAATATACCAGGATGTTTCTTAAAAGAAACATTTTTCTAAAGATAAAAGTAAAAAAAAAATGATAATTCTACATATAAATAGAAATTCTTCAAGTAAAGCAACCCATTAATTAATTCATGTTGTACTTCTTTAAAAATAAAAAGACATATATAAATATATGGAGAAAATATTCAAATATGTATGCGTTAGTTTGTTGTTTTGTGGTCAAGTTCTGGAGTGATGAGAATAGATATAATGATTTATTGTAACAAATAAATAAATAAAGACAAAAAATGACATGAATTGACTTTTCGCACAACATAAATTTACTTCCCATACCCCGTTTTTAAATCTCACATTCTCTTGTTAATAAAAATAAGTATTAATGAGTATACTATATGTGTTATTTTATGAAAAACAAAACAGAAACAATAAAGATGTTTTTTTTTTCTCATGTTTGTATACATTTAAACAAATTTGCATTCCTGACACTAAAAGAAAAAATAAAACATTTTTATGGAATAAAATTAGTTTTAAATAAGTTAAAAATTAAAAATTGTATGAACACTTAAATGCATAACATAATTTTTAATTTGTAAAAAAAAAATCTTTTTCATATTTTTTTTCTCATGGGCATTAAAGGAGAAATTTGTTTAAAAAAGGGTGAAGAAAATGATAAATTTCAAACTAAATCACTTGTAATATCATGTTATATCAAATTCTTAAACAACAAATTTATTTTTTGCATTAAGAGTCAATGTCACGAATGAGCAACGATTGCGGAAAGTCAATTTTAATAAATATTTCTTTATTAAGAATATCACTACTAAACAAATCAATGATTTAAATTGTATGGTTGATGTTTAGTTAGGTGATATATATATCATATATGATAAGCAAAAGTGCTTTTTGAAAAAGCAACGAAATGCTTCCAAAATTCCACGTTCACAGTTGTTCTCCATCTAAATCCATTATTAAAGCTAATGTCACGCGTCAAACTATATTTTTTAGTCATTTATATAACAATTCCATTGCCTACCCTACATTTTAATTTTCTTTCTATTTTCTGTTTTTTATCAATAAACTAATTAACTTTTCTAACATAAACTATGTTACTAAATAGTTCATAGTAATAATACAAAGTTAACGAAATTAATATTATTGAAAATTAAGAAGAATATAATACAAAGTTAACTAAATTTGAGTATGTTATTTTGTTTTTGAAAGTTGTTACTTAAGTTAAAAAGTGGGTATTTTCTTTTGTTGAAAAAAGAAGTGGTTGGTGTTTTGTATTTGAAGAACTTAGGTACATATGTAGATGGAAAAGTAATGTTGATAGATAAAGGAGAAGGTTACTAAACAAGAAGAGCACTTGATTTGATTTTGACATTTTTTATTAATGGTGGTAAGAAAAAGACAAATGAAGATATTGTTTAAGTTGAAATGAACAGTGCTTCCAAGCAAGATCCTCTTTAAAGAGGTTGAGTATATTAAAAGGAAGGAACCTAATTAATAAGATTGCACAATGGGACTCCTTCAAAACCCAGTTAAAGTTTCTTAAAATGCATTTGATGCCGCCCATGTACCTTTTTAACTAAGAGCAGCGGTAGGTGTGAGTCTAAGTTTCACATTAGATAAAAATGAGAAAGTAGAGTATTATATAAAACTATTAATTCATTGTCTTAATGTTTTTGGCAGAGAGTGATGTCAATCATTTATATAATTGGGCTTAGATGTTATTGGTATTGTGTCTTTCCAGTGCATCCCTTCCTTGACAGATCTACAGTGGTATCAAATAATATATTATAATAGAAAAAATGATTTTTTGACACATCTATCTTTTTTACATTCATTTGATACTATCTTTTTTTTATTTTTTACTCTATTTTTTCTTGAATAAATACAAAATGTTACATTTTTATTACTGTTTTACTCTTATACTTTGTGTCAAATAAATATAAAAGTGTGTCATGATATTATTACTTTATAATAATATGAAAATTCATCAAAAATAGATCTTACATAGTGTCAAATGATAAAGTTAAAAACTAAAATTGTATCAAAATATTATTATTATTATTATTATTGTTAATAATAATGTTTCTTGTTTAGGTTATGTGGAAGTTGCATCCTCACACATCCATGTTCCAGGAAGCATTCCTTTCACCTGCCATGGAGAATCCCCCATGTGCATGCCTTCATTAGGCCCCCACATGCTTTTTCCTTCTTTTTTTTTTCAAAATACTCTCTTCCATACCAAACACAAATTCCTCAAGTACTTCACTTTATCTCTTCTTTCTTACCTCTCTTCATTTGGTTACATAGTCCTATCCATATACCTTCTTTACCAATCTTTTTCTCTCTTTGCTTTTGTGTCTTATAAGAATTTTTCAAGCTTCCCAAAATGTACCTCCTTAATCAACATAAAGTAGAATGATTAGTAGAAAATCATGTCATTTGATTATTGTTTCTATAGTTAATTAATACTGAAAGTTTAAGTATGAGTTTAAGTTTTGTTTCAATCACAAAAAAATTAAACATAATAAACTTATAAAAGTATATTAAAGTTTTGGGGTGAAGGTAATACTTTTCTCTTATATAACTTTGATTCAAATCTCATTATAACTAAATGGAAAAACATATTAGATATAAAAAAAAATATATTAAAAAATATTAACTACCTAATGAATCATCCTATTGATGAAAATTAATCTTAGAAAGAACTAAAAAAAGTTAATCTATGATAAGTATGATTAAGTAAAGTAATTAATTAAAGAGCATATAGTCTATTTTGTAAGACATAATAATACAATAGTTGGGTATGATTGTTAATGAACAAAAGTTGTTCTTATAGGAGATTATCATGTTTGTCCGACACTAATGTGTTGGAGACAGTGCTTATTAGTTCTTATTCTTATCGTGAGACCAATTTTGCTTTGCTTTATTCCCTACCATCTTTTATTTGCTAATATCCTTACAAGTTAGTTTATCTGTCTCATTCGTAATGAAAATTGATTCAAAAGCAAGTAATTGGAACTTTCCAAGTCTGGTTAGAATTAGACTACTATGAAATTACTCACCTTAAAACTCTCTTATGCCAATTTTCACATTTATTTGATACAGAATAAAATAATTATAAAAATATAAATTTTTATATTTAAAAAAAAATAATGTTAAAAATATAAAAAATTTACGTCTCTCAAAAAATATTTTTCATATATGTCAATTATTTCTAAGTTTTCAAATTTTCCATTGCTGCAACTTCAAAAAAACAGAACTGCGCATAATCTTTTACTCGATAATTACATGTAACTTCACGCTTAAGCATTCTTTCCACCTTTTCTTTTTACTTTGCAGCGCCACATAATTTACAATTTCCTATTACTTTAGGTTAAGATTTAAAATTATAAAGTTTAGAAAAATTAAAGAAAATAAAGTTAAACTATCACTAAAACAATTATTTTTATTTTCATTCACCTTAAAGTTAAACTATAACTAAAGTATTCCACCATATTTTGAATGATTATCTTTTGTTTTTCTTTTTAATGTCCTGTGAGTGAAATTAAAATAATTTTTTTAGTTTTCTACTGCTACATTAATGAAGTTTAAAGATCAATTTAATAACTTTTTATAAAAGTAAAATCAATAAAATTAGAAATAAAATAAACAAACCAAATTTTAATTATTATTTTTTTATAATCTAAACTCAAAATTTTAATTAATCTCATATAATTAATTAAAAAATTAAAATATAAATGTAATTTTTATAATCTGGATTCAACTTTTTTTAGGATATCATCGAAAGAATTGAACTAAGGAGGAAAGGTATTATTACAGAAATATAGATGGGCTCAGTATCAACATCAGCCTCACCACTGCCTCCGCGATCATGGGCCCATCATACTATCAAGGTTTGTTGGGCTCATTTAATGTTTCGGTACACTATCAACCAACCAATGTTATCCAATCACGCAACGCAAATAAACCTAACAGAATTGGATGTGGATTATTTTATTTTACTTAAAAAATACTATTCGAAATTACATATATAATCACATAATTATTATATAAAGTATTATATATTTTTTTTATTTCAATATACTACTTATTTTTAAAATATTTACATTATCTTTTCTTAAATGGGCCAAAACTGGACTCCATCGTCTGTCTGGGCCCAAGTCAAGGGAAACTAAATCTATCAATCTATATGTATTACTTTAGCTTCTCTTGTAGATTTTTTAGACCTTACATCAAGCGAACAAACAAAAATTTAAAAATAAATATACTTGATCGATTTTTTACTAAAATATTATGAATTTTTTATACTAAAATATAATTTATAACAAAATAACTTTATATGATAACGGACAAATAAATGGTAGGAGAGGAAAAGTAAAAGACAAAATCTATAATATAATACAATCGAGTCAAACTTTTCATCTTTATTTTTTATCCAAAATAGTTTTCTAAAAGCATGATAAACATTTTCTTATTATTTTAATATGAAAAAGATGTTAAAACTTAGAATTTTCTAAATTGTGGTATGCAAATATAAAATATCTCACATGTAGGGATTATTCATAAAAACATATACGATGATAGCTATTAAAACTCGTACGTATAACCATGTCCATCCTAATGTATATGGTATGATAAATGTTAGGTGATGACCTTAAAGAACTATGATTGTTGTACAAAATATTAATGCACGTAATCTGAGTATGATAACATACGTATCATCAACTAAATTTATTAATAAGCACAAGTTAGGTATTTGTGAGTTGTTTCATTTCTTTTTCTTGAATAGGTAATTTAGAATAAAAAATTAAATAAGTAAAAAAATTTAAAACTAAAAAGAGTAATTGCTTTTAATTTTTTGTTGTCAAGTGGTCTTAACTATCAAATTCGAAACAAAGTTATGAAATATAATTAACATTGAAGAAAAAATAATTAAAAAGACAAAAAAAAAACATTATAAAATATTTTTACCACTTTGTTTTATTTTATATTAAAATGTGCGCTTTTAATGGCTTACGCGTTTATAAAGATATAGAGTACATTTAAATATTATTACAAACAAACGACATAACATCAAATAATATATATAATTATTAACTTTTAAAAACGAACTTGCTCTTTATATGTTTTAAGAGGTTTTTGGTCTTTTAATCATGCTTAACGCATCCAATTAAATGAACTGACTTTTAATTTGTTTTTCATCTCACCAATAAAATTATTCAGTAAAAAACTTAATAATTAACTGTTAATTTTGTATTTCATTTATTTACTAGTTTAATTTTTTTCACCTCCTATTTTTCTTATTATTTTTACGTAATATTTTAACACACTTTCTGACGTGTTAATTTTAATAAAATATTTAATCTTTAACAATTTAATTTATAATTACTTAAAAATATGTTTAAAGATATACTTTCTATAATTATATTTTAGCAACACAAAAGTAAGACATATAAAATTATGCACGTGTTACTATTCATTGCTTTTGTTTAATTTAATGCCCATATTAGTTATTCTCTTACATTCATCTATTTAGACAATCTAGTTTATGGCAATGTTATGAGTAAGACACAGAATTCAAATGTGTTTTGAAGTAGTCAAATACAAAGAGCACAGTTGATTGACTAGTGTTTTTTTTTTCTAGTACTTTGGTACGATGTTCCATCGGACTTCGTAAAACATAAAGTTTCGATAAAAAACGTGTTAAATGAGAGACCAAGTATATATCAGCAGACCGGGTTATATATTATAAGACCATAATTACATAACATTTTTTGTCCACTTTCATCTTCTCTTTATATATATATATATATATATATATATATCATCCAATCTTTGTTTTTTCTTAACACCCTAATTAATCCTTATCGTATGATTTGGCATATAATTGCCCTTTTCAGGCTGCGTGATAAAAATAATGTCTATTACTGGGGGCTTGCCAAATTAAACCATGGAACAATGAAATATTTATCAATATTAATATACTATTTTTTTTATATTAGATAACTATATTGTAAGTATGAAGTATTCGGTCGTAGTTGATTATTTTTAAGGGTGGCGATACACAAACACTCCATTTTTTTTTCTCAACCTCTATCCAACTCCAATAAAATAACATTTTTCTGTTAAAATATATAATGTTTTACGACAAACTAGAAAAGTAGAAAGTTTTTTTTTTTTATATATATATATATATATATATATATATATAAAAATGAAGAGAGGTACATGAAATTATTTCCTATATTTAAAGAAATATTATGAAAAAAATAAAATAACTTATTTATGATAATTGGGTGTAATTAATGCATGGTGTTTGTTGATGTATATCTCTTAACAGGAAGAGAGTTTAATTTGTTGTTTGCTTCTACCACCATGTTATTATATATACAAACACACAGAAAGACAGTTTCTTTCATCCATAGTGATATTCTTAATTTTCCTGAGGTTTCTATATATTACTGTTTCTCAGTCTGTCTTTTCTGGAACTGCATTTCAAGACAACAATTGGCCAAAAGTTTATAAGAACATCAAAGGTATGTGCATAGATAGATGATTCATTATGTTTATTTATATATACACTATATTGGCTGTCTGAATTCATGTCAGTGTCATTGCCACCTAATATGGCCTGAGCTTGAAATCTGCAGTATATGATTTTCGACAGAAATTTTATTTCAATTAATTCATTTGTTAACAATACTTTACCTATAAAGACACATTTTGATTGATTGGGTCCAATATGTTTCTGTACATACAAAACTCTATTAATTACATGCTTCGGAACGGAGACATATCACATGTGCCTGTTTTATGGTTTATATGTATTGAGTATGACGTTGTGCAAACAATACGCATTTAAATCAATCGCATTAATAAACAAAAAAGGACATCTTGAAAACGAAATAATAATTATTGTATCAATTTCATTCTAATTCCTGATTAAAATTTGTGAGGAAAAAAAGGGTGGAGATTATCCCAAGAAGTTAACGTTTAGATAAACTTTGCAAATCATCATTAGTGTAGCAAGAATTTTTAGATGTTACATAACTTAATTTTATCTTGCTATTTTCTATTATATATTTGAGGAGAATTTAACATTAAAACCTAAAATTAAATATCTAATTTGTATAAAATATTAAAATATTTTAAGAAGAAATTTAACACAATCTTATAAAATTAATCTGTAAATTAAAGTTTATATATATTTCAATAGGAAAACTAGACATTATCTAATAACAATTTGACATTAGATGACATATAAGTATAATAAACAACAAATTTCATTAATAAAAATAGATTTTAAATGATAGTGATATCATAAAAAAAATGATTTTAAATTTAATTCAATTTTATAAAATTAAATTTGTATTAATTTATATATTGTTAATTCACTTTCTCTCTAATTAATATAAAGTCTCTAACAATATCACTTTTACGTCAAAATTTGAGAAAAACAAATTTAATATCTAACCAAATATAAATTACTCACCCCAATTCTCAATAATAAGTAGTAAGCCATAATATTATAACACTTAAAATTATGCAATAAAATACATAAGCATGGGCAGAAAATATTATTATATTCCCAGCTTGATAGTATAATGATGTCTTAGAAAAAGTCAAACCCTTTCCTCCGACACCTTTATAGCTCCATGAACTTAGTTGACGAAGCCAATTCAAGGTATAATGGTTATGATGCAAGCAGTGGCTTTTGGTTCAGTGCTAATAATAATAATAATAATGCATATTATGTGTACCTAATCACACCCATTTAGCTCCTAAAGTAAAAAGAGGTAGAGTGGATAATCATTAATTATACTGTAGTCGATAAGTATACAATAAAAGATAATTAATCTCCTGTGTGAGTGACATCAACTGCCACAGCCGTCTATTTTTTTAACAGATAACTACACAACCATTGTCTGCACTATAATGACATCAAGGACCACCCATTATATATATATATATATATATATATACATATGTTCGTTTCAAAATTGATTTTTAGTTTTAAATCCTATCTATAACTTTTGTCCCTAAAAGTTTTCAGCTAATGCCTTTCTGATAAGTGCATGCTTAGTTAATTGTATATAATAGTTTTCAAATGAAAGTCAGACCATATAAACTAACTCATCTGCATTACACTCTGCCTCGTTGGCTGCTCCATGTTATATTTTAATCCACGCCCAATCCAATGCCTTAAACGTGCTTTAATGGAATATGACCACTCTCCATTTCCTCCTTACGTTCCTTCTCACTTCTTTCTTTATGTTCCTTTCTATAACGTCTCTTCCTTTGTAGCTAACTCCACTTTACCGAATTTATCAACCAATTACTTTCATTTAAACTCAGCAAAGATGCTGTTTTTAAGTTTGTAAATGATACTGAGGGTTACCTTTTACGTGTCAATGTTTTTTTTCAAGAATCAACCAATGTTCTTTTAAAACACCAACTTATATTCCAAGATAGCATACGACAAAATAATTTGTTCACCTATTAGTTAAACCTATTGTATTAATGAGTATTTGCTTATGATAGTGCTAATAAATAAAATTATAAAATATTTGATAAAAATGTATATCAGTAAGTTAATGCTTATTTTTTAAAGAATAAAACTCATGGCAGTGTTTCTGACACACATTCGCTTTTTGTAAAAATCTTAGCGAGTAGTTCAGAAGAATGTGACTGAGTGGAATGGAAAAGCTTTTCAACTTTATGTAGTACAATCATGAGAAATAAGCTTCGTGCTTTCGTATGTGTTTTATGATAACTGTTCGGTTTTCCATTAGATTAAATTTAATCCCAGAAAGGTGGATTAGTGCTTGATCCACATATATAGTATGATTATAACAGGCAAAACAAAGACATAAATGTGCTGAGATGAAATTAAGGGGGTTAATTAATCCGGGTGTTTAATCCACATCATTGTTTTATTTTGCAGATATTGATTAAGTAATTATAAGTCGTTGAAGCAGTGGTGTTGTATATATTAAATAGAATTATCTCCAAAAGGTGCTTGAAAGAAAGTGGGGTCAGGTAGGCATATAAATAAGTTGCTAAAGACCATTCCCTTATTCCACACCTTCACACAACACGAGTTCTTCTCTCAATCAAACACTGCAAAATGGCTAAGGTTTACCCTCAGTTACCAACATCTCCTCAGACTCAGTGTCTCACATCCAAAAGAGAAACATACACTCTATGGTTGAAATCACTCGTCTTCCACTCCAATGGATGCACTGTCTATGACTCAAATGGTGACATCGTTTACAGAGTTGACAACTATGACAGAAAGGGTAGAAGAGAGGTTAATCTCATGGATCTACGAGGCAAAGTTCTCTGCACCATAAAGAAGGTACAAATCACTCAAATACCACACCCCATATGCCAAGAATGGCTTAAACCAAGCCATTGTTGCTATTTTTGGCCTTGTAAATTATTCTATCAGATTTTAATGACTAACCTTTTCCTTTTAACTGTGTTTTGCAGAGATTACTAGCTCTTGGATGTTGGGAGGGACACAGATGCATCAGTTCAGATTTTGGCACCCAGGAACAACCCTGGTTCCAAGTAAAAAGATGTAACCAAATGATCAAAGGGAAAGTAGCTTGCCAAATTTCTGTGGGGTGCCAAAAGTACAGCATAGTAAGAATCGGTGGCAAAGCAGAAGAATTTAGGATCGTGAACACCGATGGACAAATAGTTGCCGAGGTAATTAATTAATTAATTAATTACCCCTCTATATGATTTTCCTAATCACATGAACACCCACATGATTAATTTAATCAATTACTTAAAATTGAAACTGGTATTGATGTTTCTTTTGGAAATTGTGCAGGCAAAGCAAAAACACTCACCCTCAGGTGTTGTACTGAGTAACGATGTTCTAACGTTGGATTTGGCTGCTGGCACGGATCATTCTCTGATAATGGCTTTAATCACAGTATATGGATTGATATGCGGTATAATGTAAAAGAGAGAAAACTGCCAGTTCGTTGATTTCAAACACACAATTCATTGGAGACTGATTCAGAAACGCGCATGATTGCTTGGCCTTTGTGACTGATCTAATGTTATTCACTTTGTAAATTTTCTGAGTGACAAGTTTTGTAATCAGAATTACTTTGTTAGTTTGTATAGATAGTATATATATGTATGTAGACATATATTGTTTACAGAGGAAACACGATAGAATTTGTTGTAGACTCCATGTTTGGAATTTGACCAAATGTTGTGTTTTTACTGTTAGTGGTACTATAACATTAATTTATGTATAAAGTATTCCAGCTGCTAACGATAATAAAGTCGATAAGGTAGAGAAACTCACACATCTCCACAAATGCGCCAACCACTAATTTGTAGCAATTGAATGAACCCCACACGAAAAGAGAAGTAGCTCACCACCAAGCAAGTCCCTTGTACAACAATAGTTTGATTAAGCTATAAGGACCAGACAACACAGAGTGGGGTGCGTTTTGTCCTCCCTGCCCCTGTTCAAGATACGGGTGGATCTGGGGAGGTCAGGGACAAAAATGACATTTTCAATCCCTTTCCCATCAGGGTAAAACAATTCTACCTTTCCATTCTTACGTTCTATATCAAATCAGATTTATAACAAGTTGTTTTTAATTTACATGTCATACTTTTGATTTAGATAACTAGTTATATTGTAAAATAAAATTTATCTTCAATTATTATTTTTTTTCTTTTAAATTTATTGAAATTCTGGATTTGGTGTAGATATAATTGGTTAAGAATAAATTTTTGCTCAGTGAGGATAACGTGTGAAATAAATATAAGTTTTTTTTCTTTCAATATTTAAGGGATTTATTTAATATAATTTTTTATTTCTTTTTTCATTAATTCAATCCTTATTTTATTTAAAAAGAGACAATATCCTTTTCTTTTTTTTATATTAAATTTGTGTTAAAATTATGTGACTATACATTAATAACTTTAGACTTTTATAATGTTTTATTTTCTCTATTTTTATCATTAATGGAAAAAAACTTTTTATAACGACTTCTTGTAATAGGTGAAATAGTAAGTTGAACAATGATATTTTCGTAATAAAAGTAATATTTATTATGACAGGTACAAAGAGACTTGTCATAATAAGTAGACTTGAAAAAATCAAAATTATGTTCAAAACTTATCATGATAAGTTTAAAAAGACTTTTCATAATAAGTCTTAATTATGACTATCAATCCAGCATCTATTTTAATAAGTTGAACACAATGACAAAATTGAAAATATGTTCAAAATCTATTATGACAAGTCTAAGAAGATGTCTTTATTATGACGATTAGTAAACCACATGTCATAGTATGTCTCAATCCCTAATGTTCCTCTTATTTCAATTCATTCACGCATCCTCTCCTCTCTTAATTCACTTACGCATCCTCTCTTCTTTTCACAGACATCCCACAAGTCATTACCATTATGTTGTCGACTTTATCGTCTCCCAACATCGTTGTTTCTCCACGTTATCGCTTTCCAAACAACTTTAACGAAAGACACTATCAAAGTTATTTATGAACAAAATAAAAGATTGAAAAACCTAAAAATCACCTTTCAAAAAGTGCCAATGTCAATTTAACAAAAACAAATCATATTAATTTCTTTTAAATAAAATAAAGAGTAAATTGAAAACAAAACAAAAATTAAAAATCACATTAAACAAATTCTTCGAATACAACATAAAATTTATTAAACTTTAAAAAAAAAATATAATACATAGTGGTAGATCAAGAAGTTTCGTATTATTTGTAGCATGTTTAAATTTTGTTTATCCAAATAATAAAAATATTAGATGCAATGTATTAATACTTAAAATTTTAATTAAATTTGAATGTAAAATTAAGAAATATATTTAAAAATAAATAAAGTTTAATGGTAAATGCAAAGTACAACATTAATCTATTTTCATTTCTCTTCTAACTTTTTTAGTTATCTAGATAACATTATGCTTAACATTTACTATATATTATATTAATCTCACTCTACTATTATACTTCTAAAAAGAGATATTGTTGTAATTTAAGATGAAGAATAATTCAATTCTACAAAGTTAATGTTTAAGTTAAATATAATCAATATAAAATTTTTAATAATATAAAAGGTATACCTAAGGAAATTGCAGTATAATTCAGTCTATTATACATTATTTAAAGAAGAGTAAAAAGAATTAAAAAATAATAATTGAAGGGGGAATATAGATTGAGTTAGACAGGGAAGACTAGCCAAAGTTTTGAAAAACATACAAGGATTTCACGATGTAAGTGTCTTGATTTATTGGCACCATAAAAACAAGAAAGTTGAATTTAACATCTTTTTGAACCCTAACCACTGGGCAGGTGAATAATCGCTTTCAGTCCACAACACCTGCATTTCCCTTCTTCATTTCCTCCTTTATTCTGCAAAATTTAAGCTGTACATGCATGCAGAAGCATGGCAAAAAGACACACGTGTGGTCCCACATGCTTCAAAATATCAATCCCATTCCACACTCATCGTTATACCTTAGCACACCAATGTTGTTACTTCTTATCAAACACTACACGTGAGAGTTCTATATTATGCATCTTATTCAACGTTATTAAACTAGCTTTCTTTTCTCTTCCTTTCTATTTATTCTAACAAATGCCCATGTTAAAATAAAATCTATAGTTAATTGCATTGTTTCGTTATTCTCTGATTTGTTTTCCGCAGAACATGGGAAGTGCATATGCAGCATGTGTGACACATTATGCCTCAAAGAACTACATCAACACAGCAGTTCTAATGCTTTCCCCTTTCAATTTTGACGTATTGCTAATGCATATATAAGCATCAACGTGTGTTTGTCCAGATAATGTTTCTTCTATTTCTGGTCGGAACACATCTGCATACTCAACATCATTAAATTCTCTAAACAAATTAGTACAACATTAATGACATGTAGTTAATGGAAACACGCCACTTTAATGATATAAATTGTTAGGATTTCAAGTTTTGAGTTTAAGTTTTACTGGATAGAGATTGAGAAAGGAAAACATTATATAAAGTTGAAATTCATTAACTTATTGTTTTAAAATTTTGAATAGAAAATAATATAATTTATTATGTAATTGAATTTGAATCTTATTTGATATTATGTCTTTGTAATAGATCTTCTCTAATAGAAAATTAAAAACTTATGTGAGATTTGTTTTCTTAAAAATATGATTGTAAGTTCATAAATGATATGATTAGAGTTAATTATCATATATTTAAATATTATCTTTTTTGAAAAATAAAATTTCGTTATGATTTTGTTATTAAAAAACATTTTAAAAGTGAGAGAAAAAAGTATTTAATACGTTCATTTACTCCAATTTTTAAATAATGTAAAATTACTGTGTGATATAAAAAATAAAATTTACTCTTAAGAATGTGGCTAATAGTGATTACTGCTATGTCCTCCCACTATATGTAAAGTTTCAAGATTCTTTTTTTTTTTCATATCCAATAAATGACAAAGTAAAATAGACAGAAAAAGGCAATAACAATAAGCCAAACATCCACTGGCAATTGGATAGATTAATGGAATTTGGAAAACATATAACGCACGATGCTTGTTTCAACTATTTTTTTTATTTGCATATATAAATAAAGAAATTTAAATATTCGTAGTTAGGAGAGTCAGAAATCTCCATTTTTTTAATAATGTGATCAAATGGAATCTTTACTGATTCAACTGTGTACTATACGAAATAATTCATGAAATAAACAACTAATACTAATTAAAGCATGTCTAATGTGGGCGACTATATATTATGATATTTTTTTTGCAGTTGCCATCCTTCCACATATGGAAGTTTTATTTTTCTTTTTCTTTTCTTTTCTTTTTTATACGTCACATTAATGAAGTTTGATAAATGAGTCTTTATCTGAAAAAAGATTCAGTGATTCAACATCCTACATGAGTGAGAAAGAAGGCGACAAGAAGATAGAACAAGAGAAGCATAAAAAAATTGTTGTTCTATTTTTGGTTAGAGATTTTTGGTGTTACAATCGTGCTTCACGACATGCACATGGCTACATGGATAAGTGGATTTACACTGTACATTGCTTACCAATGACAACCATGGAATTATGAGAACCTAGAAACTTATGATGTCAAATTCGTATGAGAGATATACATGCATTAGCCACATAGGCACGTTTTTATTTAATGATATATAACACCGTGTTACTATATATATATATAGTTTTCAAGATTACATCATTCATATACTATATTTGCTGATAATAAAAAAAATTCATATACCTATATTTATATAATTAACTTATGTTTTGATGTGACGATGATGAGTACAACATCATTATGAGTAGGAATTAAAAAAAAAAATACAAAGTCTGGATAACAATCCTTGATCAAAGATTGAATAAGCAAATATTCTGATAGATGTGAAACAAAAAACATGGTTTTGAATATATGGGTTGAGAGAAATGATAATTATTAAAATTAATAAATTAAACAATGAATAATGTTTTTCTTTCAGAAAAAAAAGCACACAAATAAATTTTCATTCGATATATAAATAAAATATTCTTTCTAATTATGGGCAGTGAAGTCGTAAAAAACATTCAACACAAGGAATAAACGTACAAGACCAAATTTTATATATAAATGAATTCAAGAAACACATTGACATTCAAGTGACTCCTACATTTAACAAGACATGAAAAAAATAAGAAGAAAATACAAAATGAAAGAGAAAATAAGTTTATAAATATCCTAGAAGTTTTTTTTTTTTTTTTTTTTTTAACTCTTAGCAAGAGAGAGTAAAAGAGAAACAAATATCTAACTATTTTGTTAATGTTTTATATGTGGGTTGGATGTCAAACATAGAGTGAGAAAGCCCAATACGTTCTAACTTCAAATGAAACCGACTCCATTTTTTCTTAGGTTGCTTTTGTTGGTTTATCTGTTGAGGTTTCATTTTCCTTTTTTTTCTTTAATTTTTTATTTTATTTTTTTATTATGTAATATAAATTATAAAAAGAAATAAATATTAAATTTTTAAATGCTACTTTCTAGGTCTTTACAAATAACAACTGCTCATTTCATAACAAAGTGAAATGATAATAATTCAATTAAAAAGTATAAAAATGTTAAATACCCAATATATCAACAAAATATAATAGAAAATCAATTAAAAATACTCTTTTTTGGGAAGGATTTAAAACTAAGTAGAAAAGAATTATGGCCTAGAATTTTTCTACTGTTTAAATTCGTTGAAAACTGCTTGATAATTTATGAACTGAAATATAGGTTCGTTTATTATATAATATACGCATATGAACTCTAGTTAAAATATATAAAATTGTGTATATAAAATATTTAAGTTTTAAGTTGTTAAATGAATGATAAAGATCGGTTATTTCACTAAACAAACAAGTCCAAGTTTAAATTTAGATTAAATTATACAAATGAGTAAACTCAAATTTTATAAATATATATTATTAAAAATTTGTGAATATCTCGAATGTATGAACTACTTACTCATCTCATACAAATAATAAAAACTCAATTATAAAAATTTACATATTTAAAGAAAAATACCTAAGCTGGAACTTACTTCCTTTTTATTAATATTACTTAAAAAATTATCGTTCAATCTAAAAAAATAGTGCTATTTGAAGAGAGGTTTAAAAGAAATAATAAAGTTATAGATGAAATAAATAAATTGAGTTTAAATTTTAGTTCTTCTTTTATTCATATTAATTTTAATCATTTATCGGATATTCTTATATCATAACTGTGAGATAAAACCTCAGTCCACTGTTACTGCATGTAACAATCGTTGGTGAGTATGCTCGTTTTTATCACACTTTAACTTGAATGCAATAAGAGAATATGAATGAAAATGCAAAACAAAAAGGTGTACACATTAATATTCAATGAAAGAAATGCTCATTTGTATTATATCATATATCAGTTAAAGGATACAATAAAAGAATATGAATATAGAAACGCATAAGAAAAAAAAAAAGATACAATGAAAAAACTGATGAACACTATCGGTAACTAAGAAGCACTTGAAAACATCACAAACTGCTAGAATAACTCTATAAAATGGTGCCCTTATGGCACGCATTTACAGTTCAGAAGAGGAAGAAAAAGACTAAGAAAAGGGGAAGAAAATGCATATTTATCTTGCCATTGTACACATTAATTTATTCATTTTATACTGTTGCCATTTTCCAGTGCCTTAAAGCCATGAACTTGAACAAGTCATTGAGCCTTCCGAGCATTCTTGAGGTTTCTTACTGTCATAACAAGCTTTTGTCTTTCACCTTCTACCTCTGCAAATTTGAGACTCATTTCTGAGTATCTTTGTTGTAACTCTTTAAGCTCAGTTTCCATTAAGTTGTTTCTTTCCTTCAACAGCGATAATTCAGCTAAAGTTTCACAAAGATTGCCATCTCCATTATCATCCATTGTGGATCTTTCTGCTTCTTTCCCCGACAAATATACATTACTGCAATGAACAGAAAGTGATCAATAATGAAACAAATGAATATGGTTTCATGTTTTGAATGTGATTTTCATAAACTATTAGTAACATATTACAACTTCCACATTCCAAATGCGATTCATCCATCTTTAGGGGTTTCTAAACACACTCATACACATACCATGTAATCATAACAGGTATTAAATTATGTATACTTGATGTTGTACAGAAAATATAAAGAACACATACCTCTTCAACAATGTCAATGCAACACCATTTTCCTCAGCCACGCTTGTAGTATCATTTGAAGTAGTAATACCCTTATCCTCATCCACCTGTTTGAAATGCAAGAATATTATATTTATTACGGATATATGATTCAATAAGGTCATAGACCAACACTGCAATAATTAATACTATGAAACCTTGCCTAAGAAAAATGGTAAATAAAAGAAATAGTTGGAATATTCTTGTTTCATCCTTCATCACAGCATTTTAATGGATATGGCAATTGACACCAAGACTCTCAATTTTTTTTTTATGTTTGCAGACTGCTTGAGTTATGTTGATAAATATACCTTTTGCAAAGCAATGCTCTGATTGAATTCCTCCACTTTGTCCTCCAGTTGCTCGATTTTGGATTGGAGCTCCCTTTCCTTCTCCAAAAATGAAGAAGCTGACATTTCCAAAGCAGTTTCCTTGGACTTTATCATGCCCTGCCATAAATAACTCTTTTGTTAATATACTTCCCTCAACTGCTAGAGAAAAACAAACTATCCTAAGAAAATGCATGCGAATAGAAGAATTAGCTTTCGGAATTTGTGAAGTTATTACCTCAAGTGTTTTTATTTTCTCCCTCAGATTTGCTATTTCTTTTGCACTCTGAGGAATTGAAGCACCTTTTTTGTTCTTTAAATTGGGTTTAGTTCCATCTGAAAGTTGTGTGCGTCCATTGCTATCCTTGAACCTCTTCTCCATGTTGGTTAATGCGTCGTCCTTCTTCTTAAGTTCACCCTTTAGCTGGAAAACATGCTTTCTTAGATTTTCTTTCTCAGCTTCATCCTCAAAACAGGCCCTTTTCAAGTCACTGTATTGAGCTCTGAGTTCTTCTAGCTCTGACTGCAAAACTCTAGTCTCAATCTCTTTTTCATCATTGAGATGCTTCATCCTATTTAGCTCATCAAGTGACCTTTCTGCTTCCTTTTTCAACAGATCAATTTCACTCACTAGGTCATTTCTTTCCACCGTTCTACTATTTAACCGAGCCTCAGATTCCTCAAGCGATTTCTTCATGAGTTCTAAGTCATTTCTTAAGATATCTTTTTTTTCTGTTTTCTCAGAGAGGCATGAAATCTCCACTTTAAGCCTTTCATTTTCACCTTTTAGCATCTGGATCTCTTCATAGAAATCCCTACTAACTTGCTCCTCACGCTTCTTTTGATTTTCGAGCTGCTTGGTCTTGTCGTCAATTTCCAACAACATCTGTTGTTTCTGAGCAGCCATCATGTCTATTTTGTTGGAAAGTTCATCCAGTTTTACCTCATAATCAGTTCTGGCTGACTGAAGCTCGGCATTGACTTTGTGCAGCATTGCTTCCACCAGTCTTTTCTGTGCACGAAGTTCACTTGCTTCTGTCAATGCCCTCATGGCAGCCTTCTCGTTGGCATCAAATGTAGAGGCCATTTGCATTGAGAGCCTTCTAAATTCTTCCTGAAGCCTCTCAGCAGTGTTAGCATTTTTAAGTCTGGTGCTTCGCAAAGCTTCTTCTGCTTGAATGGCTCTTTGCTCCTGCTCAACTTTGGCACGTGTCACGGCATCTAGATCAGCTTCAAATCCTTGGGCTTGTTTCTCCAGTTCTTCCTCTAATCTGCTGATTTGGGTTCCAAGATCCTTGATGGTAGCCAGAGAATTTGAGAGTTCTTCTGACTGTTGCTTGAGTTGATTTTCCAGATTCTGAATATGGGCATCAATTTCATCGACAGCAGGAGGAGAAGAGCATTCATACTGTAATTTTAATTGTTCTTGCAGTTCACTCTGTTCCAGCTTATATGCAATATCATGGTTTTCCTGTTTCAATATCTCATAGTCTAGTGCAAGCTGCTCCATCTGCATCTCTAACTCATCTTTGTCTCTCCTATACATCTCTATTTCACCATAGAGATCTATAATCTTTTGTTCAAGTAGGTGAGTCTCCTGAGCATTGCTGTGCTCCTTAACTAGCTCTTCCAATTCTTTCTGTTCATCATCCGTTTCAGAATTAGAGAGCTTTGCCTCTGACTCACGGGAGATTTTACCCTCTTCGTTCTTATTGGAAAGACTACACATTTCCCTATTTTTCTGCTCCAGCATTTCATCCAGGTCCTGCACAGCAAGAACTAGATCAGCATTAGACTCTTGTGTCTTCTTTAACTGTAATTGGAGATTTGCGTTCAGCTCCTTCTCAAACTTCAATTCTTGTTTAATTTCTTCAACAAGAGTACAAAGATCCCCACTATCCAAGGGTGGCCTATTACTCAGTTTGGCCTCCTCCATTCGTTTATGAAAAGATCTGAGATTGTCACATTCAATCTTGAGCGCATCTCTTTCCTCTTTGACGCAAATGATTTCCTTTGAGAGCTCCTGTCCTCTTTTGCTTTCCTTTACAATTTGCTTCCTCAGTGTCTGCAGTTCCAAGTCTGACACATTCACCTGCCTGGCCAAAGCAGCAAGTTCAGCCTTGAGTCTTCCAATTTCCACATCAGATGTTTGAGGGGATCTTTCCCTTGGAAGAGCATCCTGAGAACCATTTGTTGAGTCATCCGTACTCAAACTGTGTTCTGAACCACCAGACCAGTCCCAGTGTGATCTCTGATGAATATCATTTACAGCAGGTTTCTGGGGATCAGATGTGTGGCTAACATCTGAAAGAAAACCATTGTTTTTGGCGTGGATGCCACCATTTATTACTCCTAGTTCTCTGGGTGTGTCAAGTCCAGAGCTTCCATCAGAACTTAACGTTGTAATGTCAGATCCACTGGATGTCCTACAATCAGCACTCAATTCAGCTCCATTGCCATTTGCTTTGGCAGACACATCCTGAGAAAACGTAGAAAGTGGAAATTGATTATTTCCATACAACTTCAACCTCTAAAATAGAAGCAAAGAAAACAAACAACTTTTGACCTTAGAAAGTATATATGACAGTTGAAATTACATATTGAGGAAATCTTCAAGTAAAATATCCACAGACCTAACCCACCCCACCACCAGAACCAATCTTAAAAGCAAAAAAGTTAAGAAAAGAAAATTTAGTTTTGGTTTTATAAACTGCGATACATAAACAAGCCAAAGTGATTCCTAGGCTTCTAGCCCCAACGAGTGAAACCTTACTTCAGAAGAATCACTTTTCGAGCTTGCATCTATCTCTCCATTGCTCAAGTAGGTCCTCAAACTTCTATCATTGGGCTTTAGTTCGGTATCTTCACAATCATCTTGCTGTCTGCAAATGTTATTTGACAAGAAGAAACCTCGTCATCCGAAACAACTTAGAGGCAAATTCTATAACCTGAAAATAGAAATACCCATAGCAATCTACCATACCTTTTATCATTATTTTCTTGCAGCCTCTGGATAGACACCTGTCCATTAAGCAGCAAATCAGAATCACTGAAATCAGCATTGCAGTAAAACAATTCTACAGAATTTTGTTATTAGAAAAAGGGAGAGACCAAATACTAACATGCAAGACGGCTTCACAATGAGAATTCTTGATGGGAAGAGAGACAGTGGAGGGTTTCGTAGCCTCAGCGTACTCAGAAAAGTCTACAGAGACTTCCCCAAAGGAGCTAGCTTTTGATAACCCCTATACAAAAACCAGATCACAATCTGACACACATAACAAGCAACCAGAAACAGAAAAATTTAAACTCCTTACCGTTGAAACCACAAAATAATATACTCTCTCACTGAATTTCCCAGTCTTAGGCTCCTGAAAAAGCTTGATTGTTTCATAGACAGGATTCTCCCATCTACAAACTCCACCACGAATTGCTGCTTTCTCTAACCTCGTAGTTACCTTTCCAATGTCCCCTGGAACTATAGAAAGCACCAAAGATTCCACCCCAGATTGCACCATCTGAAAATCACACCAACCACAAAGTCAAAATCTCCAGTTTGACCTTCTCATTGCCAAACCCACTTGCTTGCTGCATTGCTCCCCATCATCAAAATCAAAATCAAACGGGACCAAGAGAAACGAATTTAAAACATTTCTTTTTCAATTCTCACATTCATCTCATCTTCCTTGCGGAACAATCCTGTTCAAATACTAAACGTGGCCATTCTCTGGCGAAATTCGAACTTTGGTTCGCCATGAGAAATTGACCCTTACAAAATTAAACGAATAAAAGTGCCCAATTTAATAAAAAAAATGCTTTCATTGTGAAATGAAACCAAGTTTAGCTACCTGGGTGACATGGAAGTGGAGTTTGAAAACAGCTTTGACTTTGTGTTTCTCACTCCTCCATCTGAACATCTTCGCTCACAAGCCACACCACTCCACCGACTCAGCTCGTCATGTCACTGATCCCACAACCCAGATAGATTTCGGTCACCGGAATTCCACGTCATCAACCGGAACTCCCAAAACCGCCGGTAAATGGTGCTCCGGTGGTCGACGCGGAAAAAGCGTGCTGATCACAGTCTCAGCGGTTCTGAACACAATGGTGAAGTGAAGTGACGTTGAAACGAAAACCGGTTAAGGAAGGACAGTGAGTGGAGCGGCCTCCGAAAAATCGAAAGCAAACAGAGCCAGTAGATCTCATCTCCTACGTGATGTTCTTGTCTTGTGTATTTGGAACAGTTCTCAAGAAACCAGGTGACACATGCATCTAACAATTTAATATTTAATTCGAACCTTCTGTTTTTTATTTATTTTATTAATCAATGTTTAATTCCATTTCAAGAAATAAATATGTCTATTGCTCTCTATATGTTTTTCTAACAGGAGGTAAAAAATTTATTTAATAATTAACCCGTATATGGTTTTCGATTTAGGAGAGGTGTCATTATTCGTTAATAATGATGGTCTTCTACGTTGTCTCTTTCCTTATATTAAAATTATTGTAACAATTTACCTGCCCCTGCGTATATAAAAAAAATGATTTTTCCACATTCCTGCGAGGTATTTGCTTTACATTGTTAACAATGATGGATGAAAGGGAATTTCGAACCAAACAAAAAAGAAATTATTGAAGAGGGTCGTTGGAATAGTGACCATATCTTTAAATTAAATATAAAAAAAAAAAAACAATTTTTGCTGGTTTATGTGCACAAGTTTGCCTCTTTTCTTCCATGGAAGATGAAATTCATGAATTAGAGACATTGAATGTAAAATTTCTTAGATTAATTTCTAAAAAAAATCACGCTGAGTAATTTAAAGACATTATATTGTGTGTGAGTTCTTGGAAAACTTTAAAAGAGAATAGCACGTGCAAGATTAAATGGTGGAATTTTTGTTCATCTTTATCGAATTGTACAAGTGTCGGAATATGACTTTTCACAAGAAGATTAGCAATTGTCCTTTTGAAAATAACAATGTTACTTTCTTTTTTGCTTCTTCTGAGTTTGGTACATGAGAAGAAGGAGAAGAGCTTTGATGCTAATGCTGATAAATATGTCTAAACATTTTCAAAATATTACTTACTATAAATAACCACAAATTCAATGAAAATATTTATGTACGATCGTCCTTGTCGAGGCCACCACTCAATTGTGCTGATTTTTATTTCAAAAATACTGAATAGTCAATGTTCTTCATAAAATGCAGGAATTAATTATGATGTAAATAAAGAGGCTAAAGTTTCTTATGAAAACCAAGGAAAGTAGCTTTTTAGAAAATGACAATTTTAAATCCAAATTATTATATAAGTTAATCATGTCGTTGATACAAGTTTTTCTTACTGTCTTGTTGGATTCCTTTTTATTTAGTACTTATCATATTATTTATTATATTGGATGCTTGAATTAAGAGGACCCACTTAAATGTGTACTTTTGTGTATTTTCTTAGCTTCATCTTTTAATTTCTTGTGGAATTTGACATCTGGACCCCCAAAAATGATCACAATAAGCAACCCATCTTTCACTGCATGTGTGACTTTTTCTGTGTAAAAACAAATTGGTTAATAATTATATTCTCCTAAAAACAAAAAAAAAAATATCAGGTCAAAAATTTATAAGATGTTACCAATTTGTTTCTGTGGGGGTTATTTAAGGCTAAAGTGTGAGAATAATAAATTGCTTTATTGTTCTATATTCATGTATATAATCGCTCAGCTGCCGACAAATATACATGCATATTTGGGTGCGATTTTAAGTAAATAATTGCGAGGAAAAAAAACATAACAATCAATATTTTTTGTGTTCTTTTTCTATGTCGTGAAAATGACATCTTAACAAAAAATTTCTATCAAACTAATTGAACCATGATTATGTTATTGGCACTTTCTATATTTCCCTAATGATTCATGATATTTATTGAACCAAATTTCTATCAAACTAATTATTTATTTGTTTTCTATTAAATAAAAAACTATCATTAATACACAGTGTTAAAAAAATTATATTACTTTCAAAAGAATCGTAAGACTATATTAAATTATCCAAAATACAATCTCAATTTATTTTAAATTCATATAAATTAACTTGGACGGAATCAAACAAGTAAATTAGGTTAAATCATGCTCGTTCCTAACTTTAAGAATACAGATAAATTATAGGTTAAATCGTATTATGACTTAACATGTTTGTCTTTGGCTTTATTACTAATTATATGAAGTCAGAATCTAATGCTTTTAAATATTAAAATCCAATTTTCGTGGATTGGTTAGAGTTATTTGAAAGCTTCACGTACTCCAAAAAATTTACTTACTTAAAAATGTTAAGTATTTAAAAAAAAAAACTACTAATGATTATAATTTTATGTTTTGTACAAGATATTGTTTGATATTCATGGAGATTTTTACTATGAATAAGTAAATTTAACCCTACATTATTCACGTAGTAAAACCTTAAAACATTATATTAGTGAGTGATTTATTCCTATTAAGGTGTCAATTTTTAGTTAATAGTTACTGGGTGAACGGGAACGGATGTTTATAAAATCTAATCTGGCATTAAATCAATTAAGTTACTGGGTGAATATTTAGTAGTTTTACTGAGATCAAATTGATATTAATAGAAATATTTTTTAAAATTAAAATGCAGAAATAATATTAATATTATAAAATATTTTAATTTTAAAAGTAAAAACTAAAATGAGACATTAATTTACGTCTGCTAAATATTTAAAGTGCGTATAATTAAGGTTTAAATAAAAGTTTTGCGTCATTTAAATTGAAATTTGAGTGATGTAAGCAAAAATTTATTATAATAAAATGTGGAATACAAAAATGATTAATATTTTATGTTATTTTTATTTTTGAGAAAAAATTAAATTATAATTCATTTATTTTTTATTAAATTGGATTTTGCCAATTTGTCTACCGGACAATTTTGACTAATGTGATACCGATTTTCATGGCAGAAGTCGCAGGGCTTTTTTTCTTTTCAAAACTATGTATATAAGAAAAATTGATTGAAAGAAAAATTGATTGAAAGAAAAATAAGAATAATAATCTATATTTAGAATTAGATAATAATGTTTTACTACTATTTTTTTTAATATAATATTTTTTTTATTAATTTTTATTATTTGTAGATAAATATTTTATTTCTTTATGACATTGTATAGTGCACATATAATTATTTTTCTCTTTTCAAAAATCCAAAATATTCAACAACATTTTTTTGTCATTGGTTATTCTATTTTAAATGTTACGAATAATTATATTTACATTTTATATTAACAATACTTTAAAATTTATTTTATTATGAATTATTTACATTTTAACATTCTTTTACATTTTACAATAAATTGAGTTGTAACATGAAATTCACTAGAAAATTATTTTCTTTACTTTCGTATTCCTTTCTTGTCTATTTTTATTTTTTGTCAAGGATGAGTTTAACAGCGTACTCAAGTTCTATATCTAAATTCATTTAGATAATGATACTTAGATAATATTTTTTTAATAATATTTAAATATCATTTATGTGTTATTCTGTGATTGGTCCAAAATTACTCCATAATTAATAATAATAATAATAATAATAATCATAAACATTACCATGGATCAATCACATGTAAATGATGTTCAAATGTTATCAAAAAAATATTGTCTAAGTATCATTATCCAAATACATTATTATATAAACCTTTTAAGAAAACAAATTAGATACAATTTGTTTAAAAAAATTCTTAAAATTCGTTTTCAATTCGTAATCATTGTCATATAATAGAATCTGGAATCATACAAATGTTTTGAAAGAATTATTGACTATTGTCTAGTAAGTAATAAAATCAACGTGCATAAATAGTAATATTTTGAATAAACCAATGAATTTGTTTTATAGCACGTGAAATTGACGATTTGTTTTTTATTTACAAAAAGAATACTTAGTTTATCAACGGTTATATAATTTATCAATATTTTAAAAATTACTAATATAATATAAAACATTTTAATATTGTATTTGCTTTTCACGGTATCTCATAAATAAGAAAGAGCGAGTATTAAGGTTGTTTGTTTAGACAAAATTAAAAGAATAAATGACTAAAGAATTATGAATGACATAACTAGAACTTCCTCACATAAATAAAAAAATTATGAAAAAAAATCATGTTATACAACTTAAATTTCTTATTTCTTTCTTTGATTTTAGTGCATTACATGATTTAAAAAAAAACATAATTTTAAAACATAAAAGGATTGAATTCCTTATATAAAAATCCATTATCTCATTTTTTTATAAATATAAAGAATTCATTATTTGATCTTTCTAAATATAAAATTGATTCTATATTCTTTATATATATAAATATAAAGTATATATATAAAGGATCATTATCTTATTCTTTATATGTATATATAAAGAATTGGTTCTTTAATTCCTTTATATATCTTTATAAATATAGAATATTAAATATAATAGAATGAAGTAAGATATAATAATAAAGCGTTTGTATAACATGGATTTGAGAAATATTACGAAAACTACTTTTCCTTTGGTAATGTATCTCATCATAAAGAACTTGGTAAAAAACGAAAATGTTGATGTTAGTATTAAAAAATAAAAAATGAATTTTGTACTAAAATTTGATATTGACAGATATTTTACCTTGGTTTCCAATTTTAGTGAAGCATGACATTAGAATATAGTAATGAAAAAAGAGAAGAGTAGTTAAGATGTGAATAAAGAAATAGTTCTATAGGTGAAGTTTTCGAGTACATTTATTTGATACATTTAAGAGTTGAGAAATCGAGGTGAGAAACGTTGAAGTGGGTGCAATAGTCTTCTTTCTTATAAAAACATCATTAAACTAATGAACCAGTCAAACCAGTTAAATCATTTTTTGCTCACATGGTTGTCAGGTTTAAGATAAGTTTATGAGTAAGACCAAAATTGAAAAAAGTTATTGTGCCCGAATCATAAGATAATTATTTTTGCTTTTGAAGTAAAAATTAATTTTTATTCCTATCATTATATTTAATGAATGTATGAAATATTTGATAATAATAAATGTTAAATAAGTTTACGTATCATATCATCTTAACTATATTTGATCCTTCGATTAATTCTTTAAAAATATATTAAAAGGTCACTTTTAATCTTAAATTTATGTAAAACACTAAAACATATTTATTAATTTTGAATTGTGATTAGGTGAATTTTATTAAAATTTATAAATATAAAAATAAAGTAGTAAGTGATTTGTGTTTATTATAAATTTAAGATTTTATTTAGTCAACTGATCGAATATATATAAATACTTATCTATTCGTTGAAGAATTAAAATTAATATAATGAAAATTTGACAAATGTTAAAGATTTGATAGAAAAGTGTGAAAGAGTATTAATTGTGATTCCAATTCATACCCAAAACAAAATTAATATAAAAATGTAAACAACACATTTTTAATTTAAAATAATTAGGTTTTACTATTATTGCAATTCCATCCTATTTTACTCAATTTCATTATTTGTGAAGTTCCACTCATCTTGAATTCACCGTATACTTAATAATATACAATTTTTCTGTCATTTCTATACTCACTCAAAAAATGAGTATTTCCATGTCTACTCTCTAAATATTATTAAATAAATATTATAAAAGGTAAAAAACATAATAAAAAAATATCATTTTAAGAAATATTCAATATCAAAATGATAATCATATTTTTCTCCAAAACCAAATATTAATAAAGAAATTATAATTGTACAAATATAAAAGAAAAATTACCGAATAATACTTAAATAAATGTTATAAATAATAGTAGAAATAATTAAAAGTATTAAATGCGTGTTTTAAGAAAAAGTTAGTTATGAAACTAAATAATAAAAAAAATTAATATAAATCTTCTAGATCACTTAATAAATAAATTAAAGATGTTTCAATATTTTAAAACAAAAAATAATATTAAAACGAAGATAAAGACAAACCAAAACAGTAGTACATACTCATATTTTGATCTTATATTTAATTTAAAAAAAAAACAAATTTTATCTACATTTATACAATTCTCTTCTGTTTTAAAGTAAGGATAAACTAAAATAAAGTGGAATTTATTTATTATTTGAAATAGAACACATCTTTTATGGAAAGCATATAGGAGAGTAGATTAACTGAAAGCTAAGGGACCATTGAACTGACATTAAAGATGAGCACCCACCAACAGGAAAAATAATTGTGAAGATTCCATCATTTAAAAGATGAAGAATACGTGGGGGAATGAAGAAGGTGAAGGGTAGATATGTACTTTTCCTTTTCATTCTCCTTTCAATTATATACTAAGTCCATTCAATTTCATCTTCCTACAAACTACCTATATATTATTATATCATGCAAACTTTTTTTTCTAAATCACTTTTTCTAACCATAATCACTTTTGCACAAAATTCTTCAAATTAAACGTTATGTTTTTATATTAAAAATGGGTCAATCACATTCACTTTTGAATTAATAAAGATAAGACATTTAATATTTTTAATTGATAATTAAAAATTACATTCCATCAGAGGGACCTATCACAAACTGTGAAGAAAGTCCAGCTATGAAGTTTCAATGCACACCACAACTGCCAAACCTAACCACATGTTCCGAATGCAAGTGCGAGTCCAAGTTTTACATTGGATAAAAATGAGAAAATGGAGCACTATATAAAGATGAAAGACCCGTTAACTCATTGCCTTAAGGTTTTGGGTAGAGAGTGGTGTCAATCCTTTATATGGTTGGGCTTATATCTCATTGGTGTTTGTATCTCCCCGGTGAACCTCCTCCTTGATAGACCCAACAGTGGTATCAGAGCCGATGGTTAGTCTTGGTGATCGGCTCAGACGAGTATAATGATCCCTATATCGAAAGTCTTCCTGGCAAAGGGTTCCAGGTAAGCGTGTTCCGTTAAGATGAACGGCGGTATGAAGGGTGGTTGTGGTTAGATGGGAATGCTTCCGCTGGAGGGGGAGTGTACCAATGTGGAAGAGACTCACCCTTGAGGGGGAGATTGTTGGGAATGCAAGTGCGAGTCCAAGTCCCACATTGGATAAAAATGAGAAAATGGAGCACTATATAAAGATGAAAGACCCGTTAACTCATTGCCTTAAGGTTTTGGGTAGAGAGTGGTGTCAATCCTTTATATGGTTGGGCTTATATCTCATTGGTGTTTGTATCTCCCCGGTGAACCTCCTCCTTGATAGACCCAACACCACAGTCCACACCTCTTTAAACTGGGGTCCATACTCCTTATAATCAACACATACTATGTATAATCGACATGAATCTTAAACCCTATTCATAGAAACAATCAAATCACAAGGTAGAACATATGCTAATGTTTTCCTCTTTCACCTTCTTTCAGCAAAGGCAAAAACCAACTTTTTGCTTCTAAGTTACCTCTCTCTTGGCTGCGTACCATGTAGAACCTATGCTAATTTAACTCTCTCTCTCTCAAAATTTCCATTAAATATTCCTTCCTTTCACCATCTGCACAACAATTCCAATGCAACTTCCTGTCACGGCTTCCTTTCATTATTACATGTCTGCTTCTTTTTAAGAAAATAATTAACACTATTCCAGAAAGATCTTGTAAACGGGATTAATGTAATTTTATATAGTTAAGTTTAAGATATGTGTGAGCGTGACTTATATTTTTTAATAAAAATTAAAGTTTGAAACATTGAATAAAAAAGAAAGCTTATATTCTTTTAAGGCAAAATGATTTTCCTTTAGAAGATCCAACAATCACGCTTTCCTTTGGTTGCTAACTGCAGACTTGAGTGGTGTTTCCTCAATAGTTGAGTTAGGTTTTCGAGTGTAATCCAAAGGTCTAATCCCACAACCAAAAGCCTAATTAACTCACTAACTCACCATGAGACGTGATTGTGATTGTGATCGAGTTAGGGTTTATTAGTTGCCACAAAATTAAACTAAAGATGCATGGTAACTAATTGCTGCGAGACTATTGACTACTGTTGCAGACAGACACAGAGGTCCATCTTATGAGACACAAAAGTGGGAACTATAAAGATGTTGATGTTTCTACCTTATATAATGATGTTATTTTTCAGAGCATCATCATCGCTGGCAACCCAGTTGGTCCCATTCCACATTTTCAACGAGAGGGACCCTTAATCCACTTTATTCATTATGATTTCCACTTTTAAACTTTGCCAAAAAATTAAGGATTGCAAGATTAGTATTATCGGTTCATGCAAACATTTACCTCCCTCAAATCACAAAAAGGAAGCCTTTTGGGGTTTATTATTGACCAATGATCTTCACGATCAACAAGCAATGAAATGAAAGTGCTTAATTAGGATATGGGTAAGGGTAATTTCATAGTTTCCACCTACCTCCATTGCCTCCACAGACATGCCAACTAATTTGTTATTAATGTTGTAATTCCACAGTTGCTTTCTTCTTCCTTTCCAACTCATGAATTCACATCAATGCTGTGTCATACTATAGGGAAGGTATATTCACTGTCACACTCTAACACTCGAAGTGAGTTATTAACAACAGGTAGCTACTGCCAAAGCAAAAGAATGTGCTGCAGATCATAGAATTTCTTACATGTGAATGTTGGCCCTTTTTTCATCATATCAAGGATACGGTCATGCGGGAATCATTGACTATGTTTGGATCCCTTGCTTCAACAACAAGAGAATTCAACCTACCAACTATAGGGGAACATTTCTATTATTAATTTACTTCAACAACTTATGTTTTTATACATATCTATGGTTTCTTTTTCAATAATAATTACAATTATGGATCTGTTTGTGTGTTCTTCTTCTGTCAAACTTTATAATTAAGTATAAAAAATTGCAATTTTGAAGTATCCCTTGTACAAATTGTTGCTCAAACACCACTTTGTAAAGAAGGTTTGTTTAACTGTAAGGGGGGAAACATATAAAAGAATGCATAACCACCTGGCTTTGGCACTTGCAGGAAACAAACAAACGTGTCTGTCCACAGATGTGGTCCGAGGGAAGTGTGTAGCTTTGGTTTTTGATTTGCTTTTGTTTTTTATCACGTGAATTTGGTTTAGTGAGTTTATCTACTTCACTTTATCACTGTCCGTAATGTGACAACAACGAGATGTGAAATCTTGATTTTACTCAGTTAAGAAATTGATCATTGTCGCTGAAACTACTAAAACACTTTTGTTTTAGCTTTATTTCTTTTCGGTTGGATAAAGAGAAGGTGGATGAGAATAAGGGAAGATGATGATGAGGTTGTGCTGTGGTGTGTGTGTGCACACACACATGACAAGCATGAAGGGCAACATAGTGAAGGTGGTCACGTGAAGGTGGTCGACCCCATGATCCATGATGGATCATCCAGCACACTAAAACTCACAAGACAACCCATTTTGCAATAAAAGATCATACTGTGTGAGTGGGTCCACACCACGATTTTTGTTGGCCCATATGCACCCTTTAGAATTGGAAACACCTTATGGAACTGAAAATGAAAAAAAAGAGTGAAATAAAGAAAGCAAGAAAGAATAGATGCCAAGGTATATATATATATATATATATATATATATAGTTGTGCGAAAGAAATGAAAGAAAGAAAGAAAAAGAAAAGATCATGTGCTTACCCAGCAAAGGTTTATAGAACTCACGTGATAAAAGAAAACTTGCGCTTCTGCTTCTCTCTATGCTTCCTTTAATCTTCATCACTATTATGTATGGTCAGGAGCTACATATTCAAAGAACTCCTTCATAAATATAGAACCATAATGTGCCTTCGATGTGAGAATGATCACCAATTAATGCTACATATCAAACCATGATGCTATTCAAATTTGAATTTTGAAATACCCAAAGATTTATAGTGAAAGAAACGTTAAATGTTGAAGATGGAGTTATTAAGTCGCTTCGGTGCAATGGAAAATAGAAAGTATATTTGTACTATAAATGATTATTGAAAAAGCAGTAATGATTTAAACTCTGGTGAAATTTTTGTCCCCTTGACGAGAGATTTAATTTGTGTTGATTGAGAAATACTATGAAGTACTTGTGGCTTGGGATTGATTTATTTCACATGGGAAGCTTGTTCCCAGGATACGAATACAAAATTAAAACATGAGTTGAGTCGATGTGGGACTGTTGTCAGTGGACACTGGACCCACCTCAAAAGCCCAACTTGTATTCAACTCACATTCTTTTTTTTATTATTCGAATGAAAAGTTGTTTCATTTTAAATAAGGTTTTCTCTCTGTAATTAAATAAGAAACTTGAATTTGTTGTTTTCTAATTGTTTGTGCAATAATAATTAGGACCATATTTATAAAATATAGTTAGGTAGCCATAGCATAGTGGATGACCGTTTTAAAGTTTTTTTTTTTTTGTGGTTTTCTTGGTTTTTTGTTTGCTCCGTAGTAAATATATTTAGGCTTCTTGCCTCACATTGTTTTCTTTTTCTTCCTGCACCCCCAAAGTTTTTATAATGGGAAAAAAACCCTTTTGACTTTGATTAGGGTAAGAATCCCATATGATACATTTTTTCTTTTGCTGGATTGTGTGCTTCAGAATTATTGCTACCAGATTGAGGAATCTGGATTGATATGTTTTCAGATCTGGTGATTGGAACTAGATTGTTTGTTTTAGTGAAGTATTGTGTTAATGTACAGATTATCCTATTAGATATTCCCAGATCCAAGATAAAGCTCTAGTGTTGATGTTCTAGGCAGTGTTATGTTTATGATATCAAATCAATTGTTAATTACCATTGTACTTGCTACCCATATTATCATTATCTCTCTTTTGTTTTGTTTATGCATGTTTGTGGTGAAAACATAGAGCATGTTAAAGATTCCATGTAAGGATCAAAATTCATTGAGAAAAGGGTGTTTCGTTAAACATTATTTTCTGTATTATGTCATGCAGCAAATATGCATGGGGAGTGGCTGCATTGGCACATATGTGTGACCAACTTAGAGACACATGCTTTGTCGAGCAAAATAATTGGTTGTATTATCTCATGCCTATATACTATTAATTAACATTTTGCACTTTAACATTTTTTAACTTGGAAACAATAAAGAAGTTAATAAGATTCAAGAAATATAATTCTTATGACATTCATTAAGACAAGATTTTTGTCACTAACAATAACTAAGGAGAGCATCAGATGTCATTAATATTTAGCGTTTTAATGACTTAAATGAAGTTATTATTCATTCACTTTATTGATGTCAACATTATTGATGTCACACCAACTATCTTAAGTAGAAACAACATATATTTGTTGGTTTTGTAGGTATTATCCATCAACAAAATAATATTAAATGCATTCAATAACTTGACTGCACTAGCAAGTATAAAAAAAGGTCACTTACCATATCAAAATCATTTTCGCATCTACTTTATGACTCTCCATCTACTTTATTATACAATTATTTTATTGTTGTCATTATTTTCTTTAAAGATAACCAGAATGTTTGCATGCTTAACTTTAGTTTTAATTATGTCAACAACCATTGAATGTTCATGTGATTTTCATCTTCTATCATAAGAGTGACCAATTAAAGTCTTCGACAAATCATAGTCATGGGATCGATACATTATCTTCAATACCCACAATTTGTATTACCTCACAATTTAAAAGGACAACCACATTTTCTTGTGTCAGTTATACTAGGTTGTAAATTAGATTTATTCTTTTCATCTCTTTCACATCATAACAACACATATGTCTTCTTTTTAGATTAACCATTAGCTCTATCATATAATGACAATAGCAAAACTAAGTTGAAAAGTAACACCTCATACTCACTCAAGCAACTCATTACGTGTAAAAAATACTTCATCAATTATAAAAGGTCTAGTATAATCTCCATGTGCAATTGAGTTCAATGACAAAAATTGAAGAGTTTTCCATGTTGAACCTTTGACTTATTTCATTTGATTCTTTAAACCTAAAAGAATAAACTTCAATCTCCAATATCAAAATTATAACCACCTACAAACAACACAAACTAATATCATTAAAACAATCATATGCATAATTGCATATCCACTAGACTACATAAATAATTTTCAAAATGACCAATCTATTCTTATATTAGAATGAGCATCTCGGTTTGAAATCTTGAATCCGAAAATAACAACCAGATTACCTAATTTAGTATAAATGTATACTAGAATCATCAATTCGGTTAAAGATTTTCCAAAAGTGTAATTATTAGACTAGATAATCTAGTATATATCTTCAAATTCGAGAAAAGATTATCAAAATGATGAATTTGGATAACTTTTGCATAATCTGGATATATAAACCAATCGTATAGTCTGGAAATTATAGAAATGATGAATTTGCTTAACTTTTCAAATTACTATTTCCATAAAATAAAAAGAATCATCCACTCCTATCACAAACAACCACACCAGATAACCCACCACCTACAATACAAGTGTTTACTATTTCAAATCAAAACAATACCTCAATTTAATAAGTGAAATTGTAGATTGCATATTGTTGAAGTAGTCCACAAGCAAATCATTTACAATGGATGGATGCTTGGTTTTGCAATGTGAAAACAAGGAAGGGTTTGGGTATACAACTAGGGTTTTCAGTATCCCATGAGGAAGAAGATAACAGTTATATTAAATTCTTTAATATATGAATAAGAGGCGGCAAATGGGAACCAGAAAAAAAAAATTAAGGTGCAGGAAGAAAACAATAGAATGGAAGAAGAAGGCCCAAGATACTTTTCAGTTATTTCTATGATAGAAAAGCCCACTTCGGTTTAGTATGCCATAGATGTTACTCCTAATTCAATGCACTTTGATTCAGTGGCATGGTTGTGGTGGAGTATCACATTTTATTATAATAAATTTAAGTTTGTTTTTACTTTTATTATGATAGTTAACATGATAAATTTATGATAGTTATTTTTATCAAAAATTTAATTATAACGTAAATATATTGTATTTCTTAATTCAGTTTCTTAGAAAGCAAATAATACACAATAAAATCATGAGTAAATTTAGAACTAGAATTAATGTTAGTTGTCTTTTATGATAGTAAAAAAAAAAAGACAGACGGAAAGAAAATTTCTATAGTTGAAAAATTGAGGAAAAATAATTTTATTTGTTATTACTTAATAATATTAACATGCTCTTAATTATTCACATTATGTAATTAGAACTCCTCTGTTTTATAGTTTTTTAAATTACCATTAATTGTAACTATTTCTTCTACAAACTATATGGTTATATAATGATGATTTTTTATAATTTGCTTCGTTGAACTTTTATTATTTCCATCACTTACATCCAATAACCAGAGACGGAAAATTAAGATACATTTTAAAATATTTATTTGTTATAATTTTCTACCTATAATATTTAATAAATTCACAAGAACATAACAAAGGTTCTACTTTCAATAATTATCATAATTAAATATGGACAAAAAATATTATGATAAAAAACATGTATTTTTTTTTTCAGTTTTCCATTCACCAAACTTTTTGTGTTTTCTTTTATAATATGAAATACAAACAAATATAATGTAATAAATAATTTTCCATTATTTAACTAAACTAATCTACCAACAAATATTTAAAATAATACAAGCTATTACTATAATCAAACGAGAGTTAACATAAAATTAATATATTCCATCTAGAAGGAACTCATCACTTTTTCCACACAAAACAAAACTGCTGTTTAACTCAAACAGAAACAGAGAAACAGAAAGAGGCGAAAAAGTAGAACAGAAAGAAAGATGCAACAATTAAGTTGTTAGGTTAATTAAGTTGAAGATGTATAGTAGCACAAATTTTGGGAGAAAGTAATACAAGAAAAAGGTATGGTGATTAACTAAGCAGAGAGACAAGTGAAAACAAGGTTGTTGTCGCCAACAACAGAAAATCCATTGGAGATTAAGGAAGAGTTGGATGGATCAGAGACATTGGTGGTACTCCTATGCGAATGTGAGTTTAACCTTTTCCCATGGTCTGAAACAGAGGTGGTTCCTGCTTTTGCCTTTTTCTTTTTCTCGAGCCTTCGCTTTGTAACATAATCTTCTGGAATAAATACATCCATTGCTGACGAAGAGAACGAATGAGGTTGCAGAAATTGAAAGAAGAAGTGCCAGGAATAAATGGTTGAAATTGAATGGGTTATTAATGTTGAGAGAGAAAGAGATACCATGGGCTATGGTCCCATGTTTTGAGTTAAACTGGCTTCTGCTTTTTTTTTTTTCTGGGACTTTGGAAAGGGAGACAGGTGGAATTTCATGGTTTCGAAAGAAGGGTTTTTTTCACATGAGTTTTCCTTTAATCCTCTCAATCTCTTATCACCCTTCATCTCATCACATTCCCATATCAACCATTATCTCATTTCAGATCAAAACAATCTCTGAACATTTGTGTAGTTCCGACCATACCAAGTATCTGATTTAATTTACAAATTTTCTAATTCAAATTAATTGAAATTTGTTCTGATTTATCTAATTTATGTATTTTAAGTTTAAATAAATTATAATGAATTTTAGTTGTTTGGTTTGATTTTATCGATTTCATTTAAAAGTTAAACATTTAAATTTATTCATTTAAGCAGGTGTTTAGGTCCAAGTCTTTATTACTGTCATTTTCTTAGATGAATTTCTAGGAGCCAGTTGTTTTCAAGGAATTTTTTTTATTATATAACAATAATATATCGCTTGAAAGTTACAATTATAAAACCAGTTTTTCAGATACACTGTATATTTATGAAAGTTACAGTACAATTTTTATTTCTATATTGGGAGGTATATAAAGTTATTTGCTATGAAAATGAAGTAAAATAAATCTCTATTGTGGTTTTTCATTTTTTTTTTGTTCTTTAGTTTCATAAAATTTAGAATTTAGAATTTATTTTAAAAATATAATACCAATGTGTATCAGTAACCAAAAGCATCACAATTTTTTTACTTGTCATTTTCTTTTATCTTAGATAGTCTGTAATAAAAGTAAATTGTATATGATTATAACAGTTTTTAATTAAAATAAACTATACATAGTCAACGAAATAACGTTACAACTAAATATAATTTATTATCTTAGAAGACTTCTAATGATCCCATGACAAATTTGTAATTTTATTTATATTATATTTTATGATAGAATTATGATATTCCTTTATATTATTATTATAATAATAATAATTATTATTATTATTAAATTTTATTATAGAATAGTATAGTTTGTGCCCTTTATTATTATTTTTTAAATTGTGAGATGTTAAGTGTGAGTTGTCAGTGTTAGATTGATAAAAAAAATCAAAATATATCCAAAATCATAGAAAAATAGTGTAATTATATGATATAGCTTGTAATTTCTGTCTTGGATAAAACACTTACAGTCAACTTATAAGTTTTGGTAAACATTAAAATGGATTTTGTAAAATATATTAATACTCAATTTAATCTATAACTCTTGGAACAATCTAATATTTAACCTACCCAATTGACAAAGTGAATGGAGAATAATATTATATGACATGCTATTCCAACAAACACCCATTTCTGGATAATTTCTCAAACATATTAATTGTTACATAGCTTAGCTAGAAACAAATTATAAGAATCTACATAAACAAAAACGTCGTTATTTACTAATTTATCAAACAAAATTTCTGAGCCTCTAGAAACCACCCTCTGCTTCATCAAGAACTTGGAACAACACATCAAACGATTTACTAACATCCAGACGAGGCTTTTCCCAGAACTGAAAAACCAGTATGTGAGTCCTTCTAAAGTCCTTAGAACCCATTACTGATGTTCATAAGAATGCATGCTAATCCAAATTTATAAAATGAATAGTATGAAGTCAAACCTGTGAAAAAAAAGAAGTCAAACTGCACTTTGACATTAACATTGGTATGCATCCACATTGAGAATTACGTAACAAAATTTGAATTATTTAATATGGTTTAATTTCCATTATAGGGTTGACAAAAGTATTTCAGATAATAACTTTTAATAAATGTATATTCAGAAGGAAGAAAAAAGGACAATAAGAGGCAACTCTTATAATTTGAGGCATGCATTTAATAGTTCAATACACACAAAGAAAGGACACATAATTTTAATGTTTAAATAAATAAACTAACTTTAAATAAATACATTTTATATCGTGAAGACTGTCATTTTTTTCTTTGAACCACTAATTATATTTTACTCTTTATTAGTATTTTATTAACAAAAATTGTATATTTTCAGGCTCTTTATAGTTACTGCTACTATATTACAAAATTTTAAAGACAATATAAAAGTAAACAGAGATGAACTTTAAAAGAAAATTCATATTTTCGTAAAGTGAAACATGTTTGAGTTGTGCTGATATTACAGTTGCGTTAACTTTTTTTTTCTTCTCTCCATTTCTTTTTCATTTTTAATCATTTGTCTCAAATTACACATTCTATGCTTATTTACGAATTTTAAAAAAGAAAAACTTTCCAAGACTCTTCTTTTCTCACCTCCTCTGTCAACCTCTTCTTCTCATCCTTTCCCAAAAGCTCCTCTAATCACGTAGTCACAAACTTTATAAGCTACACTTTTTTTTATCATACATTATTTCTTATGTCTAAAATAATAAAAATGAGTTAAACATTCATTCAATACAAAAAAGTTGTACTCAGCGTCTAGTTAATTATCACTATTCATTAGACATGCATCATTTTTACAATTTTTTTTCATGAAAACTTATTTGAAATTTACAAAAATGATTAAACTTGAAAAGAAATTTCTTAAATTGGTAAGTTGCCTTTGGAAACATAAAACTGCCTCACTTTTAAAAATAAATAATGAGGAATGGCAAGGATTAAGGGAGTTATTATACCTTTTAATCAACGGTTCATAAACGAGAAATGGTGCGGTCATAAGCATAGAAGGGATAATTAATGGGAGAGGCAGAGTGATGGAAACCTTGTTCAAGCAATTTGAAGGAGACTCAATGCATAGGAATATCTAGAAGTGGAAGCAAATGATGACGAAGGATATGATGTGGGAAGAGTGATATGAAAATGCATCTTGAAGGAGATTTGACCAACTATCAAAGAAAAAGGGTTAGGAGAAGTTAAGTAAAAGAATGTTCCCCAAACTCATTTTGACAATACAACACAAGTTTACGAAGAATGTTCATTGCCGATTGGTTGAGTGTTGGAAGTTCACTAAAAACGTTTCTCAAACTTGCTTTCGTGATGCAACAAGAGCTCACTAAGAATATTCCTTATTGATCGGTTTAGAGATTGTTGGAAGTTCACTAAGAACGTTTCCCATACAACCTCCATCAGACAGGCTTGACTCGATCACTTGCACACGAAAGAATAGTTGGAAATCTTGATTTTATTGATTTGCAAAAGGAGATTACGTTTGAGATTTCAACTAAAATAAAATTTAAGGTAGGAGGCATTCCATGTATTAGGGAAGATTGTATCGTCCAAGTGTGTCAACGGTAAGCCCCATTCTTCAGATCTTCAACAATTTTGAACAATCCTTCTCAATTTGTTGTCGGCTTTCTATGGGCGGGCTTCTTACGAGCTTCACATGCTTTCTCCATACCAAGTCTCGTTCATGAAAGTTCCTCAACTTTATTTTAACGTTATTCCTCCTTGCAATCACTCGTTTGTTCACACAATCGTTGTTTCTCTTCTTTCTTATAGGGTGTCCAACTCTACTCTCAATTCAGGCTCGCTAACCTCCGTGTCTTCTAGCTGTCGCCTAATAGAAGGTTTGCATACTTCAACTAGTATCATACGTGAGGTTGAATGGTGTTTCACCCATGGTACCATGCGACGAACAAAGATAAACCCACAAGACCTCTAGTAGCTCATCTACCCAAACTCCCTTAGCGTCCCCTAGACGACGTTTGAGCTCGGCTACAATGGTGTTGTTGACAGTTTCGGCTTGATCATTCGTTTGGAAGTGCTCCACCAAACTCGTCACATGCTTGATGTCCAAGTTTTTGTAAAACTCGGCTAATTTCTTATTGATGAATTGTCGATCATTATTAGTATAAGTATAGTTTAGTAATAGGGGAGTAATAAACTCTTACCCTGTTCAAAATTTAATTTATTGAATTCTTTACTTTATTGTTTGGTCGTATTGGGGGTTTACCTACAGAAGGTACTCTGATGTCAAAATCGCCAAAGATTCGACATTAGCAATAAATACGTATTAACATATAATTTACCTCGATACCTTAAACTTGTATTTATAGTTTTCAGAATAAGTTTTAAATTATCACCGACCTAATTACAACCCAACTGACAATGATTGTGTTTTAATTTAAGTTAATCATCATTAATCCTAATTGCTTTTTAAAGCTAACTGCTCGATTCACGTTATCTAATCAACCGATTTACTGGATATTCCTGATTAGTAAGATCGTGACCGGATAGTCATGCAATACATAATCCCAAAATGCATTTTATGCAATTCTTATATGATTAAAGTAAAACATATATATATATATATATATAGACACACATACCCACTTGTCCAAGCATAATTGGTGGGTGCATCAACGTATTCGCATCCTCACATTTGGCTCTTCCAGAAGAGCCAAGGTTAACACCATCATCATTCATTAGTAAAACACAGATAATTATAATGGTAACTTTTCACACCATATAATATATACAAGGGTTATTAATCCCGATTTGATTCTAGACTTGGGGGAGGAGATACCTTGCAGAAGGAGTTAAGTTTATTAACTATTATGTTCGTTTATTCGGCTAACTTCACCATAACTTTTCATTAATCTCATATGCTATAGATTTCATTACAATAAGCTTTGGAAAATCTTCCACGAAAGCATTTCAGGTTCTGACCAAAATATGTGATTGGAACATAACACCAACGATGTTATAAAAAGTAAAAATATGTGAGTGGACCCTACTTTGAAACTTCCCCATGTCTCTTGCATGCACCAACGAGGCCATCATCATTGATCAACACCATAACAAAGAGTGTTGCTATATATTATAGTTTCGTATGTATGTAGTTCATGCCATAACCTCTACTATTATACTGAGTCTGAGGGTTATGGAAGAAACTGGGAAGCAACGTGGAAAAGAAGTGAACGAAGGTACCTCAAACACTGTTAAAGAACGTTCCATCTCTCCACTTGATATAGGTATGTCATTCAAATAACTACAAAAAAATAAACTCATATATATGTATATATATATATAATCTATAAGTATTTACCAAGAACATATACCCTTTTATGTGCTTCCCAAATTCTAATTTTCTCTGTCTATTGTAGTGAGTAAAAGTTTTATGATTGTAGAAACATAATTTCTTTGAAATTGACCGTGTATTACTGTTTAATAAGAAAGATATTTTCGTATGTTATAGAACATTCACGTGAAACCTTTATGTAAATTGGATTATGTAAGCTTTTAAAGTGATATATATTTCTTTTGTTGAAATTCAAATCTGGATAATCCTCGATATTTTTGGTTTAATTATATTTTGAATCATTACTCTGTTCTGATATGATGCATTTATAGTTATATTGACCCTTGGTAGAGTGCTAGATATATAATAATGAATGTTTTAAGAATGAATATGTTCAAATTGTCACATATTTATATAGGTTTAAAACGTTGACAATAATGCTTAATTATTTAAATACGATATTCTATAGGGGATATTTTTTTTTGTTTTTTTTATATTTAATCTTTTCGAATTAATAATATAGTTCTTGATTTTTATTTATTTATGAGTAATACAGACTGAAATATTTAAAGAAATAATGGTTTTCATATCATTATGGTTATTAATTTTATTAGAAACAATGACTTTTCTTAATATAAATGAGGAGGCTAGCAGTTTTTATAAGAAAATAATAAAGATAATTATATTATAAAAAATATGCATAAAGAAATTTAAAATGATATTTTATTTTGATATGGTTTTCTGAAACACTTTGAATCCCTCATTAATAAGAACTTCTATAATACAACGATGATTTGGTCTTTTAATATTTAAAGGCAAATCCAGTATTTTTATTTAATATAACATAAAATGCATCGTAATGTTAATTAATTCAAGAGTGAAATTTTTCTATTTACTCAGACAATCTCACTCAATTTTTTTTCCTTTAATTTTTTCCCTCACGAAACTTTGATTTTTTTGTCTATGTTTCTACTTTCTAGGTTTGTTCGACATATGGAATCGATTTCGTAGTTTCTTAGTGATTTTGTCCAAAAAGGTCAAAAAGAAAGGTGAGTTATTTTTAGGTTTTAAGATCGAATTTTGTTAAAACAAGGGAAAGACAGAAGAAGGAAACCAAACGCGAATTAAATCTTTCACTACTTTATAAATAAATAAAATAGCAAATGTATTTTATTTTCTGAAATTTAAATGTGGTTTTAACATATAGTTTAAATTAAAAAATGTTTTGAAAATATAAAATATATTTAACAGTTATCACAAAAGAAAATAGGATGATCAATAGAGAAATGTTTTGGGCGGATTTTTTTTTTCTCCTAAAAAATTTTAAATAAGAAGTTTATTTTCCATTAAATCTCTCCCTCTCTTATTTTCTATTCTCTTCCAATCTAAATATATGTAAAAACTCAATTCAGTTGATAATTGTTGGTTAGACGGAATAGATAAATTCAATTATTATGGACCTAAGCAATTATTATTCTTTTATGTATTTTAATTTATAATGTTTAGAGATAACTATTTATAGTATGAAAATACATTTAAGATATTTTCATTAGGATTTGGATAATAATTGGTTAAGGTTAACCTTCCCCATATTTATTGCTATTACTTATTGATGGAAATTTTAGGTTTAATTATTTTGAAACTTCTTATTTTTGCGGAATTCTCGCAAAATAGATCTTCGTATTTTATTTGATCTCAATTAGATTTTTTTTTAAAATTAATTCAATTGAAATCTTGTCGTTAATTGGACTGAACGATGTTAATATTTCTATGTATTGGCTTGTTGACTACGCATTTTTTAATGACGTGGCACAGTGTGGTCGTCCTGGGACGACCAACAGGCCCAAAACTATAAGGCCAAGTTCATGTGCAGCTACGGTGGTAAGATCCAACCCTGAATCCATGACAATCAGCTCTCTTACGTCGGCGGCGACACCAAGATCCTCGTCGTCGACCGCTCCATCAAGTTCCCCGCTCTCCTTTCCAAGCTCGCGGCTCTCTACGACGCCACGTCGCAACTCACCTTCAAGTACCAACTCCCTGACAAAGACCTCGACCCCCTAATCTCCGTCACCAACGATGACGACCTAGAACACATGATGTACGAGTACGACCTTCTCTATCGCCCTAACTCCAAACCTGTTAGGATGAGACTCTTTCTCTTCTCGCTTTCCTCAAACCATAATTCCTCGTTCTCCTCGGATCGTGATCGCTTCATTGATGCTCTTAACTCTGCTCCTATTCCTTCGCAAGTTGACCCCATCAAAACCCCTCTCATTACTCCTTCCAATGTTGATTACCTCTTCGGTCTCGATAAGGCCGTTGCTCCTCCCACTCTCCCTCCTTCCTTCGCGGCTGTCAAGTTCCACGATCCTACGCCCGAGCCAGTCGCGCTGCAGCCGGAGTATCAAGTTCGCGGTGGAAACTCCGTTTCTGATCGTGTCATTGAATCAAATTCGAGTGCGAACTCGATCTTGATTCAGAGACAAATACAACAGAAGATACAGCGTTTGCATACTGCTGAAAATGAATATCAGAGGAGGAGTGAGGATGGTTGCGTCAGTGGCTATGCCACTACGGGAGGTGATTATTACATGCAGAAGATGTCGGGAAAGGTTCGGCCTGCTAATGCGCCCCATCCCGGTGGGTACTGGCAGGAGAACCAGTTTTTCGACGAGGGTTTTCACACGACAGTCATGACGGCTCCCGAAGGTGCTGATCAACAGGTCTATGTTTTATTTTCATTTCAAACAATAAATAAAACATTGTGTTTTTATTAAATTTAAGCTTATTTAAAACTTAAAATAAAATAAAGGGTTAAATATGCTTTTAGTCCCTATACTATGAAGCAATTTTGAGTTTAGTCCCTCTTTCAAAGTAAGGTACATTTTAGTCCTCCTCCTTAAAAAAGTTTTGATTTTAGTCTTTCAAAATTAACACCGTTAACTTTTCGCTGACCTGGCTAACGGTGTGTCAATGTTTCATGCCACGTTGAAAATTGAAAATCTCTTATTCTCAAACTTCACTCTCCAACCAAACCCCCTCCACTCTACGGGGTGCATCCCTGTACCACTCCTTGCTTCTGCAAAATCTGCTACGTGGCAGTGATCGGTGCCAACACTACCAGTCTTGTGGCGACGCGCGAGCTCCGACGCGAGGGGCACTAGGTGGTGGTTTTCGAGCGAGGAGACGAAGTAGGAGGCACATGGGTGTACACTCCGGAGGTGGAATCAGATCCGATAGGTTTGAACCCTAAGCGGAGCATTGTCCACTCGAGCCTCTATGATTCGTTCTGAACCAATCTGCCTCGGGAAAGCATGGGTTCCCGAGATTACCCATTCAAGAAGAGGGAAGAGAAAGGGAGGGATTCTAGAAGGTTCCCCGGTCACAGAGAGGTTTTGATGTATTTGCAAGATTTCGCAACTCGTTTTGAAATCGTTGAACTGGTGCGGTTTGGGACGGAAGTGGTGTTCGCGGGATTTGATAAAGGTGGAAAGTGGAGGGTGACGTCAGCATCTCAAAATATTGATCCTGTGGACGATATTTACGACGCCGTTATCGTTTGCAACAGACATGTTTGTTGGCTTTTAATTCAGATTTTTCTCTTAGGGGCTTCTGTCACCGAATGGAATTGGATCTTTCATCTCAGATCAACTCATTGTTCCTGGGTCCTGATTGCTTTCAGTGGTTTTCTCATTCCATGTGGGAAGCTTTTGATTTTTCATGCTCCAATCTTTCAGCTCTCGTTAGTCTCAGAAGGTTGTTTTTGGGAACACCCTTTTGGCTTTGAGACTTGTTCTTAGTTGTGAATAAAGTATGATTTGGTAACTTGAAGGTGTTTGTAGTTCTTTTAATTTTCTTTTTGTGAAGAAGGGTTGTGATATGATGGATGAAGATAGCAGCAATTCTTGGTTAAGGAGGACCAAATTCTCCCACACAATTTGTCACCAGTTGGATTATTCCAGTTCCAGTTTAGGGTCTTTCAACATTCAGCCAAGGACAGGAAGGTGGTGACGGTGGCGAGGAGGGTGGGGACGGCGGAGGAAGAGTCGTTGGAGGGTGTGGTGGGAAGGTCGGTGACATGGCTGAAAAGGAGGTCGTGGATGGCATAGGGGAAGTGGAGAAGTGCTGGAAGAGGGAGGAAAAAATACCCAGTGTCAGAAAAAAAATAAAGGCGTGGCATTCCCTCTTAGCCAGGTCAGCGAAAAGTTAACGATGTTAGTTTTGAAGGATTAAAATCAAAGTTTGTTTAAGAAAGAGGACTAAAATGTACCTTACTTTGAAAAAGGGACTAAAACTAAAACCGTTTGATAATATAGGAACTAAAAGCATATTTAACCCTAAAATAAATTCCACCTAAAACGATCGCACTGTGTCACATCATTAAAAATTACACAGTCAACAAGTTAATACACATAAATTTTAATGTAGGTTTCAATTGAGTCAATTTTATAAAAATAAAGACCTAATTGAGATCAAATAAAATACGAGATCTATTTAAGACAATTCAGCAAAAATAGAAACTCCAAAATAATTAAACCAAAATTTTAATGATTACATGTATATCTAAAATAATAGTAAGTATATATATTCTTTTTATTGATGAATAAAATGACTTAATCTTTAATGTTAGTTGCTTTTCAAATAATTACTATCTAGATGCAGAATTACATGAATAATACATACATGAATTTCCACACGTTTCGATCAATTGTACTTTATTTACTCAACCTTGATGTTATTGTGTTTGCAGTTCCCCCTATTACTAGATCGGATACAAAGGATTCAATTGACAGAGGTTCTTTTCTATTTTTTATTTTTTTTTTGTATTTATCCTACAACAAATAAACATTTCAGATGAGTAAGTAACCTATGTTTTTCCTCAGATGCTGTGCTTGCAAGGGTTGAATCAGAGAAAAGAGTAGCTTTAATCAAAGCCTGGGAAGAAAGTGAAAAAACAAAAGCAGAAAACAGGTAAACAAAAAACATGACTTATGTTTTAATAAATTGGTTAAATGATATGTTGAAGAGAGTGTATTCCAGAAAGTAAAGGTTGACTAATGTGGAAAATGTGAAACAGAGCATATAAAAGGCACAATGCTGTTGTGTTGTGGGAGAATAGTAAGAAAGCATCAGCGGAGGCACATCTGAAGAGAATTGAGGTACTGGTTTTTTGTGTTATACGATGAATGAGGTTAATGTTGTATTGAAAACTTTGGCATTGGACAGGAAAAGTTAGACAGAAACAAGGCGAAGTGTGTGGAGAAGATGCAAAATAAAGTTGCAGAAATTCACCGAACAGCAGAGGAGAAAAGGGCAATGATAGAAGCTTACAAGGGAGAAGAATTTCTGGAAATAGAGGAGAAAGCTGCAAAGTTTCGAACTCGTGGATATTCTCCCAGGAAATTTCTTCCATGCTTTGGCAGTTAAAGCTCAACATCTTCTCCTTTTCTTGTTATATGTTCAAAATTCGCTCTTTGTTTGTTCTTCCTTGTAATAAGAGCAGCAATTCGCTTGTTACACGAACAAGGGATCATGTTATCTGGTAAGGACAGCATGCAAAAATATATAAAAACGATTTGAGTCATTATTTTAAAATAAAATTCATTTCAAAATTTTGTAAATATTGATTCCAAAAGGGATTCACCCTATTAATGCTATAAGATGAAAATAAGATTATAAATATAAATCTGAGTATATATATATATATATATATATATATATATATTTGCTTTTAAATTTAATCAAACTCAAAAAGCTAGTGTATATAATTAATATTTGCATGCTACTTTCATTAAAAATTAGAATAAGAAATTTTAAAAATATATACGAATAAAACTGTTGTTTTGAGAAAAATCTTACACGTTTAAAATTAAAAAAAAAATTATATAAAGGGATCTACCGAAACAAAATTTTCAGTGTACAATATATAGAACAGTATATTGATAAAATAAAAGAAAATTATATTTTGACCCGCCGAACCTCTTACTCATTTTTGACAAGGTGGCAGCCACGTGGAAATTACTTTTGGTTTTTGAAAAAACTTTCGGTGGGACACGTTGGCAGCATATATATAGAGTTTACTGTAATAGAAGTGTGATGTTCTCCAGAAATGGGAGAAGTTCTATAATTAGAAAACAAAATTGGTGTAGAAGCGTATTACAAAACGAGATGATGTTTGGTATCCACACATTGGATGTTTGTTACGCTAATTTCGCAGGGGACATCAACAATAAAAGGTGTTGTGTTCCTTTGGTGTTCAAGCTGAGCCCTCACCACTTCCATCTTTCGTGCTAGCTAGCTTATTTCCACCATTTCTTTCGCAGGTAATAATCTGACTAGCTAGTGCGAGAAATAAATAAAACACAAAAATTAAATAAATGGCTTTCAGCGGTACCCAACAGAAGTGCAAGGCTTGCGATAAAATTGTTCACTTCGTCGAAAGCTTATCTGCCGATGGGATCTCTTATCACAAAAATTGCTTCAGATGCAGCCATTGCAATGGCCTTCTCGCGGTACATTCACTTGTTTCTTTTTTCATTTTTTTATAATCACAAAACCACTTTTTCATAATACATTATTCTACGAATTGAACAAATGTAGCATGTTGTCTGAAACCACAAGCTTTGTTGTTTTTAATACATTGTGGTGTTTTTCGTTGCAGATAAGCAACTACTGCTCCGGAGATGGAATTTTATACTGCAGGGTGCATTATGAGCAGCTTTTCAAGGAAACTGGCTCCTACCCCAAGAAAATCAATTCCTGTAAAATCCTTATTTTTAACTCTGCTATACAAATTTGTCATTAAAGGTTTTTTCTTTTTGTGCTAATTCTGGGGGGCTAATCATAATCTTGTTTCATTATTTTCAATCAGCTCCAAAGCCACCAAACGAGCTGGTATGTATTATTCTATGAAGCAATATCCTTTCTGTGTGTATATATATATATATTTTTTGAATCGGTCATTTTATTATGGCGGCAAACAGTGTCAATTTACATGGTTTTCATCATTGTTTTATCTACCACAGAATAGGACACCAAGCAAAATTTCTACCTTCTTCTCTGGGACTCAAGAAAAATGCTCAAAATGCAAGAAAACAGTCTACCCGTTGGAAAAGGTTTGAAAGAGAAATGAGTGGTGCTTTGTGAGGATTATACATGCTTCTGAGTTCTGAGTTGTGACCCTTAATTTGTTTGGTACTTTTTGTGAAACAGTTGACAGTGGAAGGTGAGTTTTACCACAAATCATGCTTCAGGTGCGCTCACGGAGGGTGTTTCCTGACTCCTTCAACCTATGCTGCTCTTGATGGCTACCTATACTGCAAGCCACACTTCTCTCAGTTGTTCAAGGAGAAGGGCAGCTACAGTTATCTGTCCAAGCAAGCTTCATTGAAGAGAAGTGAAATGCTACAAGAGCAAGAGGCTGCGTCTGCGGAGAATAAGAAGACTGATGGTAATCGCTCAGAGTCGGAAGCAGAAACAGAAACAGAGACAAAACCAGAGACAGAAACAGCAGAGGTAGAAGCAGAGACAGAGAAAAACGAAGCAGAACAAGGTGATGAGGAACCAAACTCTGACAAAGAGTAGTAGATAAAGTATGAGTTCAACTTGGGGGGCTTCACTGCTAAGTGTTTCTTTTCATGATTATGATCTTTCTGGCTATAACACAGCCCCAAAACCCGAATATTTTGGGCATTTTGTTGATGCAAGGGGTTGGCTTGTCTGATTTGGGAACATTCCTACATAAGGGCTATTACAAAAGTATAATCGCAAATTTGCAAACAGTTAGTGTAGACTGTAAATCGTTAAGCCTTCTGTTTTTTGGGGCATGTAGATGCCTTTATATTCGTGGCGCAGTCATTTCCTTTAATTCTGTGTTAAGAAACAGACACCAGAATAGACCAATATATTTTTATCATCTCATCTCAGTTGATCATCAATTACCATACCAATCTCTTTTTCTATACTTCTATACACTACTCTCACCTTTTACACTTTTACCTAATTAACCAAACCAATTTAACTATCTTTCATCAAACATCCTATAAACAAACACTTAAACATTGATGTAAAAATAAGTTGCAATTTCAAGTTATCGTAGAAAAAAACAATTATTTCACAAGCTAGAATACAGGTTTATAATATTAACTTGCTATGATATAAACACATATGATTTAAAGAACTTAATTTCATTCTCTACTATGAACTACAATACATCATCCATAAAGTTTTATTTACTCAATTAGACATTTTAAATAGTCTCTCTTCTCTCTTCTATTATTAAAAAAAATGATGGTGGGTAAAATGTTTCACTCTGCTTCTTTAAATGGTATATGGTATTAAATTGGTTCATTTTATTTTATTTTTAATTTAATTAACCTTCAAATCTTGATAAACTTAATGTATTTAATTGAGTTTCAAATTTATTTCAAAATTCAAAATTTTCAATCAAATATTTCTTAAATTTTATTGAATGCATGTTGGCGTAATTATCATCATAACTTGTAAGTTTTTTAATACTATTATTCATGTATTATGAAATATAAATTTTTTTATTAATATAAAATAATACTAATGTATGTAAAACAAGAAAAAAACTTATTTTAATTAAAAAGATATTAATAAAATAATATAAATATCATATTTTTTATTTATAAGAATAATTAAATAAAATAATAAGATAAAAATTATAATCACATCATCTATTAAAAAAATTAAATTTAATAAAAAATATAAAAAAATTGTTCCATCGACTCACTTTAAAATACCAAATTTAAGAATATTTAAAAGTTAATTGTGGGTAAATTAATTTCTTTTTAAAAATATCCTGGTATTTTATTTATCGTGTGTGGGATAACTCTATATTCATTACACTTCCTTGGCCGTTTATCCAAACCCAGTTTCCAGTGTCTCCAACTGTGAGAAGACAAGAAGCGATTACTCATACCCTTCTCAATTCTGATGATAACAATAGTAACGGCAATCGCTGTGAACTGAAAATCAGAGCAAAATCAAATGGCTTCTCTTCCTCTCACCGGTAGTAAACCCTTCTTCACCAATCTTCATTGGTCTTCGTCACGCGCAAGAACACCAACAAGAACCATTTCTCTGAAGCAGAGAGTCAAGGTTTTCGCTTCACGGTCTCCAAATGAAGAAGAAAAACAATCCCCTAAACTCGACAGTTACGACCTCATGGAACTCAAGTTTGGTCGGTTAATGGGAGAAGACCCCAAGCTCACCCTTGCCAAGGTATCCTTCTCTTCAAATTTTATTTATTTTTGTATTATTATTGCGCGTAACAATGTTTATAGTTTAATCTTGCTAATTGGTTTCGTGCACCATGTTATGCCTGTTGGTTTAGATAATGGGAAGAAAGGCGAATCCTGATGCTTCTTATCTTGATATTGAGAAAGCCTTTTATAAGAATGGTGGTAAAGTTGTGGAAGTAGAGGAAGTTCCGTTTGAGGGCTCTAAGGGAGGGAAGTCATCAAGGAAACTGGATGACCTTGGTTTGGTGCGTCCTGTTCCTGTTAAGGGATTCAAGTTCAAATCTGATGATAACAAACCGGCATTCGAGATAAAGAAACCTGTCCGGACTGAAAATGTGGAGGGGAGTGATAGGAAGAGTAGTGTTCCCAATGTTATTCTGAGGAAGCCGACCGTGTTTAAAGATGACGGCGATGCGGAAACGTTGACGTCAAGGTTGAGAATGAGGCCCAATCTGTCACTGAACATGCGGGACGAGCAAGTGAAGGAGAAGTTTAGCGACATGACACTATTGAGGAAGCCTGAAGCACCGGTTGCCAAGAGTACTGATACGGTTGAAGAGCCTTCGTCTAATGTGGACCGAGGGAACAATGATGGTGAGTTAAATATGTTGAATGAAGAGCCGGGTTTTACATTGTTGGAGCGGCCTCACAAACCAAGCGTTGAAAAAGAAGAGGAGGAGTTTGGAGAATTGAATGCCATGATACCAAATGATGTAGGTGTAACCTTTGTTGCGACTTGCAATATAAACTTTTTGTGATGTAAGCCTGGTTTTAACTAATTTTTTGCTTGAGTGATTAGGAATTGGAGCAGCATGAGCAGCTGGAGTTACATTGGGCGCCAAATGATTTAAATGAATCATTAGATGTAAAGTCAGTTGATTCTAGATTGGAGTTGCCTGTGGATGCTGCACTACAGGCAAAGCCAAAAAGGTATATCAAAATAGTTTAACGGTTAAGTTTATGGTTGTGATTTCAGTTTTGGTTAATTACTTGAATGCATTTTATATAGATTAGATCAATATGTTGAACAAACATCGAAATTTGTTGAAGAGGGCACTTCCCTTGATCTTGGAGGTCAAACAAGCAATGATAATTTAGGGATTTCTGTTGATATGTCAGATTTCCAGGTCAGATTTTATGGATTATACGAGTTATTTACTTATTTCCTGACTTTGTGTTAACCTTTGTGCTTTTCAATTTTGTAGGAAAGTGAGGATGCTGATTGGACCAAGGCAGAAGGTTTGATTAAGACCGTAGACAGAGGAGATGTGGAACTAGTAAGCTGCAACACCAAAGGTTTCATTGTAAGTACTTAGGAAGCAGTATGACGGACTTTAATTTCTAAATAAAAAAACAGTTTCTTAGTCTTAGATTGGTTTTTTAATAACTCAATTAAACCATTTTACAGGTTTCTTTTGGTTCCTTGGTAGGATTTCTGCCATACCGTAATCTTAGTTCCAAATGGAAGTTCTTAGCTTTTGAGACTTGGTTAAAACAGAAGGGCTTGGATCCATCAACATACAAGCAAAACTCAGACACTATTACAAGTTTTGACACTGATATTAAGATTTTTTCTCCGGATTCTCCTCCATCTCTGGAGATTGATGGTAAAGTTGAAGATAAAATTTCACCAGATATGAAATTGGAAGATCTGCTAAGGATTTATGACCAAGAGAAAAATAGGTTCTTATCATCGTTTGTTGGACAGGTTTGGTGTTTAAAACATACATGCACTGCCCAAATATGTTCGTCAAATTTTATGTTAAGAGACGGAAGTTGAATATTGCCTGATCTTAATTTTAAGATATCAATAGTTTGTGTTTTGCAGAAACTTAAGGCAAATGTGTTAGTGGCAGACAGAAAAATAAGAAAGCTCATATTCTCTCTAAGGCGGAAAGAGAGTGAAGAATTAGTTGAGAAGAAGAGAAATCTTATGGTAAATGCTTTAGTAAGAATAGCATTCTTAAATTAGCATGGAGCAGGTTTGCTTATTCAATGAAACGAAGTGTTATTCTGATTTATTCTATGTTTCTTATGACAGGCTAGACTTCAAGTTGGGGATATAGTGAAATGCCGCATCCAGAAAATAGCTTACTTTGGAATTTTTGTTGAGGTATATACAACATTTAAAGTCGTTATGTTAGTATTTTGGAGTTCAGTTTCACTAGCATATTTAGCGTTACATCACTTATTCCAGTGGAATTGCCTTGTTTGGTCTGTTTATTGAGCCTAGCAGTAAGCACCTGGATACTCTTTTTTGCCCTTTCATAGAATCACAGTTTATAATGGTGGTAAAAAAATTCTAAAAATTGATCTGATTATTACTTATTACTGTAGGTTGAAGGAGTTTCTGCACTAATTCATCAGTCTGAATTATCGTGGGATGCCACTGTGAACCCTGCATCGTATTTTAGGATTGGTCAGGTATTTTCCTTCCTACTTGACAATTTGAAAAATCAATAAAGTAGGGAATGTGTTAGGATATAGGGTATTTGGATATAATGGGAAATGGGATTAGGATAGAAGGCAGAGGAATTGTATAAATAGATTGAATATATAGTTAGAAGGGAGTTTTTTGAAGATTGTTTGTTAACAGGCTCATTCGACCTGTGAAGGGGATTATGCCCTGGAGTGTGTTGTATAGTCCAATTCTTACTGTGAATAATACAAATTCGTTTCATTCTTTACTATCTACTGGTTTGTGTGAGTGAGAGGGAGTTTCTTGATTAGGTTTCTTGATCAGAAACCTATCAAAGTGGTTTTCAACAATTAAATAATAGTGATGTGTACCTCCACCAACATGTTTACTTTTTTTCTTCCGTGATCGTGTGACATTGCAGTCTATTTTCAATGCTCTCAATATAGATGCATGAATAAACTATCCAAGGGTGCAAGTTGTTGGTGGATGTACAAACATAATTTGTATTGTATCTGTTTGCAGTGTTAATTAGCAGGTGGTATATGATTACCGGTGGGTTGAGCTGAATTGGGTCTAGATATAATACAAACCCACACCATCCCACCAATTGATCAAATCTAATCCAACACTATCAATGGTAGGTTAGGTCTAATAATAAAAAAGGCAGAAATCCAACCTAACTCAAACCGAGATTTTTTGTTGAATTGAGGGATTGGTCTGTCCAAACTCAACCCGTCATGATCCTTGTTGGGTTTACACGTGACTGACAAGTAATGCCAAGGAGAAAGAGGGTGGTAGTGAGGTTGAATATATTATTAAAGATAAACTCATGATTATAATCTTTATGTATACACACACACACTACTCAAAAGAGAACATTTTTTTACAATGACAAGTTGTAAATATAAGTATTTATACTTACAATGTAAACCTGCAATGTTATTAGAAATAACATAGCTAGAAAAAAAAAAAAAGAAAACTAAATATAGACGATGTTAACTTTTTCAACATTTTTCCTCAACATCATCTCCCTTCTTTCTAACTTTGTTTAATTAAGAGCAGAACTTTCCAAATTTGCTAGCAAACAAACTACATGAGTGGTTTATATCTAATAGATGAAGTTGATAACAGTACCCTTGATATTTGAACCGTTTATAGTTTTACTTTGTATTTATTTTAACCTTACTTTTTATTCCAGGTTCTGGAGGCAAAAGTTCACCAATTAAACTTTTCTCTTGAGCGCATACTTTTATCATTAAAGGAGGTCACGGTAATTTTCTTTATCTATTTTGTTATTTACACAAGGTCTCCCTTGCATTAGGGGAAACTTATGGAGATTATTTTGACGAAGTCCACTTGGATCAAACAGTGTTTATACACTTTATTATTTATCAAATCATTGTCTTCTTATGACAGCCTGATCCATTAATCAATTCCTTAGAGGCTATAATTGGGGATCATGACCCCTTAGATGGGAGATTGGAAGCAGCTCAAACAGATGTAGAGGTAATCTTCATATGAGAAAGTAGAAGTCATTTTAATTACCAAAATATGCCCGTTATATTGATTGAATAGTTGCTGTGCTCTAGGACTTTATTTGTCAGTAGTTTAGCAGCTAACAACAGGCTTCAAATAATTCTATTTACAGGTGTTGATATTATAGTATATTAAATCTCCTTGTTGGTTTTTAAAGTTTACTTTATGTCGATTGTTTGTGCTCTGGTCCTCATGTGACAAAACATAAGTCAAAACTTCATTCACAACAATATGACAAAAAATAATGAATATAGAAGATAAGAATGAACTATATTGTTTTGCTTGTAGTAGTTATTATTCAGACATTCTTAGAGATTATATCTGCTGGCTAATAATAAGTATCCTACTATTCCTTTTCTATTATGACATAATTCAATCGATCAAGCTGACTGCAGTGACTGTCCAAGGTTTTAAAATCTAGATTGAGTTCTTGCAATCATGTTTTATATGCATAATAGTTTCGTTTCAGTCACATGAGAGAAAGAATAATGCTTGCCATACAATGAAACTTCAATACGTATGTTATGTTTGTTTTATTGTCCAGATGGATTATTGGCTTGACATGACTGATCATCAAACTATACTCATTTTTTGACAGTGGCCTGAAGTGGAATCCCTTGTTGAAGAATTGCAAAAGATTGAGGGAGTCCAGTCTGTTTCAAAAGGCCGTTTTTTCAGAAGCCCCGGCTTGGCTCCAACTTTTCAGGTATGGATACATATATTTGACCTTTGAATAATGTTCTTTATTATTTTCTTTAAAATGAGTTTTAGCTCAGTATTTGATCTGTCAGAACTCCACAGAAGTTACAATTTGCATTATGGATTTTGCATGTTGTTTGTGGAAGGCCAATAAAGGTTCAAATTATCAATCAACAGACAGAATTTTCTTTTGGCTATATTATTAGGTTCTTGTTGATAATGTAATAATGCCGTCTAGTATTCAGCTAGAAGGTCGTTCTGGAAAAAAAGAAATCCCGTTTAGTTTCCTTTTTCATTTTCCTTAGTCATGTGATTGCTTGTTCTTGTTTTTGAGCAGCTGGTAGACATTCTTGTATACAGACAAGACAAATACTTAGTTCTCCCAAACCTCTTGTTTATCATTTTACCAGCTATATTTTTATTAATAGTTTGTTCTCGACGCGGTTTAATAATTTTTAGCTAACGCAAGTTGTTTATCTGTATGGAAATCAATACTGACTGTACCAGGTTTATATGGCATCCATCTTTGAGGATCAATACAAGTTACTAGCTCGATCGGGAAATAAAGTACAAGAGGTAATGAATGAAATCGGTTTTGTTTTAATTTCTCGTTAAAAAGGTTTTTGCTGTATATGTTTCTTCTGGTCTCTCTTTTTCTTTCTTTTCTCTGGATTGTTCTAGATGCAGATGAATTACTTAAGGCACTCATCCAGACATATTCACAGTATAGTCTAACCCTGATCAACGAATAATTTTGGGCAGGTGATAGTTCAAACATCTTTGGATAAAGAAAGGATGAAATCAGCTGTTATGACATGTGCAAACAGAGTGGAATAATTGTGGATTAATTTGTGACAGCAAGCCTTTTTTGGTTGCTTGCATTTTTATGATTGTACATTCTTCTGGGGTGTGCGGGCTGCAATTTAAAGAGCATTTCAAGATACTACTCTATACAAAAGCATTGGTGGTGGAAGGATAGTAATTTTATTTCTTGTAAAAAAGTAGTGATAAAAGCATATTCCTACCTTTTTGGTATGAAGGTGTTGGAGGTGAGAGGGAGGGGTTGGTCAATGTTAAAGGAAATATAAATCCTTTTTCTCTTGGCTCAGTGCTATCATTTCATGATTGCTTTTTGCTGCACCGCGATCACTTGAGAAATTGTTGATAATCGTGGTCATTTAAATTAGTTTATTAGATTTCTTTAATTAAAAATTAAAATGAAAATTGATTTAAAAAATTCATGTTTTTGTATTTTTTAACTGGTAAATATGTAATAGTATTGGAGCTTAAATTATTAATATTTATAAATTAAATTTTAGTTATTAATTATAATAAAAGAATTTAACATATAAGGAAAATAATTATTATCATTTATGCATTAAAAACATTAATTAATTAATTAAAAGTTTGTAAAATATTTACCTGATTAAATATATTTTTAATATTATTTATATATAAATAAATTTTAAAAATTAAAAAAAAAAATGGGGGGTTAGTTTGTCACTTCGCCAACCTATCCTTTTGACCTGTTTTTTACGGATTAACGACTATGGTGCAAAATTGAGTTGGATTAGTTTGTTTTGTCACTATTATAATTATTAAACATTATATTTTCATAAATTATAATTTTAGAAATATGATAACCACTGTGTTATCATTAGATCATAAAATGATTTTAGTATGTTTTATGAGAAAATTATTTTCTTGTTCAAGATAGAAATAAAATAAAATGAGGTATTAATGCTTTTCTACATTGAAACCTAAAATTAATTTTGAAAACTCAACATGTGAATACCATATTTTTAAATATTCATTCTCAAAAGATATTTTCTTAGAACTTTATTTTAACCATCAGATCAATAACTTACCGGATTATTACTAGACTTTATAAATTTTATAATTTAAAACAATTTCTATTAATATTTTTAATTATACGGCACATGCTGGGTAATCTTAAAATCGTCAATAACATCTAATGAAAGTAAGAGTGCTTATTAAAAAAGAAAAATAGAAAAAGTAGATAAGTGAAGAATAAGTAAGAGAAAAATGAAAATAAGATATAATTTTTTTTTCCTTTCAAGCAAATACATCAACATTTTCTTTCAACCAGTTTTTTTTTTATTATTTCTCTTCTAACAATTAATAAACGGTTAACAAGTTATGAAAAATATTCATAGCAATTAAGAACTATAATATCTATTTCAACTTAAATAAACAAGTGAAATTCAAATTTCTGACTTGCCAAATACTGGAACATGTCTGTCTTATTCCACTGAACTAATCCTTGAGATTTTAACAATATTTTAACAATATTTTAACCACAGTCCCACAAAATTATTCTGGTTAGAACAATGATTATGTTATTAGTTTAGTTACTGGTCACCAAAACTGAATTATGTCTTGAAAAGAACGAATTAGACAGTGCCTTATATGCACTTGGTTCCAGGGTTTTGAACAAACAGCATGCATGGATGACCGTTGTACTGGGAATGTGTGTCCCCAAGTTTGAATTCTCCATAACTATAGACAGCTTTCATTTCTTTTCATAATTAATTACAAAAAAAAAGACAGCTTTTTTTTTGGTGTGGTTTGGGACAGCGTTGTGTTGTGTTTGGTGTGAATAGCATAGCATTGGGTATCGTGTCGTAAAGTGTTGGGTTTCTTAGCGTACACCGTGTGCCGCATCTTCATCGCACATAATGCACCTGCTTCTCCATTATGCTTCATCATTTGAATGAACCCTTTTTCTCCATACCATTCGCTTCCCTTTTGTTACCCTTTTTGTTTAGTGAATGATTTGTCTTTGTTTCCACAGCTTGTAGAAACAAAAACTGAATTCTTTTGAATAAAGTACAAATTCTAAGATAGACCAAGAATATTCAGACACTCCAAGTTTTCCCTCTTCGGAAGAAAATGGGAATGGGAACTAGCACCTTTGTTACTAGATGGATCAACTTTCTCACCATGGTAATGCTGTTTGATTCCTACTGCGATTGAGTTTTCCTGTTCATTTTTTTTTCAGTTCAATTTTTGGGTTTGTCTGTTGCTTTTTTCTCTTACTTTCACTTTGTTTACTGTCTTATATTCACCTGCTTTTTGCTGTTGTTCTTGCATACCCTTCGTTAGTTTTCTCTTGAACTTGTTCCAAAGATACGATTTTTAGCTGTCGACTTTGCCTGCTGTTCACAGTTACTGCTTTCATTCACTAGCCGTTTATTTGTGTACTGAAGATGAAAAACACAACTGAGACCCACGGGTGTGTTTTATTGCTGTTTATAAAAGCTGCTTTTAGTTTTCAAAATACAACTAAATAATATTGTTTAACCAAATGGTGTAGGATGCAAGGCTCAAAGCAGTGTGTAATCGGGGAAGATGAAAACAGAAAAAGATGAGAAAACATCTCCAGCTGTTTTTATTTTCTGGTTTGCTAAAGAACTTGTTTTGGAAACAATTTTCAAAACATAATAGATTTTATATGAGAATCTGATTGATTTGTGGTATGGAAATGTTGTTGAAAACAATTTTCAAATCTAAAAAGTGAGAAGGGAATCAAACAGGCTGCAAGTATTTTATTATCATTGCTTTTACGATTTCTGATTGTTTATGCTGATTTCTTGTTCACCTTGCGCAGCTTTTGGCCATTGTTGTGATAATTTTTGGAGTGTGGATGAGCACTCATCATGATGGCTGCAGAAAGTCTCTCACTTTGCCTGTGATAGGCCTCGGAGCAGTTATTTTCTTGATGTCAGCTTTGCATTCGATATGATTTTGATGCCTTTATTTCTCTTTTGAATATCTGCTGCTAATGCATTGTCTTCTCTCGTGTTTCTTTGTAGTACAGATCTGTAGTTGGCTTTTTGGGTGCCCTGAAAGACATCTCCATACTCTTATGGGTTGTATCCTTATTTCTTATTAGCTGCACTATTTTTAAGATGGTTACATCAGATAATAATAATAGAAATGAATTTTGGATTCTTTGTATCATCCTTGACAATGTACTTTCAGTATCTGATTACGCTATTCATTGTCTTGGTGGGAATCCTGGTCTTCACAGTATTGGTGTAAGTATGCAGTTTGGTTGACAATGCAATTTTGTTCTCATTATCATTTGTCTTTTTCTTTTTTTTTTTTTTGTAAATATAAGCTGTCTCTGTCATGTTTATGTTTAGAGTCTCATATACTGGCCATAAAAAGTCTTTAACATATTTGTATTTCAGCTCTTCTTTGCTTTATTGGTATGTTCATTAGGCCAATTTGTTCTTTGAATTTGCTACCTTGGCAGTTCATGGTACATATATACGAAATTATCCTTATTGTTTTAGCTGCAGTAGGTTACTTAGAATCTGTTAACATATCAGATCATTTGCATTTAGTTTTGTAAAAGAAACTGTGAAAACGCTCAAGGCTCATGCCTCCACTAACAAAATCTAACACATCAAGAACTAACATTTGTTGATAGAAAAGACATTTGCACTAGTAACTGAGTTTGTAGATGAGTTGATGTTTTATTGATGGTTATCCTTCTTTGTTTGTTCCACTGGGTGACATGAGTGGCATTTCAAAACTTGCATTTTTCTTGAGCAAGCTTCACTGTCACTTCTTGTGTGGATAGACGTTTAGATCTTATGTAACGCTCTGCCATTGTGTCAGGTTCATCGTCACCAACAATGGATCAGGTCATAGCGTGACTGGCTTGAGGTATTTGAATCAAGTATTTCATTTATGTAGATATTATTATGATCCTTAGATATTTGAAATGGTGACAATTCCATGATATATGTGATGTGATGAAAGATCAATGACAACCTTCTTTGTCTGCTTAGGTATAAGGAGTATCAGCTTCAGGATTTTAGTTCTTGGTTTCTCAAAGAGGTAAACACTTTTTTCAACATGGAGAACTGTTGTGCACAGTAACACCTCAACATCCAAAAGCTTGAAGTTTCTATTTTTTGTTTTAGTTAAACAATTCTCATAATTGGGAGAGGTTGAAGGTTTGTCTTGTCAAATCTGAAGACTGCAATAACCTATCCAAAAAATATAAGGTGTGACCTATACTATTCCATTCAATTTAAATCTTCTACAACAAAAAGAAAAAAAAAAAACTGTGATTAGTACCTTTCCAATTTTCCTGTTATGCAGACTCTTAAACAATATAAATCAGCTAAATTGACGCCAATTGAAGCTGGTTGCTGCCGACCACCTTCTCAGTAGGTTCTATTCTCGGGCTGCTTGTTTAATAGCTTACCCAAATGCATTTCAGATAAGAAAATGAGTGCATATATCTGATATGGTTTTAAGTTGGGGTTTTGTCTAACTTAGGTGTGGATATCCTGCTGCAAATGCATCCTACTATGACTTGACTTTTCATCCAGTTAGCCCCAACAATGACTGCAAGCGATACAAAAATTCTCGAGCCATCAAATGCTATGACTGTGACTCTTGCAAGTAAGCATGACCATCCTCCATTTCTTCTTTTCTAGATCAGTAAAATATTGTCTCACTGCCATTTTTTGTTTGTCCTCAATCTTCAATCCAGGGCTGGTGTAGCACAATACATGAAAACCGAGTGGCGAGTTGTTGCTATATTTAATGTTGTTTTATTTGTTGTCTTGGTAAGGCAAACATTCTTGCCCTTTTCTCTAATAAGACGACAATAAGAGAAGGTGTTCGATTCAATCCACTTTTGTTGTCATTTTTCAAACCTTGGATAAACTTTTCTATAAACATGTATGTGGAGTCTTTTTATAAGTCAAAATAAACTTTTTTTACCTGACTTCACTTCTGGAGAAGTTAAATGTAGAAAAAAGAACTTATAACTTAATTGTTTTAGAAGTTAGTTTTAGTTTACCTCGGAAACCGGATTCATTTTACCTTCTTTTTCTTGTGTTAGGAATGTTTATAGAGAAAACTGTTCAATTTTATACCAGAAATAAGGTAAAAAAATTTGAAGTGTAATGGCGTTGTGTTTGGTGCAATGCAGTCAATTGTATACTTTGTGGGATGCTGCGCGAGACGAAATGCAGCCAGAAGGCATTCTAAAGCTTGAATGGAACCCGCATGAAGCTATCATCATAATGCTTTTTTCAATTTTGAAGGGGAAAATTCGTGTTATCTTTAGAGGACCCCTTGATGGGATTCGTGTTAGCTTGAATATGAACACCATCACTTCAATTGTTAATATCTTTGATGTGAATAGAAAATCCAAAATTAGCAAACATTGTGGTGGTTATGATGTCTTGTTCGTTTGCATATTAGATAATATGAGAAGACAAATAACCTTTTATCAATTCGACGTATTTCACAGCAGCATAAGATTCGTGTTAAGGAAATTAAATTACGTTTAAATCTCATCTTACGAATAGTTGTATAAGATTAAATTACGTTTAAATCTCATCTTTCAAACATTAGTTTTAGTTGTTAAAAAATGAACATTAAAAAATATGGTAAAAATATAACAAGTGTGACTTATTTGTGTTTGTTTAAAACTGTATTCTGTTAATAATTTCCTATATTTATTTATCGTATTGTATTATATTATTTATAATATTAGGATTTTTTTTTTATCTTGAAATTGATATAAATAATTCGCTACCATGCTTGGTTTGATTTAGGATTTAATCATATTCTTTATAACCCCTTTATCAAAGAAATAAAACCACAGTTTGGTTTCGCAGCTGAAACTAAAACCTTATAGTGGTCGTGCTTGTTTCCTCCAGCGATGTGGGCTTGGATGCTTGGTGAAGGGCGTAGGGCGGTGTGCGAGGTGGCGTGCACCTACAACTGGGTGGCGCTCCGACACATGGGTGGCGGTCCGAGAACCTTTCCAGGCGGCGTGAACAAGTGGAAGCATAAGCGCATGCACGAGAATTTCGCAAGAGACAAAGAAAAGAGACTCATCGAGCAAGAGAAGCAGCTCTACGAGGCTCGCATTCGCTCCCACATCCGTTCCACCCTCTCCCCCGACCACCACTCTGCTGCCGCCGCCACCCATCGCCCTTTATCCCCTAACGACCACGTCAAAGCCCTTGCGGACCGCTTCGTCAAAGAAGGCGCCCAAGATCTCTGGAACACTAACGACGGTCCCCTGACTCCGAACCCGACACCGAACCCAACACCGACCCCAAACCTTAATTTTGGCCCCAAACATTCTAGGGCCTACCGTTCGGTTCCCGAGGTTAGGAACAACCGTGTCGGGGCCCACAAGTATAGGTTTTGGCGGAAAGGTAGTGACGATTCTTCTTCCAGTGAGAGCGAGAGTGAGAATGAGAATGAATTGAGTTTGAAGACGGGTAGTAGTGCTTCTTTGGGGGAGTATGATGTGAAGAGAGAGAAGAGGGTGGTGCCTAAGAAATCTGAAGAAGTTGAGTTTATTAGACATGAACTTATTAAGCGGAAGTTGAGACAGATTGAGGAGCAAGAGAGTGAGAAACAACACAGCTATGAAAGTATTCTAAGCAACACAAGGTGGTCTTACTTTGCTAGTATGGATTTTTATTTTTACGCTGGTAATAGAAAGCCATTTTTCTTTGAGTATTTATGATTGATTAGAGCATACACCTATAGAATGTGGGACGGATGGTAATGCAAATTGAACAGGGTATTGATAGATGCATGCAAGTTTTAAAGTTTTAATTTAATTGTGATTATTGACATTGCTGGAAATTACGGATATAGCTACAATGGTGGTTTTAGACACCCCATAAACCTTGACATTAGGACAAAAAGCAGGCCATTTTAAAACCTGGGATCGGTATAAAATGGTTGGTTGTTTTGTCGGACAGCAGTACTGCAATGGGTGATTTGGATGTTTTGTATTTTTTTTTTTGTAGATTTGATGAGTGCGGTATATCACCGCAAACTGTCAAGGCACTTTCTTCAGCAGGTTATGTTCATATGACACGGGTACAAGAGGCTAGCCTCTCGATTTGCCTTGAGGGTATGTTGCCTTTTTCTTCCAGATTTGATTTTCGCAGCTGGGTGGTCAATCCACTTTCTATTTTCCATTTATTGTTGTTGTTATGACTATCTCTTGTTCATCTTACAAGAGTTGTGTATGTTAATGTTCCTGCATCATAGTATTTTTTTTTTCTCAACTGCACTTGGCTTGAGTCCAATTTGAGTCTTTTGCTTGTTATTGTAAGATGACTATTTTATTTGATTTCGATGATGATTTTAGTTATGTTGCACTGCAGGCCTGGATGCTTTAGTCAAATCTAAAACTGGCACCGGAAAAAGTGTAGCTTTTTTGGTATACCCTACATTTTTAATATTGTTTTATCATACTATGTTTTGTCTTGAATTTTTTTTTTTTCTATCAATGATGTTGAGTGCAAACAGCTTCCTGCTATTGAAACAGTTCTGAAAGCTATGAGTAGCAGTACATCTCAACGGGTCCCCCCAATATATGTTCTTATTCTCTGCCCTACAAGAGAACTTGCTAGTCAAATTGCCGCTGTAGCGAAAGTTTTGCTGAAATATCAAGATGGCATTGGGGTGCAGACTCTTGTTGGAGGCATACGATTTAAAGTTGACCAAAAACGCCTCGAATCAGATCCATGCCAGGTTTTATGTTATATATAAAATTATTTATATTTCCTATTAATTGGCTTCTGGCCTAGTGTAGGTGTTTTCTTGGTGGGCAAGGGTAGGGGGGAAAGGAAAAAACAGAAGAAAAGAGATGTTACTGATTGTGTAATAAAATCGTCATTCAAAGTACAAAAACAATGCATTTTACATTCCTTGTATCAATATTTGCAGATACTTGTTGCTACACCTGGTAGGCTGCTGGATCATATTGAGAATAAGTCTGGAATATCTCTGCGATTAATGGGCTTGCGGATGCTTGTACTTGATGAAGCTGATCATTTACTCGACCTGGGATTTAGAAAGGATGTAGAAAAAATTGTGGATTGTTTGCCCCGTCAAAGGCAATCTTTACTGTTTTCTGCAACCATACCAAAGGAGGTTAGGTTAGATTTTTTTTTTTTTATAATTAATCTTTAATCTCAGGTTCTTTATTCTGTCAACAGTGATGCTGATGCTTAAAAATATTTAGGTACGTCGCATATCCCAGCTTGTTTTGAAAAGGGAACACAAGTATGTTGATACAGTTGGAATGGGTTGCGTGGAAACTCCTGTTAAGGCAAGTTACAACAACCATTGTCACACTCTAAAAATTGCACATGTAAATTAGATATTTAAATGACTTCAAGAGCCTCAGGTTATACATTTTTTCTTGTTGGGGAAGAGGGGGTTACCATTATAATTTTGATTTTTTTTAAAACTATTATTGTTTTAATGATTGTATGGTTGTTCTGGTTTACCATCACAGGTGAAGCAATCTTATATTGTTGCTCCTCATGAGTCACATTTTCAATTAGTGCATCATATTCTGAAGGAGCATATCTTGCAAACACCTGATTATAAGGTTAGTAATACATATGCTGTTTCAGATTTTGAATTGTTTTGTTATATACTTTATGGTTTTCACTCATAGATTTGCCTACAGGTTATTGTATTCTGTATAACTGGAATGGTGACCTCACTCATGTATAACCTTCTTCGGGAAATGAAAATGAATGTGAGGGAGATGCATTCTCGAAAACCTCAGCTCTATCGTACTCGTATATCAGATGAGTTCAAGGAATCCAAACAATTGATTCTTGTCTCATCTGATGTTTCATCACGGGGAATGAATTATCCTGATGTCACCTTAGTCATACAGGTATACTTACATACTTTACTCGCGTTTTTCTGTACTTGGGATGTTTGAAATTTTCTTCCTTTTTTCTCATTTTTGATCTGTGAGGGTAAATTAACTACTGAAACAAAGTTCCTTATGAGACTGTCAATTGTTTCTTGCTGAAAATATCAAGCGAAAGGTGGATTTCTAGCCAATGATTCCATCAAGAACTACTTATTGGTTCATGTGTGAAATCTAGGTGGATGTAGTGCACACTTCACTTTTTATTAATATTGTGTCTAAATGGAATCCAGGTGGGAATTCCTTCTGACCGTGAACAATACATACACCGCCTTGGAAGAACAGGTCGAGAAGACAAAGAAGGGGAAGGCATATTGTTGATTGCTCCATGGGAAAAGTACTTTTTAGAAGAAATTAAGGATCTACCTCTACAGGAATTTCCCTTACCTGACATACATCCACAGACAAAACTTAAGGTACATTTCTTGCTGTTGTTCTCATTCTCATGTGTTTATTTTGAGCATGGCTTTGCAAGGGCACTGTCTAGAATATGTACATAAGTTAACTGGAATTTTTGTTTATGATCCTTGCAGATTGAGAATTCGATGGCAAAGATTGATAATGACATCAAAGAAGCTGCTTTTCATGCTTGGCTTGGTTATTACAACTCTATCAGGGAAATTGGGAGGGAAAAGACCACTGTAGCTGAGCTGGCAAACCGATTTTCTGAATCAATTGGTTTACAGAGGCCTCCTGCTCTCTTCCGAAAAACTGCTATAAAAATGGGTTTGAAAGACATTCCTGGTATTAGAATTCGTAAATAGTTCAGCTGTCGGCATAGATTGGAAAGTTATAGAGAGATACTAGCGGCATGGGACAATGTCGTTGAATTTTGTTTCCTGATTATTCAATTTGTACTAATTATTTAGTAATGGCTCGAAAGCTCATTTATCAACACACATCAGGCCTATGTGCAACCCAGTTTGCTTGCATCCATCTTGCTGTGGTGCTGTAGTTGCTGCTGCAACCAACACAACAAAATCAAACATGAACGTCAGAACTATAGCGATCTTAAAACAGACAAACTGCAAAAAAAATGAAAAATAAAGGAATGCAAGAGCAGGATACAGTGATTGAGGAGAGCTTAGAAAAAGTTGAGGTGAGGGTTTGCATGGAGGAAGACATGTGGTAATGTACCTCCCCTGAGATGAACAGAGAAATAATGAAAGACGTATATTACAAGGGAATCATAGGATAAGGAAAGGTTTGGGAGTTCCATGTTTCAATGTTTCAAACATGTGGCAACTTTTTTTAAGTAAAAACAAAACGGATTCATAGATCTGAAGGTGAAAAAAAGTATAATTTTAGATTAATTAATGTTCAAGTAAAAAAATAATTTCAATTATGTAATTTAGAATGTATTGTTTGGATTGTATAATTTAAAAATACATATTAAATTACATAACATTAAAAATGCATTGAAAAAAAAAGTTGAATTGTGTACTCTACAATATATAAAATTTATCAAATAATGTTTTTGACATTTTTCATATCTATAAAAATACATGAAGAAACTATAAAGACAAAGAAAACCAAGGACCTCATAAAGTGACTAGTTTGCAACAGAATGGAATAGAGTTCTGCGCATAAAACTAAAAACATTGATGAAAAAGAAGAATTTAATGGGCATGTACGTCAATGTAAAACATGGTAAATCAGAAATCGTATTTTATAAAAGTAAACGAACTTATAATGTGTTTGAATGATACTTCAAAATTTCGTTATTGGTGCATGTGATTTATTCTAATAGTTTTTCATACTAAGACTTGAAATTCTAATAACATTATAAACGACATGTTTCACCAATCCTAGAATGATTTGTACATGACAGGAAAATTCTTCAGCAGAACATTATTAACATTTCCATTCTTGTTAGTTTAATTTACTATGTAAATTTACAGCTGACTAGAATTAAATCTTTTTACGTCGTGTGCAGTGTTATATTATAAACTTGAATCCAGCAAGATAACTGTATCGTTTACTCTTTTACACTTAATTCAGTGTCTTTCTTCATTTGGCATATCTTCAAGTTTTTGCATTAAACTAATATTTTCCTTAATTGTTTATTGAATAAGCATCTTTTTGATATTTGGTAGTTTGATACCTTGCCAGGGTATGAAGTAGTTTTGTTCAAAATAGAGATTGTCAACATCAACAACAGAAAAAGAATGTTAAATTATCTGTTTTTGACGTTTGTCCTGCATCCCCACAAGTACTATTATGGGACCATTATATTGTTCCACACGAAATCACCTTGACCTAAATAACCGTGGCCATATTAAACGGATCCTGGGTCCACCTTGTTAATCAGGAGTCAAATTGGTATCCCGTTAGGATGCAACAAGAGACATGTAACAGCACAGCATAATCACAATCAAACTCCACCTGCAAGAACTAAAAACCATGAGATGTGATCATGGTGATTGATGAAAAGTTAACAGTAATCAAGAAGAATCAAATGGCCCTTGGTACAAATTGAGTATTTAAGTCATAAATCAGGATAATTAAGCAAGATAATCAAGCTGCCTATTTATTCAGCACCAACCTAATGCAAGTGCCTGCTTGCTTTTCAATTAACCCAGAAAATGAGTTCTTCAACTTGAACAGGCAAAACTTGAACATGTATGTGTGTAACGTCTAAGTCCTAAGCACTGGCTGGCAAGATTCAACTTCTACCGTCGGTGCATGTTTATACTTGTACACCCATCAAAGAGACAGATGATTGAGAATGACCCTAGTTTTATTTATTTATTTGTTTAATGCACAATGAAATTCCAGCCCCAATAAGTTTAGTCAATAAGAACAGGCGCCAAAGGGGCCCTCATTCATGTGGTTTTATCCACGATCTTCTGTGCAAAACAGTTGCTACACTCATAAGCATTAACTTATGACACAACCCATTTATCTTTTTCATTGACACGAAGGTAGCCAACTTTACAAGTAATGGGGCTCGAAAGAATACCTACTAGATATAACAGATGAGGATAAAAAGATTGAGACAAGGAATTCAACAGTTCGCTCATAATTGAGACCACGAAATGACTTGGAAGGGCAAGAACAAGCAGACAGCTGCTTTTGCATCAGTACCATGATATTGGTATTGACTGAATGAGGTAACTGAGAAAACCAATCGAAGGGTCACGAATTAAAAAATAGATAAATATCGCATCAGATTACCAATAAGACTAGATTAGTGGCCAGGGCAGACGAGGAAAGACAAAATTTAAATCGGAAAATAGGCACCAACACTACTTGTCATTCTGATCCAAGGACAGGGTGTATATGAAAGCATGCACAAGTCTTCTCAATTATTATCACACGATTAAATTATGAAAACTCTGAATGAGCGGCATAATACAAACCCGATTGATAGAAAAGTCAACGGTTTCATCCTTTTTCTAAGCAGTATTTTTATTTGGCACTCCACCAGAGTAAAAGGACCAAAGAGGACTCCTGCTTTCTTGAACAATAATTTAAAAGCGCAGCTTTTATTCATCATGAGTTCAAGTTTAATGCAGTAATATCTAACTATATCTTCCCGGCTATTCTCAAAGTTATTTGAATCATCAGAGTGAAATTCCAACAAAACACCAGCAACTGTGCCTAAACAAGCACAACTGCTTAATCCTCATTCTGTTTCGTCAACTAGTCAAGCCAATGGTCGACAGCAAATCCATTTATGATCAGTGGGCAGTTCGGCCATTTCACTGATATTAATTCAGTTTTGGCTCTATCTTCTCTAATTCTTCCCTGACCTCGTATAAAGGGACAACAAACTGTCCCGCATGAGGGAATAAACTAAATTCAGCCTTTCTCTTTATTACTGTGTTAGCTAGTATTTTTAAGTTTCTCGCAACTCACAAGACTGCAGTGATGGCAGTTCAATATTCAAGGCTCTCACTTCTGATCTTAATGACTATACTGATGCTTAGCCAGCTCTCAAGTTGCTGCAAGGCCGGCAGATGGATGAGTAAGGAAATCAAGCAAAAAGAAAAAAGCACCTCTTCTCAACGGCTATCAATCTCATGGCATCTCTATACAAAGACACAACAGGGACCTAGCACAGAAAAGGTCCACCCAATTTATGGAGTTTCTCTACGAGATGTTCCGGGGGGTCCAAACCCCCTTCATAACTGATCAACTATCTATCACTCTGCTGCTTGTCAAGTTATACAAGTTTTTGCAGGCTTCTGGTGTAAAATATTTTAGTTTTCCATTAAAGATGTAGAATGAATAGTTCGTGAGGATAATCGTCCATGTCTTCTAAAGACAGAAATTGTACTTTGATTCAATGGAACAATAATGAAATATGCAGACATTTACCCGAAGAATAAAGTTTGTTCTTGAAAATTTGCAAACAAAATTTATGTTTAAGAACTTTATGACCTGTGTAATTCTCGGGTTGGGTATCTGAATAATTTATACTAGAAGGTATGCTAAAAGGAACTTCTGACTAAAATGTGAACAATGAAAGAAAGAGAAATAATAAGGTGACTGTAAAAGGGATGATGACTATATCTCATTTTTCTTTCATGCTTGATATTTTACCAAAACTTAGATTTCAGTAATTTCCCTTAATTTCTTTCACTCACATGCTTGTAAATATTATTAAAAGAAGTCTCCGTAATAAGATTGTAGGACTTTGACGATAAAGGTTTCACATACACTGTCCATATGTAACAGAAGTAAAACTATTATATTTAATTATTTAGTCAACAGATAAGAGATCGTTGTTGTAAAAGTAATAAAATCCCAAAAACAAGTCAAATTCTAGTATGTCTACACATTACTTACCAAGTTGGCTTAATTATACCATTAGTGACAGGAATAATGGTGTAGATGTGATCCTTTTATCAAATTTAGGTAACCAATATTGGAGTAAGTTTGTTTATGTTTTTAAACAGCTACAAGATAGAGGAGATACTCTGATGTGGGAAATGTGATTAATGCCTGTTATACCTACATATTACAGAATTATCAAAAACTTTGTTTTGATAAAATATTAAGGTAACCTAAATATTAATTAGCAGTAGATTATTTAACTTCTTAAGCATATTACTACACATTGATATTCTTTTTGTAGAAAAAAAAAGGAAGGATTCAAAAAATTAAAAGTAAAGCTTTTGAAAGATAAAGTCAAACTCACAGAGGAAACAAATTAAGTTTTCAAAGTCATCCTTAAGTGTTAGCATTCTAAAGCTCAATCTGGACAATTCTGGCACTGAGAGCAAGCAAGCCTGAGCGTGAGATTTCCTGAGTTTGAGTGTAGAAGTCCAGATTACAACCCAAATTCTCATTTCTTTTAAGCTCAACATGGAGAAATGCAAGAGTATGGTGTTCAGTGAAATCCAACCCAACATTTTCATATTTTTTGCTGGAGCCTCGCTAATACTTGTCTTTATTATTTTAGTTCTTAGTGACTCTTGAAAAGTCATTAATCTCTTTTATAACAACCTTTAACAAATGAATTAGTCTAGGTAGTGTCAGAAATTGTAAATTTTGCTTATTATTGAGCAAGTCTCCTAACAAAAGGATACTAGAACTTTTCATTTTAGTGCTTATTAGATTTGATGTGATCACCAAGGTTGTAACAAAATGATAAGTGCTAACAGTGAAGGTAACAGTAGGTAGACAAACATGAATACTGGCTCAATCTTTGCCAACAACTTAATCTCGCTAGACGAGATTGACTACACGGATTACACAATATTATTAGCTCGGTTGAAAACCAAACCTTGCCAACAATAATGAAAAAAATTGAAATCGAAAAGTTAATACCATATAGTTATAAATTGATAAAAAAAGGACATCTTTTAGTGCGGTTGCAGGCGAAAAATAAGGCATCTCCTGAATAGACTCTTATGTCAAGATCACCCATCCAAGTCCTCTCCTCACAGGGAGGTTCATTACTGTTGCCTTTGACCATTGTGGTTGAACTGATAGATAGCTATTAGTTTAGCATATGTCCATAAATCACTATTGAAAAATTATGCAACACTTTTTTACCGGAGAAAAAGATGCACTATGTAGGGCTAATTTTGACATTAACTTAGAGCAATGTTTTACCAAAGTAATTTAAAGATGGAAGGTCCAGGAAAATGTACAATTTTACATGCAAATGTATAAATAAACAAAAAACTGAGGCAATTATGTTTCAGAATGTCACAGATCACAAAAACAAGTGGTCACTTATACTATTGTACTCAATTAATGGCAAAGAAACAAAGACAAAATAACAAAGCAGGAAATAACCTTCTTCCTTGTTTCTAAAAAGAGGAAACCAAGCCGCATCTCTTGTTGACAACCTGCAAACATTTGGCATAAAATATGTGAAATATGTATCTCCCTTCAACATAAGCCAAGTGAGTGAATTGTACGAACTTACCATAAAACATCCTCACTACATAATTTCCGTTCCCACAGGATCAACAGAAAAATGAAGAGACAAAGATTTGTGAGCAATAGACTGGAACTTAGAATGCCATACCTGTTTTCAATTCAAAGATAACTTAGAACCTTGCTGTACATGTTCCCAAGATATGGTTACAGTGGTAATAGTTTAGTTTTGTAAAGATACTTATATCATGAAGTTATATGAAAATTTGCTCATTAGAAGTTCATCTTAATAAGTTGATATGATAAAAATGGAAAAACTCAGGACATATTTAGCATCGGGTTTTGGAAGAAAAAGGAGGAGCAGGATAATTTTTCATTTTTAAAAATTTAGAGAAATACATAATGTTTACTAAAATAAGCAAAAGGTAAAAGAAAAATTACACTAATCTATCATTTTATGTCTTTTACCTTGTTTACAGAAAAAGGACACATTCAGAAACGTTTTCCATTAAAAATGTGGCAAGGAGATGAAATTATAATCGTCAATAAAATACAATACACACTACTTTAGACCAAAATTTGTAAGAAAAATAACAGCCAAAATTCAATTGTGCAAGAAACAATAAAAGGTTTCTTACATTTTTGTACTCTTTGCTGCTTATAAATATCTCAAATGCCTCAACTGCAAAAGAAATACCATCATCAACCAGTACCAGTGAAAGAAAATCAGATGCTAAAGATAATGAGACTTAGATTACCTGATCGAAATCGTATGACAACTCCGTGAGTATACTCCTTAGAGCTTGGACTAAAATTCAAACCTGGGAATATAGTAATGACCCAGTTAGGCAGTTACAAAATAAAAATTCAGTGAAAAGGATATTCTTCATACTATTTTACAAAGTGCAACCTATTTGAACCCGTCATCTCCTAGTTACTAGGCAGCAACCTTTCCATTGTGAGATCACCCTAACTTTCATACTATTCTTTTGTGAAAATTTTCAACATTTGATGAGACAGCAGACCCAGAAAAATAAGGAAACAATTGTATAAGTGATGGTGGAACTGGATACCTTGAGTGAATTGGACTATCAAGGAAGGAAATTCCGACATCATCGATGCCAGAGAGGCCAATGCATCCTCCGCCTGGTTACTCAGTGCAGACTCATTAAATGATATCAGAAGCAGAAACTCCACTCCATGGTTGAACTCCTGGCATATACATTGCAAGAATCAGAAACAGGATGTGACATACGAAATGGGATATGAAGAAAAAAGTGACATCTAAATCTAAAATGTACAAGAACAAATATTGAGCGCATTGATGCATTTATGCCCGTTTTCTTTCAAAGTTTCTAATGTGAATAGAATTCGTGGCCCTGGCTTATGGTTAAATGAACATGTAATGAGCAAGTCTTCAATTTATAGTCCAACCTCTCCTTTGCGAAATATAGAAAGCATCTCATCATCCACTTCCGATTCAAAATCCACATTGACCAATCCCTGAAACAGAAATCAAATCAAAACCAAGTTAAACTGCTCACACGCAGAGGTTCACGCAGCAACAGCCGAAGAATAAAGAAACAGAGAATCGGTGTTTACATGTTGGTGCATACATGGCAGTAAGTCAGTACATGGTCCTTGAGAACCTTCAAGTAAAAGGGATTCTCATAAAACTTTTCAAGATTTTGCTTCTTCTGAAACCGCATAAACAGCGCATGCGTGTAACGCTCTGGATTTGGAGCAGAAACGCGCCCTAAAGAATCAACAAGGTCAATGGCAACAAAAGGAACTAACACTAGATTACATGTAGGGGAATTAATTTAAAGCACCGGTAGATAAAGGTACGTAATTAGGGAATGCATATGATGTAGGCCGCTCCACCTAATGAAATTGCAACAACACCACCCATCTGGTACTGCGTAGTGTACAAGTAATCGAGCATGTCGTTCTCTTCCTCTTCTGATAAATCTTGCTTTGCTTTGAGAAGACAAACGTGCTCCACGATTTTTCTACAAGAAATTGAAACAGTCATATTCATATTAAGAGGAGAAAACCCGGGAGATGAAAATCGGAAGTGCAACAATAAAAAGAACAGAGACCTTTTCCTCTCAGAACCTAGGTTGGAACTTCGCCGGTCCGACCCACAAAGAACCGTTATCCTCTGATTCTTTCGCGCAGCTGGAAGGGAAATTCGAATTGATGTGAAAACGGTGATGTTACGTTAAAGAAAATGTAGATGAATGAATTTGGATAAGGAGTTGAGAGTTGAAGGAGTAAACTCACAGACCGTGAAAAGATAAAGGGGCTTGAGGGAACCGATGAGGGACAGAAATAGAAATACAAGAGCAATAGCTTGAGCATTGCATCGCGAAACCCATTTTCTGCAGCTTTGCGCTTCTCTTCTCCGATGAAAGCGAGAGTGAGTTTTATTTATCACAAAAGCAACAAATTTGCTGGAAAAAGAAAATGGGTGGACTGGGAAAAACCAACGCCTTTCATTTAAATACCACGCAAAATTGGCGCCTTACATTTTAAGTGAACTACACTTCCAGCTGTTCACTCCACGCACATTTATTATTCACTACTACATATTTATGATATTTTAAAATCACTTTTGGTCCAAAATTTTGAAAATTAATTTATGAATTTTTTATACATTTTTTATCTCATTTGACTCTATTCAAATATTTCTCAAACACTAGCCTTCTACTTATATAACACACTTTACAGACATTATTATCATTGTACGTAAAACCTTTCAAGATCAATAGAAATATTTCCTTTTAATTTCATACTTGTATTTTCCTTATAATAAAAAAGAAAAAAAACTTTTGAAACAATTACTGAGTCTAATTTATAATTTTAAAACTATATTAAGAAAATGTTTTAAACTTAATTACACTCCTAATTTAAATTGATTTTATTTCTAATCAAAATGAAATTTTTAAACACAATCTCTTATGTCGCTTGTTGAGTTGAATAAAGGAACTGAACTTCCGACCTCTACACTAATTAATGTACAGAAAGTTACAATACTAAGAAAATTAATATAACATGGTTTAATATACAAGGATTCACATTATTACGAGTTGTTACAGATCACAACAGTCCATTAGCTGCAGCCTTGATGTATAAAATAAAAAATAAAAATTGTAAACAAATAAGACTAGGACAGAGCAGCAAGAACCTCCTGACTATTTCAGTCTACTAATCTAGTTTAGTCTGTCTGATACATTATCTATTTGAACTAATCCAATACTAGTTGAGAGCTAATCAGGAATTGTTCAGGTTTTGAAAAAGCTCTGGAAGATGAGCATTGGTCAGCTTCGTTCTCTTGTTGATTTCACTCTTCTTCTTCTTAGGCTTGGGCTTGGAAGAAATGCCTTGAATTTGTGCTGCACTCCTCCTCTTTGCAGTGTTGGTGGCGGGCTTCATTCCATTCTTTTGAAGATCCTTCTCTATATCAATCATATCACGAGGCAATTCAATACTCCGGAAAAGCTGTTTTAGATCATCATCCACCTTAATGTGCAATTTGGGGTCGTTAGGGTAGGCAATGTCTTCCTGTGAATCAAAGTTGGACAGCAGCCAAATCTGCCCCGCAGCTTTCAAAGCCTAGAAACCGAAAACTCTATAAGGTCCTATTCCATGAGAAAAACATTTATTTGCATTATTTTTACTCTGCAATTTGGGCAAAAACATTAACTAGCATTACAAGTAATCTAACTGAAGTAATTTTAATTCAACTTCATCAAATGGCTGTATTCTTATTTACATATTTCAGCATCATTTAAACCTCAATAAGAAAATAGGCAAAGGTAGGTCTTGGAAAGGAGGAAAGACCAAACAGATGCAGATAAGTGAAAGGAGGAAAATTTCAATGTACTTTCTTCTACTACTAGGCAGTATGCCCTTCAAATTGAACTCATGCAGTAAAAACACTTGAAATTCTGCCCGTTAATACAGCTCCAAAGTCCAACTCGAGTATGTGTATCAGGAAAGGCTGAACTGCACTGAAACTAGCAACACCTTAAGAGCAAGATTTTCTAATGACTGATTAATAAAGTGTTTTGATTTCTTCGGTGCTAACCTAAATGCTAGAGTAAATGTTAGGAGAAGGTGGCAAAAAATATTTTCAAAACAGACCAATGTGCACTCATGTTTCTCCAAAAAAAAAACATTATGTAGACATGAGTCCAATGTAAAATAAATTATTACATACATCTAGTCTAGGAACAAAACAACCAATGTCCGGAAAATCAATGCCAAAAAATGCTCAATGTTAGGGGGGGCCTAATAAAAGTAATCTTACCTGCAAGTCTTCCATCCTTTAAGTCAATAACAGCAAGGCCCTCAGGATACTTACGTATCAGTTGAAGAAGTTCTGTTTTGTCCTTTAGACCGTACTTTGACTATAGACCAAAAGCAATCAAAAAATGTAAAACATGTTATTTCCTAAAGGACCATCCGCATAAATGAATGTTAAGAACTACAGATATATCATGTCGGTATGAATAAAAGTAACCTTGTAAGAGAATCGTTGGCCATCATAATTCACTTTCGGGTTTTTCCTAAGATTCTCAAAGACATCTTTGTTAGCCTTTATGTCAACATAGCATGCCTGATTTATCTGCTCCGGTGTTAAAGCTTGTCTTGTCTGTCGGCAAACACATGAAGATAAGAGTATGATAAAACAAATCGATCAATACACTGTATCAATCACCATTTCAGATTCATTAGCCACAAATTAACTTCAAGAAGACTGAAACAAAAGCATGGTTAAACATGTCGGGTGGATTTTTATGGTTATATTATACAAATCCCGTAGACTATTACAGTAATAAAAAAAATATAAAAAAATCTACCCTCGGTGATCTATGAACACAGTTTTGATTTTTGGAACTGAAATTTTATTTGGATAAATTTCTTAATGAACACCAGTAGAAATTATAAGAAAAAGATAAAAATGGCCAATAAGTTAAAATCAACTTGTACGCTTCAACTTTTATAGAAGTTCTCTCATTTAATTTAACTTCTCCAAAAGTTTGTTTTACCTTTATGCATAAGATAATTTTTACTTATTGACTAGTTAATTTTAAATTTATCCAAGTAAGAGCTAAGTGTTAGTGTTTCTTGAGAAGCTTAATTGAACATGCCCAGGTGTTTTCTGAGAAGTTTTATCCAAACAATGCCAAGTGTTTGTTGAAATCTACCCAAAAAGGACTTAAAATGCTGACAAACCAAAGCATGCAAGTGACAAGCAAAACTCCATCTTAATTCTTCTACCATGCGGGTGACTATCTATCACTAGTACCATAAAAAGGTGAGAATAAAATTCAAACCCAATGAAACAAAAAGACCAACATAGTTGAAGGCAATTTGGATAGGTACCTCTAGAAGGAGATCAATCACACGCTTCATCTGAGCACCCACAGGGGCTTTACGTATGCTGTTAATATGCTGAAGCCTCTCCGTGTCGTTGGAAAACTTGACTGCAGGGGGCGCGTTTTTCCCATTGGTCGAGCCATGTGAGGCAGATTTTTGACTCGCTGCAATGCTTGACAGTGTCGCTTGGCACTTCTCTTGCTGCTTCTTGAACTTGTCTAATCTCTCCTGCAACGCCATCTGAAAAGCGAACACAATAACACACAAGAACGATGATTAAGTTACTCCCTTTGAAATTCCCAGTACTGAAAGTGTAAAACTCGAGTTGAGTGTGCAAATTGAGTACAGAGAGGGAAAAATTTGGGATTTCGGAAGAAAAAACAAACCCTAATAACGAGAAAGTAATAGCTTCAAGTGAGGGAAGTGGGAAAGAACCCAAAGATTTTGGAGGAATAGAAAGTATTGATTTGAATGACCTAATCTTGCAGGGAAAGTCGAAAATTGAGAGAGAAAGAGAGAGAAGCTAACCGTGAATGGAAGCAAACGACTTTTTGCCGGTACTGACTGGGCTTTGTTTGGTTGGACTGGATTAGAGTCTGCACTGTCTAGAACTACCACATATACTTGTTGTGAATATGTTAAGAATAGCAATTTTCAGAAAATAATTTTTTTTTTTTATTAAAGCTAATGAGAATCACGTGCAATTTTGTGTCTGAATTAGTCACCTACTATTTTTATATTAATATTTAATATCCATATTAAATTTAAGTTTATTTAAATTAATTTCTCTTTGTTATCTATACTATTATTATATATAGATACCTAATTTAAGTGTTTGATTTTGTCCTTAAGTACTCATTGTAAGTAAACTTAATTATTTAACTGTTGATTTAACCATTTTTTTTTTAAATTTAATCATTTTATAAAACTAAAATATTTTTTTAAATTAAAAAATTATTTTCACAACAGATAAAAATCATCTATTAAAATTTTATAAAAAATTATCTATATTTATTTTTATAACTATAAAAATAATAATTTTATTATTTTTTGTTATAATAAAAAATGAATAGTTGTAATGCATGTGTTTTTTCTAGTACTATATATAAAGGATTTTTTTTTCACATTTGTCTTTTTTCAAATTTAATTACTTTTTCAATTAAAAAATTGTTTACAAAGAATTTTTTTTCACTATTATTTTTCAATTTTACACTTTAAATAATTTTTGAAATTAAAATAACTATTTCATAATTACTACCTTTTAAGTCACCTTTTGTTTAAATTAAATATTTTTTTATTTGACCTTTTTTCAAACTTAAATAATAATAATATTTTTATTATCATAAAAAATCAACACATTTAGCCATAATGCTTATATTTTCACTAATATATTAGAACATTATTTGTTATTTTAGTATAATTTATAATTATTTAGATGCAAAAGAAGTAATGTTAATGTATAATTATTTTCATATATCTAATTAAAATTTTAGAAAATATTTTATAAGATTAAATATATTTTTAATATTCATTTATATGTATATAAACAAAATTCTAAAAACGAATATCTCATAAATTGAAAATTAATTAAAGCAAACTAAAAACAAAATAAAAAAAATAAAAAAAAAGTAATTGACAAATCCAATCCAGTCCATTGTGTGTAGGACAAGTTATCAATATCGATTAGACTACGATGGATTAGACTAACAAGTTTTGCCACTTCTATATTAATTTATGAGAAAGAAAAAAAAATACATGTACTATTGAGTAATAGAAATAAATAGTTATTTTAATTAAAAAATATATATCTTTAGTGTTGCAATACTGAAAGACTACAGATACTATTTTATGTAAGAAAGAGTAATTTTTTTTCCATCAATTAACTCAAAGAGAGAAAAATAATACTTCATAATATGCTTTTGTATTGGATTTTTCAGTGCTTAAATTTATTTGTGATTTTACTTTTAAAAATTTTAAAAATATTTTTGTGTTTAATTACTATTTTCTAATATAGTGTGTTATTTAGTAAAGGAGTGGAGAGAAAATAATCACTTTATATGAAATTGGATAGTATGTGATTGAATTTCATATAAAAATTAGATAAAAAAAATTAAAAAATAACTATTTTTAATTTTAATTTTACATAATATTAAAATTATAAATTAGAATTTATATTCATTTTATATATTAGTTTTAAATTTAATTTAATCATACAAAATAATTTTATAAAATAAACTTACATTTATTTATTTATTATGAATTCATTTTATATTTAATTAAGATCAGACTTCAAACACAAAAAATTTTAAATGTAAGAACTAAATTCAACAGAAAATATTAATACATGACACTCATAATCTATCAAATACTAGTATTATTTTACTACAAAGATTAACAAAATACTCTCTTTATTATTGTTTATAGAAAATAATAATAATAAAAAGTATGATCAAATTTGAAAATTTCTGTAATATTAATAATAAAAGGAAAGAAGTGTAAATTTATTTATTTATATGTAGTAAGAGAGTAAATAATACTGAAAAAGTTTAGGTGAAAGAAAAAAATTGGTTGCCTGTTCCAACTAAAAATAAATGCAACAAGTTTTATTTATTAGAAACCATCCCATCTTTTATTACCTCAATCTTCTCTATTATTCACACCATTTCAAATAAATTATCTCATAGATATTTTATGTTGTAGAATTAATTATATTTTATGTACTATTATTATAAACAATAATAAATAAATATATCTAATTATTTATTTAATTTAAGTAATATATTTTTTTGTTACGATTTTAAAGTATTTCTAAAAACACAGTGTATGATGTATTTATTTTGGAAAATGAGATTAAAAGGAAGAAGAAGAAGGATGCATGGAAGCTGAAAGTAAAAGGAAGAGGATGAAGATGCGTGAATGAGCGAGTAACTGACCTAACCCATACTGTGTTATGGAAGCCAAGTTTATTTAATTTGAGTAAAATAAAAATATTTTTTTGGGAGAAACAAAAAGTGTGTTACATTTCAATCTTTCATTCAATAGAACACGTGGGTTGGAAGGCGGATTCGTGGACTCAGATTAAATATTCTCAGACTCAAATAAAAGCATCAAAAGCAATCCTCAAAACTCTCAAGACCCTCTCTTATCATACCCTCGCCTCTCTTTCCACAACCCCCAATTTCACATCCACTCTTTCCAAAAATCGCCGGATCCAGCAATTCCCCTTTCTCTTACTGTAACAACTACTTAATCCGACAACTAATTTTGTTTTTTTAGTTTGATTTTTACTTTATGTACTGTGTAAGTTTTGCTTCAGCTTCATATTTTTAATTTCTGTTCTTAGTTTATTCTTGTATGTTAATGATTTGTTGGGGGAAGAGGCGGGGAGGCCGGGCGAGCAGGGTTGGATGAGGTTTTAGTCAAAATCAATGCATCTGTTTTGTCTAGATTCATTTATATTATATTTTGTACTTTCCCTTTGTGTTTTCCAACCAAGGACCGAACATTATGGTTTGCTAAAGCATGTTCTTGCTTTCTTTTTTCTCTTCGTATGAGAAATTCGATCTTCAGTTTGGTGGGGAGGGAGATAGTGAAATTCATTCTGACCAGGTGGTCCTCATTGTTAGTGACTTTGTCTGGGTTGTTGAGTGCTGAATCCGTTGTTATTCTTGATTTTAGCACATGCATGTCCATTGAAGTTGTATCTGTCTGATGATTCATGAGAGTTGTTTTGTGTTTCAGGGATTAAGCGGTGATGGGAAAAATACAGCTTAGTTTACATTGGAGGACAAGTTCTGATCCCTAATATGTGTTGCATGTTACTTCCCTGATATGTGTTGCATGTTACATCTCCCTCTTGACTAAATTAGACCAGTCAGACTTCAAGGTTTTTGGCAGTGGAAACAGATTATTGGAATAAGGGAGATGTACAGAGTTTTGAGGGCTTTTGTCGATTTGTTTTATCTTTAATAACATAACCCGCTTTCTGAAAATGGAAAGTCCTGGTATTGAAAAGCATGAAGAAACCAATAAACAGATTAGCAGTAACACAAATTGTAATTCCAAACAGCAGGTGGGTATGAATTTTGAAGATTTTTTATGCTGGGAGTTTTTCTTTTGCAACATTGTGAACAAACTTTATCACTTTTCACTTAGTTCATTTGTGATAATTTCAGAGTGCAGAAAATGCTGACGAACGTCCTGAATGGTTACCTGATGGCTGGAACATGGAAGTCAGAATCCGGAAAAGTGGTGTACACATGGGATCTGGATACAAGGTGGGAGATAGATTCTCTTAATTTGGATGTTACTGTTTTAGATTGTCAGCAACCTCATTTAGCTTGTTATGTTTCCTTTAGTCTATGTTATTCATGTAGCAACTTAATATTATATTCCTTAAACATCGGCTTGATGTTAGTCATATAGTTAGTTACTGCTACCACTAATGTATGGTAGACATTATTAGTGCATAACTTGCACTGTTCTTAGGTTTCTGGCCTTGAATCATGAATACTTTTTTGGAGATTTGTGTGTAGCAGAAGTCTATTTGAAAATCTTAAACTCAATTCTTAATAACTCCTGACTTAAATGTACGGTGGTTACAACATTACTATCATGGTTATTAAACTCTCGAGTTAACTCGTAAACTCTCCAGACATGGTTTCCGAGTTAACTCGGAAGTAAACTCGTTTTCTGCGAAAACTCGGTAGAATCGACTGTAAAATTGGTTAGATCGTGTAGAATCGCGAGTTTTGAGCGATTCTGCTAGCTTGAAAGGGGGAAAAATTAAGAAAATGACAATATTTATGTTTTACAACATTTATTTTTATGAACAATATATCTATAAATTTTATTTGTTGAAAGTTATATAATTTTGTAGACTTATTTGAATTAAGATATTATTTATATAATTTTTTTATCTGTAGTAAACTCTTACAATTCTACAAATTGAGTTTTCGAGTCGAGTTTACTCGACTCTCACGAATTTATGTAAACTCTCGAGTTTGATAACCTTGATTACTATTGTTTTCCCCCATTTGGCTGACTTCTGACAGTTGTCCTAAATTTGATGAGCTGGATTTTAGGTTAGTTCTTTTAAGATCATGCTCAATTAATTTTACGATGGTAATCATGTTTGCTCTTAAAGACTAAACTCTATACTCTTTTTAATTGATGTGTTCATGTGATTCTGTAATCTTTGGTGGTATTTTATGTTTTTTTCAGGCATCTTAACATCAATCGTGATACATTATCAAAGCTGCTTATCTCTCACTATAAACATGTTTTCTTGTTTCAGTGTTACATCGAACCATTAAAAGGATACAAATTCTTCTCCAAACCAGAGGTGTTACGATATCTCGAAACTGTAAAAGACAGCAGTTGCACTTCCAAGAAGGGGAATAAAAGTAGTAAGATAAATACTCCAAATGACAAGAGCTGCACTTCCAAGGAGAAGAAATGCAGTAAAATGCAGACTCCAAACAACAAGAGCTGCAGTTCCAAGAAGGAGAAAAAATGTGCTAGCATGGAATTTCCAAATGACGACAGTTGCACTCCCAAGGAGGAGAAGAAGGGCAATAACATGGATTTTCCAAACAACAACAACAGTTGTGCTCCCAAGAAGGAGAAGAATGGGAATAACTTGGATTCTCCCAACGACAACAGTTGCCTGTCCAAGAAGGAGAAGATAGGCACTGACATGGATTCTCCAAAGGACAGCAATTGCACTCCGAAGAAGGAGAAGAATTGCACTAACATGGATTCTCCAATTGATGTTTGTATCACTTTTTCCTTGAATCTTTTTCTGTTTATTATTAATGAATTATGAATGCTATCATTAGATTGAAGATTGATTCTTATTATCATCTTACGCATATGATTGATGATTTAGAATTATTCATGGTATACGAACCTAAAGTCACGCCAAATGGCAGGACTATTGATTATTTAATGTGCAAAAAGGACCATGGTTTGAAAGTTAACTTGAAAATACAACCGCAAAGATTAAACCATGAAAGAATGTTGCCCCCATAAGAAAAAGGCGCCCATTCATGAAACTTAAATGGCTGCCTCATCTTATTGCCTGATGTTTATGTATTTGTTTATTTGCACTTCTACTTCCACAATTTGGCTTGTGCTTCTTTTGTTGAACACTATGGATGGGAAGAATTTTGAGTCGTAGTTTGTCTCTGTCTTTCAGGTTGAATAAACTATTTCGTGTTTTGCGACTTTTGGGTTGTGTGCTGCTAACACATTTACATTTTTACAAACAAAAGGCATATAAAGTTTACAAATAAAATGTTATAACCTAGCTTTTATAAAATTGATTATTTATGGGCCTTTATTTAATCCATTGAATATTTTTATGAATTATAACTTATATTGGTAACATTGTTCATGTTTAATTTTCAAAGTTTTCCGGTGTTTTAGGTTGTGGTTGAGAAGTCTATTCCAGAGGATTTACCACATGGGTGGTTAAAAGAATTGAAGATTTCGAAGAATGGCAGGGGCATTAGGAAAGATCCGGTATGAAAAAATTTCAGCCAAAAGGATCTCCTTTTACATATCATAAAAAAGATAGATTTTTTTTGTAGTAGTACGATTTTTACCTTCAAATCAAGTGATTATTGTCTTCTCCTATTTAGAGAAGTGGGCTGCAAATAAAACTGTTGTTTGGTTTATTGAGTAACATGCTACATTTACAGTTTTTCAAAAGTTGATGCTTATATAAATTATAATTGGGTTACGCTTCCAACAGTTTTATATTGATCCAGTGAGTGGATATGTATTCCGCTCTAAGAAGGATGTACTGCGGTATCTTGCATCTGGTGATATACGGTCATGTGCCTTTAAGCCAAGTAGAAGACAAATCCAGGATGAAGACAACATAACTGTAAGATATTTTTGCATGACTACCATCTTACCATTTCTGCTTTTATGGAGTATTCTTATTTTTCATTAGTTCTTACTCCAAGCTGTTAGTAAGTGATTGAAATCTGGGGATTTTTTAATCACACCAGATTTGAGACTCACGGAAAATTCTAGCATTTTAAGAATTTTCCTAATATTAAGATTTGCATACTTGCATTGCTGTAGCCTTTATAGATTTTGGTTGATTTAGTTGTCTAAAATTGTAGAATGCTATATGATGAGTAGTCCAAACTCTGAATGATCAACAAAGAACAATCCTATAGCATCAGGAGAATCGTTATTTTTTTTATGTATGCATCTAAGAATTCTAACAGAATATTTTATATGCTTTCATGTTTTTCAATCTAGTCACCACCTGCTGCCAAGCGGCAGAAACTGAAGCAGTCTGCACCCACACAACAGCTTTCTGCAGGTAAGAAACTATTTATGACTAAAGTATATTCAATTTTACTACAAGTTCATCAAACTCTGAATGAAGAATATACCATTCACACCTGATGCCCATTCCTGCCTATTTTTAACTTTTTACTGCAGCCACAGAAATACTTGATAAAAGCAGCTTAGAACCTAGTGCTAATAGCCCAAGGAAAAAGCAAAATGGAAATGTTTCGGCTAGAACGAAGGTTGCTTCTGTTCCTAAAGGTGATTCTGTTGCAAATATGCATTCACTAGAAGATGGAGCTGCAAACTCATCTGAAGTGAAGAAATCATCTGACCCAGGTAGGTCAGCACTTTTGAAAAATGAATCCTTGAAGGAATCAGCAAAAGCACTTTTTGCAGATGATTTGCAAGAAGAGAAGCGTGCTGTGAATGCAGTGGAGAATGGTAATGAGAAAAATCATGGTAACCAAAGCATATCCAAAATCAGGAAGGAGTTCAATGTACCTCAGCGGACATCACCGAGACTTGCTGGAAGTAAATCTGTACAGTTGGTAAACAATGTGGTCAATGAACAGACACTTCAGGTTCCAAAAAGAAACTTGAGGAAAAGTAGAAACACTCTAGATGTTGATATTTCTGTGGACCAAGCAGCTCCTAAAGAACAACCACATGAGCAAGAAACAGATAAAATAGAAGACAAAAAGCCAGAAATTCAAATCAGCTCAAACAAATCAGGTAAAAAGAAAGAGCACCACCTTCCTCGTCGTGCTTCAAAACGATTAGCTGCTATTGAGCATGAGTCAATGAACTCTAAAGTGGAATTGCAGCAAAGTGAGTGTGGGCCAGCTACAGTGCTTGCTAATCAAGCCCCAATAAATGGAAAGTCAGCAAATAAAAGGAAAAAGTCAGCAGCACCTCATTTGGAGAAAAGGGGAAAAGAACAGATGGATGATGAGAAAACAGAACCTCAGTTGTCCTTTGCATATCACTATTCGTGGTCCGACCCAAGCTTGGAATATGCAATCAATGCCCTCACTGGTGTGTTACCACCAGCTGATAATATACCCAGTACTGTTGCCGAAACTGATAATCAAAAAGCTTTGTTTGACAATGTTACCGGAAGAAGTGCCACTACAATCCCTGGAACTGATGTTCAAAACACTTCATTTGGTACGGGAAGGAGCACCACTGCAGCCCCTGAAACTGATGTTCAAAAAGCTTCAATTGACAATGGTACGGGAAGGAGCACCACTGAAGTCCCTGAAACTGATATTCGAAAAGCTTCAGTTGACAGTGGTACGGGAAGGAGCACCACTGCAGTCCCTGAAACTGATATTCGAAAAGCTTCAGTTGACAGTGGTACGGGAAGGAGCACCACTGCAGTTCCGGATACTGATATACAAAAAGCTCCAATTGACAATGGTACGGGAAGTAGCACCACTGCAGTCCCTGATACTGATATTCAAAAAGCTCCAGTTGACAATGGTACGGGGAGTAGCACCACTGCAGTCCCTGATATTGATATTCAAAAAGCTTCGGTTGACAATGCTAGGACAAGTAGTACCACTGCAGTCCCTGATACTGATATTCAAAAAGCTTCTGTTGACAATGGTAGGGCAAGTAGTACCACTGCAGTCCTTGATACTGATATTCAAAAAGCTTCAGTTGACAATGGTACGGGAAGGAGCCCCGCGGCAGTCCCTGAAACTGATATTCAAAACACTTCAGTAAACATTGGCAGAAGTGCCACTACAATTCTTGAAACTGATCTTCAAAAAACTTTGATTGACAGTGTTAAGGCGAGTAGCGCCACTACAATCCCTGAAAACAATGTTCAGAAAACGGTGGTTGAAATGGAATCGGGAAGAAGCACCTCTACCGGACCTGAAACTGATATTCAAATGTCTTTGATTGACAGTGTTACAGGAAGCAGGGATAGTGAAAACAATTTACATGACACTGTTACAGGAAGCAAGTATAGAAAATCCCAGGTACGTTCTAATAAACCCAAGAGAACGAAAGAGCTCAAAGTACCTGTGCGGTTATCAAAGCGACTTGCTGGCCTGGAACCTGAGTTACCGCCTGCTGAAAGAGCTCTTGAATATTCCACTAGAAAATCATGTAAAGAAGAGCCAACAGCCACTGCTACTCTAACTAATGGAGTGTCTGATCATCACAACGCTGGGGAAGAAACCAAGCCTACTCTTCTTCAAGCTTCTGACAGTTTGAAAACAGAAGTACTTGGAGAATCATTAAAACGGAGTGAAAACTCATATGATACCCAAACCGATCACAAGGAACAATTAGAGAAAGTTGAAGTTGAAAATGTCGGTGATGTGAGATCAGAGCCTAAGCTCCCCTTACCGTTTGGGGACTCTTGGTCAGATCCATGCCTAGAATTTGCCATCAAGACTCTCACTGGTGCTTTTCCAGTTGATGCTGGTGGAGACATAATGCCTGCTTTGCCTCCTGGCTTTGATAATCCCCCATATAGGCAAGTGCATCGAACTGTGGTGACAGACATTAATCAAGAAGCTCATGATAACTCGAACCAACCCTCGCTCAATAAGGAGCTTAATATGGTTAGTCAACCTGAGTTGAGGACCGGCTCCATCTCTTATGAAAATGCTTCTAACTTTACCACTAGGGAATCTTATCTTGATCAAGATAACATTCTTAAGAATTTTGATGCGGAACCCAGTCTCACTGGAAACATAACACAACCTGTGCATCATTCTTGGAATATAAACACACTAGCACATGAAGAACCATTAAAGCAAAATGGACAGGCTATTGAGGGTGGAATTGTTACAACGGAGCAGCAACTAATTGAAACTGGAGCTGTAAACCATGACAATTCCGAGTTACAGTATTGTGCGCCGTTTATGAATTCTTGGTCAGACCCGTGCTTAGAATTTGCATTTAAGACTCTTACAGGGGCGATACCAGTAGAGGAAAATTTAACACTCCAAGGATGTTTCCCGGAAACTGCTAACTATCATGAACGGAGGGATGGTGTCTCATTGTTGCCAGATTTCAGATCATCTAGCTTTTCACAAAGCGATTTCTCGTTTTTCCATGATACAGGGGTTAAGTCCATGCCAGGGCAGCAGTCATCAGTAAGCTCTTCATTCCTACCCTTGGAGAAAACAGGTCTTCAAGGTTTTGCTGGAGTTGATCCTCAAACACACTTTTCTCAGTGCAACAATAATTTTCAAAGGTAAGCTAGTTAGATGTCTGTTGCTACCTCCAAGATAACTACTGTCGGTATGTAGTTATACTTTTGTAGACTGCAAAAATGTTCGTCGTTAAGTATCCTTTTATTTTCCCAGTCACATTTGTAAATACATTGTGAACATAAGGTCTCGGTTAGTGTTTTTGCCTTTGTTTGTTGAGAAGATCTAGGTGAGCAAAGTAAGGAGGTACACAAGTCCAACTGTTGTCATACTATCTAACTACTCTACTCTCTATGCCAAGTTATTAATTGGTTTAATTCCTACTATTTCTTATTTTCTTTCGCCATTCGAAGATGTCTCTTATTGAAGTGACTCTGGTTCGAATTATAAAGAAATGATTGTACCCTCTTTCAAATATTTTTTAGGAATTGGGATTTTGAACTATTGTCTGCTTTTTTCCAATCGATTCAGTGTTATAATCAACTAGAAAATGTGGGCGTTTGATACAAAGCAGTGATTAAATAAATGCCCCCATTTTTATACCTAATTTGTTTTTCGTGTTTTACAAAATCATTTATAGAAAAGAGAATTGTACGTGCTAATTCTTTTTGGCTTAATCCTTTTTGGCTATTTCCTTATAGTTTTCATCAAATAGCTTCTTTTTTTTTAATAAAAAAACTCCTTAAGATTCTATTAGAAAGATTGATAGAAAAAAAATATTATTAGAAGAATATAATATTTCTCATATGCACATTGTAACTGAATCTAATCCCTCATTATGCCATCAATCTTCTTCATGGAGTTTGGTCACCTTATCAAAACATCCACCAGTTCATGTTCTTCATCATAATCTTTAAGTTAACTTAAGGATTTTACGCAATATTCTTTTTCACTTATATTCTTATTAGCAACAAATTACTCTTATGTCCTCTTATCTCAATTATAAGGTTAGTTTAGAAAGTTTAAAAGAAAAAAAATGTGAAAAATTGTAGATTCAATTCTTCTTATTAACAAAATATTAACAACTAATAATTGTCAATAAAATAAATAAATAAATAAATATATTTTACATAATTTTATCTCTTATTAATGCTAATGTGTCCTCCTCACACCATAAATAATACTCAAACACTCAGAAGTGCAGTAAATACATTTAGTGTATGCAATTGGACTCCTTCCATCCCCCAAAATCTTCCTCCATGCCGCGTTCCCTGCGTTCCTTCATTAACAAACCCAAAGAAAAAATGTAGTGAATTTCATATATTTCAAGAGTCTACTCAACATCAATCTTATGCACCCATCTCAATGACATTAAAGAATTTTAAAACTAATATACGTTTTAAACATTATCTATATGATAAAAATATAATTAAATGATTTCTTGTATATAACTTTCATTTATAAATATTCCTCTAATTCATTCATACTCAAAGATAAGTTCTTTAAGATGATTTTTATAAAAATTAATCAACTTAATTATTCATTTCCTACTAGATAAATTTATAAAAAAAAAAACTACAAAAATTAAGAGACACTCAATAAATAAAATGTAGTACTCATCAAACAAACTTTAATAAAAATTATGTTGGAGAATTTATCAGCAGTTTTCACGTACAATTATGTATCTATATATAAACATGATAAACAAAATAAGAAAAAAATAATAATAATACCTGACGCTTAAAAATGAGGCCAACTCTAATCTCCCCACAATAACGGTCATCCTTCACAACATTGTATGAAGTTGGTGGAATGCTCCCTTCCTTGAACAAGTCATCCAACGTAATGCTATAATACATACACATAATTCAATTTAAATTAGTTTATTTAGGAATAGTTATTTTCTAAGAAACTTAATTAAAACAATAATTAAGTTTTTCTTAAGCATGATTTAATTTTTATGCTGAGACAGAAATCAGGGAGAAAAGACTCACGTTACTTCTCCCACTATATCATCTGTAGACATGTTATCACTGTCCATGATCTTTAATCTCAGTTCGTTAACGCCTTCAGAAACTTTGAATATGAAATTTTCATTCCACTTTGGATTACTTCCTTTACCTGCATTCACAAGTTTGATTATAATACCAAATAAAACATTAAAAATTAGTTGAATACATTAATTTTTGTCTGTATTATATAACATTGTTAGAATCGATCATCATATATGAAACTGTATCGATATAATATTATTAAGGTCAATCATCGTATATAAAACTGTATCAATATAATATCGTTAGGATCAATCATCGTATATGAATCATCATCGTATATGAATAAGTGATATTTGAATTTGAGTTTATAGTAACAATCAGATCAGATGTACAAAAAATTAAAATGTACCTGATTGAACACTACTTTTTTGTTCTTGGGTGCGACATGTGAGGATCACATAAGGGTCCATGTTAGCTGCTCCATCAGATCGTGAATGTGTGAAAATATAAAAGAAAAAAAAAATAGAAAAGTTGAGACCATATTAATGAGAGATTATGAAGGGTGGAACTTATAAGATTGTGTGTAAATAAGAACTTACAGAGAAAATCAGTGTTCTCAAGGCCTTTGGCATATTCAAGAAAAACTTCAAGGGTTCCCTGAGGCATCTTTAATGAAGGATAATGAAATATTGAAGAATCTGGAAAAGCTTTGAGAGAAAGCTCTTAGAGAAAGGCACGATTGGTTTTTATATTTCATGGTAGTTAATTAGAGGAATGAAACAACACAATCACCGCTTTTCAGATAAATGTAAGCCATAACTATTTTTACTCTGTTTTTTTCTAATATTCTCTTCAATACTTTACATTTACTTTTTTGAAGTTTTTTTCTTTCTAAAAAGCTTATACAAATATAAATTATTCTACTCTCTAGTAGCTAGTAGGATAAATCACTACACTAAATAAAATAAAATAGTTTGACCTAAAAATCTAATGAATATTAAAACTCATTACTATAAAAAAATTATTTTAAATTCATTGATGGTCTAAATTATATAAATTGATAATAAAAAAATATAAAAACTTTTACACAAGAATTTTTGAAGTACCATTGAGCTAATGCTAATATTTTTTTTAGTAAACTTTAATATGAAATGTTAGTTGTTTTTTTTTTAAAGTAGTCAAAATTCTTGAATCCCTTATTTAGATAAGGAATGAGTTGTGATGTATATAATTTATTGATCTTTTATTAAGGAATAAGTGATTGACTTCAATTGAATAGAGGTGTTTGTGTCTCCACATTTTTTAATATTCAAATGTGTTTATTATTTATGTTTGCTTATATTTTAAGTTTGAAAGGTGATTATAAATAATAATATTGTTATAAAATGGGGCACGTTTTGAATGATAATTAAATCATGATCAAAGCACGAGATAAGTAAAAACAATAATAATACATCTTAAATATTAAACAGTCAAGGAGATAAATTTTCTATAAATTACTTAACTATACTTTTTCTTAAAAATATTTACATTATCCTTTGTTCTGCATATATAGAAAGAAACCGTGAAGAACATGATGCGGTTGCCTCTCATCAATCAAGTATCGTTGTCTCCAGCAGAATCGTGTAGGCCCATGGGCTTTTCAAATTGTCGGTTGGGTATATGCTGCCCAATACCATCGCTATTCTCATTTCACTAATCACTATACTAAATTTTAGATTGCATCCAACTCTGATGTATCACTATCACAATCAACTATTGGGCAAAACACCATAATATATATATATATATATATATATATATATATATATATATAATTATCATTTCATTCGACCTCATAATTGTAGAAGTCTGAATTTTGAAGCTCTGAGGATGAAGACAAACGTAGTTGCTTATCTAACTTGTTTTAATCCGGTGGGAAAGGCTTGCGTTCACGGAACAACCAGTATGGAAGATAGCCAGAGTGGGTGCAGTTCATAAATGAATGTTTTGGATAACCACATTTTAATCAACTACAGTGATTACAATGAATGTTCATAAAATCCATTTATATTTTTAATTTTTTTTATTGTTATGAATAAATTAACTTTTTGTTAAATTTTATTTTGTTTTATTTTAAGTTTGGTGTGTTTTGTATTTTAGTTATTTTATACTTGTTTTAATTTTAATCATTTTGTTTAAGTGGGTGAAATAAATTAATAGAGAACAATTTTAGTGAAGAAAAATAAGTCAAAAAGAACATGTTTTGGATAAAAAAAAATATCAATTTCAAGCAAATGTTTGTATCGAGCACTAATGGAATCATGTCTAATGCTTTATTTACAAAGTGTTGTCGAACTATACGGGAGTGAGCGCTATATTTGTAAGGTTGAGTGTCAACCACCCCTCCTCACCCCACCAACAGGTAGTGTTGAGCGGCGGGAATGTAATACTGACATATCAAAAATGGGTATTAATACATGCTTCTTGCGAGGGTTTTAAAATTCTCTCTTCCTACACTTCATTCTTCACCTAAAGCAAACTGAAGAGGTATTTGGAGTCTATTTGGGGAAGCTCTCCCTTCTCCTTCTTGGACTTCAATCTTCATTATGGTGATTTTGCCCTTTTTAGATGGAAGAGGAAGATGAGTAACAAATTAGAAATGGAAATGCAAAGAGGAAGCACAATTGGAATATGGAGTAGAGGCAAATAACCTTGGGGAAGGACCTGCATCTCTCTTTAGTTTCAATTTCTTCCTTATCTCTTCAATTTATAAAACCTAGGTTCACAATTAGGGAGAGTAAAATCTATTATTGAGATTAGATATAATAAACTAATTTTTTGTCTATTACATTTCCATGTCTATGTTAGTATTTGATTTCTATGTTTAATTTTTGGTTTGGTTTGGTCATCCATAACTTGATATTTGGTTAATCAGGTGTTGAAAAATGTCATTTGTTAACTTAAAATTGAAATTAAGTATCTAATGGAACTTGCATCTAGGGATAAAATGTGATTCATTAGTAATTTTAAGACTCTTGGACTTAATACATGATTACTTATTGAGGATTTAAGAAATTTAAACTTGATGAGTTATCATTGGCACAAAGCCACTAAGAATATAATTTGAGTATTTTTGTGAGTTGATTTTAACATAATATTAGAATTAAGATAATTTTTAGTGCATAAGAAATAAAGGGATGAAATCTGATATTGACAATTGTAAATATATTAAAATCTTGTTTCACACCAATTCTTTGATAAAATACCCAAAAGGGTTTCTTAGTTTTTTGTGAACTTTGATATCTAGTTGAGTTATGAACTGTGAGAGTTGTCATGTGTTGCATAAGTCATTGAGAAAATAACAATATTTATTATTTATTACATACGACCAGTGCATTTGTTCTTTTGCCATAACAAATGTCTTAGATATCACAATAAATTTATGATTATGATTATTTATTTTAATAGAAAACTTTCAATATAAAGATCATATAATTCTTGTCTCACATGATGATTCACTAGTTTTACAGTATCATAGAGTTAAACTTAAAATCCACTTCTTAACATAATACTTGTCAATAAACCATCTATTTTACAAAGACCATGTAGTACTAGTTGTTTGACTTGATCACAATAATTAATCATTGGTTCTACAATTTTAGATGAATTTTTGGAAAAAATAATAAAAAATACTAATAAAACATAAATAGAATCCAGATATAAGATATTGATGCCATATTTCTTATATCATGGTTAACTTTCTAATTAAAATTTAGACTTGCAAGTACATCTTCAACACAAATTAATCACATTACTTTTAAATTGAACCTATTTCACACAAAAACTCTTAATTTTTTATATTTGTCTCATATCAACAAATTGTGAACAAAATTTTTGAATAATAGCTTTTTTAATATTGACAAAATAAAATTTCCAGTTTAAAACAAATGTACATGTTTGGATGGTAGTATTTTGTATATAAGTATATACTTTGAATTATCGATTACATGTTCACAATTTCAAAAAGCGATTGCTTTCGTATTAATCAATTGCTCTACTCTGTTAACATTCATTAAATTTTGCTCCATCCTTTCTTGCATTTGTTTCATTCCAAGCACCTACAGATTATAGTCATCTTAAAAAATTATTATTATCTATTTTTCACAATTACAATTACTTGTTTTATATCTTAACCTTCCATGTACCTATCTGGCTCATTATTATTATAATTTTGTATGTTTAGCAAGTCATAATAGATCCAAAAACCATGGATTCAGGTATGAGATCCAAATATATATTCAACCACTTTAAAATAAGGAAAATATAATATTTGAAGTAATATATGATTCAAATATAGTATTTGAAGTAATATATGACTGGTGGACTTCCCCTCTCTGTGATTTTGATTCATTCCACACGTCAACAATTTGGTCATCCCACCTTGGAGACTACTTGGCCAAACATGGTGAGAATATTTGACATGCACCATGGAGTCAAGTGGAAACTTCCTCAACCATGAGTATATGATGCTTACATGTAGTCAAATCCAAGCGCCAAACTCTTTAATATTTGACATGGATCCCTTAGTCATCCACACAATTAAGACCCACGTGGAGATGCTCCTTCACAAAAATAGAAAAATTTCCGACAAGTGGTCGCTAAAATACAGGAGATGCAACAAAAGTTTGAAAATATTTGGAAAATTGCCTATAACAATAGCGCACCTAGCATCAAGAAGAACTCTAGGCTTGGAATCAAAGGCTAGACAACCTGGTTATAGGATTGTTTGGTCCCACAATCTAGGACCAAAGGCTAATCCCCGCATTCGGTGTGAGTGGTTAAATCTAGAATAGTAGAATCTCGAAGAGAGGACAATACAAATTGCAGTAAATGAACTTCTCCCCGTAAGCAGAAGGAAAGAACTAAAACTCCCCATTCACATAACAGGTCTCCCTCACCTAAAAGACAAGAGCAAATTTCTAAAATTCTCCATACAACCCTGTGATAAAAGAGAGGTCAGTTGTGAGCAGTGTGACTCACACATGAAAATTAATTGTGAATCTCAAGTACAACCCATAACCGAGAATAGAGGTACTTGCTGCACCTCAGACAAGAAGGCAACACCGACTCACAAAGGTGAGTCTAAGGCATGTGATCAACATATCTCCTTTCATATTGTCCCATAACTTGAGCTAAATGCAATCATGTGTGGTTCAATTGAAGGTCTTCATCCTTCACTCTGAATATAGAAAGAGCATGCATCCCAAAGCAAGTTATCATCAACATTGACAAGTACGATGAAACCTTGGACCCATAAGCACATGTCAAGTCTTATCTCACACAAGTCATTATCATTCTTCAAACACACAAGAGTACATTGTTAGCCTTTTCCCACCACACTCAAGGGAAAAGCCTTGGAATGGTACTCGGTCTCAATCTATTGATTCATTTAGCATGTTAGGCACCATGTTTGTAACACGGTTTTTCGATCATAAGCTAGTGGTATCCTTGCCGATTTGTCTTAAACATGTCATTCAAAGGGATCAAAAAGTCCTAGTGATAGTTTATGGATCAATTTACGACGGCGACCAATGATTTTCCTAACTTGCACTCATCAATCACTATCGCTATCTTGTGTGCAATTTGGCTAAGACCTTTCCAAGACTCATTGATAAATGATCCACTGAAAAACGTGGATAAACTCATGATAAAAGTTTTTTCGCCATATCTTCATTGAAGAAAACTAAAGAAAAATATCAAAGGTCTCCAAGTCAAAGGGATTTTCCTTGAGCGTTTGAGTCTTCAAAACTTAGTGATCTGACAAATATGACAACTATAAAGTATTAAATGCTAGTTAATAGGGATAACAAAAAGAATTAAGCCCAGTAGGTTGGGACAATGTTTTCAACCCATCCTGCCCAGCCTACTAGCGCGACAACCCGACGTAATGATTTGTCAACGTCATCTTCAATTGTTTCAATCAGGTTAATTGCTCTTTATGTAAGTCATATTACTTTCTTGTCATTTAATTACTATTATTATACATATAAATTAAACTTTGATTTTGCTTTTTATGTTACAAAATAAAAAATCGCAAGCTTCAGACTTATCCTAAATTGAGAAGGACTCCACTTGATATATACTTGGATGAGCCTACATTGGATGTTGATATTACTATATGTATGGATATTCTTGAATGATAGAAGAGTAATAACCAACGTTTTCCAAATTTGTTACTGATGGCTAAAGACTTGGGTCCCAATTACCGAATTTGCTTTCAACATTGGTTTAAGGATTTTGAAAAGGTATAGAAATTTCCTATTACCAAAAAATGTTGAAACAACAATTTGTACTTTCACGTGAAAGCACAAGTTTCGTGATTTAGATGACGTTGATGTTGATGAAAATGGAAAGAAAGAGGAGATTGTTAAAATTGCTACAGCGGAATGATTAACGTGGAATAACAAACCAAGAGGGTTTTTAATATAAGTGTGTGCCTTTTAATTTTTACTCAATTTCTCTTACTACGCAAATAATAATAATAAATAACAAGAGTAAGGTTGAGAGAAATTTGCACAGATGATTTTTATACTGGTTCGGATCTTACCAATCCTACGTCCAGTCGCTTATCTCAAACCAAGATAAACAGTTCACTAATCACAAAACAATTACAAATTACATTCACAAAGAAACAATTTGTAAAAGTTTAGAAACCACCTCTCTTGATACCACAAGAGATGAACCTGCACCTCCTTTGAGTCTTCACAAAGGATGAAACACCTCCTCCGAATACTTCACGAAGGATGATCCTCTTCCAAACACCTCCTCAGACGCACTAAGGATGAACCGGCTATTTCCTCTGTCACCGTAGCAGCACTTCACCAACTCCACAGACAAGAGTTTCACAAGCCGAACAAGAACACACACTTCTCAAGAGTTTCTGAGTTCTTAAGCACAAGAGAAGAATTGTTGATGATGTATAAAGAGAGCTTATTTATAGACTCAAGCAAATACTCTTCCATTATTCGAAACTGACCATTTAACGCATTTAATCGATTAATATTAGTGTTAATCGATTAAAATGAGTACACCGGCTAGTTTTTCAAATCTAAAACTTCCAACGGCTAGTATTAATCGATTATTCTTAGGATTAATCGATTAACTAATCAATTAAAATAGGTATTAATCGATTATTCCCTTGTTAGTTGAGTTTTCAGCACTTGTTACGTTTTAATCGATTAATACTTGATTTGATCGATTAAAGCAGTGCGTTTTTTATTCTGAACAACAAATATAAAATATAAAAGTACAAGAATCAAAACCTACTACAAATCTAAGTCCTAAACATTTAAACTACAATTATTACAAAAGCTTTTAATAACAAAAATAAGTCTTCAAAGAATCTTCATGAATTTTGATATATCTTGACTTGATTGGAGCATCATCAAAACTTCATCTTCATCATTTTGCTAACAGAGATGAGTTCTTCATATGCTACATCTAATAACCTTGAAAAAGGAAAATGATAAACATTGAAAAAAAAATGGAGTTGATTGTTAATTTTTTAGTATTATAGTGATAGAATGATTATGTGATAAAAATAATTTAATGTGTGAAATGATTGTTTATCACTTTACTTAATTTTTTAAGAAATTTAAATGTAAGGATGTTTATGTGAAAAAATGTAGTCACTTACCAAATTTTAGCTTATTTTAATGTGAAAAATAAAAAATTTATTTCATTTTTACGTGAAATTACATTTTTTATGACAAAAACAGAAAACAAAAACTATGAACTAGCCCATCAACCCGCAAACTCGACAGACCAAATAAATTACTAATCCATTTTAAAGTTGGAGATGAATCCATTTTAAATAAAAAAAAAAGTCAAATCAAATTTAAAGGAATTGGACTAACATGTTTTGTCATACTCCTTGTAAGAAGACCATATTGCACCTCAAACTAATTCGCCTACGTCCTTCTCCAATACCCGTACAGTCTACAAGATGAAATAACGACAAATCTTTATTTTAAAATGTTTTATAATTTTATATGAATGAATAAAACTGATCTAAAATAATTTGTGAAAGAAAACAAAACAAATTTAATTTTTATATTAATTGTTTTTTAATAAAAAAATAAGTGAAATACAGAACCGTCAGTACGTAGAACCCATACTTACGTACACAGAACACAACCACATGTAAATATCAATGACAGTCAAATTGATTACCAACTCACACTATCAATCATAATGCACATCATATTTTCATAGTCAGATTACCCAAAATGTAATTCGTTTTTATTATAATGTTTGTTAGATAAAAAATCGTATAACAGACTAATTAATAACTAATTATAGTGTACCAAAATTAATGACCAATTAATTTTTACCTAGAACTAATTATCAATTATGTTGAAAAAATTAATAGTCAAACTTAAAAACATGAATTCAATTTTTATTATGAAAACAATGGCCCTTTTTTTGTTAAATAATAAATTTATAATAGGCTAATCAATAAACAAATCTATATATTTTTGACTAAAAATTATAACGAATTTTGAAAAAATATATATTAATATTTTATTTGTTAAGTAATAAACATATTTATAAGACACAAGTAATGACCAATGTTACAAATAAATTGTTGAATAATAAAATATGAGATATACAGTAAATAACAACGGCCATGATATTATTACCCGAAAGTGAGAAGATGAGGATGAGACAAGTATATCAAAACTGAATAGATTGAGTGATAACGCCACGCGCATCAAGCATCGTTGCGTGACGAACCAATCCAAACTCGTTGGGACCCACACGCAAAACAGCAAAACACGGCACAATAATAGAACACCAATAATAATGATTATTATTAGTTAATAGTTAATTAATTAATCACTTAATTAAAAAGGAGAATGGCGCGCGAAAGTAACAAATCTAAACTGATTAGAAGAAAGCGAAAGGAAGTAAAGTAACATTCCCAAATCTCATTCCGTTTTCTCTCTCACTCGCTCCATAAATTCTCACCGCACCACTCACTTTTCTCTCTCTCACTTTCCATTATCTCCTTCTCGCCTTCTTCAAAATGGTCTCACCCTCCCAAAAGATTCTGGTAACCGGTGGTGCCGGTTTCATAGGCACCCACACCGTCGTGCAGCTCCTCAAAGGAGGCTTCACTGTTTCAATAATCGATAATTTTGACAACTCCGTCATGGAGGCGGTCGACCGGGTACGCCAAGTGGTGGGCCCTCATCTTTCTCAGAACCTCGAATTCACCCAGGTTTGCACTCTCTTCCTATTTCACTTCACTCTCTAACTTTTCCATATTGCAAATTCACCTCTTCTTCTCGCAGGGCGATCTCAGGAACAGGGATGACTTGGAGAGACTCTTCTCCAGAACCAAGTACGCTCGATATTGCTTCTTCTCATTTTCCTATTCTGATATTTTTTTTACGCTTTCTTAGTTTTTCAGTTAATGTGATAATATGCTGAAACAGATTCGATGCCGTGATCCACTTTGCTGGCCTTAAAGCGGTTGCGGAAAGCGTGGCCAAGCCACGTCGTTATTTTGATTTCAATTTGATCGGCACCATCAATCTCTACGAAGTTATGGCCAAGTATAACTGTAAAAAGGTTTTCACTTCACCCTCCTTTTTTTCCCCTGCTGTCACAATTTATTATGAAAATGACATTTTAGATTGAATTTAATTTTTAAGTAACAAATTTTTTTAACACTATATATATATATATATATATATATATATATATATGTATGTATGTGTATATATATATATATATGTATGTGTATGCCTGTATAGTATATACAGGCGGTCTGTTGGACAAAATATATACCTTGAAACTTTACGAAAGAAAAAGTTAGCTAAGTTTCTTCCTAAGGTAGATTCTAAAGTATTATTTATGTGTAAGCTAATTTTACTTTTTGTAGAAACTTAATTTTTTTTTCTTTTTATTTATTTTAGAAGGACTCGGTCCATCATTGTCTTTAACTTTCATGTGGAATTTTTTATGCTTTACGTTATGTTCCAAACAAGGAAACAGTATCAGATTCTTGCCTTTTTCTTTTTTTTTCTTTTGTGATGGTGTAGAATATTACTTGACATGATCATGTTTCTATGTAGTTGGTTTTTTCATCTTCTGCTACCGTTTATGGCCAACCTGAAAAGATACCGTGCGAGGAGGATTTCAAGTTGCAAGCTATGAATCCCTATGGACGGACCAAGGTAACTTTGTTCTGAGTAACCTTTCACTTTTAGTTTCTTTTATTTCCTTTTATTTCTTTTTTGGCAGCTTGTGGTCTCTAAGTCATCAATAATGAGTTATTTAATGGAAAAGGAAATGAAAAAGATAAGATGAATTAAACTGTATTTTCGGAATGAGCTGGCATTTTCAAAAACTGATTTTAACTCTGTTTACTCTCCCTTCAATTCATTGAAGCTTTTCCTTGAAGAAATTGCCCGAGATATTCAGAAAGCTGAGCCAGAATGGAAGATCATATTACTAAGATACTTCAATCCAGTTGGGGCTCATGAAAGTGGTCAACTCGGTGAAGATCCCAAGGGCATCCCGAATAATCTCATGCCTTACATTCAGCAAGTAGCTGTTGGAAGGTTGCCTGAACTCAATGTATACGGTCATGATTATCCAACTAGGGATGGCTCAGCGGTTAGTAAAATACACGACTCAACATATTTGTTTTTTGTTGAACTATTTAACAATTTTTTTAATAACTTTTTTGAGAATAAATTACATGTGTCACAACATTATTTTATTCGGATGAAATCACAAACTAGTACCGTGTTAAAAAAATATTTAAAAAAATATTTTGCTTGTTTCTTTAACATCATATACACCTATAGAACAGGACGTTGAGGAAAACAGTGTGCTACTTGGACAAAGTAAATAAACATTATAAACATATTTTTTTACTCCTGCAAAGTGCTAATCCTCCATTCCTTTATTCAAAATAAGATCCGGGACTATATCCATGTGATGGACTTAGCAGATGGTCATATTGCTGCCTTGAGAAAGCTCTTTACATCGGAGAACATAGGTGAATACGTGAACAAATTTGTGTCTCATTGTATCAGCCTTATGATATTTACCGGTTTTTTTTTACTATGCTAAGTAAAAGGTGATATATTTCTGTTCAGGTTGTACCGCTTACAACCTGGGAACCGGTCGTGGAACATCTGTGCTTGAAATGGTTGCAGCATTTGAAAAGGCTTCTGGCAAGGTAAATTATACTTCTTCCTCGGGGAATGAAAGTTGTTGAATGGTGTAAGATTGTTAAAATTTATATAGTGTAAATCAAACTCTTTTCATACCTAAACACAAGTGAATGAAATAATTGCGTCTGAAGGCTTCTCTTTTTCCCATTGGATATGAATCTTCAGAAAATTCCAGTAAAGTTATGTCCAAGAAGACCAGGAGATGCCACGGAGGTTTATGCATCTACACAGAGAGCTGAGACAGAACTTAGTTGGAAGTAAGTACTTTAGTCCTCGTTAAAATGGTAATCATTTGAGTTTTTGACAAGCAGATTCTCAAAATTCAAATACTACCATACTAAGCTTCAAACTTATTTGACAAATAAGATGTAGGGATCTTTCATTTTATCTTTGTTTTTTGTTAGTTAATATTAAATTTGCTCTTCCGTCAGGGCAAAATATGGTGTGGAGGAGATGTGCAGGGACCAGTGGAATTGGGCAAAGAACAATCCCTGGGGTTACACGGGGAAGCCTTGAATCTTCAGAAGTTAGAGTTCAAATCGAATCTTATATGTTGGATCCATAAAAATATGGAATTGATTAAACTATTAGTCGAAAATATTGAAAATAAAAAGTACTTTTTAATATGTTTTTTTTTTCTAAAAGTGAATTAAATTAAATTAATTTGCATTTATATTACTTTTCTTATTGAGTCACTTTTGGGTAATTGTTAAAAAAATAAATATTTATGATTATCGTTTTTCTATTTTGAACAAAAAAAGTAAATTTGTAATAGGCAGGAAACAACCAATACTTATTTATTTGTAATTAATTGATTAAGTAATAAAAAGTAAATTATCATAGAATGAAAATAGTATGAATATAATATTTGAAATAAAATTTGCATCTGAAAAAATAAAAGATAAGTAACTTATATAACCTAGATGAATTCAATTGGAGTATATCTGTCTTTTATGTTATATTTAAATTAAATGGTATGAAACTATGAAATTTTTTTTTATTGGAATGACTTAAAACTTGATCTGAGCTAAATGAGTTATACATTTTTTTCTCGTTTTTTTCTACTAGAATGTGGTAATTTCATCTTTAAAATTATTAAAATGGTGTAAATTTAAAAAGAATATTGAGGTTGGGAAAGTTAACAGTTTTGTTATAATTAAAATGAAGTTTTGTCGACTTTGGATGACTTTATTTTTAGTTCATAAAATAATTAATTTTAATCAAAATTGTCACAAGTAATGCCGATTGTAACTTTTTTTTTTGTTAAGATGTTCAAAGTTGGTACCAATTTGGTACAACTTGTTCGATTTCAATTTTTTTTTAACTTACACCATTTTTGTATTTTCAGAATAAAATTGCCCTATTCTGATATAAAAAAACCACGGGTGTTGCACGCTCCACCATTCCAGTACTCTCTGCACTTCCTTAAGATTTTTTTAATTATTAAACTATCTTTTTGTTCTTTAATCTTTTACCCTTTTTACTTTTTTTTATGAAACAAATGCGCAACCCTACACCCCTCAATTTCTCTAATTTTCCCTTCTTTACATTCGTTTTTTCTAACCCATTTTTCAGAACGTTCATTTTCACTTATAATTTTTTGTTTTCCATTTTGTACCTTGGTTGTGTTCCCAACGTATCATAAGAAACAGTAACAGCAGGATACCTAATGTCTTACTGCCTTTAAAACAACTATAACTATAGTTCTCAACATATTTCAAGATATTTTGCTTCTAGCAAGTGACAGAGCACAGATATCAAAATTTTATACACCATACCAATTTTAAGAGTAGTGTCTTCCAAAGACAAGCACCCTTGTGACACTTAATTGCTGCCAAGTCACATAGCATCACAACAAAACCGCACCCCTCGAATGGTCACATATTAATAAGTATAAAAAAATACATGTTTTCAAATTTATTAATTAGTTTAAATTTGTATTTATTCGTCATATGTTAAGTGCAAGCTAAAATTCGCAGAGTCAGGAGGAAGAAATTTGCACAGCGCACCATCACCTGTGCACTAAGCGAATAACACCACTTAAAGAAGTAGCAGTTAAAGATAATTTGCATGTGCGTTGAACGAATTAATTAAATCAGAATTGGCTTTTAAGTTCGAGATAGACAGAAAGAAAAACTTTTGACAGAAGTTTCGGACAAAGGAAAGAAACAAAAACATATCAGGAATAGTTTTTCTCTTGTTGGAATTGGATGTAATGAACTCACCGAGATGTAATTTTCCTGTTCAATATATCATCGTTCATTCATATGCTCTTTCTTGAATTTACAATCATTGTTTCTTGAATTTACAATCATTGTATGAAAATATAATGTTATTTGAATGTAATTTTGAACATGAACATAAATAGAGTACCTAAGTGATTTAGGATCTAGAGATAGACTCAATAACCGTTTGATATATTAATTTAGAACTAGTTGTTAAGAGATTAGGACTAGTATGCCTTAATGCGAATGTTTGAATGAAATAATGAAATATTGAATAAAGTTTTATATTCATATGATTCATGAAACCCAATTCCAACGAAATTTCTTTTAAATATAAATTTTTGACACACCAACTGTTTGATAAAATACCAAAAATAGTTTATTGTGTTATTTTGTGTATTTTAATGTCTAATTGAGTTGTAAAAGAAATAATTGTCATATATTATACAAATCCTTTAAAAGAGAACGATATTTATCATTTACTATACTGCGACCGGTGCACTTGCCGTTTTGCCGTCAACGTCCTACCATAAAATTTGATAAATGCATAATACCTTCCCAACACCAGCTCAATTTTCACTACCCTAACAGAGAAAATGTCATCCAATTACACAACAAAGAACAGAACAGCAATTTACTGCCCCAGGTCCTTCCGTGCACGGCCCCCAACCAAAGCTATGATTCCAGCGCCAGTCCCAGGAGTACAAGCACTCAACAACCCCGTAGCAACATTCTTAGGTTATACCACTCCAACGGTGGGGATATATTCTTCTTTGCCCCCTGCCCCTCCTCTGTGTAGTTCTGTGGTAGCTTCCCTTCGTTGTTGAAGGCCGGTGACACTAGCCTAAACTCCTCGCTCATAGTCGTCACAATCTTAAAGAAAACAAATAGAAACCTGTCTTTTTCTTTTATTCGTTTGTGTTCTTGGTTGCTTATGGAACATGCTCCTTAGGTTATTTATAGATGGATGAGTTTTCAGAAACTGTGAATGTGTAAGATGAACGTGTTGCGACAACGTCGAGAGAAAATAGAGAAGAATCGTTGGAAACATAATCAAGGCACAAAATAGAGAAGAAAAAATTATAAGTGAAAACGGATGTTGTGAAAAATGGAATGGGAAAAATAGATTTGGAGAATGGAGAAGGGAGAAGGAGAGAAAGTGAGGGGGTGTAGGGTTGCGCATCTGTTTTAAAAAAAATAAAAGTAAAAAAAAGGTAAAAGGTTAAAGGAAAAAGTATAATTTAATAATAAAAAAAATATAGAGGAAGTGCAAGAAGCACATGAGCTGATTCACATGAGGTGGTGGAGGGAGTAACACCCAAAAGTCACTTTTTTTTTTTTAAGAAGCTCATCAATTGTCCTTTTCCAGCTCCAGAGAATGGGAGTTTAAAAATGGTATATGACTTTGGGCTTCTGGAATTTATTGAGACAATAATTGACCCAATATATACTTAAAGGGCCTAGCACTCACCAGAAATGTGGACTTGTTACAAATTCTAGAGTGAATGCTAAGTCATATTTTTTTTTCTCATTTCCATAATTTGAACCTGCACTCTAATAATCTTTTTTTGTTTTGAAATATATAATTTAAAATATATTTTCTTTATATTTTAAATCATATAGAATATACAATTCAAAATATAAAAATTGGATTATAAATTATATAATATAAAATACATTTACATTCTGTATTATATAATTCATGATATACTTTTGATTTTGTATTTCAGAATATATAATTTTAAATAAAAAAAGTCATATTCTATACAAAATGCAAAAACTTACAGAGGTGTAGGTTAAAATTATGGAAATGCAGTAACAAATTACCTATTATGAATAAGAATGAAAGCCACGGGATTTCTTTTTCCATTCCCATATTTCACATATGTGATCTTATCACCTTATCCGATATGGGACTTTTGAGTAAGGAGGTTATAGAGGAATAATTTGATTTATTGTGAATTGAGTTAAAAATAGTTATAAAGAGAATCCATTATAATAATTATTTATAAGCATAAAATAAATCCATCTCTCAGTACTTTTAAACTTAAACTTAAAAGATAATAATAGAAATATATAAAATAGAAAATAAAAATAGAAGTGGAAGCACATTTACTTAGATAATAGAAGAGTACGAAAGTACTCTCATTTCTTATTTAATAATTTTGTTTATTCTGAGTGCATACATATATGTAAAGTGGGTGGTTCAAGGGCAAAAGACAACCTTATAGTTAGTTCCGCCGGGGCAAGTGAAGGTGCTGGTCTGATCATCTTTGGGGTAACTATAAGCATCGGGGCACCTATCCTTGAAGAATTTCGACAGAGCAGTAGGAGAACAGCTTCCGGAATTGCAACAGTATTCGTTGGTTTTGAAGACGGTGCATGGGTTGTTGCAACCGCCTTGAGCCTTCAGTTGAGAGGGACACTCTCCGTTAATGTCAGCAGTGCATGATATGCCACGTGAGCATCCGTTCGACGTTGGACTAAACTCCATAGGAACGTTGAAACCGTCGACCAGGGAGATGTCGAAGAAGTCCAAATTGTTGAACTGGTTCAGCGCGAATTCCGCTAGGGTGTTGGGAGGAGCACCGTATGCTTTGCATTGCAGGACTCCACCACAGTCTCCGGTCTGACATCCACCCCGACCCGACCCGTCGAAGTTGCAACCGGTTCGGGCCCAAATGCGGGCCGCTGTGGTTCCTGCGGGCACGTCAACGGACCAGGTATCACCGGAGTTTAACTGTCTGCCACCGCCAACAGGCACAGACGCCGCCCACACAGTGTTGCGGCATCGGTTTGTGATATCAAACCTTGCAGCATATGCAGCAGTGGTGAAGGTGAAAAATAGAGCGACGAGGAAGAAGAATCCCCTTGAGAGACTCATTTTTAGAAGAGAATGTTTATTTTTGTGTGTAGAAATGGGAGTGCAGGAAGCCTTTTTATAGAACACTCCATCCAACCATTATTAATGTTAGTAAACAGATCTTTTTACAACCATTTTTTCATTTTATCTATATTTATTATATATCTTTTTTCTCTGTTTTTCTCTTCACATAACCTATAAATATATTTTTTTATTATTTAAATATATATATATATATATATATATATATATATATATATATAATATTAATATAAATTTAGAATATTATATTCCAGAAAAATTTTATACTTGATAATGTTTGACACGTATAAAAAAATTTTACTTAGTAATTCCAAATAATAATATATTAATTCTATTTATTTCATTTTTAGTTTACAATTTGAATTATTATATTATTAATATAACTTGTAAAAGTAAGTATATTCTTTTTAGAAGTGTAAAGCATATTATTTTTCATATTTTAAACATTGCGATTCAGAGATTTTTTTTTTCTTAGCTATTTTTATTGTCACTATATCTTTTTTTTTCTTAAAATTTTAACAAATAAATACGTTTAATATTTACTTCATTTTTTACCTATTTTCATCTATTCATTTCTCAATTTTCATTCATTTTATTAATCTCAAACTAGGTTGTATATTAAGTAAATATGAATTGTTAAATTAATGTGTGAATTTAGTAATTTATTTTAAAACGAAAATTGGTATATGTACTCTCTTCTTCTTTTGTAGTATATTATGTTGATATGTTGATGTTGATAAACCCTTTCTTAGTGTACATCTATTCCTTTTTGTGATTAATATTATATAAATATTTTTTCTTTACAATTTTTTCTTATTTTTCTTATTGTGATACAATACCTTAAGTTCTTTCCTAATACAGGATTAGATCGTAAGTTCTATAATATATAATTATAATATTAAAGAGTACTTACTTAACATCAATTATTTTTTAGATGTATAACTAAAAAGTTCTTATTAATTTAAATGTTAGAGTTTAATGAAGAGAAATAGAGCTGCATTTTAATAAATGTTCATTTTTCTTTTTACTCTTCTTTTTCATGACTCATCCTTCCTAACTCTTTCCTCCATCATCGTCAAATCAATACGTCTTTGCTAACGTTAACTTTGACGTCACATATATTATAATTATTATATAGTATAAAACATGAAGGGTGATTCCTTTTGTTCTTATTTTTTTTAAAAAAATTATATATATGTGATATTAATTTTAAAATAATTTTATTTTCTTCTAAAATAAGTTATTATTTTAAAATATTTATTTTACTATTAAAGAAGAATATATGAGAGAAAAACCATGCCCAGTGGTATTTTGAAAAATTGACATGCTCCGTAAATCCACGTGCGTAGACGACGAAGACCTTGACTTTACTCTTTCCACAAACATTGTAATAAATTAAGTTATATATTTTCTTAAATTGATATTATATTATTTTTATATTATAACAAATATTATTTAGTGCCATCGAAATCGATTCCTTTTGTTCTTATTTTTTAAAAATTGTTTGTATATGTGTGATATTAATTTTAAAATAATTTTATATTCTTCTAAAATAAATTATTATTTTAAAGTGTTTATTTTACTATTAAAGAAGGATATTGGAGAAAAACCATGACCAGTGGTACTTTGAAAATTTGGAGTGCCCCGTAAAATCATGCGTAGAAGAAGACTTTTTCTTTAGTTTTTTTTTTCCACAACAAGTGTGATAAATTTAGTTATATATTTTATGAAATTGACATTATATTATTTTTATAATATAACAATTATTATTTAGTGCCATAGAGACAGGAAATTTTATCATAAGCCTTTCCGTATTTCAATTTCTAATTACAACTTGGAGGACTGGCTTTGTCTTTGTCACTAACAACAAATGTGTTTTAACAATTGAAAAAACAGTCAGGATGACAATGAAGACTATGCTGAGTGTTGGTATTAAATCCTAATTTTTAACTAAAATAACTTAAATATTAATTTGATCTTTATTTTTATTAAAAAAATTAAATGTGATTCTAGTTTTATTTTATTTTATTTTAATTAATTTTACTTTTTATTTATTTTATTTAATTTAATTTTTTACCTTTTAAATAAATAACAAAATATAAATAATATTATTGATCACATGTCATTTGTTGTTGTTTTTTAATTGTTTATTAGGTTTTTATAGTTAAAAAAATTGTCTGAGTGTGAAGTCGATTTCATGTAATGTATGTAGTAGTAATGTTACGTGTCAACATCTTATTTTTCATTCATTTTATATATTTGTTATTTTAATTTAATTTAGTTTTAATATTTTTTAAATGAAATAATTTTGTTTTTTTTATAAATTTATAAATTTATACCAAATTTAATTTTTATATAAATATTATATTCATAATTTTATTAAAATTTATATTTTTTAAATTATTTTTAAACAAACTTTTACTTTAATTATTAGAATATAAGTATTTTTAAACAAACTTTTAAATTATATTATTAGAATATAAATATTAAATATATGTTTAATTTTTACTAACAGTAAAAAGAAAATAAGGTTTGATTAGATGTTAAAGAAACAAGGCTTGATTTTTTATACCTATAAATAATAGGATAAGAATATAAAAATAGTGAAGACTTTTGTTTATAATTTTAAATTAATTTCAACTCTATTTAACAATATAGTCAGAGTTGGTTTAAATGTAATTTAATTTTTAATATTTTTATAATATCACAAAATAAACATTCCTTGCTTTGAATGTTAAATATTGTTAACAAAAATTATAATTATGCAAATATAAATCAGAATACCAAATAATAATTAAATATTATTTATTAAAAATGTTTAAATGTGTTTATTAAATTAAAGTGCAGATTGTATTTCTTGAAATTCAATTCATGCATACAAAACGTATAATGAGAGTTGTGATAACAGGAAACAAAAATTATAGGTCTTAGTAAATTTTGTAAATATCTTAAACTCTTGAAAAATAACATAATATATTCTATAGTTATTAAGAAGAAGGAAGATAAACTTTTTATGCTAGCCACTGAATTACTTTAAACAATTAAACACTTAAAATAGAGGATTAAACATTTATATGAAAAGAAAAAAAATTATTAAAAATATAAAAGCAATTAAGTGTGTATCCTAAAAAGTATTTAATTAAATAAAATTGATTTTTTGTATTTTTTCAAACATAATACACAGAGAAAATAAAATATGTAATTTAGATTGTTATAAAAGAAAGAATTCCTCAAAGAGAAAGTCAGTTTTATGAATTTTAAACAAATTAAACCGAAACAAATTTATACAATACCGACAGAAAAAGAATTTGGACAATATTAAGAAAAACATATTTAAAATGCATAATAACGAATTCTTCTTTGTTTATAGACAAAAAGGTATTTAATTTTCAATTTAAAAATAAATTTTATTCAATATCTTAGTAACATGTTCAATAGCTTGATTAGTGAATATGTCTGGCAATTTAATGTGCCAAAATGGAATTTATTAATGATCTTAACCTTGTTATTTTGAACAAGTATTTTACTTTCTACACAGATTAATATTCATACAATGTTGTTGATTATTGTTAAATCTATTAATAATTATGTATCAACAGAGTTACCAATAACTTACTAAATTAATAAATTATTTTTTCACATATTTACCATTTTGTTAACTATCACATTTTTCGTATAATTACTATTATTTTAACAATCATGTTTTGAACAACAAACCATTAATAATAAAAATGTAATATAATAATAATAATAAAACAAAAAACAACGCTCAGGTCTCAGACCAGTAATCTAAAAAAAACAAAAATCATTAACTATTATAAATTGAAAATTATATATCTTTTTACATAAATACTCTATTCCTATAACATTTGATTTCAATAAATAAAATATAAATTATAAAGCAAATCTATAAAACATGAATCTAAACATTTGAAACATGATTTCCAGTCATACCTAAGAATTAATACCCAGGACACAGCATAACCCCACAGCATTACTATGATGATCACCGTGCCACCACCGCCATCTACCCCATTTCTACATCACTGTCACATAATCACTGCAAGCCTCAACCACCACACCTCTTTCCTCCAACTTCATCCTTCCTTCTTTTCCCACGTTATGTAGAGAGGTTCAACGTATATATATATATATAGATGACACGTTATGTAGAAAGGTTCAACGTACATACATATATATAGATTTCCATATTGATAAGAGTTTTTACGAATTTGTTTTCAATATCAATTTAAAAGATTTTTTATTAATGAAAGTATTTTATATCTATACAAATTCATATCAATTTTTTGTTTTATTTAATATGAGATTTTATTTGTATTCAACACGTTTTTCCTTTTACATTCACCTCTTCACCTTCTTCCTACATGTCCCTGTACTTTTATTAAATCCAGGATTTTTATAAGATAAATATCAAGGTATGAACCTTCATTATATAACAATAATTGATTCAACTAACATATAATTCAAGATAAAAATTTATTCACCCACAAAATAATCTTAAAAAAAATCAATGTAACTTTATGCAGGTCGTCTCATACGTAATATAATACAAGAAGATTCATTAGTTTCTCACTTTTAATATTATTATCCAAGTGACATGGAAATTATTAGTTATTGTTTTTAATATGGATATGAGATTGAGATTAAATATCCAACTCGTGATGAATTGTTATTTGGAAAAAACACATTTAAAATAAATTATGTGGACCAGAAGCAGGCACATTGAATCTAAAACTATTTTTTTATCAATTTTAATATTACTAATGTAAATTGGATTTACTCTATTTTTATTTTGTAGTGTTTTGTGTTTGAATTCATGTAATTTTGGGGTTTGATTTTGACTTTTGTGTTTATGATAGAAGCATATATGGATATTTTTTTCAGATGAAGAAAAAAAAAAGCATAGAATGCTCAATCTAAAAATAATTTTTTGAAACATTTAATTCAAAATATATTTTTTAAGAGTAGCAAAACATATGAGTCCCATTTATTGACCCGGTAAAAAAATAATAGGGATAACTACATGGAAAAAATAAGTTGGAAATTTTAACCTGTCTCACCAAAAGGTGAATATAGGATTGATAGACCTGTTTTTTTTTTCCTAATTTTTATTTTTTTTAATTATATATATATATATATATATATATATATATATATATATATATTAAAAGTATATTGTGAATATTGTTTAAGTTTCAATTGATTGATTAGTGTTTATAATGGAATAAATTAAAATAATTATTATCATCTTAAAATTATTACATTACAAATAATAATTAGAATTTAATTTATAAGAATTGATAAATTATAACATTTTTACATGTTCACATTTTTCAAATATTATAATACATAAAAATTAATTTTTTATTTTAACTTTTATTTAAAAATTAGGCTGAGAGAATCCTGTCATGCCTTGTCTCTAGTGTATTAATTTGTGGGTGTAAAAACCTGAAAATAAGACTAAAAGGCTGATAAGTGTATATTATACTAATATAACCAAAATTTTCATTTTAAAACATAAATAGAATTTTTAAAACATATCCTAGTTTATTAGTATAAACACTTTATTTCTTTAGAAGTTGATACTATTTCTGAGCTTTGCATTCTCTTTAAATTTCTTCATCATTAAGCTGTTTGTTCAATAATCAGGAGGCGCATAAGTGTTCCTGGCTTTGAGAGCTTTGATTTTCACCGATCAATCCTTCTGTTCTTCAACTGGTAAGTTGAATCTCCTTTTTCGTACAACTTTAGAGTTGTGATCATGCAACAAATCTTGATGCATGTGACTGGTTGTGTCTTTCCCCAAATTCTAACTCCAATTATGTTCTAAAGACTAGGTACCTTTAGAGTTTCTCTATGGTGCAAGGCGTTGTTTGATCATTCTGTGAGCTGGGCAGTATAATCCTAAGGTAAGGGAAGCTAGGATTTCCTTTCTATTCTATGAAATTAGAGTATGCATGAGTTAGGTCTTGTTGAAATTGTGGAATGATGTATGTGTAAACTGTGTGGTATACAATTTTACTGTTTGAGCTGAAATTTAGTGATTTTTCATGAAAGTTGTGTGCTTCGTGATCATTAAAGTATGAAATTGTGAAACTGATGAGTTGAACTGGTATGAATGTAGTAGGATGATGGATTTGAGTTATTAGAATGATGTGGAATCAGCTATGCAGGAACTTATATGGAGCATTACTTTAATTTTGATGTTCTAGGCTATTTTAGAGGAAGTGATGTAGTGATTTTTAGATTTAGGGGTTAAGGACTGAGTTAGGCCATTGGGACAACTTAGTTAAGTCAATTCTGACTTGTTAGAAGTGTTTAAATGGTTAAAAATAGTTTCTAAGTAGTAAATCTTGAATTGGGTCTATAGGTTGAGGAGAGGGGTGTTTTAGAATTTGATTTGATCCTTGGACATTAGAGATTGATGGTAGGAATGGTTTAAAACACTTAGGATAGTTTAACTAAGCATATATTTTGATTTAGGAGTGTTAGAAATTCACCAAAGTGGTTATAATTGGTAAGAAGTGTTAGAGTTGCATAGTTATGCAGATTTTGGGTGCTGCAAATTATGCAAACTCGTCGTGCGAATAGATTCGCACAGCGAGCTACCTTGGAGAGGTGTTCTCTGCCTGGGGTAATTCGCATAGCGACTTCGTGCGCTATGCGAATTACTTTAGATGATTCCTCTCTGTTTGGTGAGCCGCTTTGCGAATTTTATCGCTTTGCTACTGGTATGAGTCTAGGAAATTAATTAGATAATTGGAATAACGTGGGGGATGCGTTTCGGCGAGAGTGAAAGGCTTGAAGCCTCTGTGAGTTAATTCACAAGGCAATATAATTCGCTATGCGAATTAATTGGGAAGTGTAGCCTCGGTGTGGTGGCTCGCACAGCACATGAGGGGGCACTGTGCGAAAGTCATTTGGTCTCACACTACGACCTTGTGTGTTGGGCGAATTGGCTCGTTTTGATTTTATTCATTTCTTCTTTTTTGCTTGATTGGCTGATGATGTGTGATGCATATATAACTTGGTATGATAATGTATATGATTATACAACTAGAGAATGGTATGTTGATGATTCAAAGAGGAATATAATTTGATCAATGTGGTTAGATTGAGTATGAAAGTAAGATCTCTTAGTGAGATCATTTTAGTGTTTAGAATGAATATAGGAGCTCAGCCTTGGGGGTTATCCTAACACTCTAATGATCTTTCACTCTCACTTAGAGAAAATTGATGCATGTGGTGAGAGTAGTAGGAGGTCCTAGTGTAGGTACTACTTGGAGGCCTATTGCGTGGTAACGGACTTACCTTGTGTGTGATAGGGTGAAACCCATTGGAAATGACTTTGTAAAATAGTAGAGGCCACCACAAGTGCACAACCCGCCATAGCTCGATATTCATTCTAAATCCAGACAAGTCTAGTCTAAGTTATAATATGATAGGATGCTTTGCTTGTTTACTTGTATGAGTGTGCTTTCACATTTCAAATGCTATAAAATAACATGTATGTTTTCAACCTACCTTACCCTTGTTGCTTGTTTGTATTTGTATGTTGTGTGATTTCTTCTTTACAATGATCATCCACTTGGATGTGAGCAGGGGTAGATGAGGTGCCTCTGGAGCAAGCCTTGGAGGGTGGTGATGCAGTTGCTTAGTTATTAGGATTTTCTTAGCTATCTTATTTATATATTTTGAAATACTCTACTGTGTTTAAAGTTTTAAATTTATGGTCAAATTTGGATGACTGTAAACTTATCACTCTATTTGCAACCTTAAACTGTTCTTATATACTATGATGATGACAATTCTATATTATATAATTATTATATAAATAGGATGTTCCAGTGGCTAAGGCAAAAGGGATCGATAAACTAACAGATTCAAAATTTCAAGTTGACTCATAAGGCTAAGCCTATTTTATTATCATTAGTGTTTGTTTTTTAAGTGTAATCTAATTTGTGCAATTTAAAATATAATTTTAGACATGCTAATACTTTTTAAAATATGCATTTTGAAATGCAATTTTTTTTAATTCATTATTAATTATGTAATTCGAAAGATATTTTCAGATTTTAAAATATTTTTCAAAACATACATTTTAAAATAATTCTTTTAAATATATTCTGAAATATACATTTTGAAATGTATTTTTATATCAAAATAATACTTTCCAAATTATACAATCCAAATTTCCTTTAAAAAATGATGCAAAAACATCATTTACTTTTTCATTATAATTTTAATAAAGATAAGGAAGGATTTGTGGATTTTATGGGATACAAAATAAAAAAGAAAAGATAACTCTCTTAGGCAAGGCCAAATCCAATACATGCGATTGGATGGATTAACGTTGTAATGGGCCTGGCATTTTTTTAACAATTTATTGTTAAATAAACTAATAATTTTGTTTAAGTGTATTAGTAATTTTAAACTAGTAATTTTTAACAAATAATAGCACATATATATATATATATATATATATAATTTTACATGATGTTATTAGTTTTCTTTAACATGATTATTTTATGACAATAAAAAGACATGTTATGGTCAATAATAGAAGGAAACTATCGGTCAAATGCAAACATTTTCTCAAGTGATAACAATTAAACATGAGTAGGTTAAATTCACTCCAAATTGAATTGATATTGTACTACATTCTTCGACTAATTATATGAAACATAATTTTTTTTTTAAATTATTTAACTTAGGAATAGATAAGTAAATGTGTTATATAATAATAATATAAGATCAACCACTTTCTAATATTAAGAATTAAATGGTATCAATATAATACATAAAAGTTTAATGATGTATTTTACAAAAGTACATTAAGAAGCTACTTATATGAATGAGACCTGCAACTGCTTCTTAAGGATGTCCTTTACATGTAATAATAATAATAATAATAATAATAATAATAATATATCAGTGATTGTTAAGTTTTCTTGGATTTGAAAATGAAATTTGTTAATTCTTTTGTGACATTTCTTCATAAAAATAAGATATAAGTCCATATTAAATATCTCATAACTATCTGACTTTTTTTTCTAATTCAATTTTAAAAAAAATATAATTAAATTGATAAACGTATGAAAGTCATATTTTATTCTCCTCTTAAAAATGTGCCTCATGTTAGATTTTTAAAGCGCTTTATATTTATAATAATATTTGTCCATTCTCCATTTTCAGTTTCTCAGCTTATTCATTAGATCTCATCTTACACTCACCCGGCCACCCTTACTCGCGCCACCCCCCACGGCAGCTCCGGCAACCACCTCTGGTTCCATCGCTTTCTCTCTCGTTTTCTCAGGTCCCCTCTCTTTCCACTCTCTTTCTCTCTCGATCTATTCAAATTTCAACTTGGATCTTCTGATTCGGTAAACCATTTTGCGATTCTTCCTATTCAATAGGCACCTCTCTATTCTTTTGGGACAATTTCCTCATCTCACCTCCGTTACTTGATTTCCCTCATTTGTTTCGCCAGATGCGGTTTATTTTCGGCGATAAACCATTTCCCCCCAATTTTCGTTTTTTTTACAGGTCTTGATGTTATTAATTTTGCGAATTGCTTTCTATTCTATGATCGTTTACAGATCATGATTTGCACGGAATTGTGTTGTGCTTTCTTCAATGCTAAATCCGATTAATATTTGTGTAAAATTTAAAACCTTTGGCTGATTTTCACTTTTCATCTTGGGACTAGGGTTTTGCTTGAGTATTATGTTTTTGTTGATGGATTTATTATAATGTGCAGTGAATTGTTTTTTGAAAATTTTTTAGTCTTGCTTGGAAATGTTATATGTATGTGTATTTGGTGTTGAATCTTATGCTTATGCTTTTATTTTTCCTTCATTGCATTTTATTTGAGATTTCATTTACCTTTTCTACATTGGAAGTGACTAGTTAACAGAGGGTTTAGTTTTGTTTAGCTATTAGTTTCACTTGCAAATTGTTGTTTGAAACTAAATGATTGCATTGTGTGTGTGTGCGATGATAGCAGAAATATGCCTTCTCAGAAGGTTGAAACGGGTCACCAAGACACGGTACATGATGTCGCGATGGATTACTATGGTAAGAGGCTGGCAACAGCTTCATCAGATCACACAATTAAGATAATTGGAGTGAGCAACACGGCCTCTCAGCATCTAGCTACGTTGACTGGTCACCAAGGACCTGTTTGGCAAGTAGTGTGGGCTCACCCGAAGTTTGGTTCTCTACTTGCATCTTGTTCCTATGATGGCCGTGTCATTGTATGGAAGGAGGGTAACCAAAATGAATGGACTCAAGCTCATGTCTTTGATGAGCACAAATCATCTGTGAATTCTATTGCTTGGGCGCCCCACGAGTTGGGTCTCTGCTTGGCTTGTGGCTCATCCGATGGAAATATATCTGTTTTCACTGCAAGAGCAGACGGTGGCTGGGACACTGCAGTGATTGATCAGGCTCACCCAGTTGGTGTAACTTCTGTGTCATGGGCACCATCAACGGCACCTGGTGCCCTTGTTGGTGCAGGGTTGCTTGATCCTGTGCAAAAGCTGTGCTCTGGTGGCTGTGATAATACTGTGAAGGTATGGAAGCTCAACAATGGACTGTGGAAGATGGACTGCTTCCCTGCTCTTCATATGCACACAGATTGGGTTAGAGATGTTGCTTGGGCACCCAATTTAGGGCTACCTAAATCTACTATTGCTAGTGCATCACAGGATGGTAAAGTGGTTATATGGACCGTGGCAAAAGAGGGTGATCAGTGGGAGGGCAAGGTTTTGAATGATTTCAAGACACCTGTTTGGAGGGTGTCATGGTCACTGACGGGAAACATACTTGCCGTGGCTGATGGGAACAACAATGTGACATTGTGGAAGGAAGCAGTAGACGGGGAATGGCAACAGGTGACAACGGTGGAGCCTTAGAATGTGATTTGCAGGCCTTGTTTATTACTTTGAAAATGGTTAGAATTTTGTTTTGAAATATAGTTGACACACCTTGTTTCCCTGCATTTTATACAGTTGATTAATTGTGCTTCGTAATGCGCCTGTTCATTGATGTTTGTGATACATTGCATATTCTGTGAGTGGAAGAATTAAGTTCATTAGTTCGAGTTATTTTGAGATCAGAAGAATATTTTTCAACTATATAATGTGACAATAGCTTCTGTTCTGGGAGTTGCATAAACTGTTGCATTTTATTTTGGCTGCTGCTCATGATCAATCCATCCCTATTTGTTCGTAATATCCTTGAGAATTTTGTTTTTAACCAGGCCTGTGATAGAGAACTTCACGTGATAACATCGTGTGATCTATGTAATTGACCCACTTGCTGGGATAAAACTATTTTTTTTTTATTTTCGTAGTGCATATCTAGGTAGGGAGAGGAAAGTGGTTAATAACTTTGAACGCATTATGAGCTTTCCAACTGTCTTGTGCTTCCACAGAATTGAGACTGACTTATAGTGTAAGAATGATTTAATTTTAGTAACAGACATAATCAGCAGTGATATAATTAAATTTGCTGTCACATTTATCAGAAGCAATAAAATTGCTATCTGTTGCTTGCTCAAGGTTTTATATGATTGTTTAGCCAAGATTGTTTGCATTTCTCTATGTAGAAGAAAACTTCCGTTTCCTGTTTTGTTTAGTTAGATGGTGCAGCATTCACACCTTTCATTTAGATCTTCTCCTTAAAATTTTAGGGAAATACTGTCTCCTAAAAAACGAGTGACGAATTCACTGCTGCAGTTTCATAGAAAAGTAAATGTTGTGCATTTTTAACACCATGTATTGTACAGTAAGAATATGTGGTGGTAATTACGAATTCCTGTTTTTTCCCGAATTTTTAGTGATAGAAGACAATTATGGTTTACATGCATACGTGCAAAGCAAAAGCAAAACAAGAACCAGCAGATAAGGACTCAGAAAAACACGACAAATATACAAGTATAAAGCTCTTGAAAAATATACTGTTAGACAAATTTTTAACAAAAAATTATTTTTTGTTAAAAGTTAATTTTTAACAAAAAATCCTATGTAACTATATGATGAAGATCTTAATTGGAATGGGTTAGCATAATTTTCTGTTAATTTTGACACAGAAAGTCAAAATTGTTGTTAATTTTGGATAAAATAAATGTTACTTATATGCTCGTAAATTAAAATAAATAGCGATTCCCTGTATAAAATTGAAATAACAATTAGGGTATATTAATAAAACTATAATTCCAATAAAGTATTTATTATGTTTTCTAAGTACTCTCTTCTTAGTCTAAATCAATACCGTAGCATTACTAAAATAACATGTAAGTAACAAGGTTTCGTTATAGTAATAATTGGTTCAACCCGATTCCTGGCTTAAAGATTTTTTTTTAAGATAAATAACACCTCTTTATATAGACTAACATCTAATTCAAGATAAAAAATTTATTCATTCACAACATATTCTAAAAAAGAAAAAAACCCAATGCAACTTTAAGCAGTTTTTTCTCATATGTAATCACATTGGGTATAAATGATAGTTAAACACCATATATATTATAAAAGAAAAACATAAATCCATTGTTTCTATGTTTTGAGTTAAAATTACTGAAATTATATATATATATATATATATATAATATATATATATATTATATAATTTTTCTTTAATAAATCTTTTCAAAAATTCTAAAAATTCTATAAGTTTTTCTTCAAATAGGTATAATCCACGTAATTGTAAATTTTTTTAAAATGAAATAATTTAAAAAAAAACTATAAGTATAGGGAAAAAAATAATAATAAGACAAGAAGATTCATTAGTTTATCACTTTTAATATTATTATCCAAATGATATGAAAATTAGTAAAATCATGTAAAAATATTTAATATTGGATGTGAGATTTTGGGTTTCGGTTAAAAGTTGTAATTCTTTAAGTGAATTAAATTGAAGTCGCATATATATAATTTTGTCACTTTTAATATTATTTCCAAGTGGTACGGAAATAAATTAAATTATGCAAAAAAAAATTAATATGGATATGAGATTGAGATGAATATTCAACCCATGATGGATTTGGGATTTGGAAAAGCACATTTCAAATAAATTTTACGGACCAGAAGCATGCATATTGAATCTAAAACAGATTATACTAACATTTTGTATCAACTATAATATTACCAAGAAAAAGGTTAAGCATACACCAATACGTGGCATAAACTAAACCTACACCTTCCAGCATACAATAAACATTTACCAATTTGTAAAGTGCAAAGCGAAATAATTGTTTGTTATCAACTCAAGTCCAATTTCTGATTTATTAACATGTGATAAAGGAAACAGTAAATTATCGGACAGATGATGAGATATGGAAATCTGTATGTCACAAATTTACAGTGTTCCGACTTTAGATCGGTCAATAACTATATCTAAAGTATTGTTCTTTTTTGAAAACTAAATTTCTGTCACAGTTTTATCCTTACAGACGTCTCATAGAGTTGATTGATGAAGATGTTTCTAAGTTGTACTTGACTTCAGCTTCCGAGACTTCATCATGGTTTTGCCCTTAAAAAACATCTTGAAACATTGAAAGAAGATGTACCTAAATTGTCTTTGACTTCAACTCTCAAACTATGTAAGACTCTGGACATACCAGAATACAAGTGTAGGAGATGATGAAGTGAAATAAAATGCTTTTCCTCTCTTTCTCGTATAACATTTGAATACGAATACAAATTGTTATACAAAATGCCAGAACTTATAGAGATTGGAGATTGGCAAGTGCTAAAAGTATGCCCCTCCAAAGTTCCAACTCACTTCATTTGTGGCCTGTACCCCCGACAAAAGCTGCTTCTTCCTATTATTGATTTCGCCTCACAAACGCCATTAGGCCTAAGGCAGCAACAATTGCAGCTCCAGCAGCAAAGGTGCTGTATGCTGTTGCCCATGATTCTGAATTACCACATTTCCAACTCACTGAACTTGAATCATTTCCATAACCCCGTGCTCCTGAGTAGTCTAAATGCAATCTCAATCCCTACAAAATTCATGAATTCAATTTCAAACTATTTTGAGGCAGATTCCTATTGATACTATCATGAGTTTCAAATGAAACAAATTTAAAGCAAAGTGACCGTTTTATTGATCCTGACATCTTTCTTTCCCGTCCACAAAATCAGAGACTAATTTCCTTAGTGCTATTAGACTGAGATAGGTCTGACAAGTTATCATGTGATGGAATACGAGATCTGTGAATGCAAATTTTCTAACCAACTATGAATATTAAAGTTAAATTCTTTTAACCTTTCTTGGTCTCAACTACGTCAAATTTCAAAAAGAGCGGTAGATGTACTGTGTGAGGCATGCATTTTATATTCTATCCACATTTTAAAGTTCTTTTACCTTTTAAGACAATTGATAATTGATCCATACAGCCATAAACATTTTCGATGTTGTTATTCCATTTTAATATTTGTGAACTCATATAAGATAAGGAAAATGACTAATTAACCTATCTTGCTCTAAATTCAAATTTTCTTCAATATATCATTAGCCCTTCCTCTCTCCAAATTCCATTCAACCATACCTTCAAACCAGCCGCCTTTGCGTGGTCTACAGCTGCGGCAAGATCACTGTCCGAAGCCAGTACAACTTTATCATTTTCTTCATCTTCGTACTACAAACAAATCGATGAGCTTGCATTAGGAAAAGGAGAAAAGACAGACCGAAGCATATAAATATAACATTTTGAAACTTACCAAAATTTGGGGCAGGTTCGTGGGATCAATTTCATCACCGACTCTATGAATGATGCAAGTTATTACCTCTGTCAAGCTCCGAGTATCTGAACTTGCATGAAGCACAAAAACCACTGAACTGGTATCTTTTTACGTAATGCATAATTCACGTGTGAGTTGAAACAGAGCTTCTTCAGGTAATAAACAAGTTTCTTGTGGTTACAGAATACCCATCTTACCTTCTACCTTTCTCCGCTTTAAGAAAATTATAATAGAAGGAAGCAGACGCGATTCACAAAAATGCATTATTATTTATTTCATCAAAACCAAAAAAAAACAAGTATACGTCTTTGCATATCAGTACCACAGTCCAAAGCCATCAATGTTGAACTATAGAAGTTTCACACGTCTCACCACCATTTATTTCTCCTCTTTCTCTCTTTTACTCATCAATATTAGTAAGGCAGGATCCCCTCTCTAAATTACATGGGCTGTACACTATGCACTGCTAAACCTCACTCAAAACAAAAACTAAAAATGCAGATTTAAGCATCAATTGACTGAAGGCATGTAAACCAGTCTCATTCAACTGAGACTACTAATACTCATGATATTTTATCAATCCATCCATTATACTACCAATTTAAATTTTAAATAACATTTTTTTTTATCAAATTGCTTGCGGACTAAATTAAGTACAATATTTTATTATTAAGTGAAATTGTGATATGGTTGTTAATGAAAATTTGCTAGTCTAAAGATGGAGAGGGAAAACACACATGTAAGCAAAGACCTGATTGGAAACATGGAATAGTTGACATACCGCATGTGAATCTATGCAGTCTACCCTTCCTGTCTTGTAATTTGAAGGAAAATGCATTGGGCATGCTTGACCCAAGATAAGAAAGGGTTCTCCCTAATTCTCCTCCCTCAGAAATCATTTTCAAGGAAGTTTCGCTGCCATGTCAATAATAACATGCAATTAAATTAAAATTTTGAAAATAACTTTTCCTAGCAACAGGGATGTATGTTTGAAAAATATATTAACCTTTGGCAATCGTCGTCCTCCCCATTTGGAACTAAGGCCATGGCCGAATCCCAAAATTTTTGTATCATGGAGTTGGCTGCTTCATTATTAAAACCAGCACTGTTTCCGACCTAATCAGTGGAGAAAATACTACCATCATTACAAATGTTTAGCGGAAAAAGATCACGGAAGCTAAAAAAAATTGAATTTCGGTATCCTATATTCAACATTAACATCAGCAGTGCTCCAAATCCGGGAAGTGAAAAAAACAACTTTAGAATAATATCCAGTTGGAAAAAACAGTTGAACATTTTCTTTGTCCTGGGAGCGACATATTGAAAGTAGAAGATAGGTGGAAAAAGTGGTTGGAGAGGTAGGCCATCAGTTTGAGTACTCTACTAATAAAAACTAAACTAATAATTAATATTTGCAGATTAAAATAGTGTTGCAACAAGAGGTGGGAAAAATTAAACCCTGATACTTCCATTTATGGGACTAAAGCTACCATTGATAGCAAATTGCCAAATTGTAAGGGTAAAAGAAATCTTCGATGCATCGATAGGATAAATCAACAGAGAAAGAATAACAGTAAGTGTAAAAACATGGAAAACAACCTAAAGGGATTTTATATAAGGATTACTTCTCCATAATGCTTGACTCTTGGTGATTCGAAATATTCAATTTGATGACATGCGAGAGAGAGAAAGTTAACGCACATCTCAACATCAGTAAACTATGTGTACGACGCTAATCAACCTGACTAAGGCACACGTTTTTGCGTTAACGAGTCTGCTCACGTTGATTATGGTAAGGATGGTATAAAATTTTACAATTCTTTTCATCATATTTTATTTTTTAGCCCAACTCTGTTCACTATGTTGTATGCTACGCCTACGTCTTAGAGCATGTGGAGGTTGAAGCCGAGAAAATGAAAGGAACGAAGTGCTCTCTGATTTTATTTGGCTTTCTACTCGAGGATAATATTTTCATTAAATTTATTAGCATGATATGCCACCTCCTTTTCTGTTCTTTGTAGCCAGTTCCATGCTTTAAGAACATTCATAAAAAGAAAAATAGTTAACAACGGTTAACCTTTCGATAATAATGAATTATCAAGATTTCATATTCTTATATATCCAAGACAAGAGGCTTAAGCAAATGGGTAAAGAGAAAAGCGGGTGGCAATTTTCTCCCACGTTTAAAACCAAAATGCTGACTTAAGACCCACTCATCAATAAATTGCATACATATTCAGATATCAATTCATATATGAAACCTGCATTTAGTTTTTAAGGTGAAGAAAAGTAACTAGTTTTGCTGAGAATAATTTGCTACAACTTACAAATAAACAGCCAATTACCCCATTTCAACAAGGATTCAATAGAGGTTTAATGCAATCATCAGCAGTAGGTTTACACAGTAATAGAAAGCATACCTGACTAGCTGTCGCTACAGCCGCGTGAGTTATATGAATTACATCAACCGTAGCAACAACAGTACCATCTGATTTCAACCATCTGAATCAGAAAATTATTGATGCAGGAACCAGTTACCCATCTCATATACAATTTATATTACCTCTATCAATAACGGGAAGATGCAAAAATTTCCCATCATGCATAGTGTGAAGTGCATCGACTATTGGTGTATCAATTATTGCACATTCTGGACTTGGAGTCATGACCTGTACATTGATTGACTGTAGGTCAGAAAAAAAGGGACAAGAAACGATAACTGGACGAAAGCTCTGAAAAACTTCTTCTATAACATGCAGGAAAATGTGGTCCTGAACATCACTAGATCTAGTTGTAGTGGTACCTTCTCAACAAGAGTAAAGGCTGGAGGAAGACTTTGTGCTATCACCCGCATCAAGATATCCTTTGAACTGAAATTTGTGTAGGGAAAGTAGTACATTAAAAAAAATACTGATGATACCTGTTTACCAAAAAAATTAACTTTCGAATGTAGGAGGTAAAAGTAACTTTTCAGAAAAATAGGAGGGGTGGCAATGTCAATAGCAACACACTTACGTAAGGATACCACAAGGTTTGTCATTAACGGTCACAACTGCACAACTTGCACGAAGTTCAAGCATCTTCTTTGTTGCCGCCAAAACCGAGTCTGTTGGTGAAACTGTAACAACCCTGGAAAGTGCCAGTTTCTGCTCATTTATCTTGGTATAATAATTACAACATGCAAGCAAATTAAATCCCAGAAAATTTTTGTCAGCTAAAACAAAAGAAATTATTACCTACTTTGAATTCTCAGGAATGATAGTAGACAAAGAAGGCTTGAATATCTGCTCGCGAAGTGTCTCAAAGAACGTCGAATTGGTGCCTGCACAAAGGCCAAATTAGCATGAAACAAAACCAGGCCTAAAGAAACTGGCCACCTAACTAAAGTGTCGAATGATGATTAACTAAAAAAAAGTAGCCATGAAAAAAAGAAAATACTGTACAAACCAGACGTAGGTGTTCCCCAGTGTTTTTCGATACCTTCAACAGCAGCCGCAATTGCCCTTCCTTTCTCTGCTGCCCTTTCCATACGGGCAATGGCATCATACAAACACTTCGCTATATCAAGTATGGCAACAACTTCTCCGTTCTCCACCACAGGTAAATGTCTGAACCTCCCTGAAAACAATAAATCATCCTTGTATTTATTCAAAAAGCACCATACAGAAATAACAATTAACTTGAAAACGGTGTGTGTTGCCTCTCTCCGTATTCTACCAACCTTGCACCATCTTTTGGAGGGCTTCCACAGCAAGAGTGTCGGAAAGGACAAATACTGGATTCCTTGTCATAACCTTGGAAACGGTTGTTTCTTCGAGATTAACCTCACGAGCAATGACTCTTGTTGTTACATCCTTTAACCACAAAATTATAATGTAAAACAAAAGTCCCAGTATTTATTTTTCTTGTTAGTGGGTGTCACAAAAAGAAGTCCAGGATTTACCTTGTCTGTGAGGATTCCACAGAGCAAAGCATTAGAATCTGTTAGTAGTAGAGCATCTACTTTGCGAGCAGCCATCCTACGGCAAGCTTCATAGACGGTGGTTGTTTCAGGAACTGTCAATGCCTTTGAAAGCCGCAATGATTTCACAGTTCGCTCTCCCCTGCTCCAATTCCAAGTACAAAACAATGGCATCATCATCATCATCACATGATTTAAATGATAAAACCATAATAATCATTATCTGACTCATCTTTTCTTACATTTCCGAGAACGAAGACATCACATTCGTTTAAAATTAAAAATCAATCTAATTTGAGAGCCTTGAACAGATGCTCTGTGAATGCTTAATTAATAAACCCCTCTATGATGCATCAATTAGCTAAACGTGAGAATACGTGTTTCCATAAAGTGAAAATGACAATTCACGGGAACACCAATGGGAATTCTATTTATTATAATTTTTCAATTTGAACTCTTCTTTGGAATCACATTAGCTCCTGCAACACCCAGATTAAATACTCATTTTGTACAACTTAAATTAAAATAAACAAATATTTTAAATACATTCATCGTATTATGACAAAAGCATTTTAATACACAAGTTAAATTTTAAATCTTTGCTAAAACTTTATATTACGAAACAGAGCTCTTTCTACTAATTAATCAATTTTTAAAAATAATATAGAATTGATTTAAAAATAAATAAATACATAATTTATCAAAATGTCTTTTTCATTTTTATTTATAAGATGATTACAAGTTATATTTGACCTTTTTTTATAAAACATAATCCGTAACGTATATTCATTAATAATTCTTTTACTAAAATTAAAGTATTTATAATTAAATAAAGACTATCCTATTTTTCATCAGATAAAGTAATATACATTTAAAAATAAAAAAAAGTATCAAATATAAAATATTTATATGTGTAAAAGTATCATCTTTCTTTTCCACATGAATTGAGGGAAACTATTAGTGACTTAGTTGTATATTTATGATTCATTTTATTTTTAAACAAATGAGATACTAATTGTGAAGAGCTTACAAATTTAAGACACTTTTATTATCAACTAAAATTGATCACAATTTAACTACGATAAATTAAATGATCAATTATAATATTTAAGAACATTTTCAGATAAAAAAAGCTCTTAAAATTAATTAAAAAACTCGGGTCGAATATACAATTTTAGTTTATAGGTAGGAGAATTCAATCAAAAGAAAAACGCATATGAAAAAAATGAGAAGGAGGAAGTACACGGTGCGCGGTGACGGGAACGTTTTACGAGGAGTATGGTCAAGCGACGAATACTCAGAGGCTTTCTTCTTGTTCTGCGAGGGGCTGTTCGTCAACGAACCCCCCCTTCGAGAAGAAACACTTTGAATTGACATCTTTCCCGAACGCTACCTGTAACCGCTCAAATTCAGATAAAATGTGATGACAATGGAAATTGAAAAGCGTGTAACGACATTGCGAAGAAAAGAAAGTAACCGGAAAGAGAAGAGTGTTGGTGAGAAAGGAGGGCGAAAGAATCTGGACAGAAGGGGGTAGAGACGGTCGGAAAATGAAGTATGTTCCCGGTGACCAGCCGGTGAAGAAACAGAGATTGAGAAGGAACATTGTGGTTGTGCAGGTAGCTGAAGAAAAAAGGCGGGGTGGTGGGAGAGGAGAACTTGACGCCGATTCCAGCGGAGCCAATTCTCGTGAGAACAGCAAGTGCGGTAAATTCGACACGTGTCAATTCAGAATGAGGAGTTATAGCCAAACATTCAATAAAATTTAAACCTTAAGAAAATAGATAATGGAAGTATGATCTTGGAAATATAATTTATATTTAAAATAAATTTATTAAAATGTATTTACCATTACCTGCCAAGTTTTTTAGATGCTAAATATTAATAATTAAAAAATTAATTTAAAAATAAGTAAATCACTGTATAAAAAAATATAACTTGCGTGTACGTATAAGATCGAAACAATATTTTAAACTAGTTAAATGCAATTATCTATATGAATATTAAATATGTTGATTTATTTATTTCAATAAAATATCGTATGCTGCATGTTTATTCATTACATAAAAAAAAAAATTCACTGTCATGCCTATATTAAGATTAAGCTACTGATATTGTTTTAAGACTTCTTCTAAATACATGCTAACATCAATATTTTTTTTTATAGGGTGTTGATATCATTCATAGAAGTTTCGTAAATATTAAGGGACAATATATTTAGAGATTATAACGATGATCGAATTGTAAACTTTGCTTCTTTGAAAGTCGTGGTTATAATCATCGCCTGCAAACTTGAAACAATTTTAGCCGTTGGTGGAGCTATTTCATGCTGTAACCTTTTCAATTAATCGAAAGGTTTACCTAACAAAATAAGCACAATAAAGGTTTACCTAATAAAATTACTTTAAATAAAGTTATATTAAGTTAAATGAATATGCATTGTTACTATAAAAAATGACGCCTTTAATTAATAGCAAAATTATTGTTAATATAATTTTTAAATAGTTATTATAAGAATTAACAAGTTTTCAATGTGCATAATAGTTTATTGTGATTAAATGAGTGTAAATTATTGAGTATATTAAAAAACTTGTGGGGGTGTAGGAAGTAAAAGCCTCCATAACCCATATGAGAGTGAAGGATAGCACTAGATTGGCCATGTAGCAGTTTACATATTAATACCGCTGAGTAACTCTCTCTCTACTATTTGTTTAAATCTAACTAATGATTAAAATTAATTATTTATTAAAACTAATTAAAAACCTCAAAAAATTATTGAGAAACCTAAATCCAATCTTAATTCCATTCCCGTTAACATTAACATAAGGTAGTTTTCTATACTGAGAAAAGAATGTTTTCAAAGTCTAAAATTTTACGAGTGTTATACGAACGAATTTATATGTGACGAAAACTTAAAGATAGCTTTTATTTTTCAAAATTTAATAAAAGTATTTTAAAAGACGCATTTAATGTTTCATAGTATACGTTTAAAAAAAATCATTTAATTTCTTTTAGAAACATTATGAAAAAAGTGGTCCAGAAAAATCATTTTAAAACTATTTTTTTGGGGAAATGATACACTAAAGGTTTTAAGATGTTATCTTATCGCCAATTTATAAATTACTATTATAATGGAAGTTATATAATTGGATAATGATACTTGTACAACATTTTTTTATAATATTTGAACATCATTTATGTGTTATTTTGTGATTGGTCTAAAATTACTCCACAATCAATAACAATAATCATAAACATTATCATGTTGTCTAAGTATCATTATCCGATATAATTTTTTAAAGAGTTATTAGGATGAAAATCGTTAAGATGAATGGGAATTGATCAGAGCCGTTGAAATGAGTTATAAGATGAAGAGTGACAGGGAAAGCGAAGGATCCGTTTGGTTGGGTGTGTGGTGTGAGTTTTGTCTACTTGTGTTGCTCACAGCTAAAAGCCCCAAACCTGAAATCAAACGTAGAAATCTCTTCCACTTCCAAACTCTTATTCCTTCCAACCAAACAGAGGAGTGAAAATGGCTGATTGGGGTCCGGTGGTGATCGCAGTGGTGCTGTTCGTGCTCTTAAGCCCAGGCCTTCTCTTCCAGATACCATCCAGGGGAAGAATCGCGGAGTTTGGCAACATGCAAACCAGTGGAGCCTCCATTTTGGTTCACGCCATCATCTACTTCGGCCTCATCACCATCTTCCTCATTGCCATCGGCGTTCACATCCAAACCGGCTAGCTCAACGGATCTAAATCTCAATCTCCTTATCTTTCTCTGCCTTTTACTTTTACATTTCCTTGTAAGTTTCTAGTGTAGTACTTCTGATCTGTTACTGTACGTGTGTGTGGATAAGGATGATGTTGTTTTTACGAAGATATGAATGATGATCCCTTTCGCTTTGTGACGCTGGCTGAGTGTGTTTTTTTGGGGTTTCTTCAACATTTTTGCAAACGGTACCGATTTGAATATTGCGTTGGTGGCCTTTGCAAAGTGTCCATTCACAGGAAAAGGCAAACATGTAAAAGTCACGCCGTTTGCCTTCCTTCTCTTCCTTTTCCCATAAGCACTTTTTATTAAATATTATTAATACTACTGATAACGGTGGAACTGTCACTGGTAATATTTTTGGACAATGAATCGATTAATGTAATTAATGTATTTTGAAAATTTTAGGCAAACGCGGAACGCGCTTTCTGGCTTGCGTGCATAGGCAGTTCAACTCACGTGGTTTTGTACACGGACTACGTAGCATAAAGTATAGGATTAGGAATCCTTAAAATTATGATTCTTGGGTATTGTGGCCTGATCTGCAACCAAAAATAAAAATGTTAGAAAGTACTACAATTATAAATAATTTATTTGCTTTTTAATACTACTCTGTTCTAATTTATACGAGTGCTAATGTTCCTAATAATTTAATATTTCTATGTATAATTTAAGAAGATCAATATATATATATATATATATATATATATATATATATATATTTGCATATTTAGTAAAACAGTTTTACAATTTAAACAAAAACATTAACTGAAGAGCGAGTTAATAAATGCATTTTTATATTTTATATATAAAAATACTCTAGAAAAACAAAGACACGTTATAATAAAACTATGTTCGACATTAAATCATTAATTTGGGATAATAAATTAAAAATGAATGCTGAAAGAATTTTATCAAATGAATTTTGTTATTGGTATGATCAAAATTTGAAAGTTTCTTTCTGCACTTCCACACGTCTTTCTTCCTGCACCCTACAATTTTTTTTCCCAGTTTACTTTTTTTAGGTGTATTATCTAAAGTTATTTTCTGAAAATGATTTACATTGCAATTAAAATATTAATTTTCTTATAAAATGAATTTCAGATTACATAATTTGAAAGTTGAAAAAATATTTTCAGAGTAAAATTGGAATTTTTTTTCAAAAATGCAGGAAGAAAATTATGAAGCTGCTGAAGAAACTGCTTTAAAATTTCAGAAGGATAAAACCCAATGAGCCCATCTATCTTTATCATTGTGGGCCAAGAATGGAGCTCGAAATACCCGATTTCTCTTGGTAGCCCACTAACTCATTCCCCCTTCCTTTCTTCCTCTCTTTCTCACCCTCACTCTTATTTTCCGGTTCCACTTTCTCTGACTGTTCCTCTCATGGCGAATCTAGCACGCTTCTCCAAGCGAGCCCTGCGAAGCGCACACTCGCTCGTAAGGCACGCGCAATCGCAAGTGCAACCTCAGCTATTGGCTGAGGAGCGCGCTTTCTCGACGGAGGCGGCGAAATCAATTACTCCGTCTCCGGATCGGGTGAAGTGGGACTACCGAGGGCAGAGGAAGATAATCCCGTTGGGGCAGTGGCTCCCGAAAGTGGCAGTGGATGCTTACGTTGCACCCAACGTGGTCCTCGCTGGCCAAGTCACCGTGTGGGACGGAGCTTCGGTTTGGCCTGGTTGCGTTCTCCGCGGCGATCTCAACAAGATCAGCATCGGATTCTGCTCAAACGTTCAGGAACGCTCCGTTCTTCACGCCGCATGGACTTCTCCGACAGGTTAGGTTCCCATTCCAACACATTCCTTCCCTTTCTCTTTCTGTACCTTGGAATTAGAAATGTGAATTGTGTAGATTTGTTCTTTTTCTAATATTAGTTATGAAATTCCTCGAATTCGTCTTTCGGTATGGTTTAATTCAAGTGTTCTGAGTTGTGAATATGATTGATTGTTCTTACCCGGCGTGTTTCATTGTACTGACAATTCTATTGTTAGAATTCGATCAGGGAAGATAATGTGTTGGCCCTGATATATTTGAAAACCAATCAGTTTTATCGAAGTACCTTGGACTTGGGTACATTCTAAGTTCTAAAACATCACATTTTTGCCCAAAGAAAGTAAAGACAAATGAGGTTTATGGTTTTGATATTCTCTACGCCCACTCAACCTTTTCTGCCCAAGCGTAATGAAATAGAGCTATGCTTATTGGTATGAATTATATACGAATATAGGTGTTTCTTTGTATTTCATCGGATAACTAGTAAGACCTTGTTTGGATAAATTTCTACCTAAGCAATGAAAATAAGAAAGAAAAAAAAAACTAATTCGACTTTTCTCGTAAGCTAAAATTAACAATCAACTTATACAATGTAGTTTTCAAAGGAGATAAATTCCTAAGTTGGTTATTGCTCATGCGAGATGTTCAATTCATTTTACTTTACCCTTTTCCCCTGTAAGTGCTAATTGAAAGAATAAATAAAATAGGTAATCTCAATCATGGATGAGAAAATCCACCGTCAATACCACACGCATAAGAAATTATAAATGTGTTGAAAAATCAATGGATGATGTTCTCCTGGATGGCTAAGATGGTCCGGGCCTGTGGATAATCTCAAATTACTATTTATTTCATCCTTATTCACTTTATTGGAGCAAATTTAAGGATCTTTGGGTTAAATGATGCAGCTTATCCATGTAAAATTTTCGTGCAACAGTATTGTACCAAATTGCATTTTTGAAGGAACAATTCTTATTTTTCTTTATTCACTTTATAGGAACCAAACTTTGAAAACCTTGGGCGAAATGATCCCATTTTTTTCCATGTAATATATTTGTGCCAGTGTTGTACCAAATAGCATTTTTGAGGGAAATATTTTTGTTGCTTGGCCTCGAGTCCTTAACTTACTAGTTGACATCTACTTTTATAAATGAGTTTCCTTAAATTTTGAGGTCAAGATTTATTTTATTTCCTGAAGAGACAGTAGGATTGAACAATTTTCTAATATCATTGAAGATTGTAATATCTATCTTTTTCTTCTATTGATCGAAAAGGATAACTTAAATATTCTTGGGAGTGGAGATGGGGTGGAAGTGGAGTTTGACAGAGATGCTTCTTTGATCCGACTAGTTCTCTATGCTAGGGCCTCGATCTTTAGGTGACTTGGGTGGTATGCTACAAAGAGATGAGCCATACTTGTGCATGTGTTTTGGTGTTGTTTGAGAAATGTAAATTTGTTTGAAGCAAAGATACTTCTGGTCATCTATGTTGTGTTATTTTGAGTCCGGCAAGAGGGCATCTGGAGGGTTGTGTCCTACACTGATAGAGAGAGAAAATAACTACTTACCATAAAATACCACGAAGACTACCTTTAAAGCTAAAGAGCATAAAATCAGCATTCACCCATCTTCATTCATTCATAATAGGTGAGGACGATTACACTTACAATTATATAACCTAAAACACGCCAGCAGTTTAATAATGATCCCATAAGTGTCATTATCTGCCTTTAGGAAAATTTAAATATAAACTAATTACTATTCTAGTATTCTAAGACCACACGTTATAAAATGTTGGAGTTTCCTTCGGACCTCTCTAGGCCTATCCTAACATACTAATGAAATAAATTTTTGTTACCATTATTATAGGTATGTTGCACTTGTATGTGATGGTCTTGTTCGACACTTCTAATCTCCCTTCCAACCATTGTCGGATGTGTTTCTTCAGGAAAATTAGTCTTTATCCTTGTTTCAAAATGGAAAATAATGGTTTGACAACTCCTCTGTGCACAACCAATTGACAACCCTTTTATAATATAATATAGAAGTAATTAATTAAGTGGTTGTATGGGTAATGTTTATATCACTACTCTGAAAATAATATCAGAATGCGATATTCATTGTTAAGCTGTTTACTTTGAACTGGAGTTAGTTATCTGCATACTCCTTTCGAATTATTTACTGTCATGTGGAGGTGAATAACATTGCTCTTTCCAAAGATCCTTGAAAATTTCATATGGGATAGACTTAATTATAGTTGATGAATGTATTGTTTATTCATTGCTTATGCTGTCTTCTGCGAAACAGGCCTTCCGGCTGACACTTCAATAGAGAGGTACGTGACAATTGGGGCATACAGCCTTTTGAGGTCCTGCACTATTGAGCCAGAGTGCATTATTGGGCAGCACTCCATCCTGATGGAAGGTTCATTGGTGGAGACACAGTCAATCCTTGAAGCTGGGTCAGTAGTTCCACCAGGAAGGCGAATTCCTTCTGGTGAACTTTGGGCAGGAAATCCAGCCAGGTTTGTGAGGACTTTGACCCATGAGGAAATCTTAGAAATCCCTAAACTTGCAGTTGCTATAAATGATCTGAGCAGAGACCACTACTCAGAGTTCCTTCCTTACTCCACAGTATATTTGGAGGTTGAGAAGTTTAAGAAGTCCTTGGGTATTTCTGTTTGATGCTCTTTTTTGTTATTCTTCTATGTATCTGTTAGCTGGAGTTCTGCTTGTAAGGAAATAAGAATCAAAAACAAAGAGCAAGCTTTTTGTATTTTCTTTGTATTCCTTGCTGAGATTATTGGCTTAAAACATCATGGTCTATATAATTTGACTGGAGTGATATTTATCAGAGATGAGAATGCATCTTTTTAGCTTTGCCATTAGTATTACTCATAATTGGACAGGTCCTTTTTTTGCGAACAAATATTTATCCTAAATGCCTCAATGTCCACTTGGTCAGTGTCCTTTCAACGGGTACTGTGTGAATAAACAATCGGGCTTCCATCATTTTCACTGTCTGCCCCATTTTTATGAACTATTTGCAGGCATGTGCTGATGAGACGCACGAGTTGATTTGAGTTGTGTTATGAAGTTTCCGTAACAAAGGTATGGGTAGTTCTCCTTTGACGCTGTTACTTTCAACACTTTCTTCATGGTTATATTGAAGTATTCTTGTAATGTATGAGTCTGCTCTATATCTTGTGTGCTAAGAATGAGAGGTGATTCAAATTCCAGCGCATCCCTAGTTGATACTTGATGCATCCTGTATCTCCCTCCATTCAGACTGTACCACATGTAAATGGAAAAAATGGTGAGGGCAACTATTGCCTTTGATCAAATGTTTTTTAAACTAAACATTACGTTGAAATGGGCTTGACATTAATAAATCAATAAAATAATAATAATAATAATTAATAATATATAGCATGATACTAAATTAATATAATATCATTAATTATTTTAACTCTAAAATCTAAAATGAGTCACATTTTTTTATATGTTCTTAACTCTGTCAAAGTAAGCATCAAAATTTGAGTAAAGTAAGCCATGTAAGTAAAATATAAAAATTAATATAAATTATAATAATCAAGACTGTAATTGATTAAAACTTTTAATTCTTTTTAATATATATTTTTGGGTCATAATGTTATTTATGTGGAATATATTATCAGTTTTGCTGATAATTAACTTTCAAAATGAGACCTGATTGAGCCCTTTTAGTGAAGTATTATCTTCCAATTAATTTTTTTTTTATTTACAAGATTTAAATACAAGAAGCATCAAGTTCTACTTTCTCAAGTCTAGATTTTCTGCTGTTTTCTTGTGTTATACCTATGTTAAGTTTTTAAAATAGTATATTAAAAAATAATATATTTTAAATTATTAAAATTAGTGTTCATCAATATTACTTCAACATTATTTTGAAGATACGGGAGAGCGATTATACAAAAAAAAATTCAACAGAAAATTTAAATTACATTTTCTTTCAATAGGACATTTTGTTTTTGTCAAATTTTAATCTTCTCACCTTTTTTTATATAATTTGGACATTCTTAAATGGATTTTACCAGTTTTAAAACCTATAGCTTAGATATATATGAAAAAAAAAATGTTACTTTGACATTCTGAATGGCTCCAAGCAAATATTCAGTTAATTCTTCCCTCCTAACTATATCACTTTCAAACACAGGTTTTTAATTCATAAAATTTGAATTTACACTTTGATCAAGAGAATCCGGTAATAACCCATCGTTCTTCTTAAATGTCCAACTTTTTCTTAAAATTCCCTTAATCGTTTTCCAAGCTTATTTCTTATATTAGCGTTTCCGAAAATGATTTTGCAAATTCAAAATGATAAGGAAATTTAACTTAAAAATATACGATCTATAATTGAAACTTGGGACAAATCCCTCTATTCTAGATTTCAATGATTTATTTAAATCAAACATATAGACTTTGATGCTTGCATGTCAAAGATCAGTGTTCAACAACAACCACTTCCAATATGTCAATAATTAAAATTAAAGCACTACAAAAGCTGGTTCGAATCCAAATTATTATCATTAGGGCAAAAAAATGGAATAATATAAAAGAAAAAACCGTACAAAGAGCAGAATGTCGAGAAAATGGAGATACTAAAATGCGAGTGTAGTGGCCAGAATCAGGGGGTGGTGCCGTCGAGCCAAAGGGCAAACAAAACTCCACTTATATGGTCAAACATTCTTTAAACTTAGCTTAATTCTTATTGCGTGATTTGTTGTAAAACACGTTTTAGTGAGCTTATCTTTCTGATGACATTGACTCCACCAACATTATTACATCATTTTCGACCAAAAATTCTTCATACCACATACTTTCTACTCCAATTTCTTTATTATCAAAAGAAAAATAATTGTGTTGGAGGAACCCTCCTCTATTCATAATTTTAAAATTAAAATTATAAAATTCATTTTACAGCAGTGGACCACTTTTCGTGTACTGTGAGCTGGAAAATTCGTAATTAAAGGGGGAATTAGGAGTGACCTAAAGTTTTGTAAATGATATATTAAAGTTAAAAAATGGCCACTTGAACTGTAAAACAAAGGTGTTATCAACATTGTTCGAATTTTCAAATTATTGGCAAATATTCATAATATATCAGTTGGTTGTAGTGGTTAAGTATCTTTCATTAAAAAAAAAAATTATATTTAGAGATATTGACCTTTGAACTAAGATTTCCCCTATATAATCCTATCTGTCTTGCTCTCTCGGAAAGCCATATGAATGGATATTGTTCTGTAAGGCCAGAGAGCCTTATTTCAATTATTTGGAGGACAACATGCCTGAAACTGAAGTCCATTTTGTTCTTCTTCTCGCACAAAGGTAGATATTGCTAATGTTTATGGTAATTTTTTAGGTACTGATGTTGGGACGGTTCAATCAAATCAAATCTCCTAATCAATCGGTCCTTTGCTCTGATTGAGTCGTGCCAATATCGTACTAAACATAACCTTTTATCTTTTACACTATTTTTCTTTTATAAAAATAATCCACATTATCATATATGTACAAATTACTATGGGAATTCATTTACATAAAATTACCATCTTCACTTATAAGTCTTTTTTTTTTTTAACTATATCATATTTTAAATACATCTCTCACCTCAAGATGCATATATTTCATATGTAGTATTAGATATTTTTGAGAAAATGATATGATAAAGAATAACTCAATACATCATATTAGAAAGCAAGAGAGTTTAAGTTTGATTTATTTTTATAAAATTAATTTATTAAATCATAATTGTTTCGGTTTATATAATATAATATAAATTGATCCTTAACCTTCATTTTAGTCTCTGATGCAACTATATAATAGTTACCAAACTTATTCATGCCTCAATTATGGGAAGAGTTATAAATAAATATGTTTATATATATATATATATATATATATATATATATATATATATATATATTTTTTTTTTTATCATTGTCATTCCCAATTTAAGTTATATTCCGTTGACTTTTTACGTAAACACTTGTAAAAATAAAATAAAATAAGAAGGTAAAACGTATTATCGAATTTGTATATTTTAACTCTTTTGAAGAATTTAATAAAATTTTAATATATCAATTAGTTAATTTTAGACTACAAGAGAAACCCGAATCTGACTTTTTATCTCATTATTCTCTTGTAAGTTTTCATGAAATTTTATCCAAACATCGTCATATAATTCTGAATTTAATTTTAGTACCTTTTCTAAAGTCAAATAAGTTTGAAACAATCATTTTGATTTTGCACTTTAACAGCCGATTGCTTCAAATATCAAATAATGGATTCTATGGTTTTCACTATGTCTAATAAGCATTCAACTTCGTCACACAAAACAATATGAATAATAAATATTAAAATTGATGAGTTTTATCCATTAGTACTTAGTGTTCAATCCCCCCATTGAAATACTGATTGTAAAAAAGTACGGATTATTAAAAATAAATGTAAACAACTTTTCGATTTATACACCTTCTTTATTCAAACATATACTGTAAAAATATTTATTAAATATATTTTTAATTCATATGTAAAAAAAATAAAAATCTGAATTACCTATGGTATAGTTATGAACATAAAATATTTGGAAATGAGGTTACGAAAAATAATTTGCATTAGGAGTAAGTTTTAGGGCAAGAAAGTGATGAGATGAACAAAATTGAGACCATAATTTTGATAACGTTATAATAGGTAGTTCATGGCTTCATGAAAGATAAATTCAGAATTTAAATAGTGCCAGAGAAAAGAATCCTTCAAGTAAAAGACGATTCTATCCCCATTAAAAGGGAAACACCGGAGGGGCTTCGTTCCCCTGCGATCCATTAGAACCTATGTTATACATCGACGAAGAATGGTCACTCCCATTCAGGCCCAAAACTGGGTCCACGGGCCCCAAGCTGTTACCATCATGCAGGCTCAGGCCCAATGGCTGCATAAGGGGCGAATGCGGGTTCACTATTTGGCTCAACCCATTTCCAGGACTGTGCGGCTGTGGTGATGACAGAAGAGAGAGAGCACGAGAGGAGGAGTCGTGGACCGAGCTCGTTAGGCTATCGCACAACATTTTACACCTCAGCCCACTACTTTCAGAATACGGGCCGCTCCTCAGAAACATATGGGCCTGGCCCACGGAAGCACCCGCGAGATGTGGGCTTTGGTTGTTGAGAGTGTGGTCAGCTTGCAGGAAGGCCAACTGTTTCCCTTCTTTATAACCGGTTGGAGAAGTTCCGAGAAAAAGCTCACCCTGTTGGTTGTGTCCATGAATCCTAACATCACCAGAAGCAACAATGCCACCCCATGTGGGATTCATCACGGTAGTCGATGGGTATACGTGTGAACTTGAGAAAGGTAGCAACTGGGTACCTGCTCAAAACTCATCAAAGGGTAACTCTTTCTACTTATGTTTAAAAATAACGTCTTTTTCTGATAAATAAGTGATATTTTTTTTAAGAATTGAGGTGATGAAATGTTTTTATAATTGAATTTTGTAGTATTGATGATGGGTAGAGATTTAGCGTGTGTATGGGGAGTGTTAGCGAAAGGTGGTGGTGGCTGAGCAATAATTGATGGATGAGTGTGTGTTTTTGTCGAGAAATGTGGAAACCGTGTAAGAGAAAGTGGTGGTGTGGCAGAAGATGTTTAAGCAAAGTAGATAGGTAGTTAATAGAGATAAGAGTGTACTGGGATGGATGGGAGAAAGCAAAAGGGTATGTATTGTGTTGTGTGTGTAGTGACACGTTGCGAGTTGGATGGAGATGATGAATAGAGGAAAAGAGTGTATTGTGTGATTGTGTTATTTCTTACTCTTAACATTTGTGTAGCTATGTGGGGATCCTGAGGAAATGTCTGCTCCAAATCTAGCCACACATGGGTCCACTCAGATAATGTAGGTAGAAGTGTAAGCTAACCTTGGTAATTCGACAAAAAACTACCAGACCGCGTTAGAGCTTCTGCTTGGGGCTTTCTTCTCCGTCTGTTGTGCCCATCTAACCGCTTCCTGCAGCTCCTTTTCCCCTCATCAAATTCCTCCAGTGAATGGAACCTACACAGGTTTATCATTCAAACAACTCCACTCAGCTAACATCTCATCTCACCTTCCCAACTATGCCATCAATATGCACCAAATCAAATCAAAATTCACATACCTTATCAGGATTTATCAACTCAATAATACACCCCTCACCATTGCAGACTCATCCCATCAAGTACACCTAAAGCTACAAGACTTCACTCACATCACACTGCCCGGCCTCCTTAATTAGCATCACACTTACTGTAAATTTAATTTACCATTAACAACTCTTTTAAATTCCACCTCACCATCCTCAACATAATCAAGTATCTAAGCAGGGAGCTATTTTTCTTAATTAATCACATACAGTATACAGTATAGTCTCCATCACTTCAGATTCCCTTTTTTGTTTATATTCTGATTCTACCTCTCTCTCTCTTTCTCTCTCTCTCTCTCTCTCTCATGAAAGCTAAATTAAAATATTAGACATGTATTTCGTATTTGTCGGTTTAACTGGCACACAGATATAACTCATATTTTACAAGAGCGGTTTGAATCTCATTACCAAGAATAAAGACTTTTTGGTAAAAGATTTGGTGAGTAATATATTAGTATTTTATCATGCTGAATCTTGAGGTCTAGCATGACCCGATAAGGTTTTGAACCCACTGAACTCTGGTTAGCAGAGCATGTATTATATAGAGTTCAGATATAAAAAAAAAATGAGATGATAAATGGTGAGAAATTTGAAGCAAGTGATGACATATACAGATATGAAACATGCACCTGCTACACTGCTGGCAGAACCTTTGTTTCTGGCCTCCGATTGTGACTTGTGCAGTTTTAGAATGAACTTCGCAGACCTTATGGCGCCTGTGATAGTCTCTGCAGTTACTGAGATCAGAGTGGCAGCCATCGACAAGACATGACACTGTCTGTGTGGCGTTGCCAAGGGCACGAGCTCTCTTAGATGAGCCAGAAGATGAAGATGAGGATGTAGAGTCCTACAGCATCTTTGGACTTGGTCAACACTGATTCTGTGCCAGAATTCCCCACCTGACCAAGCTTCAAGTCAACTGAAAATTCCCCCTTACTTGTAAACATTCCATATCTGCTTGAGCCTTCCACTGTTTCCATGTTGGGTAAGTTTGCCTGATCCACTTCACTCAAATCCCAAGAAGCTGCTTTCAGATTCCAGTCCATACCAAAAACACTTACACCTTTTCAGCCCCTCTTGTCTTTCTTTGCTCCCCTTTCTGTATACCACACACCAGGATGCTTTCAATTGCATGAAAATTGAAAAGTAAGAGAAGATTAGTAGGCAGGGAGAAATATTAATTGGACCAGACCCTCATAAAAAAGAAGGTGAACCAAACTTCATCAAAGTGTATCTCTAGCTGATTAATGTGCAACAACCGAAATTCTATTCAACAAGATTTTTAAAGTGGCAACTGATACAGAGGAACTTTATTAAAATATAAAAAAGACAACCATAAAATAGGCTCCTTATATGCAACTATATTGGACATCTGTTTGTCCGTATTTAGCAAAAAGGAGAGAGAGAAGAAACCTGCACCAGAGAGTGGTGAAAACACGTGATAATGACTAACAACACTGCCAAGTTCAAAGAGTTCCAACGAAATCGGAGTTACAATTCACAAAGTCACCTACATGGTATAATGAAGCAAAAAGATGTTAAAAAGGAAAACTAAAAAGAGATAAGTGAATGCTTTTAGTCAACAGTAGTAGCTGAAGGATACTTCCTTCTTCTTCCCTTCACCTCCAAAACCTCCACTGAACAGTTAAATTAAGGACTTTTTTCAAATAATAACAGTGAAAAGGACAGAAAGAAGGAGGAATCTACCTTGTTAGCCACTTAAGAAGGTGAAACTGTGTTGAAAGTTGAAGAAGGAGAAGAAGAAAAAGAAGAAGAAGAAGAAGAAGAAGAAGAAGAAGAAGAAGAATGAAACCCAAAAAGGATATGGATGATGTGCTCTGTTTAACAGGTAAAAGTGAATATTTTAACAATTTGAAAAAGCATTTTCCAAAAATGGGGTCTCTTGTGGGTATTTTAAGCTTGAGAAAGAAAGGAAAGAAAGGAGATATAATAAGGACAGGGTGTTGGTTGCTTTCAGCTTTTTTAGTCAGGAAAGAGAAGTACAAAGAATGGATGCTCAAGACAAGGCATGTGGCATTGTGTTTCACATTTCATGGCATGTCTTTCCTTTATTAGGATTATCTTCCTCTTTTAGTTTTCTACACTACAGTAACATCTTCTTTAACTGTCACTAACGACACAAATAATAAATAATCCAACATCTAATACAAACCATCACCTATTTAAAATATCCTCTAATTACCCCTACAAAATAAAAATCCAAACAATTTTATTTTCAACATTTTAACCTCTTTAGTCAACTACCACATTGTAAAGATTATTCACATTTTTCCAAGGTAAACGTCATTAAGAATTCCTTCGGTAATTTTAACACAATAATAATATTTTATATTAATTAAACATTAAAATTTTATTAAAATATTTTATGTTTTGTTTCTTCATATTGTATATCAACACGATTTTTGTGGGACATTATCATTATATCAAAGGCAGTGGTAGATTTTCAGAAAAAAAAATTCGAAGTGTTAAAATATTTGTTGTGAATACATATATATAGAAGATCCGTCACAAATTAAAGATACATATTGTTCGGCTTGACTAGTGATTGAGTGTCATAATTTTAACATTTTTTTTCATAATTTCAATGAAAGGCTTATTTTTTAAAATTTTACTGTTAGGTAAAAGTCATTTCTGATTAATGTTAGTCAATTTTTTTTTATCACATTAAAGATGATTTTTTTATTGATGTCAAATACAATTTTTTTTCAACTTATACTAGCTAAAGTTACCTTCCGTTTATGTAAGTTGAAAAAAATCTTAATGAATTTTTATTTAAAAATAACACAAACTAAAATTAAGTAAAAAAAATTATTAATATTGATATTTTGGAATCATTAATATTAGGTTATGAATGGGGAAGGTGGTGAGTGTAGGGCACAAGAGAAAAGACTTGAAATTTGAAAAAGAAAAAAAGAAAAAAATGTAAGGTTGTAGTGTAGTTTGTTGGCAGAAGGGTAATGATGAGTGGTGGTGGTGGGCCTTGGGAGAGGTAGCTGACCATTAATTCAGAGGGCTCCAGGGTTTAATAGTCAATCCTTAATTTGGAAAAGAAAAGGTGAACTTCAATTTCTTTTAATTGTCAGAGAGAAATTTTAGTTCCAGAATATTCATAAATTTCTGAGTTTAATTTTCATATTTGGTAGAAATATCAAAGTTTTAAAAAAAAAACTATAGCTCATAAATAAACCTATATAGTTAAACTCAAAATGAGTTTTAGGTTTATGTATCATAATTTTTTCATAAAAATAAAATTATTAAACATGACGAATGAATTAAACAACTAAATAATAAAGAATAAATAAATAAATAAAATATTTATTTGTGGAAGGTTGTTAAGTAGATATTTTAAAGTAAAATATGATTTGATAAGCTATTGAAATAGAATTATTAAAATTTAAAATATGATTGAAATTAGTTATCAAACGAATTATAGTTTTCATTTAGTAAATGACTTAATTAAAATTATTAAAATATAAAATGTGATTAACAATTATTATGAGTATAATGAATACATGGTATAATGATGAAAAGAACATGTATAAAAATTTGGAAGTGACGAAGATGGGAAAGTGTATAAAGTGAGATAATAATATTTTGATAATATTTTTTTTATAATATTTTAATATTATTTATATATTATTTTATGATTGACATGATTATTATTATTAATTGTTAATAATTTTGAAACAATAAAAAATATTAAAATATTATTAAATTATCATTGAACATAAATTCAGATAAACAATGACATTGGAAAGGATGAAGGGAGCATCTGTGGATGAAGTGACAGTGCAGCCTTACACCATTTCCCTTTTCTCAAAGTTCTCTTACAATCAATTTATTATAACTTTTTACATTTTTCTAATCTCTTACTATTTTTTCATCATCGTGACGTATTATGTCCCTAAACAATACGAGGATGCAAAGTAACATGACTCAATCTTTTAAATGATTAATTTATTAAATGTTTAATTTAAAAAATCTATCATATGTTCTATAGATAATTTTCTTTTTTTACAAAACGACCAACTCATTTGTTCATTTAATTTAAAATCTAATACTTACATTTTTCAAACACCTTAAAAATAACCTTAGAATGTCAATTTCTATTTGTTATTTTTATACTTTACTCTTTGTATATTTCCAACCTAATTTCATCCATAAAAATTTAATATACATTAACTGTTAAAAATAAAATATATTTCAATGAAATAAGGAGAAAATAAAAATAATTTTTCAAAATTCAAAACTCCATAAATCAAACTTTTATTTATCAACCGCTAAATCTCCCTTCAGCCAATAATATAATAATAATATTCTAACATTTCTAAACAAACAACTTCCCCAATCAAAATCACATATGAAATTTTACAAGTATAATAAGCCACGTTTTTTACATTTTCAAAACATAACAATCAAAACAATACAACATTAAAATATTTGCTTGCACAAAAATAAATCAGTGTAACAAAATCATCTTTATGAAGTTTAAATATTTGATATTAAGATGCTACCAAAATTTGATATTAACGCTCCAATTAGGTAGTATTCACCTTATTTATTTAAAAGATATTAAAATTAATAAAAAAATTATATTATATTTTTATAATTAATAATTAGGTAGTATTTACCTCATATTGAAAAGGTAGATTGGTCGTGGTAGTATTATATTTAATATCATTTTTTTTTCAAATTTAAATTTGGTTACGAGCATGGTTTTTTTAGTGGCAAATCTTAAAAAAAAATATTCATAAATATTAATTTTTTTTATCAATATATACAATCTCGAGGAAGTTAAATATCTAGAATTTAGTAAAATTAAAAAAAATGTTTATATATTTATTTTTTGTTTATATAAAAAATTGAAGGGTTAAAGCTTCTAATTAATAACAAGGTTCCGTCACTAATATTTTTTATCCTTTAAAAAAATTATAATATACTTATTTTCAAACAACTCTACTTGAAAAATGTTAAGAGATACTGTAATTTTCAAAAATATGAAGGTTACATTTAGAAAAAAATCCTTCTTTCTTTTTATTATTTTATTTCTCTAAAATCAAATTTAAATTTGGTTACGAGTATGGTTTTTAGTGGCAAATCTTAAAAAAAATATTCATAATTACTAAATTTTTTTTATAAATATATATAAATTCGAGGAAGTTAAATATATGGAATTTAGTAAAATTAAAAAAATGTTTATATATTAATTTTTTGTTTATATAAAAAAAAATTGAAGAGGTAAAGGCTTCTAATTAATAACAAGGTTCCGTCACTAATATTTTTTACCCTTTAAAAAAATTATAATATACTTATTTTGAAACAACTCTACTTAATAAATGATAAGAGAAAATGTAGTTTTCAAAAATTTAAAAGTTACATTTAAACAAGTAATCCTTCTTTCTTTTTATTATTTTATTTCTCTCAAATCAAATATTATATATAAGTAATAATTTAAATAATAACATGTTTTAAAATAAATATAACATTAATTAATATAATTAAGAAAAAAATTAAAGTTCTTTTAAGAAATGAGGAACATATTAATTTATTGTAAGTCTTTGTTGGATTATGATTTTGTAGAACTTAAACATGCCTAGTACACTATCTACTTGAAATACAAGAGGTAGAGATGTTTTCATTTTATTGCGAGTTGTACTTAGTTTTCCTCCACAAAGGTTGAGATGTTTTTCTATAATATAAGTGATATTAAATACGTACAAAATATTGCATAAATAATGTTATTTATACTATTTTGGAGGAATTTTAATTGGATGGAACTAGATTATATACTATCTTTCTTAAATTATACAATTTGTTTGGGGTTTTGTTAATCTAATTTGTTTGCTTAGTCCGTATACTAACCTTATTTTGGGAAGCCAAACATGGTGTAGGATTTATTCGGTTACACATATTCCAACAATTTACCATCTATAATATTAATTTTAATAAAATATCTTAAAGTAATAGATTTATAAATTTTATTTGGTTAAAAATATCATATGATCCTTATATTCATACTAAAATTTCAATAACTATTTAAATAATCTAATTGAATCAGATTAAAATGTTATTCAATTTTATTTTTTTCATTAATACAAAACTAACCAAAGCTAACTTAATATCATATTTCATTTCGTGTATTTTTTTAAACGTTTTTCTTTTAAAAAATATTTGAAAATGTCAAATGAGAATCATGCTAGGTGATAATAATAATGTCACATGTTATTATTGTAAAAAGTATCGTATGAAAAATTTCAATTTAATTATTTTATTTGTATTTTGTCTCACTTTTAACATTTTTTTTTGTAAATTAGAATAATTTCATCACTTTTATTAAAATCAAACTTAACTTTTGTATAAATGTATAATAATATTTTATTAAAATTGATATTTTTATTAAATATTTTTAATAATATTAAATTTATATTTTATATTGAACTTTATTTAAATTTTGTTTCAAATATTTTATATTAATAATTTTTATACAAATGTTAAAATTGGTTTAAAAATAATAATATTATAAATTCAAATATAAAATTTTAAATAAAAATACTAAATTGATATTTTTCACATTTTATTTCAAGAGTGACTCGGTACCACGTCACACTATTTATGTCATATGACATAAATTTTTTTTGAAATAGAAATAAAATAAAAATAAAAATATTGAAATATAGTATTAAGTTAATGTTATTTGTTTTGTACTAATAGAAATTGTCAAAATTATATATATATATATATATATATATATAATTCATTAAATATTTGTAGAGAATGAAATATAACAAAGTTACTAAGATTAAAATAAGATTTATTTTACATTTTTTTAAAGATGTGTTTAGTAATAAAAAATGGTTAAATTTATTTTTAATTTTTAAAATTTGATATAAAATTCAAATTTTCCTTTATCTTAAATTTTAATATTATTTAATCTTTATATTTTAAAAATAAATAAATATAAATATACACGTTAAATTTTGTAACATATAAAATGTATTCTAAATTGATGTTTGAATAAATAAAAAAGTGGTATATTGATTAAAAGAATTGTATTAATTTTATAAACTAAAAGTATATTTATATTAATTAAAACATTACTTAATTAGGAGGAGTAAATGGTGATAGTAGGTGAGAAAGAGAAAAGAAAAATATTTAAACCTTACAACCACCAAAGAGCCAGTGGCAGATATGGCCTGTAATTTTAATTGGCACGAGAATCCTTTGCAGATTTTGTAAAACTGATGTTGCACGTTCTGCTGTGCTCTCTCTTACATGGTTCAGCGTTTCAATATTTACGTGTAAAAAATTCTAATAGCTGAGAGTTACTTCGTATTGTCATTGACTAAACAATAGCAAGTAGGTCCAACCTCTCAACTTGTTAAGTATTTGTCGGAAACATTCATATTTATTTTCGAAAATAAATATTTATGTATTATTTTATAATTGTATATATATGTTTATAATTATTTTTATTAATTGTGAAGTAATTTTATATTGATAAGAATGAAAAATACATGTTTTCAGACTTATTAATTAATTCAAAATTTGTATTTATTCATGAAATAGTGTGTCTTTCTCATTGAAAACTTGTAATTAGAAGTAGAAAAGTTGTGTAGTAAATTGTACAGGAATTTATACGTCAAAGTGGAGTGCTGTCAGATATTCCCTACTGAGCGCAAGCCAAAATTCGCAGAGTCAGAAAGAAGAAATTCGCACAACGCACCATTAGCTGTGCGCTGAGCAAATAACACCAGTTAAAGAAGCAGCAGTTAGAAAAATTCGCACAGCGCACACACACCTGTGCGCTGAGCAAATTAGTGAAGTTAATTTGGCTTTTAAAGTGGGAAATAGATAGGAAAAAAATCCTGACAGATGTTCCGGACCAAGGAAAGAAACGAAAACATCTCATGAACTTTTGGAGACTACTCAAGTTATCAAGACACCATTTTTGCAAGGGATTGCTTCAAATGTGTACGTTCTAGATGACTATGAGTAGTTAAATTTCTCTTTCGTTGGGATTGGATGCAATGAACTCACTGTGATGTAATTTTCCTGTTCAATATATAGTTTTCGTTCATATGCTCTTTCTTGAATTTACTATCATTGTATGGAAATATAATGTTATTTGAATGTCTCTGATTACTGGAAAGTAATTTTGAACATGAACATAGATAAAGCACCTAAGTGATTTGGAATCTAGGGATAGACTCAATAACTTGATCATTCTTAGCATCGGATTTAATGCAAATTGTATGTTAAATTGACTAACGGATTAACAGTTTAATATATTAATTTAGAACTAGTTGCTAAGGGATTAGGACTAGTATGCCTTGATGTGGATGTTTGAATAAAATAATAAAATATTGAACAGAGTTTTATATTCATATGATTCATGAAACCCAATTCCAACAAAGTTTCTTTTAAATATAAATTCCTGGCACACCAACTGTTTGATAGAATAAAAAAAAAGAGTTTATTGTGTTGTTTTGTGTATTTTGTTGTCTGATTGAGTTGTAAAAGGAAGAATTGTCATGTGTTGCACAAGTCCCTTGGGAGAAAGATACTTTACTTATTCACTGTATTACTTGTAACAATTTGGTATACTTGCCAAAAAGTTATCAAGTTTTTGGCACCGTTGTCGGGGACTTGTGTTCCAACACAAGGCAATTTGGACATTTGTGAGTCTTTTAGACTTTGTTGTGAATTTTCCTTTTGAATGTTGTTGTGTATGCAATTATGACTACATATGTTTATACTTTCCACTGGTTTGGTTTGTGCTTAAAGCTTGTTTCGGGGTAGGCCTTAGAGCATGTTCTAGTTGTTAGAAGATCCTAGGAATGGGATTTCAGCAGCTGAACTAGCTAAATCAACTTAGATTTTGCAAATCACCAAGGATGGGATTGTGAGTTTGGCCCCCACTATTTTGGTTCTTAATGCAAGTTTTGATACATTCTTAGGGCAAGGGATTGGGTGAGGTATGTCAAGCTTAGATAAGCGCAACAAGAGGGATCTGAGTGTTTTTACCTTAGAGAACAGAGAAAGTAGTATTCATTACCTTAGGGAAGTACTAGGTGATCTTGCAACAAGAGGGATCTGAGTGAGGTTATTTAGGAAATCCATTTCAATAATTCTGCATATTAGAACTGTTGTTTGGTTGATGTGCTCACGTTCTGCAATTTTTGTTATTTTTTTTCCTTGTCTCTTTGTTTGTGTTTTTCATTGTCTTTTCAATTCTCAAATCTTGGTTTCTATAAAAATTGGAGTAATGTGTTTGTTGAAGTTTTGTGTTTGTTAGTGTTGTATTGTGCTTTTTATTCACTCAGTGCACATCTAAGGAGTGCTTAGCGAATATGTTTATGAATATTGTGAAAGCAATTGAGCAAATTATTCCCTCGGTGAGTAGTTCGCTTAGCGAATTGTTCGCGCAATTTCTAATTTTGTGCAATTCTCACCATTTGTTCAATGTTATTTTGTGCTTAGCTAATATTATGCAGATAACTTCTCCTAAGACCATCACAGGATCTTCCTCACAGTCACAACCTGCTAAGGCACAGAAGAAAACCTTGTTTTAAACTATGATCACTTTGAGTTTGCAACACCCCTTCTATGGCCTAAGGGCAGGTGTGGGTCCAGGTGGGGGAGTGCCTATGCAGAAATTGGTGATGATGAGCAGCAATAGGAAAGTCAGTGGAAATCTAGGCAAGATGGTTCCTGGTAACTGGACAGATGGAGAGTTTTTTCGTTGTTTAGTTGTGTTATTTGTGATTTGTAAAAAGTTTTGAACTATGTGTTAGTTGTAAAGACAATTAACTTTTTTATTTGATGGTTTATGCATTGTCTTGATTAAGTTGATGAGATTCCTGAAAATGATAACATATATGGTTGTGGTTGCAATGTGCTTCATATTTTTATTTGTGCGTAAGTATGAACTATGACCAGATCTGTTGAGTGTTGAGAGCATGGTTGAGATTGAAAGATACTTTGAGTTTGTCTAGATATGGAATTGACTTTTGCATGATTGTGATTTTACATACATGCACACATTTTGTGGTTAAGGATGAGAAAGGCATTGTTTGTTATTGATTGTATAGCTACTTGGCCAAACAACCAACCTTAACACATCGTGATACATTTGAGCCTTGAAAATTTTTCCTTCCACCTTGAGCCTATTAGATGATATCCTACCTTATACCCTAGAAGAGAACAAGTATTATGCTTTAAAATAGGGTAAAGTTGAATTCAAGTTTGGGGGAAAGAAAAAAAAGTTCAATAAAAAAAGTTGATCAAAAGGGTGCTTGAATTGAAAAAGAAGGTTGAATTGTGAAAGAATATGGTATGGAATGAGTGATATATATTGGGATTTGATGACTGAATTGAGAATTGAAGCACGTACTTGTGTTCTCTTCTTAAGAGGTGACTTTGAATCCAGGAAAACCATGATTCTTTTTCTAGCCAAGCCAAACTTTAACCTGAAAAGACCTTTTGACTTAACCAATGGTATGTGAAGTGTGCGAATTAGATGATGTGCAAAAGTTGATGAAGTTCTATGATAAATGTACCGTCATGTGAGGACAAACACTTAATTGGTGAGGATGTTAAATTTTGATCTGGTTGTTCATATTCTATGCACAGGTGAACTTTTGGGTGATGAATGCACCATATCATATTTGTTTAAAATTTTTGGAAATGCATGTGACTTTTTCTGATGTGCAAGGTCATTTTAACAAAATGTGAGATGTTTATGGTTGTGTATGTATTGTGATTTCATGAGGATATGAAATAATTCAAGTTTGAGGGAGTTGATAAGTATGAAAAATACATGTTTTCATACTTATTAATTAACTTAAAATTTGTATTTATTCATGAAATAATGTGTTTTCCTCATTGAAAAGTTGTAATTAGAAGTAGGAAAGTTGTGTAGTAAATTATACATGAATTTATACATCAAAGTGGAGTGTTGTCAGATGTTCCCCACTAAGCGCAAGCCAAAATTCGCAGAGCCAGAAGGAAGAAATTCGCACAACGCACAATTACCTGTGCGCTGAGCGAATAACACCAGTTAAAGAAGTAATAGTTAGAAAAATTCTCACAGCGCACACACACTTGTGCGCTGAGCGAATTAGTTAAGTTAATTTAGCTGTTAAAGTCGGAAATAGATAGAAAGAAAAAAAACCCCTGACAGAAGTTTCGGACAAGGGAAAGAAACGAAAACATCTCAAGAACTTCCGGTGACTACTTCAAGTTATCAAGACACCATTTTTTCAAGGGATTGCTTTAAACATGTACGTTCTAGATGACTAGGAGTAGTTAAATTTCTCTTTCGTTGGGATTGGATATAATGCACTCACTGTGATGTAATTTTCCTGTTGAATATATAGTTGTTCGTTCATATGTTATTTCTTGAATTTACTATCATTGTATAAAAATATAATGTTATTTGAATGTCTCTAATTACTGTAAAATAATTTTGAACACGAACATAGATAAAACACCTAAGTGATTTGGGATCTAAGGATAGACTCAATAACTTGATCATTCTTAGCATCGGATTTAATGCAAATTATATGTTAAATTGACTAACGGATTAACAGTTTAATATATTAGTTTATCTATTCACTATATTACTTGTAACAATTTAATATACTCCTAAAAGTTATTATAAACCAATCACATAAATAATGTTAAAATATTATTAAAAAAAATGTTGTGAAAGGATGGTTATCCATTTGTCAGTTAAAGATTTTATGCCTATCTCTTTCTTCCTCTCGTGCCTATCAATTATTGGCCACGTGTACCCTTTCACAACCATGTTTTCTCACACTAAACAAAATGTCATGTATCTACTATTTTATTCACCACAAATCTTAATAGTGTTACGGATGCAAGTAAAAGTCAATAAATTACACAAGCACGTGGGAAATTCCAAATTATGTATCAGGAATAAATATGATTTTTTCTTTAAATTCTCATGTTAAATTATAATTTATTTTTTGGTTTTAATTGTAATATAATTTAATCCTATTTTTTAAAAATTAATAGATATTAATTTTATTATTTAAATATTTAATTTGTTTTAGAAAAATAAATATTATTGTAATTGAAGAGTGACAGTTATTCTCATAAAAAGTTATTCAGTAAGAGTGGTCCAAATGCATACCTTACATAGTTGATGTGATATAAAATCAACAAATGATGATATATGGACAACCAAAAGGGGTGGATGGAGTATGATTAGATGACAGAGGTGAATTATAAAAATTAAAATAAAAATCTTTATTTAACAAATATATAAGTATTATATACATTTATATTTATATTTTTAAAATAATTCCGGAACATATAGTCACGGATATTCATATGTAAAAGATCAGTTTTGAAATCCCTTTTTCAAAGAACTAAGATCGTAAAGGTTAATTATCAATTTTATACATCATTAATAACTTTCGTAAATTTATGATAAAAACTAAAAAAAAAAATCCTCTGTTTTTATCAAATAAACATATAAAAGTTAGTTTTGTACCAATTAATAATTATATTTCATTTTATACATAAATACCTTAAACATTCTTTATATTTATACACCTTAAATTCAAATTTCAGTATTCTTAAAGTTTATTATTTTGTACACAGGTCATTAACCTGAATTTAAATTTAATCTTGATTAATTTTAAAAATATACTTGGTTGTCAACAATATATTTTTGAATTGGAGGTTAAATTACTGCTAAAGCAATGTTTATTCTTTTTAAACTCACCTTTTTATTTTTATATATCAGACGCGACAAAAATATCTATTGAATGTTTGCCCCTTATAAATAAACTATTAGTTTTTTTTTGTTATTGCTTTAATATTAGCGGACAACAAAAACTGTTTATAACAAGAACAAAATATAATTATTCCTTGATACTGAAATTAAAGTTGCTTAGATGGAATGTATAAATATATTTGTCGGGGGTCTGATAATAAATTATTCATCGTTATAAAATCAACAGTTAGTAAAGGTGTGTTTTGTACAATTGATTGAAATATTATGATTACTGAACATTTTAGTTTAGATTATGATTTTTTTTTTCATTTTACTTATTTTCAATTTAAATGTGGTAAAATGCATTTCATAAGTCTCGTCAAACGCAATACTGTTGCTTTCAGGCTAATAAAATAACTAAATGATTTAAGTTTACAGGTTGAATAAGTAGAACTTTTACGAAGCAAATGATCAGAATAGATGTTAAAAATAAAATAAAAGTAAAAAAATACGTTTTAACTTACAACATTTATCAGATAAATTATAATTGTTCACTAGAAAACAATTTCTACAATAAACAACGATAAAATATATAAATATAAAATTAGGCTATAAAACAAAAGTAAATAAAATCACTTGACAGATACTTAACCATTAATGATGGGATAATAGTATATAAATAAATGATACAAAAATTTTAACTTTTAAATATTATCCAAATAATATTTTAAAAAAATGAATTTGATATATGATCTGGTATAATATAAATATTAACAACTGTAGTCTACTGAAGAAGTTGCTACACGTTGACAAAATGAAGATTTGAGTGGTCCATGATGCTTCCCTGAATCCCAATTACTCATATTTATTACCAATTAATATTCTTTTTATGCTGTTAAGATGTTTATCAAGGATTTTATTTTTTATTTTTATTTTTATTTTTTATTTTTATTTTTTATTTTTATAATTTCACATAACATATCTGAAGCAGCAGGTGTAAGGTCTTAATCTTTCAGATAAAACACAAATAAAGAGGTACCAAGTTCTCATTTTTATTAGATGAAAATATTTTTCTTTTATGGATAATAGTTTATAAGTGATTTATATATGTTTAAGGACAAAAAATAGTGTTTTTATAAGTTTTAGAACCAAGGTAAACTGCCAAAAAAATCACTATTTTTGAATCTTCAAGAATAAAAATAATCCAAATTTTGCTTCTAAAGGAGCATGTTTTAGGTTTTGTCGTATCAGTCAACTTTCTTTTTCCAGTGATGGATTACTCTATTCTGGTTGTAATTCATAATTAATTAATTTTTAACCTATCTATTATAATTATCTTACATGAACAATATCCACACCTATATCTTAATTAATAACACTAAAACATATAGAAGTTACAAGCAATTTACATGAAGTTTTTCATTGATCAAAATACTCAAGTATGTGAAATCGATACTTTAACATTAAATTCTAAGTGGTGCTTAAAGTTTATTTTATATAGAATAAATATTAAATGAAAATTAGCATAATTTACATCATAAATATATAATTGACACGAGTGAGAATGAAGAGATGGAATACTTTTTTCTTATTCTGTTTGTATCCAATCCATATCTAAATTTAATCATTTATGTGAATTCGAATATAATATATAAATATAACATTATTAATTATCAACAAAATATTTTTGTCCGATAGGACATGAGAAACTTAGCTAGCCACAAATATTTTTCTCAAAACAGGTTCATAATGAATCATTACGATACTGCTATACTTTAAATATATTTTTATGATATTAAAAGTTTAAATTTTATAAAGTCTAAATGAAATTTAATTTAATTTTTTTATAAAATCAAATCATTATTATTATTTTTGAAAAACTCACCTTAGCACGTGAGAATATTGTAAGTGACATGATAAGACACGACAACCACGTCATTAAAAGTGTTCAGTACTAGCATAATATTTTCTTAAACATGTAAATATTTTGTTATGAGAAATTCATAAAAGTCAATTTCTTTTGAATTTAAAATCAAACTTAACAATCGTAGACAGATAGACACACATTTTATGCTATCGTTCTTTATATTTTAATAATATCACAAAATCTTGATTTCATCTCTTGAAGGTTTATAATAATAATAATAATAATAATGATCCAAAATCAATACTATTGATAATTTTAACAATAAAAAAAAAGTCAACTTTAAATATCTCTTTTATCTTGAATATGAAGTTTACATTAAACATATAAATGAAACCCTATTAAGAGAAATTATAGTTTTATGACTTAAACCGTTTCGGCATTTGGAGTTTATGGATAAGAAAAACCGTATGAAGTTTGAATTCCTCGTTTTAATGATCTCAAACAATTGTAATTTGTCCCTTTTTTTGAGGCAAAAACCAAAATTAAAAAAATATATAAAATCTTTCATATAATCGGTTTAACATGTTTTAAGTTTTATTGAATTTGTTATTTTTTTAAACAAAATTTGTTAATATTTCCACACAATTTTATAACCATTTTTTTAATGATTTTTTTAATAAGAGTATTTTACATTTTGTTAAAATAAAATAAAATCCACAACGTTACAATTTCTAATCATAAATGTACGACTGCTCAACTCAAAGAAGTTAATTATTGAATTTTGTTTTTTTTTTTGCGCTTGAAAACATATATTTTTATAATTTTCAAAATAATATTATTTTAATAGAAATGTGTACCAACAACGGGACATTAAGATGATAATAATTTTTGTTTAAATTTAGAATTTAGGAAGAAAAGTGGATTTATTTAATGTTGATAGAAAAAGAAGTATATATTATATATTTTGACGAGAGTTTGAAGTGGTTGTCGATTTGATTAACTGGAAAGCTTGGTAAGTTAATTAAATTGAATAAAAGGTGGTGTGGTGACGCAGTTGAATCCAATCCAAGTGAATGTGAGTGAGGTAGAATAGACGTGAGTCTTAAAGATATTTGAATATGTGAGCCTGACATTTAAAAAAGTTGGGTGAAGTTAGCATTTCCCTTGCACTTGGGGCACGTTTCAAATCTCAAGACACGCACATTGCACTTCCAGTAACGCGACCTTTGAAATTCGTTTTTCAAATTGATATATATGCTCCCAGAAGCAGAGGCATAGATAGATAGGCATAGCCAGTTAAGGCAAGAGCAGATTTATGGAATAGGTAGGGTTTGGTGCTACATTGGGGAAATTCAAGTACACATAGTTTTAGCCACGACACACTTAAATTATGTGTTACCATTCATGACCCATAATGCGAATCTAATGGGTCTGTGGACCAGAGTAGAACTTTCCAACCACGATATTCTCCCTGATACAGGTTTTTCTTTCTCTCTCTCTCTTTCTCTCTCGTTTCAATTTCTCTTACAGAAAATGATGTTATTGTTATTGTACTAGGACTGAAGTGGATAGTATGTGGTGGAGGAGATGATGCAAAGAGGAAGAAGCATGTTGTTTGGAGGAAGAAGAAAATAAAAGGCATTCCTTCTCTGTTTTCTAGGCAAGTTTACCCGTTTTTGTCTGTGAATTTCGTGAAGGCACTGTAATATGTAGGCATGTTGACAAAGAAGAAGTGATAAATCTAGCACTGCTATGGATGCCTACTCTACAACACTCTACTAGACCTTGGACAAATACTTGCACTACCTAAACTTGGACCACCTTGAACTCCTCACATTTAAAACCATGTTGCCACTTTCTTTGTCAAAATAAAACAAAAAGGTTGCTTATAGTTTTTTGGGGAGAGGAATCATCTTCGTTCGTGAAGCCGTGCTCTCCCAAACAAAATGGATAACGACACAACACATTTTAAATTATTACACACCAGCCGATATTTCGATTTTCAACTTCATACCTACACTCCACTACGCATCTCTAGGTCCACAAAAACACTCTCTCCATCTCCTGTTTCTTTCGTTGCTTCTTATACTAACAATTCCATTTTAATCATTTCTTCTCCAACAAAACTTTCATACACTCAAACTCCAACTACAAATCACACCGTAATACCAACTTATAATTTATCTTACTAATCAATTTTATAAAATTAAATTAAACTTAAAATACATTTCTTAACATTATTCACGTTCCTCTGTTTAAATCAAATTTACAACATATATTTAATTTTGGCTTTTGTGTTCTGTTTTCTGTACCTTTCTTTTTCCTGTTATATGCATTTTATTTTAATTTGATTTGTGCTTTGAAGTTCCAATTCTCATGATACAATTCATTTTGTGAGTTATTCTAAATTATCTATCATGTAGTTTGTTTTTTAATAAATTAAATATTTATTTAAGTTCATTAATTAAGATCCATGTTAGTTGAATCATTTTTTTTTTAAGTATTGAAGGAAACTACCTCATTAGCTCTGATCACGAGAAGATTTGTAAAAATAGTAATCTTTGTTCATATTCCATCTGGTAAGTAACCAAATGATTTACAATTAAGGTTTCCGTCATGGGCCTATGTTGCCCAAATTAGGTATCCAGTTAGATGGATCCAAAGTGACGAGGCCCATTTAAGTTATTCGGGCTTACATTTTTGTTGATCTTGGGCTACTGCTGTTCGGCTCTTTTCTTCTGGTGCAGTTGACCCCCAAAAAAATTACACTCACCATCACCCATTATTCTCCTCCGTGTGCTACTTAGAGCTTGAAGCGAGAAACGGAATTTTGCCTTTGAGGGGATTCAGTGACAGTGGGTGTTTGTCATTGTTGCTAATATGTACTCTGTTTCTTATTATTTGCGAATTTGAAAATTGAAAGTGAAGGTTTCGATGATGTGGTGGAGCAGGTTGCGGCTCGGAATGGAGGGCGATGGCGAGGAGTTGACGGCGCAGGAGACTGCTTTGTATGACCGCCAAATTAGGGTTTGGGGAGCCGATGCTCAAAGAAGGTTCCTTCAGCTTCTTTTACTTTTGAAATTCTGAATTGTTTCGATTTGTTTTGTTACTTTGTTCTCATAACCTAATTATATTCTGCCATTTTTTTTTCTTGTGTCTAATTTAAAAATTTAACATTCTATGCTGCATTTTAACTATAGTTTCTGTTTGTTGTTCTGGTTTACCTAGATTAAGCAAAGCTCATGTCTTAGTCTATGGAATGAAAGGAACTGTAGCTGAGGTAAATCCACCACTTTATCTTTTTGGTTTCTCAAAATTGACTTTGACACACAAAACATAAAAATGAGTAAGATAGGATGTTGGATTTGGTTACCGGTTGTTCTTTTTGCACTTTATTTGTATCCTTCTCGTGTTTTTGTCATTTTGTATGGTGTCTGAGTTTACTTTTGTTGGTCAGTTTTGCAAGAATATTGTTCTTGCTGGAGTAGGTAGTCTGACTTTAGTAGATGATCGGGTTGCCACTGAGGAGGCATTTTCCTCAAATTTTCTCATCCCTCCTGTTGAGGATGTGTATGGTGGAAAGACCCTTGCGGAGCTTTGTTGTAATTCTCTTAAAGATTTCAATCCTATGGTTCGTGTTTCAGTTGAGAAAGGTTTTTGTTTCACACCCGTTCCCTTCTCAGTTTGGTTTCTGCTTCTGCATTGTTTTCTTGTGGCTTTTGACACTATGTTTTGTTTGTACGTTTATGTCATTCATCTTGGCTTCAGGGGATTTGTCAAGTTTTGGTGTTGAATTCTTCAGCAAGTTCAATGTCGTCGTCGTCAGTTGTTGCTCACTTTCAGCCAAAGTAGTTTGGAATATTTTTTATTTCTGATGCTGTACATATTTACTGTACATAAAATTACTTTACACATTTCCCATACTGTAAAGTGTCTTTTAACATTCTTGTTTGCCTTTATTTATTTTGCTGTAGAAACTGGCTAATGAAAAATGCAGAAAGCTATCAAAACGTGTAGCATTTTATGCTGTTGACTGTAGGGATTCTTGTGGTGAAGTTTTTGTTGATTTGCAGGATTATAAATATTCAAAGGTACGCTTCACTTTTGTGGAACTAATTTGTAACAATTATTTGATTTTTTGACTAGATATTATTTTTTTGATTTTGTTGAGTCAATTTCTGTGCTTTTTATATGAAGATGGTTTGTAAAGAATTCAATCTCTACTCTATTTGTGATTTCAATGAATAAAAAGTCGTCATTTTTGGTATTTTTTTTCTTGCTATTAGTGGTAGAAGCTGCAAGCAAAGCCTAAGTTCAAGATCATAAAAACAGAAAAATTAGTGAACCTGTAAGTTGGTATTCAAAGTGATGCCCATTGTTGTGGATTGTATGTCTTACTATTTGATAATTAGACTCATTAAGAATTTTCAAAATCATTTTTGTTTTTTTCTCATGCTCATGGTTAAACTTGTGTTTTAACTTGTAGACTTGGGACGGGTTTACGTCTCCAAGAAGATGCATTTTGGTGTTGCAAGTGCCACCATTTGTGCTGCCAGAAGTCTCTTTGTCATATCTTCTTGTTAAGGAAGTGAATGGGATGGAAGAAACAGTTTAGGTTGTTTTTATAGGCTTTTTTTTTGGGTCTGTTGGGGTTTTCTTACATTTTTTTATTAGTCATATGTTATATCATTATAAGACTATGGGATACTCTAATATTTAAAAAATAATACATAATTATATATTAGAAAACAGGGATAACTCTATAATGACATTTGAATATATATATATATATATATATATATATATATATATATATATATATATATATATATATGAGTAACTAAATAAAATATCATATAATAAGCTAAAATAATAAAATTTAATATTTCAGTTACCTTGCAATGTTTACCTTGTAATTTTCATATTGAGTAAATTCTTAGGAGTTTGAGCTCAACTTTATGGAGTTTTCCTAAGTTTACATGGACTGTCGAGTTTAACAACCTTGCCTATGTTTTATGACCAGAAATGAATTGTTTTAATAGTTTTTTTTTTGGGTTTGTTGGGTATTTTTTACTTTCACACACACACACACACACACACACACACATATATATATATATATATATATATATACACACACACATATATAACTAAATAAAATATAATAAGCTAAAATGATAATATTAATATTTCAGTTATCTTACAATGTTTATCTTGTAATTTTCATATTGAGTAAACTCTTCCGAGTTTTCAGTTCAACTTTATGGAGTTTCATAAGTTTACATAGTATGTTTGAGTTTAACAACCTTGCTTATGTTTTGTTACTAGAAATAAATTGTTTGTGATTGCAAGTAGTAAATTATAAGCATTAGATGATCCCGTGCTTTCTAAAGCTGCATCTATTTTCTTTTTAACGCTCTATTTTTATTTGGCAGAAAAAACAGGATGAAACCATTGAATGCGATCTGAAATATCCTTCTTTTGAGGTATGTCAGTCACTATAGTTGCAATACTACCTTGTATTTCTTATGTGGAGAAATCCTTTAATGTTTCCCAATATAGTATGTGTTGCAATCCGTAAGACCTTCAAAACTTTTTCCTATAGTTTATCATTTGCATAAAGAAATGAAAATAACAGTTGATATATTATGTTTATTTTGACCCGAAGGGTAGTGGATGCAACCGGTAATCATTATAGCAGGCCATACTATTAATTTACATCAGATACCCATGGTATGACTTCAAATGCATACTTTTAAATTCAGTGATCCTAGTATCATAATCTAGAAGTCAGAAAAGAGAAGTACCCTCTTTTCTATCATGTACTTCAGGTCGGCCATGCTTCCCATATGATTTCTTTTCTGGAATTAAAATTTCAGATTTGTGTTGATTTTGTAAAATAAAATTGGGCCTTTAACAATCTCAAATGGCAGATGCGGGATTAGAGTTATTGTGCTTGTGATTTTGTCTTGGTTGTCTATATCTTTAATAGTTTACTGGAGTGACCATCCTTTTGTAGGTAAGAGCTATTTTCGTGAGTATGCCTATTTTTTTTTTTTTCCTGCAGGATGCATTGTCAGTACCTTGGAGGTCACTTCACAAGAGAATGTCAAAGCTGTACTTTGCAATGAGAGGTATGGTAAACTATACTGCTCTGTTTGTAAGTAATACACAAGAAAGCGAAGAGATTCTAATCAATTGGAAAGTGAAAACTTTACTGTTGATTCGTAGGCGCGAGATTCGAAGTAAACAAGATTAGAATGGTGTGTGAAACAAGATTGTTTTCATTCTGAAGTAAACAATTAATACATCTCTATTTTTGTTCTCTTCCTTTGAATTTTATGATCAGTCTGGTCTATAGATAAATTTGCAGTCATTAACGTTTTGTTGCCCGATGCAGTAATTGAAAAGTTTGAAGAGGCCGAAGGACGTAGTGCTGGGGAAGTTTCAATTGCAGATCTTTCTGCTGTTCTGAAGCTGAAAAAGGACCTATGCACCGCACAAGTATGCTTCCTGAAATTTGTTATTTTGCTGGTATTACAAAAGTCCTTCATATATCTGATTTTTATGTTTGTGTTGACAGTCTCTCAACGAAACTCATGTGCCTGACACTCTTTTAGAAAGATTGGTGACAAATGCAACAGAATTTCCTCCTGTTTGTGCTGTAATAGGGGGAATTCTGGGACAGGTACTAACTAGTTTTCATTGCGTTGTAAAAATGTTTGTGATATTTAATTGACGAATTTGACTATATCGTCTCAGGAGGTTATCAAAGCAATTTCTGGAAAAGGAGACCCCCTCAAGAATTTTTTCTTTTTTGATGTGTTCGATGGGAAGGGCATTATAGAAGACATCTCTGCGAATTGATTAATGGCTGAATTTTCGGTAATCTAAATCAGGGACGCAAGATTTTGCCAAAAACAGCTCAGAAAACTAGTAAAATTCTAAGATCTCTAAGAAGAAACTGACCCTTCATATTAACTACTCATAGTTTCGTAGTTATTAATTATTTATCTAGACTAATGACAGTTACAGTTAGGATCTTCTATTTATGAAGACACTAGTCACTCAACTGTATGTAAGCACTTTTGACCGTGGATTATATTTCATCATCGAATGGCTTTTGAAGTTATGAAGCCTTATTTTTCTTAGTTTATATGTTCTTCAGTGGGTACACCTGGTTATTTGTTTTTCTTTAAATCTTTTCTATTTTTCTTAAATTAAACATTTTTAATATTTACTTTATTTTTCATTTTTTAACTTAACTATTTATTTAATTGCATATAGGTAACAGAGCTTGATAGATACAGGTTATTATAATTTACATTTCATGTGTAAGCAAAATAATTAAAGATATATTTGATTATTATTTATAATAATATTTATTTTCATGCACTCCTAAGTCGTTCAGTTTCATTCTGTTATCTCGTTTGTCGTGTGGTGTAGAGGTAAGTTTTCATTAAAAAAAACAACCTCTCAACCACTTTGCTTAGTTTTCTTCATTTCATCTCTTATTTTTTAGGTATAAGTTATTTTTTCTTAAGGTTTGAAATTTTGTATTTCTTGATATATTTATTTTTTATTAAGTTTTTGATGTATTGAATTTAGAAATTTAATTAAGTAAATTTATTAAATCTAAAAAATCATTTGAAGAAGTTGTCGAATTTTGAAATTCGATAAAGGTATCAGATATCAAAATCTAAATAAGAAAATCTTCACATTTCTAAATATGGTTAACAATTCTATGTATTTTGAAATCAGATTATTTTTTTCGTTTTCTAAATTTGGTTGACATTTTTACTTGATTTTAAAATTAGATAGATTCATTTAATATTTTTTTTCTAATTTTTTTTGACTTTTTTATTTTAATGTTTTTTCAATTTTTTTAATAATTTTGACATATTATTAGTATTATTATTATTGAAAAAGTGAGGTTTGAAATTTTATATTTCTTGATATATTTATTTTTATTAAGTTTTTTATGTATTGAATTTTGAAATTTAATTTAAAAAAATTAATTGAATTTTGAAATTTAATTAAGTAAATTTATCGAATTTCAAAATTCACTAAATCTAAAAATTCATTTGAAGAAATTGTCGAATTTCGAAATTCGACATCAAATTTTAAAATCTAATTAAAAAAATTGTCAGATTTCAAAATTTAAATAAGAAAATCGTTAGATTTCATAATAATTCTATAGATTTTGAAATCAGATAATTATGTTTTTTAGACTTCTAAATTTGGTTGACATATTTACTCGATTTTAAAATAAGATAGATTCATTTAATATTTTTTTTTTAACTTTTTTTGAATTTTTTATTTTAATTTGTTTTTCCTATTTTTTTTAATAATTTTTTGAGATATTATTAGTATTATTATTATTGAAAAAGTGAGGTATTCGATGATGATAATGTTATGTTATATCATAAGTTAACTATGTTATTACTAATCAATATGATGTCATCGTAATTTGTTTGTCATATTGTCAAAATGTTATGATTTTTCTATTATATAGTACACTACCTTCTAATGTAAAGCAACATTCATTAATATGTATATGATTAGTTCATGAATCTCATTTTGTACGAGTAAAGTTGTTATTCTTTTGTTTAATTATAAAATAAGTTTCATTTACTATCTTTATCTTTACAGATTCAACAATATCATCCTACTCTTTAATAACATCTTGGTGCTCCTCATGAAGGATTATATAATGTTTCAAGTTCTTCAAGATAATCCCTCTTAGGAGCCGATGTAGTAGGTTTCTTTTGTGAAAAACGTTCAAGCTGATATATAGATGCACTTCGCGTTCTTACCATATTTATAACAAACAAATTCATAAAATATTAAATCAATACATATAAAAAATAGAGAAAATGTAAAGAAAACTATAACAAATAAAAAAATATATAGATATGCACTCACCAAATTTAGAAATTCGGTTAAGAACTTTCTCGAACTTTGAATCCAGTTCTAAATTTCGGTTCACCTAAATTTAATACATCGTTAACCAAATTTTAAAATCAGATAAAAATAATAATTGGATTTCAAAATCGTGAATTCTATTTATCCAAATCCACACATATTCCCAATTTCTACGTGCATGTACTCTGTACCAATCATTTTAAATAAAATGTAATGTAATGGATCTAAGTGGTGTCTATTAGAAAAGTAGCTAATAGAAAGAAACTCTAATGTTAAAAATAATGTTTGTTCATTGAAATACATTAACCATGTTTATAGAAAGAAAAAAAAATGCTTGTTTAGGGCACGCGGGTTGTCTATTAAAGTTGATAGAGACTTTAGCAGCCACAAAATTCAATTCTTTTGCATTGTGATATCTGATATTAGATTCTCTAAACCTCTACTTATTATCTTTGGTGTTCTGACTGCTTACGTTTTCAAACTTTCATTTTCAACAAAGATGGTGTTCTGTTTTGTGTTGTAATGGTGCTAAAGTGAACAACTTTTGAAAAATGTGAACAATTTCCTACATATTTGGGAGTATTATTCTTACACGATTTCTTTCTACATTTGGATCCTATGCTATGCAGTAATGCTTTTTGTTTCTTACACGACTGCTTTAGCCATAAAACAAATTTTCAAAATGCCAAAGCTTTTGTTGTTTTACTTTATACATAACTTCATATCACACGACCGATTTACTACTCAATTACTTTATACATAATAATACACATTTTCATGGGCTAGAATGATAATTTATTCTAAAATAAGGGACACAGTGTTTTTTTTAATAGATGTTTTGTTTTATTTGAATGAATGAGTTATAATTATTTATTATAAATAATTACGATACTTATTATATAATATAAATTTAAGGAGTATGTTTATTACTGTTCAACTATAAAAGACAAAGAGACTAGAATATACTATGAGCCATCTATTCCATTATGTCTGATAACAGAAGAGGAAATTATGTAACATAGTTTTTGTTTTTTTATGTGGAAAGGAATAAGGGTGCTCATGTAATCTAAATTAAAATAGTTTTGGTTTAAGTTGGGTTAGACTAACTTAGATGTTTCACGATTTTTTATATATTTAATTTATGATTGAAGTAAAAAGTTGATGGAATTACTAAATACGACACACAAGTCTAGAACTTCCAAAAGAGAGATAGTTTAAGAATCGAAGGATGCATGAAAGAATGTTGGAGTAAAGAAAGGAACGAATAAGAAAGAAAAAAAGATGAGTTTCTTTTAATATTTATTTTTTATAAAAATATAGAAACAACAAATTAAAATAAAAGATATTGTATAATAGATGAATTGAATGCCTGGTTCTTATTGCTCAAAATCCAATGGGCAATAAATTAGATTTGATTAAGTTGAAGCAAAACGCATAACCCTAAATATATTTATTAATTTAAATCTATCTGAATTTATAAATACTTCAACTGCTCTTTTATAATTATAACAATAAAGAAAATATACTAAATTATTTTTTTTAAATTGACAATACTGTGTTTGATAAACCTTTGACTAATTATTTTTTCATAAAAGAATAAATATAAACAGGTAATACGGTTTTTAAAATTTTAATGGTAAAACTACTAAATAACTTCATAATCAAAGAGTTGAACTTAAAACCACTTTATTAAACGACTCAAATTACAACTACTCAATAATATAGCATATATTAAACAAATAAGAATGGTCAATTGAATTCAGGATGAAGATTAATAATCCAAATTGGTATAGTATATATGTTTAGCATAGTAACATTGTCATAGAAAAACATAATTTTTTTAGATGTACCTCTTCATAAATTATTATAAAGGTTTTACATTTAGTGCTGGAATTGCTCCAAGAAGATATATATATATATATATTTGAGAAGAGAAAATATGCATGGAGATAAATATAAAAGAAATAGAAAGAATGTATTATATCAAAATATATTGAGATATTCTTACTTTTTTTTTGCTCTCTCTCTCTTTAAACTTAGTCTAAAGAATGAAAATTATTCAAGAGTTAAAACTGAAAATAAATTGAAATGTTATCCATACATATTTTCCAACATTTTTGGAGATACTGTAATTATAGAGTGAGGCTATATATGTGATGGTTTCTGAGTATCTGCTCGAAACTTTCACTTGTCTTCTCCACAGGATGAGAATGTGTCCCTTCGTAGGTTGTTACCACAATCTCTTCGTCTTTACTATGTCGTTGGATTTGTTTCTTCACATTGCAACCTCGATAAGAACATCTGTAGTAGCTTCTGAAACCACCAAAGTAACAAAAACTTAGCAATCATGGAACTCAAACAAGGATTTCTAATGACTGGTTTCACTGGAACCACTTAGAATTTTTCAAATGAAAACATACGTTGTCGTAGCATCCTTTAATAAAGTTGAAAATTTTCTGTTATATGCTTAAGTTTTTCATATCCCACTTGAATATAATGTTTTTGAATATCAGCAAAAGTGTTAAAAGATTAATTTTAAGTACGTAGAAGTTCCAAGAAAAGGAAAAGTAAAAAGGGGAAGAAGATGAGAAACCTAGGAAATTTATTGTTTTTGACAGATTTTTCGCCATACTTTCTCCAGCGATATCCATCGTCGAGTATATCAACCTGACTCCTTGTTTGAAATGCAAATCTGCGGTGCTTCATTTGTTCTGCAACGTGAGGAAGATGATGAGGGAGTTTAAAGTAAGAAGGAGAAGATGAAGATGAGATAGCGTACAGCAGTTGATCTTTGTCCATTGAAGAAGGAATAAAGGAGAAGAGATGTATTGTGTATATACATATATAATAGAATACATGAATCGGAAGAAGGTGAAACATGAGGGCGGCAAGCAAGTCAACAGGTCTGGTCAAGTCAGACATGACTCAGCACAAGCTACATATATCAAACTACTCAGTTTTTTTTCATTGAACGTAAATTAAAAATATTTTTATTTTGTTTCTAGATTTTATAATTCTCTTTAAATAATTATATTTGAAATGTTTATTATTGAAAAACAAACGTATACTGTAATATAATCTCAATATGTATTTGGTGAAGAAAATGTTACGTAAGTTTCATAAAGTTAAGGATAATATAGAATATACTTTAATTTAGAAACAAAGAAAAATTAAGTACATGTTTAAGAAAAAAAAATAAGAATTTGAGGATAAAAAAATATATTTACCTTTTTTTTGTTTCAAACTTTGAAGAAGAAGAATTAAAAGATTGTTTCAAGATATAAGATCAAGATTAACTGTCTAACATAGAGTGGATTGTCTAAAGTCCAAAAACTATCTTGCAATCCAAGTTCCCTTGTAACTCTTCATCTAAATTGTTCAGAAAATATATACAGAAGGTATTTTAATGTCAAAGTCAGTTTAGTATTTGATAGTTTAAGTATTAACGGTGCAATTAATGCAGATTATCTATCTCTTTACTTTAAACCTATATTTATAGATTTTAAAGTGAGCTTTTCATTAACAAAAACCTAATTATGGTAATCACACTTTACATCTAAGCCGATAACTAAAAATCTTAATCAACTTTGAAAGGAACGAACAACAAGTGTTATTCATTCAACTATAAACCCCTTTGCCAGTCATTTCAAGCTCGGGCCCGTGTATCATATGACCATCGGGTCAATCACAAATTAGATGGGCAACTTGTATTCAGATCCATGAGCAAGTTATCATCACAACCCTACGATTGGAAAATCAAACCGATCAGTTCAATGTCAAGACAATTTACCTTAATTCGGACCAATTAAGAGGTAATTGTAGTTTTCACAATTTAATCATAATTAAGCCGTTATTAATAAAAAAAGACACTCTAAAATCTATAAATATATATTTGAGGTAAGGAGGTGATATCCATTTACTATATCATTAATATTTGAAATATTTGGCTGACTTTAACATCGGAATGTTTTCTCCAAATGCTTTTCAAATGTTTAGATAAACAATTAGAAAAGGACATAAATTATAATATAACTTCCTAGACGACCCACTCAATGTTGGACCGTTAACCTCAACTCTACGTCTTGAAACAAAATCAATCCTAATAATTAAGATTTTTAATTAAAATTTAGAATATTATTATTTCAATTAAGTATATTTTTAATAGGATAATAACCTTAATAATACTATCTTGATAAATTTAAGAAATATTAATATCCTCCATCACATCAAACTCTAAACAAATTACAATAACTCAAATGTTTTCTCTAACAGTATTATCTTGATAAGTTTAGATGGGAATACCCATAATTAATGGTTTGTATTTTAGCATGCACTTGGTCATAGTTTCCGTGAATAACATGGAATCTAATCAAGTAATGCGCGCAGACATTATAAATTCCAATCTTCGATGTCAAAAGTACTAACTTGTGACTTTGGTGAATTGAAAAAGCATTAATTTAATTATTGTCAAGTTTATTTAATCCAAAAATTGAACAAGAGGAATAAGCTATGTGTGAAATCCAAGTTGTTCATGTTTAAAAAATAAATTAATTAAGCATAGAAAGAAAACCACGCTATTACTTAATCGTTTCTAAAAATTATTATTTTCTTATAAGAAAACAACATTAATTTATTTTTAAAATTTAGAAACTAAAACATAGATATGAAAAATGAACACATTTTAATTTTGCGTCTAAATTGAAGAATCACAAATAAATTTATAACTCAAAATTTATTAGTTGATAAAAGACGTGAGGATTTTGTGAACTGAAGAAACGTAGGATATTAAGATTAAGAAATGAGAAACATGATTCGTGAATCATGGCGGCATGAACGTGAAATAGGTTATTACAAATCATTAATAAAGAAAACAGCAACTTTCCATGAAATTGCTAAAGAAAACGACTTTACCGTTACAGCAGCTACTCAGAAAGAGGTAGCCTCAAAATATCTCCCAACAAATATTCATAAAATAAAAAATTAAATATTAAATATTTTAAATAAAGTGCATTTCAATTTTAAGAATGATAAAAATCTTTTATTCGAACACAATTTAGATAAATTTTTAATTGACTTTCCCTTTTGCATTTTATTTTTAAGCTGATACTACCTAAATACGTAACCTTATTTGAAATAATTCAAGCAAAATAAAATATTTCGAATTGAGAAAATGTGATTTTAATCTTTGAACATTAAATTTGAGAGACTAAAATGAGTTTTAGAGAACTGTGTATAGTCCTTCCGAAAAATTAAAATCATAATTTACTAAATGTTACAAATTAGAATAAACTTTCTTTTAATGCGAGAGTAAAAAGATTTATCCCAAATTCTAGAAAAAAAATCTTATCTTTTAAAAATAAAAAAATAAAAATTTTAAAACCAGTTCCGCATAATTTGAGACCTAAAAGCATTAAACACTTACTTATAAATCTAATTCTTAACATAATTAGTCTTAAACACTAACTTATATGGGCTTAAAAATTTATACTAACTCCTTTCAGTGAGTAATAAAAACAAATTTGAATGTTCTCTGAAGTAGCATCCCGCGTTGTTGGCTCTCATTTTACCATTGTAATGAACATCTAATTTATGTTTTTCACGTTGCACTGGTTTTTCATTCTAAAAACAGCACAAACAATTCAAAAGCCACAATGAAACCCTTGAATAAGTTCTGGAAACAAATACTTGAGATTCATACAAGGAAAACCCTTCACGTTGAAACTCATATTTCATCATCTTCAAAGGGATCTCGTTCAGGGTAGTCACCAACCTGACAAGGAAATGTACACGTAAATGACATTTTTTTTCCACAATTTAATGATTTTTATGCAATTAAGTGTAAAATAGCACCTATTATAATTTTCCTCTTTTCTTTATTTTCTATCGTGGAACCAGGTTATGGTTGTCCACTGCCAAAGGCAATGAAATAACACAGTGAAATTGCATAAACATCAACCATTTAGTTCAACTTTTGTAAAGGTTTGTTTGGCTCTGATTGATAAAAGGCTATTTATGATATTTTTGTTTAGTTCCACTTTTAATGCCTTAACATGATTACCTCCTCTCATGCTCTCACTAGATATGCCCATACATATACATATATTTGTTTCCAAATGGAGAAAGAAAATATGAGCCATGCAGCATGTCAAAAAAAAAAAAAAAAAAGAGAATTCATGACTGGAAGTAAAACACAAATCTACACCCAACAAAATCTGTCCATCGAAGTAAAACTATGAGTAGATAATATAATATGCTTCTAGGCATTTTACAGATTCTATTTGGTGTAAAACATATGACCTTTTAATAGGAATTTTCTCATGATGTTGAGGTTTGAGGAGCGATCAAGCAGCTTCTCTCCATTGATATTTTTTTTTGTAATTTATTATGTGTTAATCAACACTTTTATCAGAATAGAGAACCACCATTAACATTGGAAAATATCCCAATATTTAAAATATCATTGCAATGTGTTTCTAAACAAACCTTCACTTTATCTGGTCTAACTATTCCACCATGAGATGGAGGACATTCGAAGTAGCGTACTCCTTTAACCCTGTAACATAGCGCAGGAAAATTATGAGAGAAGTGTGGAAGTAATACTTAAGAAAACTTAAGATGATAGGTTAATTTGGAATTGACTCCACTAATTTGCATATCATAAATAAATGTAGAAATTGTACTTACATGCCATCATGTTTGCCCAAGGGTTCGTCATATTGTACTCCAACCCAGAAACCTGGACCCAGTGATTCTGCCCGACCAACAAATTTTACAACACCTCTTTTTGCCCCAGGTTCAACTTCACATCTGGATCCTACCTTAATATTTTTGGAAATATGGATATTGGAAATAGTAGAATAATAAAATAGCAGTTAAAAAAGATTCAATGCATAGAAGTATACCTACGATAGACAATAACGTAAACAAGAATATATAAAACACTTCTTCAACAATACAAAATTGCATGGTAGCATAAAAAAAAAATTAAGGTATCAAAAAGGAAAAAAAAAACACTTAACAGAATTATCAAATAATGACATTCAAAATTCATCCAAATACTCAAGTATTTGAGGCTACTGTCTACCACAACCAAGTGACAGATGTAATAGTCTCGTTCATTTCTAGCAATTGACATTATACAAATTGTAACTCTAACAACACAATGTCTCCAACTTATTGCTACAAGCATTTCAGTTCATATTCATAAACCTTTCTGTTTTTCTGGAGTCATCCATCCCCCACCCGCTCTCCTCTCTTGTTTAAAACTAGTTTCCGTTGAGCCCAAAACTAGCCATAGTTTTCTTTCTTTTGTTTTCTAATGGTCCAGGGAAAAAAAATGAAAAATGAAGGATATAATCTAATTAACTTGAAAACTTAGCTTTAACTTGTACTACAGTTACGAGTAGACAGTTATTTCAGATGAGCAGACAGATTCGGCAGCCTTTCAGCACTCGCCTAGTTCTTGTTATTTACCCAAAAAATTATTTGCAGGAATCTGCTTCCAATCAAGTAAGCTTGCAACCATTGTGATAGGATTCTGATCCTAAAAGAGGATTACACCAGGAAGTATAGGAAAGATAGAGATGAATAGCATCCCAGCTAATTGAATTGTGGTGTGGTGAACACTTGGCACAGTTATCAATTTATGGTTATGAAAGAGAAAGAGATAGGGAGGAAAAATGGGTAAGAATTGAACTGGTTTGGGGGAGAATACATCACCAAAATACCTCAAGCATATTGCTCACCTTCTATCTTGCAATTACACAAAAAATTAGTGGAGAGAAGACTAAATAATACACTTTCTTCCTGCTGGCTGTTCTTTCCTTTTCTTCACTGTTAATGGTTTAATTTTTATCAAACTTGTATAGCACCGCCAAACTTCAAGGAGCTTTTCATGACTGCAACTGAGAAAGTCAATGAGCAAACTGTGTGTTACATGTCCTAATCACCAATTCAGTGAGCTGCTATTGATTCGGTATTTTTATGAGGAATTGAGCATAATAGACCGGAATTCGATAGATGCAACTAGTGGTGGCACAATCATGACTAAGACTGCAGATGAAGACAGAAAATTGGTTTCTACTATAGCTGGGAATTATCATCAGTTTGCTCCAAGAAACATGAGATGCAAGTCCATTCAACAGCTGAGACTTCAAAAATGAATAATTCTTTGGGACACACAGCTGTGGTTACATTATGCGACTGAGCGCTACTGCCATGATGAAACAAGTTGCTATAAATCAAATTGCTGCTGGACTGTTTCAAAGTCAAGGTTTTTATAAGTCACCACCACAACAAGTTTTTTCTGTCGCTGTTTTTACTGCTGAGTGCTGATTCTTTTCTTTTAACATTTGCTGTTTTCAGATTGTGTTTTTTTGCTGTTTTCACTTCTGGTATACTCCTCAGACACATTAAGGACAATGCATAGTTTGCTGTTTTTAGGAATAGTATATATTGGTTTAGTTTCTTTGCTGATTATGATATTTAGTTTTTTACTAACAAGTTGACTAACTTCTAACCTTGTTTATGCAGATAATGCGCTGACTGCACCAGTTTACTAGCTATTCTTTTTGCTGTTTTGGATACAGTTGCACTTTCTTTTATTGTTTTGATTTCTCTAACAAGTTCTCTTGGCTGCTTAAATTTTTGCAGGATTAATTTTCAAGTTTCTTTAGTTTTAGGTGGCTGTTTTCCGTTTACATAGGCTAGTTTTAGGTTCTTTTGTTGCTTTTAGGAACTAATTTTTGTTTTTGGTCTTTTGCTGTTCTAGTCATGATTAGTTAGTCTGTTCTTAGATTTTCCATGCTGTTTCAGTTTTGTAAAACTTTCACAGATTGCATGAGTGTCATTTTGTTGTTTATTTGTTTCTTGTGAGTGATTTTTAATTTTTCAATTGCAGTTGAGAGATTCTAAGCTGTTTAAACTAGTTCATTCAATGAAAGTGCAGAAGTTTTTCATGAAAAATCAGTTTTTGAATCAGTTTTGCCCATTAAAAACCATGTCAGACTTGAGCTTATTTTCCTTTCATGTGTGAACTCCCTTGTGATTGCTAGCATTCCAGAACTTGCATTGACTCTCTTCGAATTACTTGTTTTTAGATGAACTCTTGAGACTATCTAGGCCATTTTTTTAATCTTGAAGTTACTTAGCCAAATAGCCTACCTTGAACTATTTCCATGGCACCCTATATTTTAGCCTGATTAACCTTTTCTTTGATGATTTTTAGCTCATTACAAGCCTGGGACCAGAAAAACCGTATCTGACCCAACCATTGAGTTGTGAGGGATTTTAGAAGTGCTTTGGGAAAATTTTGTGAAGTTCAAGTGTGGGGAAAATGTGCTGAAACAGTTTGAGAAGTAGTTTGAAAACGAGAAAAGAAAAATCTTAAAAGAATGAAAAGAAAGTGGTCTGAGCTGAAAAGTGAAAAACAAAAGAGAAAGAAGGAAAATGTGAAAGAAAAGAGAATGTGATGGTTTGATTGAAGAATTTGCTGAAACCTGGACTTTGCACTTGCATTTCCATTTTTTTCCCCATTGTTTCCTCACTTCCTTTGATTTTTAACCTTGCATCCTTTCATATATCTCACCTTTACCTTGACCACTTTACAAGCCTTAATGAAGTCCTTCTGACCTTGAGTTGCATTTTTTAGCAAGTAGTGGAAATTAGAGACTCTTCAAGCCTATGGTTATGTTAACATTCATGAAGTGCTGAGAGCAAACACTAGCCTGAAAAACTTGAGGGAATGAATGAAACACTATCTAGTGAGGAGGTCATTCCTAGTTTGAGAATCTGTTTTGAGTGATTTCTGCTGCACTTGAGTTGTTTGAGCTGTTTTCAACTAGTTTGGAGTCTTGAAACTTGATTGGCGGATTATCATTGTGCTCACAGATTTACAGCTATACAGTGAAAAGGTGTTCTTTCAAGTTTTGTGAATTGTTTTGGAGTTTAGTTTAAGCTTTGTTTTCTTTGTTTTTTGCCGAGAAGTGCAAAGGGGTGTGATGATTGCTGGTTTTGATGAGTTTTTATATGCTAATTTTCCTTGGGGTATATTTTGTTCTTATTTCTTTGTTTTAGATTAGATTTGATTTTTCGGTAAATAAGTATAAAATTGGAGCTTGAAGAGGCACTCTATTTGTTCACGTGTTACCTAGGTGCCTTGTAAATATAGTTAGAGTAGTTAGGACGGTTTGTGTGTAACCTTTACATGTTACTACCTGTTTCGTAACTTCTAGGCAGTTTTCCAGTTTCGTTGTAAAATACAGCCTACCTAAGGCGTGCTTCTGAACATTTGTTACTCGTTGGGTGCATCAGGAATTTGATTATAGCCAATCCCCAAACATCATAATTATGTTGAGTTTTGACTCAAATTAAGCTGGGCTTGAGCAGTAATGACTTTTACTTAAAGATCAAGAGGCTCTTGCATGAATACATTAAATCATTGTTGAATTGAAACCTTCGCCAACAGCACAAGCTTTGGGAATAATTGGCCCTTCACATGGTAGTTTATAACTTAAGCTCTAGACAGGGACAATTATTAGATTTATGGTACTACGTCAGGAGTTTTATTACTTACAGGGCTAGGGTTGTGCTAGTTTTACTACAACAGCACATTACCTTATTGTTAGTGTATATCAATGAGAAGGGGAATTTTAGATTAGTTTTCTATGCACATCTATCATCACGCTTACATCAATCTAACCTCATATTATTCACAGTACCTCTCTATTCTATTTCCCTCTTTTTCGACTAAACCTTAATTTCATCAATCTAAACCTCATATTAACAGATAAAATAAAACATATAATAATATAACAGCCAAACCTTGATATTAGCACAGAGCTCTTCCTCACTGGTGTCTGATATCTGTGCAATGAACGTCAAAGGTCAATTACCCAAAAGCCAGCATGGGTCCATCTCAATTTTCAAGTAACAGAGGTAACAAACTCTAAAACAGATAATAGCTTTGATCTGTACGTGAAATCAGAAAGCACTAAAACAGCAGACAGGGAAAGACGAATATATTAAATGCTCACCTTTGCCTCCGCAGTTGTAGGAACATGGGAAGTAATTTTCTCTTTATATTTTCTGAAGGTGTCTGTTACAGTAAAGTAAAACACACCTAATAAGCTACAAAGCAACTTAGTATGCAAATCAGATCATAAAATACTAATATTTTCTTAACAAAATATTCATTGATGGTAACCTGTAAGTGGTTATTTTGACAGCATACATACATAAATCGCATAAAATAAGATCAAACCATTACACACACAAGGGTGACAACACAGTTTTTACAAACAATGATTTAACATTTGAAACCACTCATCAAAATATCGTCATATACCAAGGATGATATCTAAACAGTAGACATTTAGCAGTATAAAAACCTGAACATCAACAATACATGTATGATGAACTCTGTTTGCAATGCTGAAATCGCATTAAACACAGATATTTTTACATATGCACAGATCACCTTCCACGGGAATTTGAAAAGAGAGAGAGAGAGAGAGGGCTTTTTGAGGGGACATGCCTTGTCGCTTATTGTAGGCTTCTTCAGAAATTTGGTATTTTTCGACCAACGAAGTATCTTCCAGCCAACCACCAGAGGAGATGGAAGTTGGGTCAAGATCTACAACATGCAAACGAAACCTGGCACAGGAAAACGCAATGGGAAACCGCGCAAGAGGAGTCGAAAGGAAAACCCTAAAATACAAACCCATCAAGAGGGGAATAGAAGGCAAGGGTGCATGGAGTTGACAGAGGTGCCACATTTTTTCCACAGCTTATCCTTGACGCCTTCCACCGTGAGCTATGATCGACGAAGCCAGGTGTTAACGAACGAATTTAGAAGAATAGGAATGGAAGGGAAGGAATGAACCTGAAGCGAGAAGCGGATATCGGTGTTGAAGGTTTTCAGATTGGAATGAGTGACCCGCAACACCACCGAGTCCTCCCCGTGGAGTTGGATGCTGGACGCCATTCCCTCCCTCACCACTTTTTACTTGTACTAAATTTCGTTCAAAGAGAGACAGTTTCACTTGAGTCAATAGACTAGGCTAATCTGCAACTAATTAAAAATTAAAAATATTCTACTGACCCAAATTGAAGATAACCACCATTTGGATCTAATTAAGAAAAAAGATAAAATTTAATGAGCACAAATAATCATATACAAAGACAAGGTAACTATATTATAAAATTCAATGCACCATTTTCTCTGCTTATATTATACTGTTCAAACCAATTAGGAAAGATGGATTTGAGTAGTAATAATCTATGCTTTATTAATAAATTTGAAAGGAGGAAAGGGAGAGAATTTGAGAAATGGAATGCGTTTTTAACCACTTTTTGATTAAATGTACTGTCGTTTGAAGTAGTAGGTATTCATTTTAAGTGGATATCAGTTCCTCATATATGTCGAAAGAAAGGTTGGTGTTTTAGTTGTGTTATTAATTTTGGTATAAAAGTCTGAAATTTCTTATTAATTTTCTTACTTACAAGGTCATTTCAACATTTATTGGACCAGAGTTATTTGTCTATATGGGTGTCCATAAACTATAATAGTAGCAACCAAATTTGGATACAGTATCGCATGACGAAGTTAAAAGATAACATTAATATTGATTAAGGTATTATGATACACATTGACATCCATCTTATATACCTAATAAAGATAAAATAATCTTAAAAAAAATAAACTTTTATAATTTTTTAAAAAATAAAAAGAAATTATATCAAAATGTAAAAATATTATGTATGTTAAATTATCATTTCTTTTAAATATTCAATTTAATTTTGTCGAGTACATAAGCAATTTCAAAATACATTTGTGTTTTAAATACAAACAAATACCCAGAGATTTATATCCTCATGTCAGAACCTATGGATATCAAAATAATAACACCAAAAATATGAAATCCTAAATGTGGTAGTGGTGTGTACTGAACATTAATTACATAACATGTCGTTTACAAACTCCGATGTACAATGTCATTTTGTCCAACAACCGACCACTAGCAGTAATCAAAAGAAGTCTTGCAATTCCAAAAAAATAAAAACATTTTTTTATAACATTTAAAAATTATTTATGTATTATTATATTGTATTATTATATAATTGATCTAAAATTACTTCGTAATCAATGAAAATAAAAATAATACTATAAATTAATCACAAAATTGACACATAAATGATATTAAATATTATAAAAAATATTATCTAATTATGGTTATTCATTCCAAAACAATCAAAAGAATAGGTTGCAGATTAGCTCAGAAAACCATGTGAAATCAAATTTATGTGACGGTGCAGTAATATTCGATTAGTATTACAAGAATCAAATATATTAATAGTATATAGATAAATACAAACTTTATATTACAATATGCAGTCTTTTATAAAGTTAATTAAATTTAAAATTTATTTGAATCACGAATTTGATATTTTCAACTAAATTAAGTTAGATTTTAAAGTATATTTTTAACATGAATTTGATATTCCCAACCCATGTGAGAGGGAAATGAATGTAACACGAAAATACATAGTTTGTGTTGTAGTGATGAGAAACATAGGTGCTTTCCATTGTCTACTCGAAGCTTTACAATATTACAGCTTAGAAAGAGAATGATTTGATGGCACAGATGATGTACCGCAATCTTAGTTCACTTTGGGATGCATTGCATGCCATCACACAGCTCTATGAACAATTATTTTCGACAAATATTCCCACCATAAAAACCATTACATTATTTCGGGTAACAGGTCTACCACCTGGCATTCATGGGCCCAAATCCAGGCCCAAATTTCCTGCAACCATGCAAAAGTTGGTCTCTCTACTCTACACGGCCCCTCACAAGTCATACCAAAATTTCTAGAACTTGTCATTTGGATAACATTGATCGAGGACACGTGGCTTTCGGTGAGGTTATAAAGCAAAAACGGTCGGTAAAATGTACATGGAAAAGTTTGGTTTACGTGTTGAGATACTAAGGTTCCACGGCAAAAGAGTAATGTGTTACGTGTATTGTGTGATATGGGTGTTGATGGGTTTTGCCAGGTGTCGACAGTGAAGGTTGTAATGAGACATGGTGACAGCATTGTCATGCAATGATTAACCTTACGTAGGAGGGGGTGGTGAATATGAAGAAGTAACATGAGGAGGTGGGTAAACCCGTTGAAACGGGCCCAAATTAGTGTGGGTTGTGGAGCTAAATTATCTCTGCAGTTTTCTATCTACATTATCGTCCAGTTGCGTTGGCGTGAATCAGAAATGTTATGCAAAAAGTAAATGGAAAAATATTTCATTTAAATTTTTTATATTCATTCGATATTTTTTTATTTATTTTCTATTTTTCTTTTCATTTTAAAAATATAAAATTTATATTTTTATAATCATTTTATTTTTATATTCTGTATGTGTATGAGATAAATATAAAAATGTCTCAAAATAAAAATGAAAACACGTATCACATCGAGTTTAGATCCAGTGATCGGGACCATGCACAAAGGATATGCTTCCTATCCACTTTATGTTTTCTCTTTCTTTCATCTTTACTAATCACAAACTTCATAATCCAATACGATCACGTAAGGTGTAAATAATAAAACGAGGTTCTTATCAGACTCCATCACAGTTATTGCATAAGATCAGACAACAAAAACTTTCATTCAGTTACAACGGTTTAACTGGTTTCTAGCGTAGTAGAATATCTTTCAACATTGTTAGAAGTATCACAAAATAAATTTACGATATACGAGTGTAAGTCTCACTTGGTTTTGTAAAATTTAATGAAGTTTAAAGTTTATTTTAATTTTTTTATTGAGTTTATGGTTCTACATATTATTATTATGTTGTTATAACCTATATATTAATTAATAATGTTCAATGTTACAATTAAAATGTATGTGAAAATAATAAGTTAAAAGTCTTGATAAAACTAATATATAAGTCAACAAAAAATTTACTTTATTTCTATTACGAATAAAATGTTATAATTAATCTCTACATTATAATTAAAATAGTTTTTATTTTATCAAAGTTTTAGTTACCAAAAAAATTAATTTTTAAATTGATCATTAACATTAGTTATCAAATTTTTAGCTACCAAATAAATTAGTCTTTAAATTAGTTTTTAATCAAAAATTGATTTCTAAACATTTTTTTTTCATTAAAATTAGTTATTATTTAGAATTTTTCTTATAATGGAATAACATGTGTACACATACAGTGCTCATACATGTTTCAATATCAAATAATTATTTTTTATATAAAATCATTAAAAATAAAATATGATATTATCAAATACACAATATCAAAATAATAAAATTAATGTCAAATATTTAGAACTGATAATTGCATACATTTTAAATCAAAATATCAAAACAATAATTAAATAAAGTAAAAACAATGTATAAAATATCATGCAATTACACATAAATAAAACTTCAAAACAATCAACACAATTATTAATTTTGAAAATTCTAAAGAAACAAAGTTGAAAAATATTTTTGAAAAATTATAAAAAGAAAACCAATATTGAAATTTACAAATATTTTCAAATATATTTTTACTTCCTTCTCTAAATTACAATAAAATCTATTTTTAATCATACACTGTTTAACTAAAGTCACAATAAAAAATATTAAATTAATAATGATTATATTTACATAGATCCTTTATTTTTTTAACTTTACTACAACAACATTAAATAATTATATTACAACAAATAAAACGTCACGTTGTGGTGGTAAAATTATATCTATAGAAATAATTTAAAAAATAAAAACAAATATATAAAACATTAAAATAGTATTCTACACAGAAATACAAATATTGAAAAGTAAAAACATCAACAAATGTGTGTCCTATAAAAATAACTTGATAAATCATTAAATAAAATTACATTATAAAACATTAAAATAATATTCTACATACAAATAAAAGTATTGAAAAGTAAAAGCATCAAATGTGTCCTAAAAATAATTTGATAAATCATTTAATAAAATTACATAAAAAATGTATAATTATGGATATATTAAAATAAAAAATACCTTAAAATCTGAAAAATAAATTTGAATATCATACTAGTTAAATTATTAAGAAAATAGTAAAGTTTGTTTGAGTGAAACAAAAAAATTCTTTAAATTCGAAAAAAAAAACTAAGAATAAAAAAGATAAAATGATGAATATTAGAACTAGAATAGTGACGTAGACATTACATATATGTATGTATTATTTTCATTTCTATATCAAATTAAAAAAAAAAATATATATATATATATATATATATATATATATTATACTTGTATTTGATTAAATTGAAGATATCCCATGAAAAATTCAAAAAATGCATATGAAGACTATTATATTTGTTACCTTAAGTATAAAATAAACATTGAACGAAATCATAATATTAAAAGAAAATTTAGAAAGAACAAATATACATTCATCAAATAAAAATATCATCATCTAGCATCACTGTTTCTACATATAAATAATAATAAATATATTTTAGAAATTAAATAATATTAAAGATTATATTTATCTTTTTCATGCCTATCCTTCTCATTGTCTTTTTATTTTAATTGTTAGTTAATTGGCTGAACAAAACCCATGTGCGTGTTTGTCAATTGTCACCTTTGGTATAAAGATAAATATAGAACAATTTCATAATATTTAAAGCAGAAACTTAACGAAAAAAAAAACAAATAGACATTCATCAAATGAAAATCTCGTCATCTAACCATCGTTGTTGAAAAATCCTCCTCCTTAGTATCAGGGTGACGTGGAATAATAATTAAGTAGTGCTAAAAGCTTTTGATATTGATTATAACATTGTAGCAAACCAACCATTTACGTAATAATGATACACTTATCAATAAAATTTTGGACGTCAAGTCAATATCATGCATCAGTATTGTTCCACAATATTCATGGAGATATTCGGACGATCATATCGAATGACACAGAAGTCGGACGATCATAATCAACAATTAGATGACAATTAAGGGAAAACAGTGATTATAAGTGATTAGACTGCGATTGAATCTTAATTAAGGTCTCGTTAATTCAAAACTCATGATGAAAACTATAAATATAAATTAAAAGTAAAAAGATAGAACATTCATTAATTACACATTTATTATAACATTCGATCGGATTATTATTGGAGAATCTTTGAGAGATACCTTCTCAAATGAACTATTGAGTAGAGGAGCAGACAGAACAATAACTAAACATAATTTAGAAAAAATTATACAAAATTTAGATAATTCGATCTTATACCGAAACATTTACGTTAACTTAAGAACTATTAGCGTCCAGCAATTAAAAATTGAATAAAAAATTTCCTTTTTAATATGGAAAAAGTAAAACAAAAAGTTCACCTAATTTTCTTGCTTAATATTCACTCAGAATTTTGGAGAAAGTTCCACAAACTATAATTTCATTTTTGTCACTCAAAGAAGTTGAAACATATATAATCGAAATCCACTTCGAATAAATTAAGGTTGGGTTAAAGACTGGGACCTGATTAACGTAAGCATTAAAACCATGATACTGTTGTTGTGTTTCAGGAGAATTAATATAAAACTAAAGATAAGAATAATTAGGTGGTACTTTGTCTTAAAGTGAAATTGTGTAACTCTATTTGGTAATGATGATGCCGAAGGCCTTTAATCATGTTAGGTGCGTTACCTAAAACTAGTTATCTGCTTTCATTACAAGAACGCCACTTTTATCATCGCTGTGATGAAAATTTAAGACATTCACCAACCCATCCCCACCATCTCCAAAAAAATCCACTCTTTAGACCTACCCTCTTCTCTAGCTAGGCTGCCCAAATTCATACACTAAAACCAAAATTAAATTTTTATCAATCACACAAATTAATAATTAGATAGGTTAGATACATTCTTTAATATAGTATTAATATGTACCAGATTAATATTTTTTTTTAATATAAATATAACATCTTTTGTTTATAATACAAGAAATATGAATTAAGTTTAAAATACAAATAAGAAATAATAATAAATTAATTAAAGATAAAAAATAAATATAAAATAAAGATAATATATCTAACAAGTTAAATATGTTTTTGTTTCTCAATTTTTAATAAAAATTAAAAATAGTTTTCTTTTTCAAAATTTTAATCTAATTTAGTCTCCAAATTTTATAAATGTGTGGATTTAGTCATTTTAATTAAATTTTGTTAGATTTATATTATGTTTCAAATACGTTTCATGATAATATTTGAATTTTTATATCATTTGATACGTTTTCATTTCAATATTAATTAAGAAACATATTTAAAATATTAAATAAATTTAACAAAATTTGATTATAAAGTATAATTCGTGATTAAATTAATCCAAAGTTAAAAAAAAATTTACCAAAAATTAAGATACTAAAATGATATTTAACCTCTTAAAATCGATGATTTTCAGTGTTGATTTCTTACTTTTTGAATATTTTGTTCCTTTTGAGGAACTTTTTTGGAAAGTAAATGGGAGATCCTTTTGAAGTTTATTTAAACGTACGGTGATTAATATCTTTTTTTGCAAATTGAAACAAAGATGTCAGTCCCAGATGGCGGGTCATTTGTGTGTTTATATTATAGTATTAAGAATTAAGAAAGAGATAGAAAGTTTGTTTGATATGGGATTGTTTTGTTGGGAAAGTTTATAAAAGTATAATGAGAATATATTAATATAAGTTATGAAAGATGTAGTAATTAATGATTAATATTATTCGATTTGCTATTTGGTGAATTAATGAGGGTGCATGTGAGGCTGTACTGATGTTCTGATTGGGGTTGGTGATAAGAGTACTGAAGCACATGGTAAACCTCAACCTCTGCAACTTTGTGTTCCCTACTCTCAAATACGTATGTAACGTTGTGACAACCTCTGTCTCCAACATAGGACCCTCAAACTTTTATAGCTTCAATATATTTTAATTATTTTTCTCTGCATTTTTAGGTTATATAAGATTATTAAGTGTATCACTCATATTGATATACAAACAAAGTTTCATATAAAGTAAAAAGTTTTCTGAAATAATATTGAAAATAAATTTGTAAAGATTTGACTCCAAACGAACAATATTTTACTAAATATAAAAATTTATGTGAGTAGAACCTTCTCCAACAAATCAATCTTTAATCAAAAGTTTGGAAAGAATTTAGAATAATTGGAGATATTGTCAACTTCTTAAAAAACCCTTTTGTTTTGTCCTTAAAAATATTCAATGAGAAAATTTAATTTTATTAAGTAATTTTTAAAAAATATAAGAGTTTGTTATATAATAAAATTGATTATACATGTCATTTTATTTACTATTTGATCATTAATAGGTATTTATATTTTATATTCTGTTTGACATGTCAGAAACGATGCTGTAAATTTTAAATTTGGAACATTTACCTCTTTTTCCTAACTCGGCATTCAGTAAGCAATAAAGATGAATCTGGTGAAGGGCCTGGTTGGTTGGCATAGTAATGTTATTATGATATTGAAAGTAAAACGGAATTCATCGTATCTTGTTGAGGGGTGGATCCAAAATGGTCAATTTTGTATGGTAAATACTGAGAAGAGTCGCGATAAAAAGTCAAACTGAGAATAACTTCTTATTTAATTCATTTTATAATTTTAAGTATTAAACAAGGAATAAATTTTCATTTTTGAAGGAAGAAATAATGCGTTGGATAAATAATATATTCACGTGAAGATATATCATAAAAAAAAATAAGTCATGAATGATATACAGGTGAATCGTAGCTCAAAGTTTAAAAATTCCGCAATCAGTTTAGGACCGTTGTAGTTTTTGAGAAATAAATATTGCGTCAGTTTATTTGAATTTAAAATAAGTGTTTTTTAAATAATTAAATGTTAGAAATAATTACTTATTACTTAAGTGTATTATACATGTCTTTTTGTCAATAAGTACGAGGGGTGGATCTTTCAAACAATCAATTAGTTGATTGACTAATTAATCGGTGAGTTTATTAATTGGTGATCCAATCAACTGATAAGTCGTTTGATGGTTTTGATTATCTCGTTTTACTATTAGGTTGATGGATTAATAATTGTATTATAAGTAAGATCGATAGTCTCAACTAACTAGTAAGATTTATTATATGATAAGTACGATCCAATTAATAATAATTACAAATCAATTATCTAATGGTGATTAAAAAATATTGGATTATGATTAAGCTAACAAAAAGGTAAAAATTGATAACATCGATTATAAATAAAAGTCTAAGTCATTGGATCTTAAACATATGCATAACTATAGATAATACCCTTGCGATTGATCATCTACTTACTTAACTATCTGAGTACCTTCTACAAGTATTATCCGAGCAATTTTTGCGAACGAGAAACCTTGAAGACTGAACGGGAGACCTTAGAGTACAAACAAACAAGAGTTAGGAGTGACGCAAGACAAGCTATTCAAGAGTTTAGAGTACCCGTTCAGTCCTGTAGAAACATTTTGGCGCTACTATAAGGTTGACCGAGCACTCATATACTTCTATAGTTACTGCAAGGAACATAACAAGAAATAATGTGATAGAAGAGGTAATCAACCTTGCCTTTGGGTTGGCCACTCGGCTCAACCGGTCCACCTCATTTGCTTGATTCAGGATTTGGCCTCAACCAGTAGACCTATTCAACCAATCAGCCTCAACCAATAGTCTCAACGTCTCGATCTCGATTTTTGTTGACTTTTCATTTTTGACAATTCAACTTAATTAGTCGGCTTCGATCAATTGACCTATTTAACCACTTGGCCTCGGTCAGTCGACCTCAACCATTTGGCCTCAATCACTCGGCCTGTTAAGCTAATTTGACTCAACCATTAAGCCTCCAACCATTCGGTCTCGACTGTTCAATTCATTCATTTAGCCGTAACCTCTCGACTTTGATTTCTCTACCGACTTTGAAGTCATGACATTTCGACTCGACTCTCAACCATTTGGTTCCAACCGTTCGGCTCGACCATTCGGCCTCAACCACTTGGCCTCAATCATTCAGCCTCAACCTTTCTTGCCTATAATTTCTCTATCAAATTTCATTCTTGACATTTCAGCTCTGTCATTTGATCTTCATCATTTGACTCGACAATTTAGCCTCAACCATTTGGCCTCAAGCTTTCAGTTTAGATTTCTCTTTCAACTTTTCAGTCTTGACATTTTGACTTGGTTGGCCTTGACCATTTGACCTCGATTTCTCTTTCCACTTCAATCTTGACATTTCGGCTCGACCATTCGACCTTAATTATTCAGTCTCAACCATTTAGCTTTACCATTCAACCTCAACAATTCAGCCTTAACCATTCAAGCTCAATCATTTAGCTTTAACCTCTTAACGTCAATTTCTTTGTCGACTTTTCACTCTTGACATTTTGGTTTGGCCATTCGACCTCAACTATTTGGCCTCAACCATTCAGTCTTTATTTCTCTATCAACTTTTCAATATTCACATTTTGATCTTAACCATTCGATTCGCCCATTCGGCCTTAACCACCCACCTCATCCTTTTAGTCTTTGATTGGCCGCAACCTCTTACCCTCATCCTTTTGTGATCGGGTTAAAACGTTCAAATAAAAACGAATTCAAACAAAAAAACTCCTCTTGAATCCTTCTCAAGGTTGAATGAGTAAGAGTTTAAATTAAAGAACATCGTTATCAAACTAAAATATATAAATTTATTTATTTTGTTGAATAAACACCCTTTAAATTTGAGAAAAATTAAATTCATATGGAATTATATATTTTTATTTTATTTTCATACAAAAAGAATTATTCATCTTTCAAAAAATTTTAAATTAATATTTTTAATTTCTACCAAACGAAATTTTAGTTTTGATCATTGCAAAATATTTTTGTATTTTAATTTTTCTAAAATTAAAACATGAAATTATTAATTTGAACCCTAAACCAGATAAATAATATCTATTTAATAAATCTATCATTTCTTTGGAAATATCAAACATTAACAAGTATTATAAACACTAAAAGAATAATATTTGAAACAGTCGTTTGACTTTTTACCAATCATCACAGTAACTTATTAACAATACAAACATAATTTCAACTCTATTAAAGATAATAACTTCTATAGAATAAAATCAAAACTCATCAATTTTAACATAAACTGAGAAAACATACCGAACCCTTCTAAACTTTTGTCCCAATCATATTCAACTTGCAAGTGTTTGGCCTCAATCTATTATTACCTCATTTTCATAAAGTTTAAGACAGCACTAAAGCAAGACTTCTAGGCCTCAACTTTTTTTTTTTCCAGTTCTTATCATTAATAACATCAATAATCTTAACATTTTTTTTTTCTCATTATGAATTGGGAATGATCATTTCCAGCTCAGCGAGTCAAATCATGACACGGCATAATTTATTAACACCCCTCCAATAAAACGTAACGTGGAAAACATGAAGTTAGGCTAATTAATTAAATTAGTAATTGAATATGTTAAAAGTCAAAAAATAAACGGTGGTAAAAGAGATTCTAAGCTGGAAACGTGAGACTGCGGTAAATTTGGTGTGAATTTTGACGAATCTGTTCCGTTGAGTTGAAATACAACGGAGGAACAGGAGTGTGTGGTGGGGAGGACCACACGGGAGAGAATAGATTCTAGAGAATTCCGAAACTGCCCAAGTGGATCGTGGGAAAAACAATGCGAAAGTGAAATAGTAGTGCAGTGAGAGTGTAACCACAGCCAAGTACCATGTGTTGGAAGCATGAAGTCCCCCGTTGCACGTGCCTCTTAAAAGATGCCACGTCATGTGATGATGATAGAATGAGTAGGTTCAAATCTCATGCCCTCAATCTTATAATAAATATATATAGAGAGAAAGAAGCACAAACACAAACGCAGCACAAATAAAAAGGGTGAAAATTTTCATAGCAAAAGGCATTAGCACGAAGCTTATCTCTGCAGTGAGTCCCACTACACCAATGGGCGAGGTCTCCGGAACCATTCATTCTCTTTCCTCTTCTTCTTCTTCTTCTTCTTCTTCTTCTTCTTCTTCTCTTCAAGTTATCATTGTCTCATTTCTTTGTTCTTTTTTTCACCAGGAAGAGAAAAAACCAGAGGAAACCAAAGTGGAGGAGGAAAAAGCAGAGGAACCCAAGGAGGAGAAGAAACCCGAGCAAGATAAAAAACCAGAGGAGTCAAAAGATGAAAAGGAATCCAAGGAGGAGGAATCTGCGCCGCCACCGCCAGAAATCGTGCTTAGAGTCTTCATGCATTGCGAGGGTTGTGCTCGCAAGGTTCGTCGCTCCCTCAAAGGATTCCCAGGTCAGAATCACTGTTTTTTTTTTTTTTTTGTGTGTGTGTCTCACTTTTGTTTTTTGTTTCCACGTTATCTGATTGTTCCATAACTTTGTCGTAATTTCAGGGGTGGAAGATATTCTCACGGATTGTAAGTCTCACAAGGTGGTGGTGAAAGGCGAAAAGGCGGATCCGCTGAAGGTTCTAGAAAGAGTACAGAGGAAGAGCCACAGAAAGGTTGAGCTTCTCTCTCCGATCCCAAAACCACCAGCGGAAGAAGAGAAAAAGCCCGAAGAGGAAGAGAAGCCGAAACCAGAGGAGAAGAAAGAAGAGGTTCGTTAATCAATTCATTGTTTTCCTTTTGAATGTTATTTTTATGCTTTTTCAACTTGGTCTCATTCAAGATTATTTTTTTGGTCTCTGCGAACTCAGGTTATCACAGTGGTTCTGAAAGTCCACATGCATTGCGAGGCGTGCTCGCAGGAAATCAAGAGACGGATCGAGAAAATGAAAGGTTTGTGTAGCATTTTTCCGTGCACTAAGTTAAATTTGTATCATCTTGGAAATGGAGCAGAAGAGGAATTTGTGGAGTTTATTCCGTGATTTGAATTCTAAAACAAGTAACAGTTACTAGCTTCAAAAATAGTTTTTGTAGTTTGATTCTCCCGTGTTATTGTGTGAGAGTTGAATTGCATTTAATTAACAGGAAAGATTAATGATATTAAGAGTGTTGGAAATGGTGGCAGGGGTGGAGTCAGTGGAAGCAGATCTGAAGAGTTCAGAGGTGAGCGTGAAGGGGGTGTTCGAGGCAGAGAAGCTGGTGGAGCACGTGTCGAAGAGGACAGGGAAGCATGCAGTGATAGTGAAGCAGGAGGCAGAGAAGAAGGAGGGAGAAGGAAAAGAAGAGAGCAAAGGGGAGAAGAAGGGAGAGGAAGGTGAGAAGAAGGAGAAAGATAATGGTGAAGGAGAAGAGAAGAAGGAGAAGAAAGAAGGAGATGGTGAAGGAAAAGCAGAAGAAGGAGGCACAGAAGAAAACACAGTAATGGAGCTGAAAAAAAGTGAGTATTATTACAACCCTCCAAGGTATGGAATGGAGTTCTATGCATACCCTGGACCAGCTTACCCTCCCCAGATCTTCAGTGATGAGAACCCCAATGCCTGTTCTGTCATGTAAAAATGGAGGAATGAGAGGGGTAATACTGGAAGAATTTTAGTGAGTGATTGATTGGTATATCCTGAGATGAGATATAGATGTGCCTCCTTCTGTACTTTTTCTGCTAAATCAAAAACTGAAATGAAAAAAAATCTACACATAAGCAGTGGAGTTTTGTAATGGTTGTACTTTTCCTAAACTCATAGCATTATATGAATTATGTATATGGAAATGTATAAGTGAAAAGTAATTACAAATTTCAATCTTTTTGTTGCATTGCTGCATCTTGTTTATCCGTGACTTTCTTGGGATAAGATAAAATAAATAAATAAATAAATAAAATAGGCATTTATGAGTAGCAAAGCAATAACATCATCCTCTGCCTTTCTGTCCTGCTGTAAAAAGGATGATGAATCAACTGAAGTGATATCCTGAAAAAAAGCTAAATTATTTTACCACTTTTATTTATTTATAAATATTTATTTATAAATAAAGGACAAAAACAAAATGCACGTTAAGTAAATAGTAAATTCATGAAACTTGTTCTCTCTTTTTTTTTTCTTTTTATCTAAAAGGTATACGACATAACATAATTATTGAGTTTTCTGCTATGAAAAAAGCCGTGAAACAGTGAGAGTTTTTCGCACTAAAAAGCAAAAGTAATGAATGAAGAGATGGGTGAGAATTGATTATTTAGGATGATCATTGGTTGCGTAATATAACTTAATTTAATTCGAGCAAATTATATAGTTTTCCTAAAACCAATTATATAGTCTACGTCTAAAAAAGTTATTCTAAAGGTTTAATAAAGAAATGTCTGGAAATTACAAATTAAATGGAAAAAGTTTTTTAAAATTTGTGACCTAATTTAATCCAAAACGATTGAGTTGAATTAACATAATACAGTAATTTGAGTTGATTTAGTTTTATTTTAAGCTCTTTTTTTTTATCAAATTGAGTAATGCATTTGTCTAAAATTAACTCAACTCGTGTATATTTCTTTGTTTTTATTATTATGTACTATAATAAAGGGATAATTCGTTATTTTATAAAGATATATGAATAGAAAATATATATACTTGTATTCAAAGTTTATAATTTTTAATATTTATTAAAAATTCTTAAACGAAAAGTATAGATCAAAATAATAAAATAAAATGTTAGACACTAACTAAAGTTAAAGGTATTTTAAGAAAACTAGTTATATATTTGTATATTTAAAATAATGTTTTTGAATAAAAAAATAGGGGGGGGGGAATATTTTATACGGAAAAAGGTAAAATAATGGTTATATAAATATAATATATTTTTCTTTGTTTTACTTGTTTATTTATTAGGAGAAAGAATAACAGAGAACATAATTAGGTGAGAAAAATAATTGTTTTTAACGGAGAGAAAAAATTGGTTAAATAAAAGTAAAAATAAAAAATACAAAAATGGAAGCTAACTTTGTTAAAAAAATACATAAAAACTTCATGTTCAACTCTCAAGAAAAAATATTCTTCAGAAAGTAAAATAATTATTTATGACGTATTTTGGCAACAATGTTGAGAATAATCTAAAAGAATGGAAAGATAAAACTAAGCCTAGTAAAAAAGAATGAAACATTGTCAAAAACACAACGATATGATTTTAAATTTAAGTCTAAATGATTATTCAAAATTTGGTTATTCTCTCCTAAAAACAACATAAATAAATGTTTTAATTAGATATTTAGGGTAAATTTTTGTTAAAACTAAAAACTTTCAAGTTTTTGTTCTTTTTAATGAAGATGAATTTAAAAAGAAAAATCATTCAATTAAATTTTTTCTGTTAATATCTTGTTGACTTTAAGGACAAGTCATAAACATTAAAATATGACATTAAGATTGTCAGGTGATACTAATATTACCACATGACATATTACAAACCTTATAGGTGAAAAAGAATTACAAACTATCATATGATTGTTTTTAACATTATTAGTATATTACTAAGACCTAATTAAATAATTTTTTTAAAAGTTAGATTTAATTGAAATAAAAACAAAAACAAAAACTTGAAGTTTTTTAACCAAAATTTGGATCAAATAAGTAATTAAATCTAAATAAATAAATAAAAATGTTTTATTATGTATGTGATAAACTTAGATAAAATATTTAATTAGTATTTGAAGTACAACAAATATAAAGACATTCTATTAGAAATTAAGCTCTATAATTCGAATGAACTTTTATAATTGACATAAAAAAATTCATACAATTTTTAGTAGGTGTTTTTACCAAATAAGAGCACGAATTCTCCAAGATAATCTTAAAAAACTGAATCGTTGACTTATGATTAAAATCGAAGAAAGATTCACATGCAAAAGAGTAAGAAAAGTAGGAAAGTCTCGTGCCATTATCTTCCTAAATATTTGTAATTAGTAAAAAAATATGAATATTATATCTAGATGCTGATTACTATATATAATGACATAAATATCTATTTTCTTAAGCCTATAATTATCTTAAGAATAATGCAACTAAATTGATAATTAACATCCCAATTTAGTAGAATCACCTTATTAATTCAAAGCATTATATAATTGATAAAAAGTAATAAACAAACATAAAAATATAAAATGTATTTACAATACTCTGTGAGAAAAATGAACTTAATTTTTTTAACAATATAATTAATCCTTCATAAACTAGGTGATTTATACAATACACAAAAATTATAAACCTAAGCAACAACTACTCTCTTTAGGAAGACCATCAACAATTTTACCATTCCACAACTCTCCCTCTTCTACTTATCCTTACATATAACATATTATCATAGCAAGTGGACAAACCATCACGCAACAAATAACAAGATAAACTGATGTAATTATAATAAGCTAAGTATATATAAATTTCAATCTCAAAAAAACTTTTTATTCTAAAATACTCCTTCAACTTCGCATATGAAATACCATCATCATAGCTCTCTTACCACATCACACATATGATCATATGACCAAAGAATACATAACTCAAGTAGTTAACAACACACCGCCTTAACCCATTGGCTTAAACAATCTTTTACAAAATTCAACAAGGATCAAATGTCTAAACAACTCATCCTCATTAGCATCACATAAACACAATCACACTAGTTCAACCCTCTTAACTTTTAAGACTTAGATATTTAACTTTATTTCTGGAAGACACGTGTATTGATTAGACTTTGAGATTCTACATTTATCATACTATCTCACACTTTCAAAGAGTCTGCTTTCACAAAGCAATAAACTAAGACCCATGTATTTCTCAAGTATGACAAGATAAATTCCTTCTATCCATGGGGATCGGTACTGCTTCAAACCGACACTAGATAACGACAACCTCCCTCAACTTTCATAATGAAATATATTTATGTAAGTTGGATACTAGTAGAGTTAGAATAATCTCACCAAATTCTCATTCAATATACTTTAAACTCAACTTAATATAATACTCATCTCTAAAAGTCATTATACCGCATCATCTATAGAATCCATACTTCACATATCTCATACCAAGTCATCTTTCATATATATATATATATATATATATATATATATATATATATATATATATATATATATATATAATCTAAAACATTTCAACATTCATACAATTATTCAACACATACATATAAATAGACCCTACAAAATGACAAGTATCTATCTTCTTTGGTTTTTCTCTCTCAACTTTAAGCCTTATTCTATTGATCTTAGTTTCCAATAAGATAGAACACTTACAAAACATTTCTCAACTTTAGACCTTTTTCTATTGATCTTAGTTTCCATAAGATAGAACACCTACAAAACACTTCAATACTTAAGTTAATATTAAGTTATAAATTTATTATCGAAATATTAAACACTTCAAAACTTAAGTTAATATTAAGTTATAAATTTATTATCGAGATATTAAGTTCAATCTAACAAAAACTAACGTTTTACTTTGGGAACTTACATATGTGTTGTATTTTCTTGTGTGTGTTTTGTTTCATTTTTCAAGTAATTAAAAGATGTTTAATAGTACCTTAAATGCGATTTAGACTTAATTTCTTTCATTATCCTAATATGATAATTTTGTGTTGGATAACATGTTACATGTATATTTCAAGATATTACAGCAACTTAGGTTAATATTACTTTTGTGCCAATATATGATCGGATAGTCGAAAAAGAAAATTTATTTGTACCGAGAACAATGACTGATCATATTAATAACTCTGTAGAATATTTTTACAAATTATTTGATGGTTTCTATCTTTTTTTTTTCTTCATTTTTATTCAATTTTCTTTGGCAAGTGAAATAAAGATCAAAATAAGTTTTTTTCTTTGATTTTCCCTTTTTTTTCTTCTTTCAGTTTCTTCTTTTGAACAAGCACAGCGTAAGCGTTTTCCTTTTTCCACATGAAGTAAGTGTCACAAATTCAAGTAAAAACACGTTTTATATTCTTTTTAATCTTTAAAAAATATGAATAATATTTTACCTTTTCAATTAAAATTTCCACAAAGTTGACATCTGGCCTTAACATGACAAGCAATGTAGTTAATTTGAATTTTGCATGAGTCATTCAAAATGGTGCAACTTGTACGAAGTGCTGAGAGAAACTGCTGTTTTTTTGTTAGAATGAGTACAATGGTGGGACAATCATATCGTTAATGGAATTTCAAAAACGACTTCCCAATCACTCACCTTTAATCCATAGTACTTTATTTTCTGGACTCAATCGTGTATAAAGTTTGGTATCGATATTTGGAAAATAAAATAAAATGCTTTTTATGAATGAATGCTTTTAAGAAATATTGTAAAATACGTATAATAAAAATAAAGAGTAGACATGAATTTATATACATAAAAAGATCTGTGAGATCTTAATTCAGATCTAATAATATCTTATATCATCATGGAGACAGATGTGTGTTTACTCTTTTTACAAAATAAATAGGTTAAATTACATCAAATAATGCGAATTTTTACGTGACATTTTCAATGTGAAATGATTCATATATGAAGAACAGTTTACGTAATTTTAGAGCATATTGTATCCAGTGATTATAGTATATGATATTAATTCATCAGCTTTTACATTTCTGCAATATTTTATCATTATTTCTCGGGTTAATGTTTCCATTGCATAGGCTTGCGCATATATATGTCTGCTTGTTGGAAATATGGAATGAATATTTTAATCATTCAAAAGAATGATTAGTATAAGTACATAATCAATCGGGGCATATTTAATTATTTTTCTCTTAATTGTTTTTAAATATTAATCACATTATGTATTCATATTCCAACTGACAATGTCATAACCAACCATTTTATACTGTATACTGTTATTACAACGATAAATTATCATTCATTGTGATATTATTTTGTATCCACAGATGACATTAATAGTAAAGCTTTTAAAATATATTAAATAAGTGTATAAACAATTTTCAAAACAAAATAAAATAATAAAATAAAAGTACAATTAAACTTATAAAAACCAGAGAAAATAATATACGTAAGGATATATGTACATTAGTATAGGTCAATTGCAATATATTTCATAAATTATTATATTGTCCATTGTTATTTTGTAATAAGAAAATGCTTAGTACTAGCTAGTATGTGTGTCTATATATATATATATATATATATATATATATATATATATATATATATATATATATATATATATATATATATATATATATAAGATCTATATAAAAAATATATAAAGGATGTAATTAATTTGACTTGTTTTATATATATTTTTTCACAGTTTTTAATAATTATTTGTAAAAGTAGATTAAAGTAATCTCCAGTATAAATATAATCATTTGTGATATTTTTTTTAAACAACAATTCTTTAATAACTGACTTCAACTGCTATGTTCATATTTTGAAATTTTAAATTCATTTTTATTATTTTTTTAAAATGTTGTCAAGAGGAGAGGAATTACAAAAAAAAAATACAATAATTATAAAGGAAATCGTTGTAACAACTTAGTGATGATCATTTTTCAATTAATTTAATGTATAAATAACGTATTTTTATGACATTTTTAATTAATTTGATGTTCAAATAACATTTTTATGATGATTTAAAATTAATTATTTTAAAAGTAATGAAACGACAATGATAATGTTTATAAAAAAAAAGTTATTGTAAAAAAAGTTAACGGCGAAAATTTTGTAGTAAATTTAATTTTGAAATATAAAAATTTGATAATGTTTATTTATAATTATTGTTGAAAGTTACGTTAAATTTACAACAAATTATTATTTATATATAATGATGTCAGTTCTTCTCACAGTCATTGTATTAATTATTTAACTTTTAACGAAGATTATATCAATAAAAATTCTAAAATTGTCACTATATTTTCAATAGTCATTGAAAAATATTCTTGCAGATAATCAATTTCATCTCTCTTTAATTATAATCACATTTAGTTAACAATGCTTCCTTGTTGCTTTAAACAGTGTTTATTTGAAGATTTACAATATAACAATATTTTTCTAAGAGTATATTTAAACTTAAAAATAAAGTTTTTCTGAAAAAATTTTTGAAAAGTTAGCAAGTTTTTCAAGTTAAAATTACTTATATTTTATTATAAATACAAAGAAAAATATATTTTTCATTCAATATCACTTCGTGTTTGTGGTGATTTTCAAACTTGTCTTTTTTTTCTTTTATTTTAAATTTAAACAAAGATATACAAAATATAAGAAGTATTTTTTGAGTTAGGGAAAGTAATTTTTTTTTTTTTTTTCAAAGAGAACAACTAAAACAAACTCCCCCCTTTCTGTCAATTTAGTAACTTGTGCATTTGCAAAGAATCAATCAAATACCATTTATTATCACAATTGTAGTTTTCCAAAACAATGGAGATTTGATCATATATTTAATACTGTATATAGTTTAGAGTTACACTTTACTAAATCATTGTGCAATAAAGGTAATTTAGTCAAATACGATTATTTGATTATAAAAGGGTTAACATGTTTTTTGTTTTTATCTTAAATTTTGATTTTATTAGATATTTAAGTTTCTATACTTAAAAAAATAAATGCAGTTAGTTTTATTTAAGAGCATTAACTTTTTTTATCATAATAAATCACAAATCACGTTGGATGCTATCTACGAGTTTCCTTCATATCAAATGACATTGTGTGTGGGGAATACAAGTTTCGTCAAGGTTTGGAAAGGGAGATCTGTGGTGATGCAAACTAGCATTGTAATTTGGGATTACATATTTGAGATGTGATTCGTGATTTTGTGGTTTTGATTTCTTTTTCAATTTGGGACTTTCTATTATAGGTTGGAATTTCTACTACAAGATGCGATTTTGAATAATGGTAGCTTGTAATGACTTTGTATTCCTACATGGTGGTTGACGAAAATGAAAGGTGCAAGGATGACGAATTGTCGACGATGATGGAAGGAAACCATGGTGATATGATGATTAGATATTGAAGATTTAGAGGTAGAAAGAGACCATTAGTAATCATGTCAGACATTGTGCCATTAGCAACTTAAATATCATAAGAGAAAAAAACTAAATTGAACTATATAAATAAAATGCTTAAATTAACAAAAATTATAAAATTTAAGATAAATTAGAAACAAATTAAATAATAAAATTAAAATATCAACCTATATAATTTGATAAATAAATAAATTAAACATTAAACGAACTCAAATATTATTGAATAAGATTTTATTTTAAAAAATTAAATTATCAACCTATATAATTAAATATAATAAATAATTATAATAGAAGAATTAAAATAATAATAAAAATATAATAAGAAAATGTTGTTAGTGAAATACAAGATCCCACTCAAATCTATTTAACATGCAACTAACATTTAAAAAAAAATATTAACCCAATTTAACTTGTAGAGTTTGACTAACTGATTTAAAATAATTTTTTATATCTCCTCTCACATGTCCATACAATAGGAAGAATTAATTAATAATTAAACAATAAAAGCAATTAAATAAGTGAGACATTCTTCGTATATTTTCAATAGCAAAAAAAGATTTAATGTTCTCATGCCATGAGTAACTTTGTTTATTATGAATTTTTTGGTGATTAGTCATCGATATCTATTACCTTAGTGTTTCTTTACCAAATTGTATAAGAAAAGAAGAAAAAGAAGAAAATGAATAGTGGTGAAATTCAGTTGGTACACAATAAGTTTTTGAACATTTATTTGTCTGTATTCACCTAATTTATTAAATTAAACTAAAAATAATATAGTAATTAGCAGTGTTTTAATTTAAGAAATTATAAAATATTGAGAACCCTCTTATTTTTTATATCATGATGTTACTGAAAAAGAACAAGAGGGATAGGTTTCACCTAAATTCTTGAAAATGGCAGTCTTTTTTGAAGACCACACCAGTTGTCTCAAAATGAATCCTGAGTCAGAAATAAATAAAACGGTTCGTTCATCCTAGTCCTCCTAGGGTTAGTTCTCCATTTCCGAGGTAGATTAGAAAATCACTTCATAATGAGCACCTAAATGCTCATCATATTCTTCTTATTATTTCTTAGATACTTAAACCATCATCATTATAATTCTTTATGCCTATGCTGCCATCATTATTATTCTTCTTTATTATACAAGTTACTTTTTTTTTATCATGTTAACCAGTCTTGCTGACAAAAAATACACTGTATTGGATAAAATATTAATGATTATTTTTTTTTAAATTGTATTAAATATGTTCTTAAAGTTGTGATGGTACATCTTTTTAAATTTTTATATAATTATAGATACTAATTAAAACTTTAATTTATTTTAAATAACATATTAGTTGCAATTGTTTGTTTAGTGTAATTCTTTAAACAAAAATTACAGTCCAGTGTTGAATTTAATGCCAACTTTAGACGTTGTTTACAGTGAGATGGGAATCCGAAGGGGGAAGCAAAGAGTTAGAAGGGAAGGAAGTTTGAATGTAGGCGAATTACGAAGATAATGTAACCAATGCGAGTGAAAAAAATATAAATGAAAATTAATTTAATCGTTTATTAAAGTGTTTTTAATTTTTTTGTTAAAGTTTATATATATATATATATATATATATATATATGAAAGTAATATTATAAAAATGTTAACATAGAAAAAAAGTTATAAAGTAATGTTATACTTCATTTTTAAATTTTGTTTTAGAAAAATTAAATATATATTTGTGTATAGTATTAGAAATAATCTAAGCGATCGTAAGTTTATAGAAATGACAAAATTAAATATTATATAAAAAAACCATAAACTCATTGTTTAAGTTAAAAAAGATGTAAATCATAATGTAGATCGGACTAAAGTTACATGTATATAACTTTTGGCTAATGAATTCTAAAAAGAGAAAAAAAAACAAAAAACTCATAAGTGATATTAGAATTATTGTTCTTTTTTTTTTGTGAGAAATTTAGATGCGTTGTGATAACAACAACAAAACACAACAATATTATAATCACGACAAAAAGTTTAAGTAAAATCAACATACACTTAAAGAAAATAAGCAATATAAAAAATATATAATCTTGACAAGAAGGTTGTTATGAATAATTCAAGTGTGTGTTTAAATTTTACATTTGTTAAAAACGATAAAAATCAAATACCATATAAAAAATACACACAAAAGGGTAAGCTAGTATATCGAAGAGTTATCGTTTAAATTATGTCAAATACACATAAACATGGATAAGTTATGATAAATTATATATTCACATAAATAGTTGACATTAAAATCAATTATTCGGATAGATGCCCTTGACATTGGAACATACTAGAGGTGTGCACTTGTGGTGGTTTCTAGGTTTTGCAAAGCATTAGCATCAAGGAGTTATCACTCGGCCACACACAAGGTTAATCTCATTCGTGCATTCGACCAAACAAAGTCCATAGACTAGGAATTATTGCTACTATTCATAATAGAACACATTATACTCTATTTGAGTGTGAATGATTATTAGAGGATCATAATACCTCCTTAGTGAATCCCGTATATTAATGCATATACTAAAGTCATCACTACAAATAATTTCTCCTTGAAATTCCTTCAACACCATCATAAATGTCCACAACCATATTATCATCTCAATTAATAATAAACAACATTATAAACATACATAAGTTCCATCAGAGATCTATCTTAAACAACTAAAGAAGAAAACAAATTCAATCATACAAATTGAGGCTCAGATATGGCACTTAGTTCTAAACCTTTCCCAAAGAGTGGCACTCAACAGTACAAATTGGCACTCAATGGCCTGGAGTTAAAATGTTCCTAGACCTGCACAACGAGGCTAGCACTTAGAGTTAATCTATCATCACTCAACGGTATACTAGATATCAACAATTGTATTTTTGTGTTTTTGAGGAAATTTAGGCTTGTTCAATTGATTAAATTGGTACTTCTTTCTTAGTACATTAGTTCAAAATTTCATTTAAACATGGAAATTGGTACCAATTTTCCCAATTGCTTACATTATAAACTCTCTCAATCATACAAAACTAAGCAGGAAACAATTATCTAAATCTTACAAATTAAATAAATCATAATACACCAATTAAATTCATCATAACAACCCAATTTCATTATCAAAATAAAATCATTCATCAATATACAAAGCACCAAATTTATCAAACTCACGCACATCAAAATCCCCTTACTTGACCCAATAACTCACAATACCATTGCAGGATACTCTATCTACACTTAGAAACATCACAAGAATGATTAGTATATGCCGTTATAATTCATAATCAGTAGATACTCTCATATAGATAGCTAAAAAGGCATATATAAGTGGAAGAAGACTCACATAAAACTGATAATAGAAAAAGGCCAAGCAAAAGGAAAGAAACTCAACTTGTGCGAAAAGAGAAACTGATCAGTAAATTGAAGAACTCGTCGCAAGATCATTCATAGGGTTTCTTCAATCAAACCTCCATAGATGAAAAACTTTTAGAAAGAAGTCAAATAACTCTAAAAAATGGTTTATAAAGAGACAGAGGATGTTGTGTTTTAAAATAATGAACTCTATTCCTAACAAAACTATTTATATTATTTTTAAACAATTAATGCTTCTAAAATGTCATTTGATAAGTTTTTACTATTCTCATTCATTTTCTTATAATAATTACTCTCAATATAAAATATAATATTAATTAATATAATATCAAGAAAATATTAAAAAACCGAAAGCAAAATTAATAACGATAAGTTCGTACTCTCTTTCATCCATTTCTTAAGTTTTGAAAAGTAAGAGTTTAGAAAGTGTTTCAAGACAAAAAAAAAACGCAATTCCTCGTCTCATTACGTTTGTACTTTAAACTATATTTTCAATAAATATAACATTTTTATATCTCACAAACATAAATATTAATATAATTTATATAAGGAGAGATCAAAAGGAGAAAAATAATATTACATTGGAAATATTGATCATCAATCAATTTAAAATTTTATTAAAAATACTAAAATTTTTATATGTTCAAAATACATACTATATTGTATGATCGCTTGGTCATCTATGGATGGAGTGATCATTCATCAACTCGACCGGTAAATTGATTGGTCAGATCATAAACAAGATTAGTTATCAAGAATAATTAGATTAATCCTAAATCAGATTATTAGTGTATAGACTATAATTAGGTCAATCCTAATCAAAAATTTATAAAAACAAGTTTCGTATTGAAGTAATTAGTTATTTTTTAGTATGTATTTATTGTCAAATTATCCAAACAAACATTAACTTGAGTGTTGGAATATCAAGTAACACCCAATCGAAGGTACAAGAAAAATCAACCGAATGGCACAAGAAAAATAAAAAACCATAGTATGATCTAAGCTTATAGTCAAAAAATAAATTGTATAAAAAGACCCGACCTCGACTTCACGACCAAAATTCATACCATTTTTAAAAGGAGTTGAAAACTTTATTACACTTCTTACATTATTTTTTTCGAATATTTAGTACTAGATCATTGGCCCAAAACTCAGACAGCCTTATCCTTCCAAACATCCCTTTCTCTCGCTCTCTTAAAAAAAATCTTTGAGCATTTGATCTAAATCTTTTTATCTACTATACATTTTATGACGTCCTCTAACTTCAAAATTTATCTTATTATTAAATTATGTTTACGTCCCTACTATGGTGTGGTGTGCTGAATGAGGGTACTACAGAAGAAGGCGAAGGTCAAGTTTTTTGTTTTTGTTCTCAGCTGGGCAAGCTATTCCCATGGCGCAATATTACTGAATAATTTTTGTGGTGCATTGATTGGTGAAAAAAAATGTGGCCTGTAAAAGAAAAGCAAAAGGGAAAAAGAGGAAAATTTGAAGATGAATTTAAAAAAAAAAAAGAGATTTTTTAAAAGGGGAGAAAAATAAAAAAGGAAAAGAGAGGCATAGATAGGCATTGAGGTGTGAGAAAGTGGGTAGCAGTAAAAAGTGGAAATAGGTGATGGTGGTGGGTTTAGTATAGGAAATAATAGGAGTAAAGACTGATAAATAGCATAATTGGTGGGATATTTGCACATGGAATGCCTTTTGGTTAGTGTGTGTTTGTTCAAAGTAGAGTTGTCGATAGTTGTGCCAACAAACACTTTTACGCATAACTTAATCATGTCATGGCCACATATATTAAACACTCAAATTTCTCATACATAAGATTCCATCTCACATGCTATTTTCATCATTCCACCTTCCTCACCTTTCTTTTTGTTTTCTTCTCACCGAATATACTTCAACTTCTCCCACCAATTTCCAGTTATGGCATAATCTAATTTTAAATATAAATAACTTTTTCTAAGTTCATGGGGAAACTAATAAAAAAAGATAGCCAAAAACACTGTGGATTTCAACTGGTAACTTATCATGTTTCTTCATTTTTGTTTTCTCAGATTATGATATATACGAGATTCAATATGCTTTTTGCCATTTCTTATCATCCTTTATACTGCTTTATGTCGAGGTATATATATATATATATATATATATATATATATATATATATATATATATATATATATATTTTATTTTTTTTTGAACGTGGTACTCAATTTCAGTAAGAGAACATATATCAAGTATTTATAATTAAAGTTAACATTTACTTATTCAGACTCGGTTTTGGTTTTGGTTGAAAGATGATTATTTTAGCCTCAATCAACCCAAATATTGTCATTAATTTAATTTCAACAAGAATATTATCAAGTCAGTCGTGATTGGGAATATGTTGTTAACTCACTTTCATTTTTTCTAATTAATATTAGTTGGATTTAGATGTCCAAGTTACAGTTGTTGTTTTTACTAAAAATTACTTTTTATTAATGTCGATAATTTTTTTCCAACTATTTTCTACCATTATTTTTTACATTTGGAATTATTTTTATCTTATATTTACGATCATTATTTTTCTTTTGACATCACAATACTATTTTTTGTTGTAAAATTTTGCTTAGCGCAAAAAATCATCAACCAATTTTAATCAGAAACCTGAACAAAGTCAATTAGAGTTGACACTTATAAAAAAGTCATAAAAAAATAATATGAAACAACCAATGCAAAGGCAAATAACCCCGAGTTGATTCTTAGCTAAATATCAACTAACATACATCATTTATCAATATTTTTAAACCATTAAACAAAGTTTAATATTGAAATAATTGTTAATATTTAATGGTGATTGAAATATTCTATTCAAATAAGTAAATTAATATTTTTAAAATGTAATAAAAATTAAATTAAAAGAATTCAAATCGTATGTAATTTAAAATTTTAATCAGAAATATTTTTTATAAAGTTAACTAAAATTCATCAGTCCTAAATCAAATAATTTCACATCATTATTAAAGTATAAACTTCGACGATTAATGACATAAAATTTACAATATGAATGATAATTAAACTCGTATTCTTCTCTGGTTGAATGAGTATTCCCAACGATAAATTGCAGTAGGTGTTAGGACAGAAAGTGACATGTTTTATATTTGTCAAAGGAGAAAAACTCCAAAAAGTCATTACATAATTCTCTTGATTCTTCTCATAATTCATACAGTTTCAGTTTCTATTGGAAGTATTACACTTGGATCGCCATGTGCTTTGCTGCAAAGTCATCAAATATAAATTCCAACAGATTCTCCCTTTTCTCTTAATCAACATTAGAAACACAATCATAGCACTTGATCATGTTTAGTTGATTAAACTTTAAGGTTATCAGTGTTACATGATGAACATGTAAGCCAAATTAAGTTAAGTATTGTAATCTTATTTCTCATAATTCATATATAAGGCTAAACATTAAGATATCATAATTCATATATACTGTCTTTTGGAAGCAGCCACATCTTCATAAAAATAAGAGCGACCTAATTAATGGACCCTACTGCAAGAACAATGACAAGAGAATGCAAGAATCTAAGAAGACCCCACAAAGCAGGAAGTTAACTACAAGAATAACAAAGAAAATAAAGAATTCAGAAGAAGTTTCTGGACATATATACCTAAACGATTGGTGAAAAAGAAAAGCCTTTAAAAATAAATTTTAAAATTTTAAGTATGAGTCTAAATTTTACGTTAAATAAAAACGAGAAAATAGAATAATATATAAAAATGAAAAATTTATTAATTTATTATTTTAAGATTTTGAAGAAAAAGTAATGTGAAATTCTTATATAATTGATTTAATGTCTCACTGATATCGTGTATTCCAGAAATCAAGAATTGCCATGTGTGCAAAATCCTAGGTCTGGAGTTGGATCTGATGAACTGAAACGACGTTTTGGGCGTGCGTTCAAGAAAGAAATAGTTTTTAGGGAAAATTTTGGATAGGAAGTAGATTTACTTTATGTACATTACACTTTTACTTCCTCGCAATAAAGTTATTTATTAACAAAAGAATTTAGATTAGCTAATAAGCTACTTCAACTAAGTTTGAGAAGATAATAATCATGTTATCTAAACTTAAGTAAGTGTCAAATTAATATACGAAATCTAATTATATTAATGTAATACTGACATAAAAAAAATTACAGTACACATGAAATTTACATAACAATAGTTGAGTGATTAAATTTGTTATTCATTAATTATGTAATCCATGATTGTGTAAGCCTACTTAAATAATAATTCATAAATTGGTAGAAAGTGGATTTTAACTTGAATATAATTTTATAAAATTAATTTATAAGATAAGATTTTTACTCATTTATTTATATAATATGTAGTGGTGATATTTTTAACATGAATTAACATAATGATTATCATAATTTATATATTGAAGTTATCTTAAAAAATGTAGTTAATTTGATGAGAAAATGGTGAAATGATAGGGAAATTATGGCAGTAGTATTGTTTTTAAAATGTGTGGGAGAATTTGAATGATATTGGATGAAGGTGATGAATTATTGAGTGTGACATGTTATGATATGAAACTCATCAAAATTTCATATTCTATAATCGATTAGACTTTTTGACGAGATGATAGGTTCAAAATGGTCTTCCTTTTCTCATGGCAAAGGATCTCCCAATAATATAAAATTAAAGCAAAACATGACATATATGGAATCTCTTTCTTTTTCTTCTCATCCAATTCTTAGTTTTCATTAAAGGCTAAACACCTTTTCTTTCTGTCTTTTGTGTTTCTTTCTTTCCACACAAAACAATTGTTAGTTGTCAACATCTTTATTAAAATAGTTGTTTATTATAAGACGGTTTACAATTATTTTTTTTAAGGGAAAAGTTTTGCAAATTTTAAATTAATTATAAATAACAAGAGTTTATAATATTAATAAATATAAACCCCATTTTATAAATTAATTTTGTATTGTTAAGTTAAACATAATAATAATAATATAATCATTCAAAATTTATTATAATAAAATTTTTTGTTTATTGAATTTATTTTCTTACTCGACTGCAAATATGTTGAAAATAATTCAACGTCTTAAGAATTTTAAGTTAAAAATTATATCAATTCTTTGATGATAAACTAAAGCATTGTTATAACATCAACAACACTTAATATAAATAAATGTCATAATACACTTAAAAAAATAAAACAAATCTTAATAAAAGAAATTTTAAGATTGAATTAAGTTTAAAATTGATTTCTTAAAATCAAATTGCATCTAAATAAAATCTATAAAAATTACCTTAATTCAAAATTCTCCTACAGTAAATTCTTTATATATATATATATATATATATATATATATATATATATTAATTTTTATTTAATTTAACCTCTAGACTTACAATTTTATTAATATTTTATACAAGAAGTAGAAAATTTGTATTTAGTTTTTGTTGCTTGAGTAAGATGTAGATTTATGTGAGAAATATAGCATGAAAAGAGAAAGAGTGAATGAGACAGTAAGATAGATGAAGGGACGAAGATTATGGTGATAAGTGAGATAGGTTGAAAGTAGAGCAGGATACCCTACAATTCAAAAGCAATTGTGCAGTCATAATCTAATCATTGCAAATATATAACTTTTCCATTTTCATCCATATTATTTCTTGCTTTCCATTTTTTTAATAATAGTATCATGACATAATTTTACATTCATTTAATATATATTATAAGAATAAAACATCATAAAAAAATATAAACTTTTATATTCTTTTAAAAAAGAAAAAATATAAAAAAATATTATCAAATAAATTTAAAAAAATTTAAGTGTGCCAAATAATCATTTTATTTTTTAACCCTTATTTACTATCATCATGAGTTTTTTTTGTAAGCTTTAAATGACCCGTACAAGTGTTTAAGTGCTTAGAAAAATTAATGTTGGTCTAATCTCTACAAGAGGTAAAAATAGAGTTTATAATATTTACCAAATTGTACATTTAGTCTTATAACTTCATTTTTACATATTTGATTTAATACTTTGATTTAAAAGTTTCCTTTTAGTCTTTTCAAATTTAAACAAAAAATATTTTGATTTTTTCCATTACATATTTCTACTTAAGATGAACTAATCATTAGAGTTGTATGCCAAATATATTATTTGTTAATATTAAATAAATTTTAAACATCATACAATAACCTTAAAAATAAACAACTTTAGAACAGGAAAAAGTACTCTTAGATAGGGCTAGAATTCTAGACAAAAAAAAATTGTACTGAAAAAGCAACGGAAAAGAAAATTAGACTTTGTTCGGTTTCCAACACGGCCTTTTTACTTTATTAGTCTCCAATTTTTCTTTTTACACCTCTAAATTTTATTGTGATACCAAAAATATATATAAAATATTAAATCAATTAGATAAACAGTAATTATTATTTATCAAATATATTTACTACGGAGTGGTAGTATATTTACTAGACATACACCTCAAGTCGTTTTCACATTCAAAACAAACAACGTTTAACTTTAGGTTATTTTTTTCTTTGAACAGTTTAATTCATTTTGGTTGTTTGGAACTTTTTCTCATTTTCCGTTTATCTTTGTTTTGAAAAGATACACCTATTCATTTCATTTTTCATTGCTTATACTTTTGTTTTCGAATGAAAGTTTGATATTTATTTTTGTTATATTTTGTAACGTAATAACTTGACATGAGACATTTTTGATTAATTTTTTTAAAAAAAATTAAAAAAACCATAAGCTAAACCATTAATTATTTAAATGACATTAATAAAAAAATAAATTGATAAAAATCAAAACCTTATTGAACAAAAAAATAATTAAGACTGAATTAATAAAACCAAACAAAAATCAAAACTAAATTAGTATTTTATCATTCATAATTTTATTGTAAATATAATTATATTTTTTATTAGAAAAATATATTTTAGTTATTTATGTTTTAACGGTTTTTCTGTTATAATAGATCATTGTTACTATTTTAAAGTCAACATTGGTAAGTTAATTTGAAATAACTATTTCATATATCTTTTAAATTAAAGATAATGTGTAGTGAAGATGGTGAACCATGAAATAAACAAAAAATGTTGCGATCATTTTAGTGTTTAACAAGTAAGGATGTTGTAATATTAAATATGGAGACAAACCATTGTAACGGAAGTGGTAAAAGAATAAATAGCACTGTGCTCACAACCGAATATGAACAAACTCTTGTTTGCCTGCGACTTGGAGGAACAAAGGTTTAATTATGATAACAGCACAAATAAAAAGGACATTTACAATACTAGAGAACATCTAAAGAACCTTTTTATCCTTTCACTACAAAAAGATAAACAATGTTGGTTCTCTATGGCGTAATTCCAGTGTTTAGCAAAGTGTGTTTCCAACTAGTCCAGTGATAATACTCCATCGATCACCAGTAGTCCAGACTGATTCACAACAACAATATCATGTGAGAAATATCCGAAATTAAAAAGAGAATTGCATAGCTTTTGTTAAGTATGAAAAAATTACCCTTCGAGGGTTCTTCAATCCAAGGGCCATTCATCACATTCAATATACTACATGCCTCACTATATTGCAGATCTGGTAACAATTTTGGGGTAAGTAAGAAACACCTGCATCGGATTAAATATAGTTTATTAATTTCACACCGATAAATTTGGGAACAAAACATAATTGCGAATGACCCACCTGCGAAGGTCAACCTTAACTGTTTATTGTACATGTGTGATAATGTCAACTATAGAAACTTGAATATTATAAGATACTTATTTCCACATCAAATAATATTGGATGTTCAGTGAAGTATTTAAGTGTGTGGTTAATAGTTTGGTTTTGAGGGTGCGTTGATAATTCTAAATTTGTATTGGAGCGTCCCAAATTGTGATAGGATATGGAAGGTTTATGGTAGAAGGAAAGAATAAAAGGAAGTGGTGGAAAAGGTTATCAGATAATATAAGAATAAAGGAAGCAGTGAACAAAGGAAGGGATGGAAAATAAGTGGAGGCAGTGCTGTCAGTTGGGAGTTGGTCTATATAATTAGACCAATCAGTTCCTTGGAGGGGAGGATGATAATTTTGTAAATTGAGCTTTAGCTCGTTGTGAAAGGGAAACCCTTGGAGGAGAGAACACTCTCCTATTTTGTGTTCTTTCCAGTCTTTTCAATAAAAAATATTACTCTTCTATCTCTTTTCAATTCTAGGTTCCTAACAAATTGCCTATCTTAATTCTTGAAATACGGTTTATATATATGTTGATCAAGTGAAGTATCGTAGAGTAGAAGTAACAGAGATGTCAATTCTCAAGGACAACGATATGATAGGAACTTTGGTATTGTGGGATATCCAAATCCCACTCTTGCAAGTTTGGCTAGTGGGAGTTTACTACTATCCTTACGCTTATTTTCTAAATGATAATGTACACACTACACGCTACAAACAACGCAACATGGTAATTGCATGATGGTGGATCTTGAAAATCTTGCATGTCTAGCTTAGTGTATATAGGAAACTCACGACCTTCACAATCAGGAGAACCCAATATTAATGAAATTTGGCTTCTCTATTGTTTGAGCTTCCCTTAGGTTCTTGAGTGACAATTCACATGATAACTCCCATTATTCTGTCAAGAAGAATTTTTGGGGTCAAATTTTTTAATTTCAAACTGATTGGAGATTATCCTTTTCTTGCCTATAAATACACAAAGTACGGTCACATTTAGCAGTGTTTATCAGCCGATATAACAGAGATACACATTAATAATATCCCTTGCCTTTCCCTTTTATTCAAGATTATTTTGAAAACAGAAAAACAATCTGACTCAGAAATAATGTATAACTGACCATAGGAAAATAGAGATGAAGTGATAATCTTAGAACTCACTGGGGGGTATTTGGCTTGCTTGCTGCTCTCACTAATTGCTGGAACATCTTCCTTTCATTTATTGGGTCCATCCCTGAGAAAAACATAGTCAAAGACCGTCTTAGAGAGCTGGTGTAAATCTGGAAAGAATTTTCTTCAAAGAGTAACCAACCTTGGTTGATCTCATCGACAACTCTAAATGGGCAGTTTGTCAGATCTTGAAGGGAAACAAGATAAACAATAGTTGAAACTGATCGCTCCTAGAAAATCAAACCCCAAGATTAATTAAGAGAGGAAAAGATAGGATGAATGTAATAAGAAATAAATTCTTTGTAATACCCCTCCAGATTGATGATGGGCACTCAAAACTTTAAGCTGTCCAGTTTCTCTGTGAGTGATAATATAAAACAGATATACTCTGTTAGTAGGAGTACAAATAAAAGGAGAGGCTGAGAGGTGATGGCCAATTAAACTAAACAATAAGAAAAATAATGAAATTTTAGCACATTTTGGATAAGTCCAAATAAGTCAGGTTCCATCTTAATATTGAAGATGACTGGAATCCAGGAGTCATATAAAATGACCATAAAATTGAACAGTGATCACGTGAGTGGTACAAAACAGTAACAGTTTCAGAACGGAAGTTACCTGAATTTAACTTTTATTAGTATTCCAAATTGATCAAAATCTATATCATGTTCATCTGAGAACACATGAAACATGTCAGGATAAAAGGTTAAGAAAAACCCAAGTTAATATAAAACACCATCTAACAGACCTAGCGAAACTTCTCCAGCAACGGCCATCTCTTGGAAATTGAAACTGAAGGTTTCATTTATTTTTGCCACTAGGTTTCTCAACGTAGGAAGCCATTTTCCCTGCAGAAAAAAAAACATAAAGTTGATTTTTTCTCTTGATAATATCCCTAAGTCAACAGGACAAGGGTTGTATTGTATATGCCATACAACAGTTCAACAAGAAAAAAAAAATACTTTAACACTTATGAGAAGAACACTGATTCCGTTCAAATTGATATTAAACCAGTACAAAAGAGTATATATAAGGGCTCTATCACCCTAGAATAATGATTACAAAATCTCCTATCGGATCCTAAAGCATCTTCATTGTCATAATTAGTTACAATGATTGATAATATCTCTTCCAACTCAACACCTCTCTCAAATTGGTGAATTAATATCTATCATTACCAGCATGGGAGTGAGACCACAATGTCTTATTGGAAGAACCTTCACAAACAAAACTGCCAGCTGAAGTCTCATGAGCCTACAAGTATCTCAGTCACTAGCTCGATATTGGACCTTCTTTCCAAAGACGACTTTAGGGATTTGTTGTCACCCCACTCCTATGACCCTACTGTTGAAGTTCTAGGGTCATCCAACAGTACATTACAACTCCCCTTCCAGGCTTCCATTTCTCCTATTTTGTTTCTTTTGTTGCATGCTACAACCCCATGGCTACTACTGCATCCTCTTCACATCCCACAGCATATCCCCTCTTGTCTCCAATATTCCCCCATCAATTGAAAATTTTGATGGCATGGCACCAATTATAGCACATTGGCTTAAGAAATTAGGTTATGGAACCAAAGTGGGACACTAGGCCATCTCACTACTAGTCTTGAATTCGTTTAGCTTGCAAACCATGATAATTGAAATAAGGTTAATACTCATATTTGTAGTATTGGACAATCTACTACTCTCCACCCTTCCCAAAACGTTGTTTCCTTCCACATATGAAACTTGTGAATCAATTTGAAGTGAGGCACGACACTTTTACACCAGTAATATCCAACTATTATATGGCGTAAGTAAAAGACCGAATTACTTTTCTAGTCACACAATACCTTGAAGGCTTTATGGCAGCTATGCTTGGCATGTTCATGGAACCATCCACGAATTCGATGAGTTTCTGCCTTCCTGCTACTATCTCCACTCAGGCTAAAGACCGAATTAGAGAGTCAAAGTACCTTATTCACGAGTTTGGGTTTGTATGGATTGCACAAGAATATTATGCTACCTAGGACCAAATTTTGGGACCCCTAGTGGCTTCAACATTGACATCTATAGGAATACATTGCCCATGTTTCCTAGAGAAATTCTTTTAAATGCTCTTGCACAGGGTCATCTAGCTCCAAGAGCCATTATAAGTGTGACTATTGCCATCATCCTGGTAAGACCATTGACTGATGCAACAGCTTCAATTTACCACATCAGTAAATCTATTGATTGTGTTGAATATAGTAAAACTAGGTATAGCATTAATTTCCCTTGTGTAGAAAATACACATAGGGTAATGTATTTATAATAATGAGAATGTGAGCTAAGTCCAAATACAAATGAATTTGTAAAAATAATATAGGAATTGTTTCCCTAATTAAAACACAATATATCTAACACTCCCCCTCAAGCTGGTGCATATAAATCATATGTACCAAGCTTGTTACAATTATAATCAATTCTTGATCTCCATAAAAACTTAGTGAAAATATCTACTAATTGATCATTTAAGTTAATAACTCAGTCTTGATGTCTCCGGATACAATTTTCACTTGACAATCTCAATGTGTTTAGTTTCCAAATACCAAATCAAGAAAAACCTATTTCAGATCTTGAGCAATATAGAAGATTGATTGGGAAATTAAATTACCTTACAATTACTCGTCTTGACAATTCCTTTGTAGCCGATGTGGTTAGTCAATTTCTAATTCACCATGTGTAGATCATTGAAATGTAGTCATTCATATATTAAAATACATTAAAGGATCTCCTAAAAAAATTTTGTTATATGGTCATAGTAACCATATTAAAGTTGTCTGCTATTCATATACTGATTGGGTAAGATCTCCTTCTGATAGAAGATTTACATCGAGATATTGTGTTTCCATTGGAAATAACTTGATTTCTTGAAAGAGCAAGAAACAAACTGTTGTAACAAGATCTAGTGCAAATGCATAATATAGAATTATGGTCTCAAACACTTGTGAACTTGTTTGACTTAAACAATTACTTAAAGAGTTGCAATTTGGAGATGTAACTCAAATGACACTTATATGTGACAATCAGGTTGTCTTCATATTAACTCTAATCCTTGTCTTTCATGAAGGTACCAAACACATTGTGATTGACTGTCATTTTATTTGAGAAAAAGTTATACCTGAAAACATCAAGACAATATTAACTCAAGTGATCAATTAGCAGGTATTTTCATCAAGTTTTTACGAAGACCTAGAATTGATTATATTTGTAACAAATTTAGTACGTATGATTTATATACACCAACTTGAGAGAAAGTGTTAGATGTAACAAGCTTAGGCCCATCTCTTTATATTTTCCTATGTATAAAATGCATAACCCTATGTGCTCAAAACACATTAGGGATTCAACCTATGTCTTGCTCTTTTATTTCAACAATTAAGAAGAATAGTTTGAATTAGTTTACACTATAGTATAGATTAAGATCTAACTAAGATCAAATTTAATTTTAGAGCTTTCTTATCTATGTTCTTTAATTTTATTTTTCCTTGTAGCCGTACAGTTATCTCCTAATTCAAACTTTTATATATCTCCCAAATTTTTAGGATGCAATTTAAAATAATTTATTTCTCATCAAATAACAGCTGCAGCTTTGAGGATATTTAATTTATAACTTCGTATTAGAGCCTAGTCAAGTGGTGTGGAGTTCAGTCCGTACTTCACTTGTGCATCAAATAAAAAGTCAATTGATTTACACTATCAACTCGTCAACCCCCAAGTGCTATTGTGTCAAGGAATACGTTCAGATTTAATATATTTCATTTAACTAAATATTTCAGGATAGTAGGTTAATGAACCTCTACACATACCATTCTAGTTGAGAAAGAAAGCTGATACTTAACTGACCTTAATGTCATTTAACTCAGCCAAACACCGTGTACATTCCTTTCTGTCTGCTTCCAGTTTTGCTGCAAGATCTTCTATCTATAAAGTAACTGTAAATATAGATGATACATACAAATAACCCAAATAAAATAAGATAATAAAAAGACTACCTGCCGTTGACGATCTTTATATTGTTCCAATATGTTATGATTGACGAAGAGAATTGAATTGGCTTGAGCAGTGGTATCCTGGATCGCTGCCTCCAGTTCCTCAATTGTAGTAGGCATCTAGATTAAAAAACCCAATTCTTGTGAGTCTCCACTCACCTATTTATACAAACTGCCTAAAAAGCATTTCACCTAATCAATCTCAATGATAATGGGAAGACAAAACATGACCAAATTCTGATAATTACAATTGTTAATTGTGTTATTCGTAAGTATCAGAGACGTTCATGTAAAACATTCAGTTAATCGACTGGATATTAGTTTTTTGTTTCTGTTATATTTGTGTAACCTGTTTAAAAGACTTGAGCCTACATATGCTCTGCTTGTATTATTTTCCGACATAAGTGAAATAATATTCAGTTCAATTTTCTGATTGTCACTTTAACAGAGTAACTAACTGATATGTTTACTAAGTCTCTTAAAGGGTCTTGTGGTAATGACATTTCTAACAAGTTTGTCTCATAATGCAAATGCCAAAACCAGTTTTTCAAAATTACAAGCGTGGAATATCATATATGTTAAAATTGTGGTTTATTATTATTTGTTGTGCAACTTTTATAAAGCTGTTCTTTTTGGGTGTATCTAGCTTAAGCTGTCAAGTGTGCTGACATATTGACCAAGGTTTTACCTTCAGCAAATTATGAAAACTTGAGAGGAGGTGTTAAATTCTGATTTGAAAATAATTCAGAATATGATATTTTTGAAAATTAAGGAAAGAAATCATAATAAAAAAGTTTTATATAAGAAAATCAATCACAATTAATGAGATCTGATTTGTGCTCCTAATAATAGAATTTGATGGAATTAGAATCTGTCTTTCCTTCATATAGCTACAGAAGTTATAGCAATAGCTATTTTCCTAATTTTTAAGCCAGATTAGTGTACAAAATTATTTCCCTTTTCTATACCACCTGATTGTATTAGTTTTGTATCAGTGGAATATATTCACTATTTCCTTATACAAATTAGAATTTTAGTGAGTGTGAAATTGAAAAACCAAAAAATAATTTCCAAATGTGAAAATTCTACTCGTTAGCATCTGATATGAGATGGCTCATTTATATCTATGATAAAAGACTCGAAGAATAGTCAGAAGTATCATATTAGGTGTTCTGACTCACCACAGTTACCACAGAAAGATAACTCCAATGACTTAGACCAGGATAACGTGCTAGACTAGGAAAATTATTAATTACACAACCCTAGTAAAAACAGAACCGTGTTATCTGGCTAACATAGCTAGAAGAAAAAAATGTTTCGCAAGTGATATAGATTTACCTGAGTTACATCATGTTAATAATATTTTTGCCAGAGACCTATTATCATTTTCAATAACATATAATAATATTAAATGGAAAGTGATGCTTTTGCATTCATATATGGCCTTTTAACATGCAGGAAGTGTCATCTTCAAGATGAGGTTACGGATTGCAACAAAAAATATCAAAACAAGAGATGAAATGCATCCTGAACTTTTTTCAAACACAAACCTCGAGAAATTCCTTCTTTAGCTCAGGTGTAAGCTGAGCAATTGATTTAGCATACTTCAAGGAATCTGTAAGCTTCTGTCTACAGTTCTCAGATTCTTTCTTACCTGAAGAACAAATAAATTCTACAAATAAGCCACATTTGCACGTTGCAGAGTATAAAAACTAAAAACTATATTTGCAGCAGGCAGAATATAGAAAATAAAACCACAACACTTTCTCACAGTTTTCGAAGTGCAATGATGCTTGCACAGCAAAATTCTCATGCTGCTTCAAGTTGGCATCCATTTCTCCAGTCTAAAAAAAGAAGTAAACATGAGAGAAAAAGAGAATCAGAGTCAGATAGAAAATTAATGTAAAACACAAAAAGAATTGACGCAAGATCCCACACAAAAAATAGAAGCCAGGGTTGGGATGCACATGGAAGGTCATTTTGAGAAGAGCCCAAGTCCCACATCAGTTTGAAATAATACCAATACACAGTATAGGTTACAAACCTCACATTTCAAGCCGAAGTTAAATCTAATCCCACATTTTAAGAATCCATATATCATTATTATGCTTCTTGTAGATCTCTTACTTTCTTTGGTTTGAATTATTGTTGTTAAATTATATTTTATGAGAATGCTAGACTACTTGATATCCCCCTTTCGGATATTTATCAAAGCATCTCTCTTGATTGCAAAATTCTATAACGTCCAACTTTTCTGACAATAGCATGATAGGGATATCTCGGGACTACAGTTTCTTTCAGTCATACTGAAGAGTTACACTCTCCTTTCATTCTCAATAAATTCTGTCTTTCTCAAAAATAAAAATAAAAAACTTGGGTTATTTAAAATTTAGAACTAACAAATAATAGCTATTAAGTTTCACTACAAGATGATAATTCATTGCTTGAACTTCTAAGAGGTAATATTGGTGGCCAAAGAATGACAAGTTTAACTGTAACAAATAGAAGCTATTTCTACATAGATCATGCCTGTTACATGAAGTGGCATAACAGTTATTTGATTACCTTTGCATCAAACTCAATAAAAGCCATACGTTGTTCAATAAAAATTCGTCTGTAACTCACAGCTTCAACAAGAAGATCCTGTCAAAAACAGAATGGAGAACAACAGCGTAAAAGGCCATATTATACTCCAGGGAGGGGGAAAGATTAATAAAGCAAATTGCAGAAAAAAGAAACAAAAATATAATACATTTATTGAAGCAAACATGCACTAAGCCTTCAAATAACATCTTATAAACCAACGAAAGAATAGAAATTAATTACCTTAATTTCCATTGCATTACGAAAACGCTGAATATTATACTTGGAAGCCTGATGAACAAGCTTTGCTATCTCAGTATCTAAATCATCGCGTTCCTCCATCACTTTTAATAACCCTTTCCTCTGATCTGCAGGTCAAAACAAGATATTCATTTAGAATACCGAAGTCAAATGTTAATCAGGACAGCTTTCAAATCTTTTAACACAGTATATTCTACTCACCAATACGGCTAATGAGTGTTTGACGTTTTTTACGCTCATTCTGTACTGTAATACTAATGCCTTCCTGAAAAATAAAGAATAAAAAATATTTCATACTTAGTGACAAATTTAACCCAGTTTAGGTTAAATTCAAAACTCAAATCACCCACAAGTCCCTACATCAAAAGCCCCAGAACAGAGAATTCAGTACTTTCAAGTCAAAATATAAACTTCCAGAAGCATACCCACTCCTTACGAAGATCAGCAGCTTGATTCACTAAGCCTCTTTCTTCATCTTGAAACTTTTTAACACATTCCTCCAAATTAGCAACGACTTCTTCAAGCTCCTTTTGCTGAGAACGCAGCTTTTCAATTTCACCAACATTCAAATCTAAAAAATACAACAAAAGGGAATTAGGTGGCAACAAAAACAATCGGTAGAAACTAGACTTCATGCATATGTTGATTCTATGCAGTATAAGAGTAGCATACTATTCAATAAAAGTTGTGGGCGTTCCACTTGTTCAACAACTGTAGAGACATGATTTACATATCTAGACTTGGACCAACGGTAGTGATTTTCAGGTGTCCACAAATTTACAATTCCTAATCTTGGTACCTCATCAGCGTTCTGATCAGTTTCTTTGGATCCGATATACTGAAACATGCAATTAGCAAAAAAAAAGCATGCATAAATAGTATAACCAAATTATATAAACAAACATATACAAACGCATTAGCTTATGGAAGAAAAAATAGAGGCATACTGAATGATCCAGATTAAACTGGCTAATCAAAACCTCCTTCACTGCAATAGGAGCATCAAAAATTTGATCCAGCCGAGAGTATATGCCAAGAGCACGTTTCTGTTTAGATAATAAAATAACAAAATACAGAGATATTTAGATTGATCAAATGCAAATTGAAAAAAAAAAAAACATACCCCAAACCAGACTCACATCTTCGGAAATTTCAAAAGGCTCTCTCTGGTGGCCACCATCACCTGTATAATTTAAAACTGGTACATCAAAGAACTGCAGGTGCTTCACCAAATGATCTCGATCACCAGAATCTTGTGTTATGAAGGACTGTATTTGAAAAAAGAAAAAAGAAAGAGTAACCAACAGCAGAGATAATAAAGACGACTAACTTAACACCACACCAAAAGAAAGAAGGATAAAAATGTGCAGCACCGACAAGCAAAATTTATCAACTTTACCAGTGAAAAGGAAATTGAAAAAAGAGATACACAAAGAAAAAAGATATCATTGCACAATGTTGTCTACACAATCAACACCAGATAAGCAAGTTAAAAAATGGATTTCACAGCTTAAAACAAATATACGATAAAATATTAAAAAAAAAAAAACTAAATATAGAATTTTGACATTCAAGTTGAACAAAATTCACCAGGTGAGTTTTTGCTAGTAGAAAGTAGAGAACCTTGTATTTCAATTAGATATCTATGATTACCTTCCAAGTGTAATGAGCCACTTGACCCTCTAGATATGCGGCATGAACTTTATTTGATACATTCACCTGAGATTTCACTCAACAATTTAACTGACTAAGCAAGCAGCCCAAAAATCCAAAACAGTATGAATTTTTTAACCAATGTACCTCTACCAAGACTGGGCCATAAACCTCCTTATTGAATTCATGTTGATGTTCTTGGACCCATTTATAAGCTTCAAAAATTTTTTCAGCCCCTGACCTTTGCAATACATGCAAACACTTCGTACTTTTATTATCCATTTCCATCAACCTGCCCATTAAACAATATAGGGATATTTCAAATATATGAACTTGCATCAGTATCCAACACAAAATTGCACTTTACTTTTAACATAACTTCTACCTCTCTTTATTCTGCATCATGAATGACTTCTTGCGCTTTATTTCATTCTCTGCTTGTGACTTATTCTGCCTCACTTGATTAGCAGCATAATCCAATTCACCGATTTCGGCTTTTAGTCTTTGCTGGAGGGGAAAAAATCACTTTTCCATAAGAGAGCAAGTACCAAACAAAAACACAATTTTGTTTTTTGTAGTGTACAACATAAGCTAAAGTTCTTAAAAAATATTCAGTCAAATGCAACTGAACATGGATTCTCCCAATGAAATACATCTTAATTAAAGCAGGAGAAGGTTCTAATGGTTGTGCACCTAATCATGATTAGCAGGTTCCTCCAATTGTTAATGATTATGAAGGTGGAGATGTCATTGATGTTTACTTTTTATTTTGTCATTTGTCATATTTTAGAAAATATCCATAGATACTAAAAATCCAGACAGTTTTAAAAAGGTGCCTGTGCAAGGACTGGATGAGTTTCTATTCAGCATGTGTGCTTGTGCTGACCTATTGGCGTCCCTACCTCCACCATACCTTTTCTTACTAAATTAAACAAGTAATTAAAGGTAATCAGCCTCATTAATATCTCCATAATCATCACATTCAATAGCGCTACATCTCAGAAGAAGATTGAAACACTGGATTTGTTAATCCTGCATATCTAGTTTGGGAGACTGTCCTGTCTTGGCATATTTCTTACAAATCATTGATAGTGATTTGGGAGGAGCATTGCAAACAGTTTATGCACATATGCATGCTTGCGCCAAATAATTGTGCATGGTACAGAACAGTATAACTCTTGTCAGTAAAACCAAGGCTGAATTCTTGACAAATGAAAAAGAACTAGTAATGTCATTCTCCACCATGATTATAAATTTGTTGTAACCCTAAGTAGAAAAAAGATTTTCCTCTCAAAATTCCAAAAGTAGCTGCAAATCTTTTGGCTCACAAAATTAAGTTGAAGCATTACAACCAGAGTAGTAAGTATTGTAGGATTCAGATACGATATGATTCAGCTGCTTCGCAATACGAATCGTATGATGTATCGTTTTTTCTCCTGAATCATGTTCAAATCACACAATACAAGTCGAGACGGGTTTCTAAACCGGGTGGGGACGACCAACCCATTTGAAACCCTAACAAGTTGAGTCTTGCACAAGCTATATATGATTGATGTACATGGATGTCCACACAAAATACAAAAGTATTTATTATATACAAGAAAATATTTGTGTCTCAATAATTGAGGAAAATAAATTAGAAAATCATTTAAGGTGATTTTTATATACACAAAGAAGGTCACTAGAAGTAAAAATCGTTTAAGTTAATCTTACATGTACAAAGGTCACTAAAAGCATCACTGGACAAAGCATATACATTGTTGCTAGCCCTGTATAAAAGAGAGGAGACTTAGATAGACTTTGGAGGAAATTGTCAAGAGGAATCATATAGAGAACAGTATCTCCCAAGGATTTGATCTTTGACCAAGTACATTAGCTTTGTGTGATCCATGTAGCCAACCTCACTACAAGAAAAAGACTTTGGTTTTTTACGGGCTTCATATAAGTTTGTATTAATCGATAGGAGTATTATGTTGTCAAAGGAGAGAAAATAACTGTACTCATATTTTCTAGTGTTTATGTCCAATATCACCTTCATATAGCTTCCACTCTACAAAATGTCACTACGGTTTTGCCATGTGTAACCATCAATGATACCAAAGAGAACCACCAACACATGCATGTAGTAAACTACTATCATCACATCGATAAAATAACCCTGTTATTTTACACCACACAAATGGTTGGAGATCCCACATCACCAAGAAATATAACAAAATTACACTATATAAATAGATGTATACCTCACCTTACATGCCGGTTTTATAGAATTGAGTTATACTTTAAATTCACTTTTTATGATGGCATCACAGCTTATCTTAGTAAGATTTGTTGAGCCTATAATACAGTTCATTCTGGGAAGGTATCAAATTACCTACAAATATCTAATCTCAGGTATGATAATGTTTAGACCTTAGCATAAAGGGGTGTGTCAAAGATTCCACATTGTTTAGGGACATAATCAAATGATGCAAGCTCACCTTACAAGTTGGATTTATAGGATTAATCTAAGCTTAAAGTCCCCTTTCTAAGACCAATTAAAACTAGCAATGCATTGTCGCAGCACAATGAGTCAAGGTGGATGTCGACATTGTTGAGATACAAAAATAAAATATTAAACTGTGGTCACGCAGGCCTTCATCTTGAAACACATAACAACAAAAGGCACTTCTAGTGATGATGCAATTTTAAAACTATTACACAATCATGTGAATAATAAAAGTAAGGACATATGAATACTTACAAGCTCATCCTTGGGAGGTACATAAGAGGGTAAGTTCTCAAGTTCATCTTCAGCAATAGCAAGTTCCTCCCTTGCTTTTACAAGTTTTTGTTGTCGTGTTTCTTCTTGTCTCCTCAATTCTTCCATTTCTTTGTATTTTCCTTGTAATTCCACATCCTACAAAGTAATAACAATGAACTAAAATCACACACAACTCTAACTTATCCTACAGGGTACAGGATAAATCCACAAGCATAGAACCAAATCAATTATCAAGTCTTTCATTTGTCACAGTTCCTTAAAACACCACAGGTCAAGAAAATCCATGAATGAAAAGAAATAAATGAGTTTTACATATTGTTAAATTATAAAATAAAAGGTACAACACATAAAGGTTACCAATTTGTGCTCATCCTCCATAAGCTCAATTCTCTTCTTTGCATTCTCATTTACAATGCGACTAACCCTTTTGCATTTTGCATCTAATGAAGCTTTCTCTTCTTTTTGTTTCCTGCAATTAATGAAAAATTACAATTTCTTATATTAGATCTTTACAACAAAGAGTAGGTAAGGCTGCAACACATTGACATGTTCATCAATAGAAACCCACTACAAGTATTAAATGGTCGGTAAGGCTACTAACACCACCTAGTCAAACAAGACTAGGCCATTATATTAGCAATACATCAGTAGATCTCTTAGGACATCCCCTACCACAGCCTAATATTGCAGGTACCATGATCAAAAGACAAATAAATCTAATCACACAAAAAGTCAGCCTTAAAACACTTTCAGAATTAGGAATAATCTATTCCTAATAAAACTCTTAATTGTAAAGCCCACATGACTAGAAATTTATGATATCAATCATATAGTTTGTTCTTATTTTAATTCTCGACACTTGAAATCCTAACACACACACACATGCATATATATATATATATATATATTCTCTTTTTATAGTTTGCAATGCTTCTACCATAACCCGTTATGACAGCAGAAATAAAGGATTTTTGAGTTACCAATTACGATGATAGAATTGGTTAAATCTATACAAGGATTGTGGTAATAATAGTCAATTTATTGATGAAGATGATAGCCAAACAGGAACAAAGAAACAAAGAGGCAAAATACAGAAGAAGAAAGAAAGAGTACAAATCATTAGGATTTCAAAAACCTAGCCTCTCCAAACCAATAGTATTACTAGGCTTCATCCTACTTAGGTCTATTTAATGGGATGTCTATGGCCAAGATTGGTAGATTTTTCAGACTTGTATCCATGGTTATCAAACTCTCAAATTAATTCATTAACTCGGATGAGTTTACATTCCTACTCATGGCTTCTTTGTCAACTTAGAAGCAAAATCATTTTTCATGTGGAATCGATAGACTCAATTGCAGAATCGATTGAATCATATGAACTCGCAAGTTTAGAAGCGTTTTTGCTAGTTCGATGGACAAATTTTTTTAATCAAAACATAGTCATATGGAGAAGACAAACACACTAGATTAGGGCTCCCCATGTTTAAGCCCCTTCTTCTCATGCATCACCCTCTCTCATCTTCCTCTCACATCATATTAGTGCTTCAGTTTTGTGATTCACCCTCTCTAACGTAGTCTCTCGTGCTCATTGTCAACAACATGGTTGCCATTGTTGTTGATCATCACCGTCTCCTCGATTGTAGTTGGCTGGGTCATCCTTGCCTCACACATTGTTTGCACTCGCCCCTCTGCACGTGTTCCTCCTTCTACACTAAGTTTTACTTTATATTATAACATTTTTTAAAACCAGTGTTATAACTTATAAGTTATAACTTATTCAGCCCTCTGCGTATGTTCCTTTTTAGCAAGCAGCATTGTTAGTTAGCTTTTAATTTTTAAAAGCAATGTTTGTGTATTTATAAATTATAATATATTTTTTAATTTTCTAGTGAAAAACTAATATAATTAGGACAGAATGTCTAGGAATGGTTCTAATTATGTTTTGCAGCATTATTAGACTTAGACACATGTGCAGCTTTATCTGAAAAACCATGCAAAGAATAACATTTTTCTTGTGTGTGGCCGATTCTCTTACAATATGAGCATTGAGGACACCCACTTCGACCACCATATCCTCCTTGATTGCTTCGACCTCCTCCTCTTTCTCGTGGCGCCAACATTGCTGATGTTTCAAAAACTCGGTTGAATTTTCATCTTTTACCAATGTAGGCACCCAAAGAAGTCTAGTAACTAAGTTGTCCATTGAAGGAATTTGTTCACAAGCTAAAACTTGGTCATGTACATGATCAAAATCCAAGTGTAGACTTCTCAGAATTAGATCCATGTAAAACTTATCAAGTTTTTTTGTTGATATCTTCTAATGAATCAGCCACAAGAAAACTCTTCAACTTTTCTACTACAGCTCGAGCATTTCCTATATGAGAGATGATATCGTCATTGATTTGTTAGAGCGAGGCTACTCTTTAAGTTGCATCAAAGAGACATTGAATGTCATTAGCAAAAATGTCTTGTGCCTTTTTCCATAAAGAGAAACATGTCTTATAAGGTCTCATAATTTCTAAGACCTCTTACTCAACAGATTCCCATAAAACAGCACATAACTAAAAATATAGTTTCTCCCATTGAGGTTTGTCTTCGTCTGGAAGAGTAGAGACATCTTGTTCAAGATGATTATGATATCCTTGATAAGAAACCATAACTCCGCAGAAGTGGACCAAGATAAATAATTTTTCCAGTTGAGCTTTGCAATGGTAATAGTAGGAGTAGCAAATAAAGAGGAAGTCATTCCAATAGGAAAAGTCACTGCTAAAGAACCTTAGCTATGAGAAGAAAACCCTAGGATTCCAAAAAACCCTAGCTTGAAGGGGAAAACCCTAGGTGAAAGCTATGACCATCAAAACAGAAGGACAAGGACAAAAACAAGTACAAGAGGCTCTGGTGAGACAAAAGACGGGGTGCAGTGCGATTCCAGCACAAGGAAGGTGGCGTGTGGAGAACATGCTCTTGACCACATTGGCAGAAGACGATGTGTGGTGACGGATTCAGAGGTGACGACCACTAGGAATGGGTTGCACTGCTCAAAGGCAAACCTATGATAAACAGTGAAGATGAACCAAAAAAGATGTTCTGGCTCTTGATACCAACTTGAAGAACTTTAATGAAGTAAAACCGTGAATGTTTTCTTACATTGTTATAGTTTTACTACTGTATATATAGAGTACAAAGGGTCAAGGCACTCCCTTAACCCTAACCCTAAAGTTGGGTTCCCACACATGAATGAATAATAATAAAAAAATAAAATCATTACCTTTCAACTGCACTCAAGTCCTGCACAGTGGACCAAGGTCCTAGATCTAGAGTATCTAAAAGTCTAAGATTCGAGACTTGGGAGAACCACACCACAAAAGCTAGTCACCATAATTACAGAGACCAAGGCCTAAAGATCCCACACATGAATCCCATGCTTCAAATGTGGGACCCAAGTCTCAAACCCTGCAGCAATTGGATTCTAATAATATTAATATTATATTATATTTTGTGAAAAAAGATATATAAGTACGGGATTGTATATTCACTACATTTTAGTCCCACATTTAGGAAATAAGGTTTGAGATTCTAAAAAAGAACAAGACACCTTCTTTCCTTGGCAGGAGTTTCTGTAAATTTAAAATAGCCAACTCTTTTGCATATGTGTATCAAGAAAGACCACCATTATAAGAGTTTAATCAAAACTGAAGAAGAGCCCAATATCAAGCCATGCTAAAATATATGCAACCTTCATATCCAGCAACTCAAAATACTAAGAATAAGATCAGAAATTAAAACAGGGAAGTATAGCAGTAAGAAAGACCACCATACATGATAGGTTCTTTAAGATCATTTAATAACTTTGCAGCTTCCTCCAATGCCTTTGCTGCATCATTCTCACGCTCCTTAACTTCCCGGTATTCTGCCTGCTTCATATCATACTTCAGCCATGGCAACTTCTTTTTCATTGATTCAGCCTGCATAAAAAGATATAGCCACAATTTTTCAAAAAATCTTCATCAGGGATAGTTTCATGTCATGAGTATCATAAAACCACCTAAAAAAGAAAGAAAGGATGAGCTTAGCATTCAGAAATAAAGAATAACAAATGACACAATGTTTGGCACATATGTGACCCTCTAAAACCTTGGCAAGAAGTTCATCTCTTTGACGAACACGCTCAACATCTGTCTCTAATTCAGCATTTCGTTCCTTCAACTGTTTTAAGGTTCCTTCATTTCTCTCCAGAGACTGAAATTGAATTAGTGAAGTGACCCTCAAGTGTACAAGAAACAAAATTTTTGGAGATCATCAAAACCATTCTTAAGAAAGGGTTACCCTACCAACTCAATATGTTTCAATGAACGGCTTTTATCAACTAGTGTTCGATGTTGCTCCGGGAGTTGTGGGTCACCAACAGCCTTTTCGGTCTCTTCCAGAAGTTGAACAGGAGTTAACTTGGCAAACTCACAGACCCTGTCTTGTGGTAAAAACTACATAAGCCAGGGGATTAGCAATCAGTTAGGTACGAGAAAAGGAAAAACAGAGTATTAGCACAAGTCAAAACCTAAATTTGAATTTGACCATAACAATTATAAGTAGATAAATAAAGCAACCAAGGGAGTGTACGCTATTACAAGATAAAAAGAAAAATGCACATAATTACACGGACAACTGGGATAAAAGGGATGATGAAACCTTTATCTTTATTAAGAAAGTGAAAATAATTCAGAACTGGATTTGGAGAGAAAGGCCATGAAGTGGAAAATTTTCATTTTCAATAAACATTCTCTAATTTAACTTTTTAAATAAAAGAAATGAAAATAAACTTAATCTCCTAACCTTTTATTACTTTTATAAACATCATTAAACTTTCCTAATTCAAAGTTCAAAATTTTACCCTCCCTTCTCAACCCCTCTCCAACACCCAACTGCAACAAAACCTAAGGGGATGGCAACGGGGTGAGTGTGGATTTGACTATACCTACCCCTAATGAAAAATCTCACACTCACTCCTATCCCCGTTTCTCAATGGGTATGAAATTTGTGTCCCATTCTTATCGTCAAACGCAAGTTAACTCTTAAACTCCTATGAGTTTACCATTCTAGATAGCAAACACATTAACTTGTAATCAAAATCTTTTAAGTATACTTGGGAAAACTCTTTAAACTCATGGTAAGCTCGCATAAACTCTGGAATTATGAAACAAGTTAATAAGTTTGAAAGCAAATGTAAATTTTGTGTGATGACAATTTATGAGAACCTCGACAGTTCCTATAGAACAGAATCACAGAATTGGGAGTAAGGAAAGTGCTCCTGTAGAGAATGCCCAATATCAGAGATTGGTAGGAAAATTGATTTATCTGTCACACACAAGACCAGACATTGCTTATGCAATTAGTGTAGTGAGCCAATTTATGCATGATCCACGAGAGAAACACATGCAAGCAGTTGACAAAATTCTCTAATATTTGAAGTGAAGTCCAGGAAAAGGGCTATTATTCAAAAAGGAAGACACATTGACTATGAAAATATATATTGATGTTGACTATGCAGGTTCTATTACTGACAGAAAATCTACTTCTGGGTATTGTGTGTTTCTTGGAGATGGTCTGGTAACATGGAAAAGCAAAAAGCAAGATAGAGTATCTCGTTCTAGTGCAGAAGCTGAATTTCAAGCTCTTGCTCAAGGAATGTGTGAAGAACTCTAGATGAGAATCATTTTGGATGATCTTAAAGTCAAGGTAGATAACTCTGTGCAACTACACTGTGATAATAAGTCTGCCATGAGCATAGCCCATAATCCAGTACAGCATGACAGGACCAAACACATTGAGATTGACAGACATTTCATCAGAAATAATCTTGACAAAGGCTGTGATTACAACTCATGTTCCTACAGAATTTCAAATAGCATATAATTTTACAAAAGGGCTCCCTCGAGGTAGATTTCAAGATCTTGTAGGCAAGTTGGGAATGATTGATATTCATTTACCAACTTGAGGAGGAGTGTTGTAATTAGAGGAAATATCTTCTTAATTAAAGAAGATATCTATAGAATCTTCCTAATTAGAGAAAATAGATGTGTACTCTTCTAGATTATTTTGTTTCCCTATTTTAGAAGATTAAATTGTTACAAATAGAGCAAAGGAGAATGTAATTGATATGATTGAGAATAATAAAATCATTCTTATTTTCAACTCCATATGTTACAATAGAAGGAGAAAGAAAGATTAGTTTAAGGTTGTTAGAATATTGATGAGTTAGTTAATTAGTTAGAGGGATAAAATATAAATGGGGGAACATGGATAGGAAATTTTCATATTTATTGTTGTTGTAAATTCAATATTGGCTCTTTGAGAAAGGAGAGATCATTATGACCATTGGAAGAGAGTTCTCTCCTATTTCTTTTTCTTTCCACCCTATTCACTAAAAAAACACTTCACTTATGTGTTTTATAGGCAAAGATGGCAAAAATCAGAACCAAAGCTCTAATACCATGCAATTTAGAAGAAAGTGATATCTATTATGCTTGATCGGTCAGAAATATGTGTCTTATAGGCAAAGATGGCTATAGAATAAATACTAGTGATCCTAACGACAAAATATAAATAAGTAAAAGACAAAAGAGAATCAAATTGGATTAAAATAAAATGATTTTTATCTTAACTACATAAATCTTCTAGAATAAAGATAATAAAATCATATTAGATTTGAATACTCTTGTTTTCATCTTAACTGCTTAAACATCCTAGAATCCTTACTTTAAACTAAAATTTAATAAGAAGTACATATAGAGTTGTCAACACAGGTCATATGCTTACCTGGGTCAAATTATTGACTTGTATGTTAAACCTTTGAATGGTTTCAGCCACATCCTTTTTAGACACCACACTTCCTGAAATTAACACATTGACAGATTGCAAAAGTAATCAAGGAAACACATTTTAAAACTCTCTTAAATACTAAAAATTGCTGCATTTTATTTGCCACTCGTTGAGAAATTTATTTTTTCCCTTGCAAGATGGATAGAAGTTCCCAGCACATAAAATTCAGATATAGGGGAATAGTGCAACGTTTAAGTTTAGAAGGAAGATTAAAGAGGAATATGTATATAATTTAAGAGAAAGAATTTCTCGGAAAATAAATGGAGTTATAGGGGAAACCTTAGAGGTTTAACTCCTAAGAAGGCAGATTCGTAAGAAATATATAAAAAACTTAAGACCAAGACACCCCAAAAAGATGCAGATGTTCCAGTACAGTTATATTATCATATTGCTCAGTGCCCCAAAAATTTGAAATCATTACCTTCATATATCATAACAAATAAACAAAAACTAATGTTGGATAGAAGGAATACCCAAGACCCTATGCTCATAAAAAACACAGAAGATGTTGATCCAAAAAAGGATTACTACTTTGAAGAGCAGAAATAAATTTCATCCTTTTCAAGGACTATAAACTTACACTTGTCCAAAAATGAATCAAATCAACCTCATATCTTGTAATATAAATCTATCAAGAGGTCGTGTTAGAACCATCATACGAAAAGAAAGTTTTATTAATTCAGTAGATGGTTTTAAAAGGAAGCTAAGTAACTTTGGGTAAAAATATAAATGAAATTAATGAACACAATACTAAGCAGCCATCAGAGATTTTATATCAAAACCAGAAACCAAATTTTGTTGTCAATTTTAGCTGTCCTCAATGCGGTATCAACTAAGAGACATAACAATTACAGTCAAAATAATAATGGCATTCAGTACACTTAGAAGTCTAGAGTATTTCAACCCACCATTGAGCAACCACTCAGACTTGTTATTAGTACTAATTTTCCGCATAACGCTAATGTGTTCATTTCTATGGTCCCCTCTCAAGGTGATCTTAATGTAGCCAGATTCTTCTCCACGCTTCACATATGCCCCAATACTTGTAGCACGCCCAAGCAACTGCAATAAACAAATCATGACACATTGCAATTGAAAAATAACAATCCTAAGAATCTGGTCAAGAGCAGAAAAACTCAAACCAACCTGGGGCTCTCCACACAGGCCAAGAGCAATAGCACATACAAGCGAACTCTTACCAGAGCCATTGGGTCCAATTACAAGATTCAGTCGAGGCCCAGGTTTGCATTTTAAATAGTCAAACGTCATGAAATTACAAAGCTCGATCTCAAGAATATTTCCCGGCATATAATCATCGTCCCCCCTGAAACAACGTTTCAATCATCAGCTCCATAATCACATCCCTTTCATCTATTTCAAAAGGGTGAGGGAGGGAATACGCATTATTTCAAAAGTTGAGAGTAAAAAACTGATTTTAGTTTCCTCAATGCCATAGAGTAAGTATATAATGAAGTACGGAAATCAAAAGTTCCCAGTGGCGATTCAGTTCTTGCTCTGCATCTTTATAATTCCAACAACAACAAAACATAAATTACGAGAGAAGAACAAAACTTACAACAACTGAAATTGCTAGGAAGCAAATCAATAACACAAAGACAAGCAACAGCGTTTACAAACCTAGTTATTTTGGGGCGCTTAGGGGGCCGAGATTCTGACATTCGTTGTGCTCCTGCGAAGTGAAAGTCTCCGAAACAAAATCCCTGAGATTGCGAGAGTTATTGATTAGGGCTGCGACTTCAAAGATAATTTGTGAGAAGGAAAGAACATTTGGCGCCAATTAATGCCTACTCGCTTTTAGTAGATATGTGACAGCATTAAAATCATTTAATAATGACCCATCAAAAGGGCTTGAGTTGGGTACGGTAGAAGTTATTATTACTCATTTTGTTTGAAATCTTACTTATGTTATTGTTATTTGTTGGATATTTATGAAATAGAAATTATCCTTCGTACGTACAATTTTTATGTTAAATAAATGAAAATGTATATTCTTTATGAAATACTTATTCATTTTTTCGATATGAAGATAACAATGAATATTTTTTATTCTATTTAAAAAAAAATTAAATACAATTTTTTCAAATATAAATTTAAACAAAAAAATTAATTTTTAATTCAACTCAAATTATTAACGTAGATGAATTTGAATTTTCTAATAATCAAATTCAAATTATCATGTCCAAATATAAAATTTTAAAAAATTCATATCTTATAACATAAGTTCAATCTTATAGTTTTAAGAAAATTAAGGATATATAAATTAAATTTTAAATCATTCCTCAATTATTAATAATTTTATTTTCATCACTTAAATTTAAAAATTTAAAATATATGAATAAAAGTCACTTATAATTATTATCAGATAATTAATATATGTGAATCCGATACAATAATACATATATCCGTCCTCGTATTTAAATACGCATATTAATATATATTTACTTTTACAAATTTTACTGAGAGATATCATAAGTACGAATATTTTATCTCATCACTGAACCAATCCGTGAGTTTACATTTTAAAAACATAAATGAAATGGAAATGAACCATAATAGTGAAAGAAATTTGGAGATTTAAAGATTATAAAAATAAAAATAATTCTTAAATGAATAGTATATATATTATGTTATAACTTTTTCAAATATTCAATATTCTACTATATTCATTATTTTAATATCATTCTATCGTATCATGTTTATTTGAGCGTTATACTATTGATTTTATTATAAACTTAAAATGTTATTATGTAATGTTAATTAATCAAATTTCTGGAAAACAAATGTTTTTTTAGTTTTTTATTTATTTTGGTTATGAAACTAGTTTTAATAAAGTTTATAATTTTGTAGTGTTATTTCATTTTCATATCCTACAGCACTTTAACTATCCACATAATGGATTTTGAAAACGTCTAACGTTCGATAATTGAAGACAATATTAATGACAAATTTATCAAATTAATTCCAAATTACCAACATGAAGTCAACACTAGTAGTGACTCGTGAAGAAGGGCAAGATCAGTTTTTCTTTAACTATTTTCTTTCTTTTTTTTTTTTCATTTTCTGATAATAATAATATATGTAGAGGAATGGATCATAATGACATGTTGATTTTAAATGTATTTTTTGGTACATGTGGGTCAAACAATGATATTATATTAAGGATAATGATACTTTGACATCAAAATATCATTATCCTTGTATTAAGTATCTCTAATGCCAAAATATGATCTTTCTGGATTTATCAAATGCTTTAAGGAAAGAAGAGAATTGACATTATTTTTCACTTCAATCCATGTTTTCCATTACACATTTCGTTAAATATTAAGTAATTGATATTGAAATATAGTTGTAGTTAAGTCTAATTAAAAATATATATAAAATAATAAGTGTTTTAGGTGTCTTAATGTTTTTTTTTTCTATTTAAAAGAAAAACATAAATGGTAATTCCTTAGAAGTAATATGACCCATTAATATCCACATTTTATAATATGATAGATAGCTCATGCAAGGTATTCCCATCCAAAATGTTATAAGTCTTTTTCCAAACATTGTGGAATGGCCTTTTAGAAATATTATAATCAGGATATCTAACAACCAATTCTCTAATCTAGAAATATTATTGCATTATTCAGGTACACTTGTTCCGAAACACATTAACATATGTAAATTGAAAGCAAAAAGAAAATTACTTACTAGTGAAACCATTAACATACCCCTTCATTAGAAAAGCTTCAATGATTTCAACAGTAAAGGTGTAAAGATGTGAGACATTTGGAGAGATAAGAGAGGGTAATATATTCAGTAGATGAGGGATGAAACTATTAGAAAAGGGCATAATGTTCCTCTGTTTGACCCTAACATGATAAGCTTTGAAGGTGCAAATAATTCAATTTAGATTTATAATAACTCATACTTCATAATTAAAAACATTTCCATTTCAAATCAGTTAAAGTCATTTCCCAAACACCCACTATTCTAAAATCAACATCTCACAACAATTAGAGAAAACCAACCATTAAACCGCATTCAAAATGTTGTCGATAATTTTATAAATGGAGGAAGCCACGTTTTCCTCAGCAGTAGTAATAATAGTACCAGTGGTTCCAATCTCTATCGAGGCTTTGTAAGGGTCCTCTATGTGAATTATACTTAGAGTTTGTGATTTGGTATCACTCATACCATGTTGGATATTTCCACTAATGCCCATCTTTGATAATGCAGCCATAAGTTTTTCTGAATCAGGTAAACCACAATGGTCCAAAGACCTACTATTACTCGAAGAATTTTTGTTATCAGTTTCCAATAGCAAATGATGTCTGGCATTCTCCATTCGTAGCTCTCCCTTCAATTTTGCTATATTGATTTCTTCTTTTTTGAATGTTTTCCAATAAAACTGGGAAGCCAAATCAGTTGCAATTTTTATCTCTGAGTTGTGCTTTCGATACGGTACTTTCAAAGTTTCAGCTTCAGTATAATACAAAACGGAGAAAGAATTTTCACTGGAAAGGTTGATCTGCAGTCTCAACTCCTCAGGACACTAGAGATTAAGAAAGGAATAAAAACCATATAATTTTATCACATGCAAATGTGTAATCGTATAATATAACATAGTGTATGATAAGAATTACCAGGACAGTCTTCGGCCGCAATAACTTTAGTAAAGGTTTAACTGTCCGCAACCTACAGAGTAGAAATCAAATGAGAGAATACTAAATAGCTAAGTCAAATTGTAGTTGGCACAGATTACAAATCTTTTACAAAGAAATAATTAAAATAAAACAATTCACGTGCCTTCACCTAAAATCTATGTTCTTAGACAAAGATACATGAATAGTTCTATATTAAATCTTCAACAATCCTCCCACCCTGGAACTACTTTTCAGGGATTAGTTAGTCCAAGACCATTTCTAATGTGCTATCAGTCTATCAGAGAACCTACCCACTCTCAATTAGATGAAGAAATATGGATAGTTTTATATTATATTTATGTTACACTTTTAATGACAAAATTAGAAAGAAATTAATGTACACAAAAAAATACGCCAAGTTTTGGGTTCAGGTCCTTTGAAATGGGGAAGAAAAGAAAGGGTATACGCAATGTAATCCCATTCCCAAACCGAAAAACGTATGGAACCATCCATAGATGTTAATTCTACAAGCATCAGTAATCGAACAATTTATCAAGTCTGTATTTCACATTTTTGATAGGTCGTTCTTCCCCCAAGGTTTATTGGGTGGTATAATTAAAGACTATATATAGACTGCTACTGGCTCGATGTTTATAGAGATTTCGAGAATTATCAGTAAGAACAATTACACATATACATGAATGTACATAATATATTGGAAGACGTGACAGAGGGAAAGATATACCTACCCAATTCCAGCGGGGAACAAACATTGAAGAACCTTCATTGTAACTGGTTGGAAAGGTAGAAGTGCTAGCTCAAGATTCAAAACATCCTGCCGATAGGAAATTCAATGCAACATTGGCCAAAGACATTCAAACGACATTAAAAGGACAAAACTTAAATTAATGCAGATAAGAAGATTCATTTCTACCCCAAGAATAATGATGTCACTGGTAATATGGTAGATAACCCGTGTAATTTAAAAACATTATCCAAAAAGTTTTTAGCTACATCCATCACCCGTGTGAGGATGGGATAAGGGAATGTAATTGTTGAACATAATGAAAAATAAGTTTGGGCTTAATCTCCCTTGTATAGAAAATACACATAAAGTACTTTGTAATAAAAGAAATATGAGTTAAATCCAAAATACAAAGATAATATATCTAATAATTTAATATATCTCAAAATAATAATATCACTAAAGTATAGTATAGTATAAAATGGTGTTTCTAACAGAGCAAATTATCGTTGTAATAGAGGAAATATATCTTACCTCAAGAATAAGTAAAGATTTTGGACTGCCACACCATCGTCGAAGCAGATGAACAACAGGACCCATTCGCATACTCCAGTGAGGACAAAATACAATACAAGGTTCCTGCCAATTAATTCTACAAGAAATACATCAGTTTCTGATAGAAACTAACGATAAGAAAAAGTTTATGAAACCATTTGACTACTGCAGTTTGTTAAAATAAGTTATTCTCATATCTTGAGGCTATTAACAGAAACTCAACAGTTGTGAAACAAAATTGTTACTGAAATAGTTAACATTGCAAAATTTAGCAGATAAAAAGTGCAGGAATCATGCAAAATTTGATTAATCACTTCAATTTTAATTAGATTTTTGTAAGCAAACCTAAAAGAAAAACATGGTAAAAAAGAACTCACAAGAGTTCATGTGAATGAATAGCAGGAACCACGTGTATCTTTTTCTCTTTTAAGAGCTTGACGTGTGAAAACAACTGTTCCCCAGCAAATAACTGCAGCAGCAATTAAAGTATGTAAAATGGAAGTCAAACTCTAGAAATAAAAGTATGCTAGTGCAATGGACCAAATTAATATTTCTAATGGTCCATACTTTCTCTTGCCGTTGTTTGCAAAGCCACTCAGGTATGATGTTAAGCAATGCCAGTAATTCTTCAGCCATTGAAGAAATTATATAAACTGGAACCTACAAATAGAAAAATTGTGATTACTTAATAATAGAAATTAGTGAGTGATATCCGATATTAATCCAGAAATCCATTTTCCAGATAATTATGTTTCTTTAACCAGAAAAATATATTGATTTCTAGTTCACTTTACAAACTTTAAAAGATGGAACTTTGCATTTCCAGTTTTTCCCAATTTCAATTGCAGCACAAAAACAAAAAATAAAAGGCAGTAAAATTTTAATAATGAATACTGGTAAGCAGAACATTTGGTAAGGTCAAGTCTCTTGGCAAACAAAAATACAAATGGGAATAAGAAAAATAACAGAACTTAAGGCTAATGCCATATAAGTTGATAAAGATAGGTTTTTTACTAGTTAGTATGAACAAGCAACTAAAAAGGATATGGGCATGTGGTTCTGTAGAACAAGGCTAACTAATGTGGTCCTAAAAAGAAGAAAGGACACCTTCAAATCTGAAGCTTCGAGTGATGCTGTCATTTCCTCCAAAAGAAGCAAAATAGTTCCAAGTCGATCAATAGGAATAAGAACAGAACCACCTTCTTTTATACAATTTATAGTATTTGAGCATATGAAATTCAGCTTTTCCTTTTCCTCTGTGTTCTCATCAGAGTTATGGTTGAATCCAGCCAAATCTTGAGAACTTGAATAATAAACCACATGGAAGTCAATATATACATAAATATTCATTACTACAGCCAGAGGATAAACACTTGAAAAACAATAACTGGTGTCTGGGTGAAACAGAGTTTGACGGGGAATAAAATTTCAATATACCATACCTCATAGATTGTAACTTAGCAGCTGAAACAGAATAACTATCCCCATCTGCACTATCTTGAGTATCACCCAAGGAGAAGTCTGAATAAATTAATGCGCAAGCCCCCTGTAAACTGCGGTAATCAAAAGCCATTGCATGTGCAGAAATGAAGCTGGATCCTGAAACATATGCAATATCTCCCTTTGGACTATTTAGGATCCAATTACAACTGCCTATTTCCATACCAGAGCTGAATGCCTTTATAACCAATGTACCATTGTAGCAAGCTTCCTCAGCATAATTAAGAGTGTGAGTCTTTAGCATACAATCCTTCACATCAGCTGCACTGAGAAATTCCACAAATTAAATCTTCAAACAAATGAATTGCTGTAATTGATTTAGAAGAAGAAATGGGTACAGCAACAAGGTTTACATAAAAGTGTAAAAAGCAACAGCTTAACCACACTAACAAAGACTATATAAATGAGCAAATAAAAAAAATTAAAAAATACAAATAACTGAGAATCCCAGAAACAAAAGTTCTAAATTTCCCTCCCCTCATTTGCTATACACTCAAACATACAAAAGGCGAGACATAAATATCGAGCAAAGAAGCAACAAGTCAAGAGCAATTTTACATGAAAATTGATAATTAATCCAACACAGGATAATATCATAGAACCATTGCAATACTAGTCAAGCACATTTCGTTCTGTTTTTAGATAAAATATTAAATACCATGCAAGTTTTGAGGTAAAATGGTAGATCACCTGTACAGGGGCATCCAACCACCCAACTCCAGTCCATCTTTCCCCAATATTATCTCTCTCAATTCAGAAGGAAGGATTTCAAGCTCTTCCTGCCTCAGCCACGATGGGAAATTTGATTCTTCTGGTCCATAGAAATGCCTGAATTCCCCATGCATTGATATAAGATCCTCCATCATTAGCTGGCCTAGTCTTGCCGATGCTTCAGTTACGTATATCTAACCGATTGAACAAATATTAAGCTAACTATTTTGGTGACAGAAATCAACAAAAATGAGAACACAGTCCAATAATAACATCAAAAAGACTACCTTAGCTGAGAAACCCTTCATTCGAGTAAGAAAGGGCAACCCCATAATACCCATTGGACTGGATATTAATACAACATCAATGAAAGAGGAATTCCACAGCTGCAAAAAGTTTACAGTCTTGTACCAAGGTTCAGCAAAAAGTAAGTTTTTAGCATGAAGGAGCTTTTCAATTTTCTGTCTTTTCCCAAACGCAGCCCTTGAATCAAAATCATTAGCCTCAGTGTTGTAGCTTTCTACAATTGACAAGCAATCCAAAGTAGGTATAGGGGAGAAGGCCAGGAGAGCTGAAAGGTCTAGTGGGCAATCTAATAATATCCTAATTCCACAAAAATTGAGCATGTGACATGGGGGGAAGTGAAAGCCCCTGCCTTTGCTCAAAGATGTCTGCAAAACCCAGGAAAAAAACAAATTTAAACAATGAAGAGAACATTTTCCAAAGGAGTATACATAATAGGTACTTCCACTTGCCCCGACACACCCTGGAACATGTAACAAAGGGGTAAGAAACTTACAAACTTCATAGAGTATGAAATCAATATCCTTTTGTAGATTGCCGCAGAAAGTGTGGCTATGCAAGATAAAAGGAAGAGAAATAGGAGCACAAGAACTTTTGTCTGAAGGGAGCACTTTATGGAAAGACAATCTGCAAATGTAACCCATAAATAAATTATATACATTATTATAAAGTACAAATGCACTTAAGCAAGAAATCTCAATAAGTTATTCCCAATTTTTCAAAATTTTTACGATGATATAAAAATCAATTTGGCATACTATAAACTCTATTTGAAGTTAGAATGCACGTGAATGTTTGACTTACCAATTAGAGGAATTTATGAAATCCAAAGGAAATCTCTACAAAACCTCTTGTGCCAACACCCCACAACAAAATGGGGTTGTTGAGCACAAGAACAAATGATTGAAACAACTTTGACCCTTCTTCATGTCAATGTACCTTCACAATTTTTGGGAGGATGGTAATCTTACAGCATGTCAATGTCAATTGGATGTGTCCATTGTTTAATCTAATTAGGTGTCGCATTGTATTGTCTTTCCTTCCTCCTCTTATCTGAGTCCACTTGCTTTGTTCTTAACTTGGTACCCAGGACTCTACAAACTTTCTACATGGTTTTTCAAGTAAGTCTTCCTCGGTTACCATCAATTATAGACAGGTTTGCATTGCTTCTCAATGATATTTCACACCTACTTGTGTGTCCTTTTTTGAGACAGTTCCTTACTGAATCCCCTTACCACAAATACAATTTCCCAAACAGATACATACTCTCTTGTTTATCTTTCTTCTGTTGCTTAGATGATTTTGTGGTGCACCAAGATGTTTCCCAATCAAGATGTTGGCATGAAAAAGGGTTTCAAAATTAAGAGGAAGACGGCAAACAGAGCACTGACAGTGGAAAATTGAAGAGAAAGATCTGCTTTCATGGAATAGGAGCGAGAAAAATAAGCAAACAAATAACATCTCAAGTTTCTAACACCTTGATCTTCAAATCCACCAACATCAACTCCAGTCCTGAAATTTATAACTCAAGGTTGAGTCAGCGCAGCATCTTAAAGTGAAGAAGCAGCATCTTTACATTTCATAAACATTTCAGCTTTTACCCTCTTATGTTCCCACATAACCCTCAACTTTTTAACGAAGACACGGGTTAAGGGTTCATATATAAGAGGTGTCTTTTGTCCAAAATTATATCATTATCACCATTTCCCACCCTTTGAATCCTTTTATCAAACAGTACATAAACGACACAAACACAACATTTCTTATTTCATACGAAAACTGAAAACTGGGTCACAACAATCCTTATAAAAAACACAAAAAGTATTTGAAAGAAGTCAACCTTGATTCTTCTTCGCTGCCTGTACCACCGCTGCCGTCAAGCCGTTGAATCCACTTTGTGCTGTCGTCCACTGTATGCTGTCGTCCACCGTGCGCCGTCTGTCATCGACTCTGTGCTGCCGTCTGCCGTCGATTCTAATGCTACGGTTGATGTCCAACTCGCAAGTGTTTGTTCAGAAGGGAATAGTTCAGGGTCGAAAAAAAAAAAACTATGCTGTGGGGCTACGGGGCTAACCCGGCACTAATTCAATTCAATCAAAACCCATTTCATAGGGTTTTAGGGGTTTAGAAAAACCCCCCTAAAATAAAATGGGCCTAGGCCAGGACTGGCCTTAGGACTAAACAAAAAATTGACAGCTCTAAGTGTTGTTCTACAAAATTTGGAGGCTACAGGGATAAACAACCTCAATATATGTCATATACTGAAGGTTGTATTATCTCAGCTATGCATCAGATGTCAGCTATGCATCAAATGAGTGAGAACCGAGCCATAGTTGCATGTTTAAACTACACATGTTCATAATTATTATGTTACTTATTACATAATATAATTAAATATATTTATAATATTTAAAATAAAATTATAATAGGTTTATATTTTAAATTTTGATATTTAAACTTTAAAACATAAATAATATAATTTTTATTAAATTATTTTCACGTATGACGTCTCAGTATAGTTTATTTTAGGTTTAAACCATTTAGATGTCCCTATTTTCATTCGATCCTCCCACTTTAGTCCCTTTCTTTTAAACTTTCCCAATTGAGTCCTCAGAACTGCTAATTTGAAGCAATTCAACCCCTGCCGTTAAAAATCGTTAACGGCCGTTTAAGTAGTGATGACGTGACATTATAAATAAATTTTATATTAAAAATTATTAATGAATATTTGTGTAATCAGGATTTTAGAAGGGCAAAGTGGGAATATGAAATACTTTCTTCTTCCTCCACATTCTCGCTCCTGCATCTCAAATTTCCATGACTACGTTTTGGATCTTTGAATTGGGAATGCAGAAACCTTGAAGGTGGTTTCTATTACAGGTTGCGATTGGGATTCTAGCTTGGAGGAGGTGGATGGAGATTCACAGTGATGCTCTGGATGCTTTTTGAAGGTTTATGTTGTGGCCAGATTTTGGGTTTTTGGGTTTTTCTGGTTTGGCTCTGGTTTGGGTTTTTGAAGGTTCCTCGTATTTTCCCTCTGCTCTGCACAAAAGTTTATTGGAAGAAATAAATTATTCTCGATCAGCTAGGCCTTTCTACGGCCGGGAGAAGACCCCACATTGCCTCCACTGGTGTCGCCGGCGCCGGTGCCGGGGGATTACGCAGTTCCGTCATTTTCTCCCTCCTCATCTTTCAACGTCTCCACACAGTTTCCTACTAGTAAATGTGCATAAAACTTAAATTTAGGTAATGTTTATCACAGTTCACATTTGATTGAATTTGAAGACTCTCCACATTCTCGCCACGTTGATTCTTTTTCCGCTTCTATTTCGCCGAGTAACTGTTGGACGAAATGTCCCAACCATGCACTTCCTCACTGCACTGTTACCTCCGCTGCTCTCTCCCCTTTTGACCCCTTCCTTCCCCCACCCTCATTCTACTTCTCTTGCTCGACCGGTTGGGTGCTCCAATTCGCGGTTCTGAAAATGGTGTAAGAAGATGGTTTATCTACAATTTTCATTACTCTTTCTCTTTCAATGAAACTTGATTGGACTCAATGGTTACTTTTAAAAGCTATTTGACTTACAGAAGAACAGATAACCCTTTCAAAGTCTCCAGATTTCGTAGCATTTGCTTTTTCTCACTAGAAGCTACATGCTGGCATATATACGGTGGCTTGAGATATTATCATTCTGGATCAGAATGGGGTAAAAATCAGAAATTGAATCCAAACGAAAAGCCAAACAGGGTGGGGCTTTTTTGGGACTTGGACAATAATTGAAGCCAAGCTTGTGTTTTTATCCTCCTCTGAGAAAACAAAACCCAGATCCATGAACCCTTTTAGCTCCTCAAATTCAAGGTCTGACAAACTCTTGCTCTCCCTCCTCTTCCTATCTCCATTGCCCGAAAGTTTGCAACTTTTTCTGTTCTCGGGGCAAAACACCTCATGGAGCCTAACCTGTGTTGGACTCTCACCTTCTGAATCAGCCATGGAAATTTGAGATGCAGGAACGCGAGAATGTGGAGGAAGAAGAAAGTATTTCATATTCCCACTTTGCCCTTCTAAAATCCTGATTATACAAATATTCATTAATAATTTTTAATATAAAATTTATTTATAATGCCACGTCATCACTACTTAAACGGCCGTTAACGATTTTTAACGGCAGGAGCTGAATTGCTTCAAATTAGCAGTTCTGAGAACTCAATTGGAAAAGTTTAAAAGAAAGGGACTAAAGTGGGAGGACCGAACGAAAATAGGGACGTCTAAATGGTTTAAACCTTTATTTTAATATTAAATCATCGTTTAAGAAGTAAAAATAAAACTTAATATTGTTAAATTAATAATATTATATTTATTCATTTTAAAATTTTAATAACAAAATTTGATTTTATATTCCAATTTAAGTGAAAAAAAACACATTTAAGAGTATATATAATATATTACATCAGAATGATGTTTTCTTATGTGGTGATGATATCCATGGTTTTCCTTTCTTGAAGGGAAGGGTCCCACTAAAATGTTTTTATGAACTTTTGCAGATCACCATAAAAGAATGCTCACTGACTAATAAAGCTAACAAGATGACTAAGCCATCAAGCAAATACTCCAACACTTGCTCATAATATATTGTTTTCTTCCTCCATCTCCTTTTATTATTTATTCATTCATTTGCCACATCATTCTATATATCATTCTTTATTCAATAACAAATTAGTTACATATATGATAATTAATAAAATGCTTTTTTAAAAAAATAAATAAACTTTTGCAAAGAACACGTATAAATTGAATTCTTATGACTTTTTAGAAAATCATATTGGTTAAAAACATAATTAAAACGTAATGTATAAAGACATTTATTAAATTGGCTTTATAAAAATAAGTTAAATTTAAAGTTTATTTTCTTAATATTATTAAACTAATTCAAGTACTAATCCCTTCATGATGAAATGTATTAAAAATGTGACCTCAATTAAAAGTATAATTAATTCAATTAGTATTTTTCTTTGTTTGATTGTTAAAAGTGAAAATCTAATCATCTGAATTGATCCATTTTAGTGAATAACGAAGGCTTCTGGTAGAAGAAATGTAAAAGAAAAAGGCTAAAGGGTTTCTTTAACCGAAATGTATAGCAGTAAGAGCACAGAAAGGAAAATGAAAAAGAAAAGGGAAAGATATAAGAAGACTTTGTAGAGGAGATTCTGCTGCCAAATTATAGCAGTCAAAATCATATTCTTTTCTTAATGGGAATGTGCTGTAAAATATCTTACAGATGCATGGTAAATTAATGCAAGCCAACTCAATAATCAAAAGTTTCACCTTATATACCATCATAATCAACTTTAATTTCACAAATAGAGAATTTCTAGCTCTATAAATTATTTTTTCTTTTATTTTTATTGAGATTTTATCATTAATATTGAAGTTAATTGAAAAAATAATCTTTAATTTATTTTATCACATACTAAAATTTTATTATATTTGAATACTCAAAGGAAAATTATTTTAAATTTTTATATAATCATGAGAAAGATGACCTGTATATTAAAGTCATATCACTAAATTTTTTGTTTGTATATGCACGCATTATGGTTGAGTAAGAAGAAATTTGAATGTTTTTGCATTTTATATAATGAATTATCATTTAGCGTGTTTTGTATTGAATACTCATATTAATTGACTTTTAAATATAATTTAGATAAGTAGAGTAAAATTTTATAGTTTTTTTTATGATAATTTATAAAATTGGTATGAACTTAAATACAAGGGAGTATGATTATTTTGAAATGAGTACATAGTGATGTTTGAAAAAATTAATATTGATCTATAATTTAGATATAAAAATTGTTGGAATTTATATGACATATGAAAGTAATTGTCGATATTGATTAGAATTGCATGAATTTAAGGTGTAATATATATATATATATATATATATATATATATATATATTTTGACAAATCAAGTAGTGACAAATATTACAGTTATCTCTAAATATCATTAACCAATATTTATTATTTTATAATAATATTAAATGCATTCCAATGTTCATCTTCACGGCATAATGACTTTAATATGAAGAAAGTCGAGGAAGGAGAAGAAGAAAAAATAAAGGAAAAAATGGGACATTATGCATAGTTTAAGCAACTAGCTAGCTTTCTTTTAAACTTATCTGTTTCCAATAGTTGTCTGTTAGCTATAAACTCTCATTGGTATATTTAAACAGTGATTACAAATTAGTGAGCTTTAATTAGTCTTTAAGGGGTATAAATCTAAGTTTAGAAGTAAAAGAAATATGAAACTTATGAAACATCGATAATTCTATAATTAAAACGTCGAACGATTTTGTAATAAAGAAATTGAATTCAGAAAAAAGAAAAACTCAAAAATTAACACTTTAAAAACTATATCTTGAGAAACAATACACAGCACACATCTTATGTAACAGTCTACATTTAGATTTAATTATAAAATGTAAGAAAAGATGGTATTAGAAACTCAATCTCACAATTATTTTGTAAAATAAAGTTTGTAATTCATTTATATATTATAAATTAACATTATTTTTAATTAATATAAAACTTTCAACATATTCTTTCATGCTGAAGTATATTTTTTTTTAGACGTGAGACTAAAAATTAACGAATAATCCGATAGTTCGAGAACGACTAAAATAATATTTCAAACAAACAAGAATAAGTATATCTGAGCTGAAATTAGCTACACAGCACAAGCGTTTCCAATAGAAGAAAAAGCAGTGTGATGATCAACAAAATGAAAATAATGCATAGAAAAGCATTAGCAGACCGAGATGAAATTATTAAAATTTGAAACGAAAAGAGGGGCAACAAACGGCACGCCATGTCCCATAAGGCTTTTGAAAAAGCAGCAAAAATATTCCTTATCAAATAATGAATAAAAAAAGAAAAGAAAGAAAGAAAGTAGCATGTGAATAATTTTACAAAGCAATCCCTTTCCTCAGTCTATATAACTTGGAGTTTCGAATGCTCTTAGTTCAGTGAAGTAAATTCTACCTAAACCCAAAACTTAAGGCTAATGGATCCTACACAGATGAAGAAAATTCAAGCCATGAAAAGGTACAAGAGACACATGTTCCTGAACAATTTGTATGTATATTTTGTTAGTGCCTTAACTTGCAGTGTCTTCTGTTTTGTCACCTTCTGCATGCCCTATCTTTCTTCTCTTCTCCGGCTCTTTTTCTTCGTCCACATCTCAAGTTTAGTACCAGTTTTGTTCAGCTCAAAGCTCCTGTTCATCATGGGCAACCTTATAATTTTTTTCCTCGTGGTAAACTCGAGAATCCTTTCCTCGGATCCTTCTTCAACTCCTGTTGTATACTATGATGAGTACATTCGGAGCAGTCAAACCCTGAAACCTCTTGTTGCAACTGTTGTCGGGGAAAATTTGGACATCGACTTAAAGTGCAAAGGGAGGGTTGAGAAAGGCACTGAAACATTCAAAGAAGACGACGACATAGATGCAGGAGATGAACAACGTTTGATTCCTTCGTGTTCCGATGAACTGAACAAAAGGGCTGATGATTTTATTGCGAGAGTCAATAGGCAGAGAAAGCTTGAACTTAGCCTTCTGAATTATGGTGGTAGTTATTATTAAGTATATGGCGTTGTTGTATAGTACAAGAAAATCTTATTCTCAACTAGATTATTTTCCTCAAAATTTAATTGAGAATATTATAAAATATATGTGTTACAGCATTTAACTCTAATAACATAATTTATATAATTCCGGATGGACATGTTTCTTAGGTAAATAATTACGTTATAAATGAATTAAATGATAAAAGAGGTAAAAAAAAATATCGAAAATTTGTGTCAATTTTTTATGAAGTGAGAATTTCTATCTTTTGGTGTATATTTATACACGAATAGTTCTGAGAATCAATGTAACTTATTAACTGGAAATTCACCTAAAAATAACGTTTTCAAAATTCATCGGTAAATAAAGAAAATAATAATAAGTGAAATATGTATCGCGATAATAATTTAAAGAGATTCCTTTTATATTGTATACATTATAAGAGTAATTAATAACTGATAAAATTCGTTAGTAAAAATTTGATAATATAATTTAAATTTATAGATGGATTATATATGGTAAAATAATTTATTAAAAAAATATTCATCAATAAATTTTATTAGTGGATTACAAAATTTGTTATTAATTACCGAAAATCAAAATTTGTAGATAATTATCCATGACTTAAATTCATTGAAAATTAATCACAGTTTAAATTTATTGATAATATAATTGAAATTTTTTTACCTTCAATAAAATGTTGGTAAGTATAGTAGATGAGTCTTTTTCTTCTTCATTCTCTTTGTCTTTTTTGTTTTTGTCTTCTTTTTCTTCAAACGATTAATTTATAATATTCTTAGCCAAAAGCATTTAGAATTTTGCATTTCTTGATTATGTTAGCATTTTTAGTTTATGTTTTGTTGATTATATTCTCTCAATTGTAATCACTTATTTGTTTTATGTTATTACTTTGACTTAGAAACTATGTTGTTTATAACTTGAATTTGAATTAAGTAAAGTCTTGGTATCAAATTTCAGTGTCAATATTATGTGTTGGTAAAAATTTATTTCATTTAATTTAAATTGCATTGCAATTCACAATGAATATATATATATATATATATATATATATATATATATATTAAACAAAAATATACCTTGTGATTTTAAAAATACATTACACACAAATTTGTATATGGATTATGCCGTAAGTAGGTTACACGTATGTATTTCTTCAACATTACCTTGATTAATTCATGTGCAATTTACGACAATTCCATATATAACATTATATATATAAAGAATTCTGTTAAATTTACCTATGCCTATATACTACATACAAATTTTGTATGTGGAAAAAGCCAATATTTTTTGTAATGTTCTTCTTCCTCTTCTCATTTTCCTTGTTCTTTTTTTTTTTATACTAACTTATAAGTACAAAACTATAAAAAAAACTTTAAAATGCATAAATTTATTACAAAAATACAAATACCTATGTTATCATTATCTAAAACTTTAAAGAAACACTGTTGATTGGGGATATTAACATTTTGACCCCTTAATATAAAATTTAATTAAGAAGAAAATCACATAATTAAAAACTAACCATGTAATAAGATAAATTGAGTAACTAATTTTGATTCATTTAAGTAGAGGTTGGTTACAATATTATAAATAAAATTTTATACGTTATTTATTAATCATGCATATTGACTATATTTAAATGTGTTTGCTTACAAACCTTTGTGTTGAAAAAAATTTGGAAGAGTAAACTTAAGACATCTCCATTAGAAGATGATAAGTTGAAAATCTATATTTTATAAACTTAAGATATCTATATGTTGGCATGACATAAATTTAAAATGAAGAGTCTTCATATAAAATATATATTTTTTGTTTTAAAACATCAACAACTAAATAAAATATAATTTGTAATACACATTTTATAAAACCGTTTGATTATGATAAAATTTCTAAAAAGATCTTCAAAGTAATGTAGTAGAAACAAATCCATTGAAAATAAATTAAAACTTCTCCTAATATATTTTTCCATTAACAATTTATATTGGTCTTCTTTGTTCTTTATAAGAAAACATTTAATATAATGATGTATGCATGTGATTTGGATCTGGACAATCATCCAACTTAAAATACTTCATTGATAAGCAAAGTATGTACTTCCCAGTACTTGCATGTAAACATTCACACGTGGTAATTTTATAAAATACATAAAGCCTGCAAGCATACATCTGGAACATCTCTAATCTAGTTTAATTTTGGTCCCAAATTCTTAGAACTTAAACTTTTGTAACCTTAAAGTGGGTCACCCGAAATGTTCCAATACAACAGCGAGACGCGGCATTTTCCCTACAACGTGGCGCGGATCATAGTTATAAACATCTAATACACGGTACACCTAGCTATTTTTTTTTTCTCATTTAAATAAAAATTTGAATTCGAGTCTTGTTAATAAAAATATATAACTAACGATATTCATTAATAAAATAGGCAATTACATTTTAATACATAACACCAATTTCACAATAAGAAAAACAAAATATTAAGTTAAACCATCTTCCATATGTCTAAAATGACACATTCACCCTTTGCTCTTTCCCTCTTAGGATCTCGTCAATTGATTAAAAGAATTCAAAAAGTCATAGGCAATGATAGGTTGGGATAATTGTGATGTGAAATTGGTACTGATTGATTAATTATGAAAGTCGTTGGTTGTAATATTGGCAGTATTAATTAGGGTGAACAAATGCATTAATTGAATTAAACAATTGTTAGGCTGTACTTTTCCTCTTGGCCGGCTTAGACAACTTAACCAACTACTTTTTCTCTCTCTCTCTAACATATATAACCTTATTTAAAAATTATTTAATTATAACACATAATCAAAATTTAAGTAATAATTGTTTGTGATTTAAATCAGAACATTACGTGTATTTACATTATTGGAAGATACACACAAAACTTGTAATCCTTAATTTAAGAAATAACGTTTAATTAAAAAAAATCTAAAGTAAAAATGATCGGTGACAGTTTTGTAAATAAAAGTACTATTAGATATTTCTGACGCCTAAATCGTTATACAAGTCATTTCCTCCCTCCCCATTGGACACCAAAATTGTTTGAGAAAGTAAAAAAAAAAACATTTTTTTATTACATTAAGACACCTGCTCCCCTCTATCCCGACCTCTAAAGGTCATTTACGCGTCGGCCACTCACATTGGATGACAAATGGTCTGTGAAAGAAATCCAAAAGTCTCTTTCTCCATGCATTTAGAGGTTTGATCCACACCCCGACGTCAAAATGGTATATAGACGTCAGTTGATCCCATCTTGGACGCCAAATGATCTGCGAAAGTAATCCAAAAACCATTGTTTCATTGCCTTTTTAATGACTTAGACATTGGCTAGGAGGGGTGGCCGACGTCTAGAGTCAATATGACATCGGTTAGGAGGGTGGTTGACGTCTTAAGTCTTGCTTTAGTTGCACTGTTCATCTTCTTTGTTCGCGTTTTCTCTCCTTCGCCATTGAAGTTCAGGTAAGGTTTTCGTCCATTTGCACCGTTTAAAATCATTTTTGCTTCGATTACATTATGTTTTGATGAATTATCTTTCATTTGAACCGATTAAAATGCGTTTTGATGGGCTTTTGGTGCAGTTCTTGGGCACGTTCTAAGACGGCGACGATTTTGGACCGTTATTGTTCGCATTTTTCTCCTCAGGAGCAACCTACAAAATGTTTTCCCACTCCTCCATTTCCCTCTACTCTGTTTTCAACCCGTTGAAGAAAGTTAGTTTTTTGGTTAATAATTGGTTGTTAGTTTTTGTATATGTGATTGAGTTTTGGTTTATGGTTATTAGTTAATACATATAAGAATTTTAGTTTTGAAATGCTATCAGTTATTGGAGATATATATGATTATTTGATGTGATTTTGAGTCTGTTATGCATGATTGATTAAGTTTCTTATGTAATTATGATTATCATGTTAGATAATCTTTTTAGATTAAATTTTTGCAATATATTGTTGATTAAATTTTAAATATATTTGTAATATGAAATCATCGAGTGAAACTTAGTTTCCGTTTCAGATTTAACACAAACGATTAATCTTTTAATCGTCTGTATTAAATTTCGAATTGTCTGATCGGACAATTTGGAAAAATTATTTTTCATAATTTGTTATAACATGTACGTTGGAGTTTATTGATAAGTTTGATAAAATCTCGATTCAGATTATTTGTGTTGTTCTCCGGATGCATATTTGATTGTGGTCATCCCTTACCACTATCATTTCGTGTATTTCGGAGACCAATGCGAAATGCTGCCGAAATCTTATAAAATTTATCATGTTAAACTTCTTTGCATGTGTGTTAGCAAATTATGAAAAATAAATTTTCTGAATGGGTAGGGTCTAACCTTATGAGAGTTAAAAAATTAAGACTGGTGAAGTTTGTTATGAACACAATATGGATAGTTGGACGAATGAACGTCGCATTAATCAAGAATATGAAAACTTATACCGTTTGTGTTTGTTGTCTTAATCAAATACTCCAAGACTTAGGCAATATGTGTGACCATCTATTCATGTTCGGTATAATGAGAACTTATATTGTTTGGATTTGGCATGGAGAAGTACTAGAGCAGCCTATAACATCACGAGGAAGAAATTATGTAAAAGAATGGTTGAATGATCATTTAGAGGACATGATACATGGTGTTGGTGAAGAAAATTTTGGAAGAGCTAATTTGTATGATTTTCTTAAGAATGATTCGAAGCAAGAGTTGTATCTAGGATGCTCCAACTTTACTTGTCTATCTGCAACTTTGAAGTTGTTTAGTTTAAAAGCAAGGAATGGATGAACCGACAAAAGTTTCACAGAGTTGTTGGGTTGTTGAAGGAGATGCTTCCAGAAAATAACACTCTACCTAGTCGTAATTACGAGGCGAAAAAAATTTTATGCCCAATAGGTCTGGAATATCAAAAGATACATGTTTGTCCCAATGATTGTGTTTTGTACATAAAGGAATTTGTTTCACTAAGGGTAAGTGTTTCTCTTTTTATGTTTCAAATGTTTGGAATTCATGTTGAACTTAAAATTTTACGATGAATATAGTTATATTAATATTACCCTATGTTTTTAATGTAAATAGAGTTATGGGTAAACCCAGAGGTCAGCTAGTTCAAATCTTGTATCCAAATGTTGTAACTCATTTATAGTTCTTATTCATTTTCTATGTTATTGTATGATCTACATGTGTGACTATTTAGTTTGTCATTTTAGTGTAACAAACAACTAGATTCATGGAAATATGGCTACTATGTTATGTCTTAGATGAAAACCATCATTTGGTATTACATATGACTGGATTGAGGTAATGATACTTACTCTCCATATGTTACAAATGAAATTCAGCTTTGAACATATATGCAAACATAATGAATTTATTTTGATTTTGCAGCGCTTCAAGAAGACATCTCTTATATCAGAGAACATAATTAAGAAGATACGACAAGAGTGGACGACTTATCTTATGCAAAGATGGACTTAGGCCCATGCTCATATCTTTAGGAAGGTTTTTATTGTTGTTAAACATTAATTAGTTTAAGTTTAAGTTTAGTTTAAGTTTTAGATTGTTTTTTAGATTGTTTAATACCCTCCTCACTTGAAACATGTATAATATATAATATTTTAATGTGCTGGGATCATTTTCTATTTTTCAGATGTGATTTTATTGTAAAAATAAATTTATTTAAAAAAAACACAACTTGATGTCAGTTAGTGCACATCCGACATCTAAATGATGTAAACCGGTGCTCATCCGACTTCTAAATTTTATTTTTTAAGTGATTTTTAAATTTAATCATTTTTTAACTTCATATTTTTAAACTTAACCATTTTTTAATTTCAAAATTATGTACAAAATAAATAAAACTATTTATAATAAAAATGATTTATATTTAAATATATATTTATAATAATAACAATATAATAATTTTATTATTTTCTACTATTATAAAGAAAAGTAAACACTTATATGTTTTCATTGGTTATTACTATTTAAATAGTAAACTTAAGATTTTTAACCATGATTTATGCATATATGTTGATATACATTTACATGTGACCACAATAACAATTATTATATATTTAGATCTTATTTGAATTAAATTTAGAAGCTAGATACATAAAACACATAAAAAAACATATTCATCAAAACATAATATAAACTGTATCAGTAAATCTTAAAAATAAATTCAAATATACAACTTTTTTTTTAGTTTAAAAGTTTTTGAGCATTTTCTTCCCGTGAACTTACCATTACTACTTGACGACTAATAAAATATATTATAACAAAAAATAGAGGTGATTATAAATTTTTATATTCAATAAAATGAGTAAAATAAACAATATGCAAATAAAAGAATTTATAAACTTATTACAGGTGAAAGTAATGCCTAATATTTTACATATATCTTCTCTCAAAAATACTTAATAATTAATAAATTTCAAAGAAAAATTCATTATTTTTTAAACAAATTCCAACAGAAAAAAAAAAAACAGTTGACAGAAATCAAAACATCTGTGTGGTTGTATCATAAAAGGTTGCTCAATAAATATCAACTACCCATCTATAAATGTTTTTTGGCTGTTATCAAAATATATAATGTCAGATATTTCCCTCTTGCTGGAAAGTTCTGATTCGGTTTCGATCTCGTCCGAACTTCAATTTCACAGTAGCCATGGTTGCAATTAGCAAGCTTCTCAACTTTGCAGTGCCTCCTCTTTCACTACTTCTCCTCACCATTTTAATGCTACCTTCGCTCATCTTCAAGCTGATCATGCATGTAAGAAAATCGCTGCGCAAAGAAAACGTCGCAAACAAAGTTGTATTAATCACCGGAGCAGCCTCAGGAATTGGCGAGGTCTGTTCTTTTTTCTATCCTTGTTAGAGCATCTTGTACCTGGAGATGTTTTTTGATACAGTATTTTTCCTCTCGTAAATCTGAGTTTTACTTTTGATGATTTTCCAAAGCAAATAGCTTATGAATACGCAAGGCGAGGAGCAAAGCTTTCCCTGGTTGACATAAGAAAGGAGAAACTGGTGGCAGTGAGTGATAAAGCAAGATCTCTGGGTTCTCCTGATGTTACCACCATTGCTGCTGATGTATCCAAGGTCCAAGACTGCAAACGCTTTGTTGATGAAACATTCAACTACTTCGGAAGATGTATGTCAGTAGAAGAAGCTACTCACATTATAGTGTAATTTTTTGTTTGATGTTTCATTTCTATTCTTTTGTTTATAGCTAAAATTCGTAGATTTGGTGTTTTTTGCAGTGGATCATCTGGTAAATAATGCAGGAATCAGTGGCAAGCCTGTAACTGTGGAGAATATGCGTGATGTTTCTGAATACACTGCAGTTATGGTAAGATTATTTGTTAGGATGATTTATTGAATAAGCTGAACTGTATTAGAATCTGTAAAACAAAAAGTAGTTTTAAAAGTTTGTGTTATAATTGGCAGGATGTGAATTTTTGGGGAGCAGTTAATGCGACACTATTTGCAATCCCACATCTGAAAAACAGCAAAGGAAGGATCATAGTGATTGCTTCAGTTTGCGGATGGTTTCCACTACCACTGATAAGTGTGTATAATGTATAAACTCTGGATATTCATTTTAGAATTGTGAAAACATATTTTTGAAATAGTTTGAAACTATGGAAAATCTATTTTTGGAAGTTTTGTTGTTGAAGATAAAATTGAATTGAATGGAACTGTTACTAATTGTGATGGTTTGAATGGTAAGTTCAGGCGAGCAAAGCAGCGATAACAAACTTCTTTGAGACTCTGAGAATGGAATCTGGAACTGCTATCGGCATAACAATTGCCACGCCCGGTTTTATCAAGACAGACCTTACATTAAAGGCCAAATTTGAATTGAAGGTTTACATTTATATCCTGTATATATTTTTTCAATGAATTCAGTTGCAAAATTATAGAAAAAATTAAATTTAGTTTTTGTTTTAAAAAAATATCTTGTTTCTCACATAAATTTAGTTGTCATTATTTTTTTTATTTTTTTTGAAAATTTACAAATGAATGTCAATGTGTTTGATACTACCCTTACTTACTTATATGTAATACATCATTAAAGTTAACCTAGATAAATTATAACCAGAATTTATATTCGAAAATGCACATTGTCTACTGAGGTCCAGTTATGGCGGTTGTAAGATTTGAAGAATTTTTTTGCAATTCAGGATGTTATGAGAATAGTTCCAATGGCATCAGCTAGTGAATGTGCTAAAGCCATAGTTGAAAGTGCATGCAGGGGAGATATGTATGTTACAGATCCTTCTTGGTACAAAATATTGTTTCCTTGGAAGGTGCTGCATCCTCAATTCGTAGATTGGGCCGTCAAGTTGATCTGTGTAGCTTCTCTAAACAAGTCTGCCATTAAAGACAATCTCATGATGCCAGAGTATAAGGTAGAATAAACTCTGAAGTGTTTGTCACGAATTCTGTCTTTTTCTTTTTTTTTTGTTGTTGTGGAATTATGTTAATTAATAATGGGTGAAAACTTGGGGGTGTTCTTTGTCATGGAAATTTTTATGATAAAAATATATATAAAATAAAGGAAAATAATTTATGTTTTGATTCATAGAAGAATTTATGGTTTCATTTTTCTCTTGTTGCTTTTACCTGAACATATATAAAGGAAATAATTATTAAATATAACCGAGCAAATAACAAAACAATATTCAATTAACTTTTAAGAGTTTACTTATTGTTTTTTTCTATAATGAAAAGTCATATAGTTTTTTTAAAATATAAAAAATACATATAGAGCAATTGTGATTTATAAAATAAAGGAAAATAATTTATGCGTGAGTTAAGAAATCATCTTTTAAAACTAATAGGAAGTAGCTTCACTGAATCCGTTTATAGTTAAACTATAATCTCTTATAACATAGTATTATATGACGATAATATAATTAATAGTAAAATCTAATTGACTTAAAGTTTTAAAATTTTATAATACAAAAGTTTAATAAAAATTTAATTGGAACAAAAATATCTAAAATGAATATAAAGTTTCTCAGTTGGCCAATTTGAGTATATAAGCACTTAAATATACTCAAATATCACTTATCTAATTTAATTCTAAATATAATAAAAATAATTAATTTATTTACTCAAAGGGTCTTATTTCTTAAAAGATTTTAATATGTTTAAAAGATCACATAAATATTGACTGAGTAATTTTTTTTACTAAAGGAAATTATTAATCCCCTACCGAAAGCCTATGTGTTCTTTTTTTTTTTTTGGTTTTTAATTAGGTCAGAAATGTTCAAAATTATATATGGACTACACAACTAATCCAGTTTACGTAATCCGACAATAAATACAAATATACATGATAAGTATAAATTAAATATGATTTTAATAATAAATTTGTATAATTATAAAAAATTTAAGTTAAAAGAAAACAAGTTAAAATTTAAAGAATAATGAATTTAAGAGATTATTTAAGATGGTATAGAATTTTCTATTATCAGATAATATATTTGAATGTTTTTTATATTTTTAATACTGTCTTTCAAGATGAAGCTTAATAATTTCATTTTGTTATAAGAAAATAATTCACTTTTTCATAAACTAAATGTTATATATAGAGAGAGATAATTTGAGATAATCACTGCATGTGCGACAAAGCAAAGAGAAGTTCAAGTCCGGATAAGGTTTTTCTCTCCAAAATTAAGAAAAATTATATTTTTTATTTTTAATATATTTTTTATTTTTGCAGTTTTTTCCTCATTATTTAATGTTTAAGTAATTTTCAACGTATAATAAAAATAAAAAATATAATAGGCAAGAAAAATTATAACATCTTGAAATTAACAATTAACAAAAAGTTCATTTTTATTGAAAAAACAACAAATTATAAAAAAAATAAAGGCATTAATAAAAAAGGGTTAAATATGTTTTTAGTCTCTATACTTTAAGACGATTTTGGGTTTAGTCCCTCCTTCAAACTACGGTACAATTTAGTCCTTCAATTTTAGAAAATTCTGGTTTTAGTCTTTTTTACCAATTTTTTTTTGTTTCAAACGCGTTTCTCAGTTAACATTGAAGCAAAAATGTGTCAAACAATGTAAACAATCCAAATGCTATAATGAAACGTGCTTGAAACAGCAAATAAAGTTAAAAAAATTTGGTAAAAATGACTAAAACCATAATTTTCTAAAGTTGAAGAACTAAATTGTACCTTAGTTTGAAAGAGGGACTAAACCTAAAATCGCCATAAAGTATAGGAACTAAAAACATATTTAATCCAATAAAAAATAGCAATTACTTATACCATGTGGAAAAAAAAATCACATAATATGTTTTGATTTTTCGTGAAGTGTTGGATTTATAGCCAAAGAATTGACATATTTGTATTCAAACATGTTATGGTCATTTTATAATTTTTAGGTAACACTTATTCAATATCTTGAAATTTTATTATTTTGCTAAATTTAATTAGCATATATTTAGTATTCTAATTGAGGTTGGATATTGTTTTGTCATATCTAACTAACATATATACAACATACTGAGATTAGAGATACTTTGTTAATGTACCGTACGGTATCTAGTGTATCGTACGGTTTTCTGCACACAATCAGGTCGATCGTCCAAAATGATTACTTAGGCCGATCATCCAGGCCGACCAACCATCCTGTCCGACCACATGGTTAGATTATAAGCGATAATAGCTTATTAAAGCCCCTAATGGAGGTTAAGGCATTATTGAGCCGTCATCAGACCCACAAAAGGTAAAAGTTTATTACACCCAGTATAAATAAGAGTCTCGAGTATGATTTAGGGACAGATTGCACACGCTGCATATTATGCATTACTTGCATTCCTTGATATAACTGTTCGGTCACTTAACTGACTTGAGCGTCAGAGTGCCTTCGACAGGTACCTGCCCACCCGACTTGGAGAACGAGGAAGGAGAACAAACATTACAACTGGGACACGAAGAGGAGAAAGCTCGTTCGGTCTTCGACAACACGTCCAGTCCTCAATAAACAGGTAACCGTTCGGTCTTTCACACCACTTGGATTAGTTGAAGCAACGCCCGCCCAATCTTCAACCTAGAGTTCTTTAGAATACGTCCGTCTAGTCTCTGGTTCAACTTGGAATGTTTTAATGGACCCCAAATCACACCGAAATAGTTAGCAATATTATCATATTTATTTTGACTCATTTAAGTAATATTTATACATGGCGAGACATTTTAATTTTATGTCCAACTAACAATATTCAACATTATGAAACAAATTTGGACACATTTAATTAACATATATGTTTTATTAAATTTAATTAGCACACATTTATCAAACCACATATTTTACCATGCTTAATTACTATGTGTACATATAGCTATTATGATACATAATTGACATGTGATAATATTTATTTGTTATGTCTAACGAACTCATATGTATGGTTATGTCTTCAACATATTTATTTTTCACATCTTATTAACATTTATTCAATGTTTTAAGACCATACCAATTTTTACATATCTAATTAATGTGTATCTAATATCACGAGTTCATACTTAAAAATGTTATTGACTAAACAAGACTAAACTTATTTTGTCACGTTTAACTATTGTGTGTTAATGAGGTCATACTTATTTTGATACGTATTTAGTATTCTAAGACCATATTTATTTGACACGTCTAAAAAACACATTTAACATTCTAAGATCATGCCATATTTGACACATTTGTGAATAAGACTAACATGTATTCATGAGATCATGTCTATTTTACCATGTCAAACTATCACATATTAATAATATATATTATAGTTATTTTATCATACACATAAATAATACATGTAAATGAGATGTCATACATAGATGAATCTATACCTATTTTAACATGATTAACTATCACATATTCATAAGACTAACTATTTTGTCACATCTAACTATCACGTGTTTTTGAAACCAAATCTATTTGGACACATTCAATTAATATTTATTTAGTATTCTTTAAGACATAATTATATATTTATTTGTCTTATCTAAATAAATATAAATGTGTAATCATTATAATGGAACAAAAATATTTAAAATGAATACTTGTCTTATTTGTGAATATAAATACTTTAATTATACTCAAATATCATTTAATTATAAATATAATAAAAATAATCTTGGAATAATAATAAAAATTATTGTCATTTTTTTTAACTATTTTTTTAAAGAATTTGATTTATTTACCCAAAGGGTCTTATAAAATAAATTCAAATTTCACTATTTTTCTTAAAAGGTTTTAAAATGTTTAAAAGAATACAGAAATATTGACGGAGTATTTTTTTTTTCTCTAAAAGAAAATTATGTATCCACCACTGACCGAAAGCCAATGATGCGCTCTATCCTTTTGGTTCTTAATAAGGTAAAAAATGCTCAAAATTATATATGGAATACACAACATAATCCCTTTTTTTTTTACAATAAATACAATACATAAGTACAACTTAAATGTGATTTTAATAATAAATTTGTATAATTATAAAAAATTTAAGATAATAGAAAACAAGTTAAAATTTTAAAGAATAATAAATTATAAGAGATCATTTAAGATGGTATATAATATTAAATTCTAATATAAAATAATTGAATGCTTTTTATATTGTTAATACTGTCTTTCAAGATGAAGCTTACTGATTTTATTTTGTTATAAGAAAATAATTCACTTTTTTCACAAACTATATATATATATATATATATATATATATATATATATATATATATAATCTGAGATAATCACTGCACGTGCGACAAAGCGAAGAACATTGCATCTAAGTAAATGTCCGGATTAGGTTTCCTTCTCTAGAAGTAAGAAAAATGATTTTTTTAATTTATTTTTAGTATAATTTTAAATAAGATATTTATTTTCAGTTTTTTCCTCATTATTTAATATTTGAGTAATTTTCAAAGTATGATAAAAATAAAAACAAAGATACAATAAACAAGAAAAATTATAACATTTTGAAATTAAAAACTAACTTCGAAAACGCATCAAATTATAAAAATAAAAATAGAGTGGTAGAAAATAGTAACTACCATGTGAAAAAAAGAGAAGAAGAAAGAAGAAAATTCTTCCATCAATATGTTTTTATTTTTCATAAATTGTTGGATTTATATGTAAAGAGATGACATATTTATATTCAATATAATGTTATTATAGTCAATTTATAACTTTTAGGAACCACAAATGTGTTCAAATTGTATTTATTTTGCTAAATTTAGCTTGTTTATTTGTTATTACATTCGTTTTGTCATGTCTAACTAATATGTATATAATGTTGATGTTAGAAATATTTTATAAATATTATACGAAGTTTTGAAATCATGTATATTTTGATATATTTAAATAATATAATTACCTATTTTAGGAGACTATATCTATTTTTCCATGTTTAATTATCATGTGTATATACATATTTTTACGTGTCTAACTTACATGTGTTAAGCATAATGTGACAATGCTTATTTATCATGTCTAACAAACATGTTTACATCATTATAACACTATATCAATTTTAATATCTCTAATTAACATATATCCCATCTCTTAAAACCATATTTATTTGTCATGTCTTACTAACATGTAACATTTGAAACCATATCAATTTTGATACATTTAAGAACATGTATTTAGCATCTTGAGGTCATACTTATGTAGATATCTCTAACTACACGAGACCAAACCTATTTTGTCACTTATAACTATCACACTTTAATACCCTTTTTGATACATTTACATATATTTAGTATCCAAAAACCATACTTATTTGACACATCTAACTAACAACACTCAAAGATCACACCAATTTTAACACATCTAAATAACGCGTTTGTGAGGTCTGGCTAATACGTGTTCGCATTCATGATATCATATCCATTTTACCATGTCTAACTATCACATATTAATGAGATTATGTTTATTTTGTCACACACATAAATAAAACACGTAAATGAAATGTCACACATAAATAACAGATGTAGACAAGACCATGCCTATTTTGTCACATATTCATGAAATCATATTCATTTGATCACATTTAATTAATACTTATTTAACGTCCTATAAGATAATACTTATTTGTCACATATAAATAACAAAGTATAAACCAACTTTGACACATCTAATCAACACGTATCTTAAGCAATTTTTGACACATTTTATTAACATAAGACTATATTTATTGACACATATTAATAACACGCATTTTAAGACTATAATGATAAACCACGCGTTCATGAGACTATACAAGATTATACTTATTTAGTCACGTAACTACCATGTGCTAATGAAATCATACCCATTTTACCATGTCTAACTATCCGTATTAGAAGGGGGGAAAGCTCTACGTGTTGCTTACCTCCATTCAAAATTAAATGCCAACATTAAAGAGCTCAAAATAAAGATCGAGCTTGAGTGACTCTTTCATGTGTCTTGTTTGGTCTCTTCTTTTTCTTCCACCAAAACAATGGTTTTCATTCATGGAATGTTGAACGTTCTAGTTCCCCCTCTAAGTCTGGCTATTCTGGTGCTAATTTTACCACCATTTTTGTTATTCAAGATTCTCCACTTCATCATAAGATCAATTTTTAGAGAGAATGTAGCAGGAAAAGTGGTACTTATCACTGGAGCTTCCTCGGGCATAGGAGAGGTACGTTCTTGCATGTTTTAAACCATCTTTACCTTTTAACTACCAATTAATTTTTGTAATTCACTGAGTGGAATTGGTTTTGTTTGTGGGTTTTTTTGATTTGTTTCGCAAAGCACCTAGCATATGAGTATGCTAAAAGAGGGGCGCATCTAGCACTTGTTGCTAGAAGAGAAAATCAAATAAAAGAAGTTGCCAACAATGCCAAATTACTTGGATCCCCTAATGTGATCACCATTCCTGCTGATGTTTCAAGACCCCAAGATTGTCGACGATTCGTTGAGTCAACAATCAACCACTTTGGACGATGTAACTTTTTCTTAATCTTATATTTCATGATAATAGAGTCATTTAACAAGCCTATTTTAATAAGATATATGATTTATTGATCTTATGGTGCACCTCAAGTAGGGATGATAAAAAATATTCATGTTTGTGGATTTTCATAGATAAAATTCACAAAGATACCCACAACTACTTATTACTCATAGATAGCAAATAACGGGTATTTTAATACCTTATTATAAATTGGTTAGGTACATTATCATACTATTTATATCTCTATGTATCCATTATTCACAAAAAATTTTATTATATATAATTTAATTAAAATTAAAATTAATTTATATTTTAATTTTTTTAAATTTAATTAAAAATAAATTTTAATTTATATTTTATTTAAATTTTATTTTATTTATTTTGTGATTTTATTTTAAAAATTTATAAAATATTCTTTTAAATATCCATATATACCTACATATTTTAAAATACCCACATGTAATTTTTTAAACGATATTATCCGTATTCAATTCTATGTGTTTTCATCTTTAATTTCAAAAGTATAAATTTGTGTGTTTAGAGATCTTGAATTTCCTTAGGGCCCACACATATGAGTGTATGACTCCCAAAGGCTAAAAATTTTTGAGGGTGCATGATGTTTAATCCTAGCACCATATCTTTATTTTCGTAGTCGACTTTGGAAGTTCAGTTGGTCAAATTTCCTTCAATGTATTTGAAAGGCATTTATGATAATTAATTATTCACTTATGATAATTAGCTACAGACAAACATTCTAAGATAATTCAAAAATGATATCACCGAAAGAATACACACTTAAATTGTTCGTTTTTTTCTAACAGCACAATGAAACATCAAAAAGTGCTTATATAGGTCTCTCATTTACTTGCACTAGTTCCTAACATTGATAACAACCCACAACAGAATTAACCAGAGTGATGAGAAGAGTCAGTATTTTTGTATATAAATGTCTCATGCTTTGATTTTGATGTATGTTTATGGTTAATCAGTCGTTGAATATTACCCTTTTTTTGCAGTGGATCATTTGGTGAACAATGCCGGAATAAATGCTGTCAGCATGTTTGAGGACACCACTGATATCACAAACTTTGCACCCGTAATGGTAAAGAATTTATCTATATTAACTCTTCTCTGCAGCTGGTTGAGAGGAATAGACTGTGAACATTTCCAATTCATCACTTTCAGATGATAAATCTTTTATTTAACAGGACATTAACTTCTGGGGTTCTGCATATAGCACTTACTTTTCAATCCCCCACCTCAGACAAAGCAAAGGAAAGATCGTAGCAGTAGCTTCTTATACTGGATGGATGCCTGTTCCGAGGATGAGTATCTACAATGTAACAGACGTGACCCTATCAACAAGCCAATTAATTAAGCTTCTGATGATATATTTCTAGGAATAATGATATTTTCACAAATAATAATAATTGGTTCAGAATTACTTCTCAATCAATAATAATAATTATAAATATCAATATGGACGAATCACATAATGACATATAGATAATGTTAAAATATTATCAAAAAAATATTCTCAAAGTATCATTATCCTATTTCTAGTGTCAATCTGTAGCCAATAATAACAATTTGTAGCTTTCTGAATTCTTTAGGCCAGCAAAGCAGCAGTGATCAGCCTATATGAGACTCTGAGAACTGAATTGGGAAGAGACGTAGGAATAACTATAGTCACTCCAGTGCTGATAGAGTCAGAAATGTCTCAAGGGAAGATCCTATCCAAGGATGGCAAGATGGTTTTTGATCAACAAATAAGAGATGTGAGCTATATTTACTTTCAAGACAAAAGATGCAATTTTTAAAATGCTTTTCGTTTTATTTCCTAATGTTCTAATCAGAATTTCATCTTCGCTTCTGTAACTCGTATAGTTGAAAATGGTTCAAGTTTTGTGCTTGCTTTTCATTGTGAAGATTTGGTTCTCTTGACGCATTGCTTTATTAATTTATTCATTTGGTTTATTGGCAACAGATGGAAGTTGGTGTGGTGCCCATAAAATCAGTGACAGAAGCTGCCAAAGCAATTGTGAATAGCGTTTGCCGTGGGGACTCGTACTTGACAGAGCCAGCTTGGTTTACGACAACGTTCTATTGGCAGATATTTTTCCCAGAAGTGTTAGGGTTTCTTAACCGCCGGTCACTGACTTCGGAGTCTGCGGAGGAGGATCCAGCTAGCAGCAAGAAGGTCCTTGATATTAAACTCTTGAAGAAATATATAAATCCCAAGTCAGTGAGAAGTCCCAATATCAAACCCAACTAAACATCAATTTTATATTACAATCTGGCCATGCCATGTTAATGTGGAAATTATATCTATTGTTGTAAGCTGTTTCACCTTCTCAAATAAAAATCATTTGTGGCGTGGCATTAAGTCTTTCTGGTTAGTCATATGCGTAGATTGGTAAGAAACTAGTTTCTAACTGTTTTTTAAGGAAATCAACTGTCACTCTTATCGCTCAGTTAATTGTTAAGATCACGAAAATCTTTTGTTTTTATTTTGATTATAAAAAACTTATTTCCAAATTGAATGAGTATTTCATACAATACAGGAGAGGTGAAACAGTTTTCATTAATCTTCAGAGCTACTCACCAGAAAAATACTTCAGAGTTGTTCCCAAAATATGTACATTTGTGACTGTTTTAATCATTATAATGTCGGAGGTACATTGATGATGAAAATGCCAGAGCAAACTTTACAAAAGGAAAATGATATATGAACAACAGTTTTGGACAACGTTTAGACACGGTACACGTGTCTAAATGTGATTGGTCAGCGGAAATTTGATTTTTAAATTAAACGCTGACGTGGTGGTAGAGAGAGAAAGTCGTAAATATTGAATTTTGAATCTGAAATTCAATCTGAAACTTTCGAGAGAGCTCAAAGGAGAGAGTCCCATCTGAACTTTCGAGAGGGCCGCTCGCTAACGTCGTGCCAGCACCGTCGCCGGAGAGTCACCGTTCATCGGAAGAGGTATCTTCTCTCCACTCAGTCCCGACGTAGTGCCGCTCGCGATCGTGCCACCACCGTCGCGTAGTTGTCGTGCTAACGACCCACCAGCGTTGCCGGAGAGCCACCGTCCATCAGAAGAGGTGTCTTCCCTCCACCCACCCACCCACCCAGTCCCGCCGCAGTCGCGCCTCATTGCCAGCATAAAAGGGCAAACCCTAGACGTTACTTCTGCTATTGTTACTTCTGTACTGTTATACTTTTTCATGCTTATTAAAAGTCATCTGTATGTTAATGGAGAATGTTATCATTTTGTGTTTGCATGTTTGTATTAATGCACACTTGTGGCCACAATTTTTTTTTATTGTATCTGCACATCTTATTCATGCATGCTTCACTTTTCAGCTTAAGCTATATGTTTTACTTTGGAATCCAGGTTGACATACAGGCTCTTGCACACGCTGTAGAGCTTACCAGACAAGGGGCAATTGATAGCTTGAGATTGAGTAAGGGTGATCTGTTCCTGGCATTTCAGGTTACGTATAATCCTACTAATTCATCTGTCTTTCCTTCAATTTAAATTTTACCCACGAATTTCCTGTTACATCTAAATTACTTCAAAATTGATTTTTTTTAAAATATAATTTGGTTTAGTGATATTATCTTTCTCTTTTCTTTTCATAAAATAGACAATTCAAAATCTCAATTTCTTTTGATGAAAAATAAAATTTAAAATGAATTTCTAGTTTTTCACCTTTAAATTCTACTTTGAATCGTTTTCTCTTCAGGTTAATAGATTTCCTTGCACTATTACTATTAAAAGAAAAACCACTGTTTGCTTAATATCATATTGATTATGGAAAATCTAATTTAAAAAGCTTTTCTTTACTTTCACTTATTAACTGGATCGTAGTAAAAAAAATTTCACTTTTTTCTTTGCACTTGCACACCAATAAGGAACGATCTCATAACCTTAATGGTTATGGGAATTTGAATATAAAAGGAGTAAAAAAGAAAATCAGTTTTTGGTTAATGTAAAAAATATGACAAATGATTTCAACCTTTTTCAATACTAACTTATGGCTGCATGGGTGATATATTTATTCTTTTCACCAATCTTGCCTATAGCTTTATTATTGTGTACTTTTTTGTTGCAGAATGAATTATGTCGGATGAGGTTGAATGTTCCACTTCTTGATCAGCTTGTTAGAGAGTATTGTGTTTGCAGAGGCATTGTTGACTCTGGTAAAGCATCTCCTCTATTGAATCCTAGCTCTTTCTGTGTGTGATAAGTGTCAAGAACTTTTATGCTACTTGCTCCTGTTAGTTTATTTTTATTGGCATTTTCGCGTAACATTAGTTTTCATAGGATTTCTAGTATCATGAAAAATTCAGTTTAAATTTGAAGTTGGTTATTTCATCTGTGCTTTGTAATCTAGTAAAGCATGTTGTGCAATATCAAAGTCCCATTCTAAGTTACAATGGTATCTTATATAAGTTTGATTTTTTTCCTTTCAATTTATGAACTTAGCTTCTTGGAAGCAACAACCTATTTCAGAACCCGTGAAATTCAACCTGTTTAATCTCTGAACATTATTGTAATGTGGACTCATTCTCAGGCGAACATTCTAACCTTCTAACTCCTATAATTTCTTCATTTTAACCTCTTCTATAAATAATATGTATTCACAGATAAAAAAGTATCCAAAGTTTGACATACAGAAAGAAACATAACCCAACAGGTTTATTGTAGTGATGGTTACAGCTACCAGGGATTTCCCTTAAATTCATCTGGTCAGGTGTTGTGGTTAGATTGACTAATTAATCAGTGGAATGCATAGAGCAGCATAGTGAAAAATATATAGGCAAAACAATTATCAGATATCTATGGTGTCTTGTACAGTAGAATAACATTCTTAGTATAGGGAATTTTTTGTTGCTTGGCGACATATAAAAATACATAAGAGACCTAGGTCTGCTGCAATGGCCCTATTCGATTTAATGGATCATATATTCCTTCCTTTCCTTTTATTTATTACTTCTTCTATATATCTATCATTGATTTGCCTCTTATTAGTTCCTGTTTCGTGGTTAGATTTCATTCGGATAATTTTGTTTTCTTGTTGTTATACTCTCCATCTTGCTTTTATTTTTTTTTGTTCAGTTTGTATGAATCTTGGTTTAGGAGTAGTCTTTATTGTCTTTGTTTTGGATGAATTAGATTGTAGAACTCTGCATACATGTGTTTCCTTATGGGAATTCAATGACCCCGAAGCAGGCATACCTTTTGAAGATGTCTTCATGAAGTAGATAAATGTTCAATGCATAAGCTAGGATTGAACTTTTAATGCAGAGATTTGTAATTAATTATTGTCCATTAGCTCTTTAAATTCTTGACTTATAATGTATTTGGTGAACTGTTAGTTTTTAATCTTATTTTCCTTTCACTACAACCTTATATTCGTTTCTTCGTGTAGTCTCATGTTGAATCTTGGTTATCCGTTTGAATGTTTATGAAATATGAAATTTCGCTGCATCATTTAGAATTGATAGGTCCATTTTAAATTGCAAATAGTGAAGAGAATTCTCTTTGCAGTGCTTTCATTAGAATAAAAATTTGGGTAATAACATTTCAATATCAGATATCCTGATACGTCTCTGTTTGCGGTGAAGTTGACAAAATCACAGGCACAGGGAAGTCATTTGGTACGTGGTGAATACAGTTTTTTTTTAATAAAATTATCAGAAAATTCACAATGTCATTTACTTGATATTTGTAATTGCACAGGACTTGCAAAGTGCATTTGGGAATTTGATCAGGAGCAAAGGCTTAACGGAGGTTTTCATCCTTGGACACAAGGATGGGATCATGTGCAAAGTTTTAGTTTCGCAAACTCGGAATTCAACAAAGTTTAGAAAAGGATAGAAGCAATTTTGCATCGAATATGGCTTGAAGGAGGGAGATGTTTCGTGTTCGAGGTTGACAATCATCAAGATGATTTAATAGCAGAATTTTATATTAATGGATGTCCGTGAAATGTTATAGATCCAATTTTAGTCTAAACCACTTTCTACATCATCAATTTAAGCTCATGTATTTCAATATTTATGTTTGAATGAAAATGGAAGTATTACTTCTTTGTCTAAATTACGTAGGTATTTATACCATTTTTTTAGGTCACCTAAATTATTTTTAACTTAACTTAATAAGGTGTGTTTAAATAAAATAAAATAATTAAAAACCTTCCAATATAACATTTGTTATAATATTCAATAATAATTTATGTGGAACATGTATTAAAATCTTCTAATAAATAAGTGGGTATTTGTGTTATAAATTTTGCACACAGGGGTTTTTTGACTACTAAATTCATCTTTCAACCTCACAAAAATTTATTATCATGTCCAATAACATTTTGTTGAGACAAGAATGCATTGTCCTCATGGTAACATTCAACCTAAACACCCAAATTATAAAGTTGAACAACATAAGTAACGTTAAAAAATTAAGTGGGACTTTAGTTCGAATAAGTGGGTACTTGTGTTATAAATTTTGCACACAGGGGTTCTTGACTTCTAAATTCATCTTTCAACCTCACGAAAATTTATTATCATGTCAAAGAACATTTTCTTAAGACAATGATGCATTGTCCTCATGGTAACATTCAACCTAAGCCACCAAAGTATCAAGTTAAACAACATAAGTAACTTTATAAAATTAAGTGGGACTTTAGTTCAAATAAGTGGGTACTTGTGTTATAAATTTTGCACACAGGGGTTCTTGACTTCTAAATTCATCTTTCAACCTCACGAAAATTTATTATCATGTCAAAGAACATTTTCTTAAGACAATGATGCATTGTCCTCATGGTAACATTCAACCTAAGCCACCAAAGTATCAAGTTAAACAACATAAGTAACTTTATAAAATTAAGTGGGACTTTAGTTCAAATAAGTGGGTACTTGTGTTATAAATTTTGCACACAGGGGTTCTTGACTTCTAAATTCATCTTTCAACCTCACGAAAATTTATTATCATGTCAAAGAACATTTTCTTAAGACAATGATGCATTGTCCTCATGGTAACATTCAACCTAAGCAGCCAAATTATCAAGTTAAACAACATAAGTAACGTTAAAAAATTAAGTGGGACTTTAGTTCGAATAAGTGGGTACTTGTGTTATAAATTTTGCGCACAGGGGTTCCTTGACTTCTAAATTCATCTTTCAACCTCACAAAAATTTATTATCATGTCAAAGAACATTTTCTTAAGACAATGCTACATTGTCCTCATGGTAACATTCAACCTAAGCCACCAAAGTATCAAGTTAAACAACATAAGTAACGTTAAAAAATTAAGTGGGGTTTTAGTTCGTATAACTGGGTACTTGAGTTATAAATTTTGCACATAGGGGTTCCTTCACTTCTAAATTCATCTTTAAACCTCACAAAAATTTATTATCATGTCCAATAACATTTTGTTAAGACAAGGATGCATTGTCCTCGTGGTAACATTCAACCTAAGCATCCAAATTATCAAGTTAAACAACATAAGTAACTTTAAAAAATTAAGTGGGACTTTAGTTCGAATAAGTGGGTACTTGTGTTATAAATTTTGCACACAGGGGTTCCTTGACTTCTAAATTCATCTTTCAACCTCACAAAAGTTTATCATGTCAAAGAACATTTTCTTAAGACAATGATGCATTGTCCTCATGGTAACATTCAACCTAAGCCACCAAATTATCAAGTTAAACAACATAAGTAACTTTAAAAAATTAAGTGGGACTTTAGTTCGAATAAGTGGGTACTTGTGTTATAAATTTTGCACACAGGGGTTCCTTGACTTCTAAATTCATCTTTCAACCTCACAAAAGTTTATCATGTCAAAGAACATTTTCTTAAGACAATGATGCATTGTCCTCATGGTAACATTCAACTTAAGCCACCGAATTATCAAGTTAAACAAAATAAGTAACTTTAAAAAATTAAGTGGGAATTTAGTTCGAATAAGTGGGTACTTGTGTTATAAATTTTGCACACAGGGGTTCCTTGACTTCTAAATTCATCTTTCAACCTCACAAAAATTTATTATCATGTCCAATAACATTTTGTTAAGACAATGATGCATTGTCCTCATGGTAACATTCAACCTAAACAGCCAAATTATGAAGTTAAACAACATAAGTAACGTTAACAAATTAAGTGGGACTTTAGTTCAAATTAGTGGGTACTTGTGTTATAAATTTTGCACATAGGGGTTCCTTGACTTTTAAATTCATCTTTCAACCTCACAAAAATTTATTATCATGTCAAAGAACATTTTCTTAAGACAATGATGCATTGTCCTCATGGTAACATTCAACTTAAGCCACCAAAATATCAAGTTAAACAACATAAGTAACTTTAAAAAATTAAGTGGAACTTTACTTCGAATAAGTGGGTACTTATCTTATAAATTTTGCACACAAGGGTTCCTTGACTTCTAAATTCATCTTTCCACCTCACAAAAATTTATTATCATCATGTCCAATAACATTTTCTTAAGACAATGATGCATTGTCCTCATGGTAACATTCAACCTAAGCCCCACCAAATTATCAAATTAAATAACATAAGTAACTTTAAAAAATTAAGTGGGACTTTAGTTCCAATAAGCGGGTACTATGTTATAAGTTTTGCACAGAGACATTCCTTGACTTCTAAATTCATCTTTCAACCTCACAAAAATTGATTATAATGTCCAATAACATTTTCTTAAGACAAGGATGCATTGTGCTCATGGTAACATTCAACCTAAGCCACCAAATTATCAAATTAAACAACATAAGTAACTTGAAAAAATTAAGTGGGACTTTAGTTCGAATAAGTGAGTACTTGTGTTATAAGTTTTGAACATAGAGATCCCTTGACTTCTAAAGCTAGAAAGCTAGAAAGCTTTAAAACTTTCAAATACAATATTATATAAGGTTATTGCTATTAGTTTCAACTTTCAACAAATTTAAACAATTTATAATATATAATAATGCTTAAAACAAATAATTAAAACATAAAATTTTTATTGAAAGACTCTATAAATAGAGTTCAAAACAAACCAGCCCTTGTATAATATAGAGTTGAATATTAACTAAACTATAATTTACACCTAAAATAGAATCAAGCTCTAGTGAGAAAGAAACTCTGAAACAATTGCTGCTAGCTCTACAAATGCTGCACAAAAAATTATTGGGTGGAAGACCTTCTTCAAGCTTGACGGAATCTGAAAACAAAGGAAGGGGATAAGAAATGAGATAACTATAGTAGACTTGGATTGCTAATTATTGGAAATAAAACTAGTCAATACAATCTACAAAAATAGACACCACATTTAGAGGCCAAACAAGCACATAAATGGACTTGAAGATTACAAAATTATAAACAAAAAATATAATAATTAATATTTTCTTAAATTTTAAAGGTAAAAATATTTCCCAAAACATTTGAAAAAGGAAAGAAGAAGAGGACTTTACATTGAAGTCAATCTTCCATTACGCTACCGTGGCCATCAATGTTGCATTTAATTATTAGCAAGGATTATCTCAAATATGTTCCAAGTAAATTATTATAAATAAGATAGAATTCAATTCTATCAAAGAATGTGGTTAGACTATGGAACCTGACATTATGATTATGTAAGGGTCAAACACAGTAGTAGCTAAGCCATGGCCTTATATATTTGGTTCAGTTAAACCTATATTTAATATATTTATTTAAGATATCGTAAAAAAATAATTCCATTAATTAAAACAAAGATATATGTAAGATTGAAATTTTTACTTAAATTACAATTTTTTTAACACGTAACAACTAAAATCGCACAAGAATAGGAGAATGAAATCAGATATTAGAAATTGAAAAGGGAAGAAATATGTATTTTAGGCAAAGTTCATTTACTTTTCCTGTGAGCTTTTTGTTTTAATTCTATGAAACCCTAAAAAAATTTAAGAATTTTGGTACAGTTGTTGAGAAATTTTTTTCCCTCATTCTCTCCTCCTTTCCGTGTTCAAAGTCATTCAACTATTGTACCAAAAGAAGATGTAGTACCACAACAATTCTCTTTTTGTAGTTGGATTCAGTATTTGGTTCAGCAGATCATTTTTCACCATGTACTATATCTGTTTGTGAGGATGAGGTGTAAGGTAGTCAAACATACTAAGGAGACAAAGTCCTCAATGCATTAAAGGTGGTTTTAATGAAAGAGCATAGATTGAATTGAAGTTAATGTAAAAGTGCAATAATAAGTGCCTCACTTATGTCATCAACAACTCTCAACTACTAATAATTTTTCAGTTGTCCCAGTACAGAGATCCTTTGTTTGGGAGAAAATCAAGGGAGGAAGCAGACAACACAAAACATCTCTCTTAAATGGATATTACTGTGTCAGTTGTAAAAGGATTGCTTAAAAGCAGGGTGAGGGCTAAGATTTTTTGGAACAGACATGGGATATGGGATATTCAGCTTTCTAGTTTGTTACTTACTAATTATGTCCAATATACTTTATAATAGTTGGTAGAAGGGGTTAGAGCTCTTCTAAGCCAGTATACTTAACACAATTCAACTAACTATTATGTCCAGCTAACCCCTTCTGCTAAGTATCATAATTGACCCAACTAATAGTCCTAACTCATAAAGTTGTTGCGGGCCTTTCCACACAAAGAGATAAGAAGAGATGAATTCTAGTCAACCCTAAGCATAGGAAGCCACAATTATGAATTTTATTAGAAATGCTTGAAAAATACTGACGCGAAAAGGATGCACATCCTAGTCCCAGACTTCAAACTAAGCAAAAAATAAAATAAAATATTTTAAGAACAGAATGATATAATTAAAAATTAAAATGAAAAGCCATATTTGGACAACAAAGTGAAAGAGTATAATCATAATGAAGGAATGAACATCTAAATAAAGCCAGATAACGGGAGTGGGTTGCACTAGTCTTCAATAGCAAACATAAAACTTCTCGATATTACACATGGTACCGATCCCACTACTAAAACTAAAAAGAACTTTTCTTTTGTCAAAATACTTCTGCATACCATATGCAAGGAAAATATAGATAGACAAAGGGAATGGAGGAGGGAGAGAAAACAATTCCCTGTTTTTGAATCAGAACAAATTTATACTTTATAATTATGCAAGGTACAGACTAACCATTCTATGCAAGTTGAATGGAAGTTTAAATCTCCAGTCCTTCTATTTATCATTTAAAGTTCAGCCTTTTCTAAGGGGGTCTCTATTCTCTTTAACGTCTGCCAACTTCCACACACACATCTCTGAGTCTTTTTCTATAAAATCTAACAAGAAAACCCCCTCCCTTTCTGATCAATTGGACTCTAGATTTTCTATGTAACAGACTCTCATAGGCATGTCTTTGAATCTACCAATATCATCTGGCACTTTCAGTAGCCTCTCAGCACCTGGGGTTGAAACCTTCAAAGAAAAAATTATGCTTTAAGTACCAAATACACTTCAAAGGAACAGCCATTTACGAAATAAAATCCCACTGGAACATGAGTATAGGACATGGCTCCTTGATACCTCTAAAGCCAAATCATCGGGTATCTCTCCAAGTGATTCAACTTCATCTAATCTTTCTTTGTATTTTTTATTGTAGCATTCAAGCTCTTCCATGCTTGGACACCCATATCTGAAAAAAAAGTTGGAAAAGTGGATACAAGTAAGGTACTCCTATCTTTAGCAGCCAATCTGAATTGGTCAATTGAACAGTTTGACATTAAGAAAGAATCCTTGGATGGAGAAATTGAAGTGTCTATGACAATACCAGAAGAATGAAAAAAACGAACTAGCCAAACACAAAAAACCTTCATATGGTTTCAAACAGTCACCAAGAGCATGGTGTTATAGATTTGCAAATGTTTTCAAGAGTCTAGGGTATTACTAACAAGGTCAGCTAGGTACCATGTTCTTCAACAATCATCAAGTATATGTCACTGACATAGTCCTCACTGCAAATAATTAAGTCAAGATAGAAAGATTGAAAGAGGTTCCTTGCAGCTAAATTTGAATTGAAAGACATTGGACATATTTGATAGTTTTGGAGATAGAAGTTGCTAGATCAAAAAGAGAGCTTCGGTAGAAAACATTAAAACACATACATATACCCATAACCATTACAACTTCAGCTCCCCGTCTATTTATGCTTTATTTGGTCGTAAAGAATCCAAACTTGTACATATGCTCGACAAAATCATCTATTAAAACAGGCCAAGCACCTGCAATCAGTTCATTGCTAAAAGATACAAAAACTATTTTTATTGCAACAGATTAAGCTTTGCTTCTAACCATACAACAACCACAACAGTGCTTGAAAACACAATCAACGTACTCATGCAAACCTGAGGAAAAAAGTGAAGAAAATACCTTTTTATCAAGGTAATCTGGCGGCACTGCGGCGGTACTCCGGCGACACTAGGACGGTACTGGGAGGTTGGGAGGACCGAAGAAAATGTGTATATTTCGTCCTCCAACGGTGACGGCACGGTGGGCTGGGAGAAGAGAACACCACGGCGGACCAACGACGTCTAGGGTTTGCCCTTTTACGCCGGCAATGAGGCGCGACTGCGGCGGGACTGGGCAGGTGGGTGGGTGGAGGGAAGACACCTCTTCCGATGAACGGTGACTCTCCGGTGACGGTGCTGACACGACGTTAGCGAGGGGCCCTCTCGAAAGTTCAGATGGGGCTCTCTCCTTTGAGCTCTCTCTCGAAAGTTTCAGATTGAATTTCAGATTCAAAATTCAATATTTACGACTTTCTCTCTCTACCACCACGTCAGCGTTTAATTTAAAAATCAAATTTCCGCTGACCAATCACATTTAGACACGTGTACCGTGTCTAAATGTTGTCCAAAACTGTTGTTCATATATCATTTTCCTTTACAAAAACTACTTGAGATTACGTGTAGCAAAGCTAAAATCCACTACAAAAGTTACATTTCAAATTACAAGAACAAATCATATGGCCATTCACGAATTGCAATACATCCTTAGGTGTAGATAGAGACAATATCATCCAACAAATAAACCTCCAAAGGGAACACCTTTACACCAATAACAATGAAAATATACAAAGCCAATCCGTGCTTCACCAGTGGTTTAAATACCAGGCAACCTTTAATAACATTATCATCTTGATTCTTTCCTCTTTCCCCCAAAGCCATTCGTCTTTTTTCCAATTGAGGGTGCTAATGCCATGTTACATCCACCTACCCCGATTTGACGAAAATGAACACCGACTTTTCCCCTGGCTAATATTACATGCATTTCTTACATCTAAAATTCATGGATAAAAATTCAACCTTCCAGTCACAATACCAGAATACAGGTTGGTTCAGCAACAAATGCTCTCTCACATCGTCATTCTTCTATGTCCATCTTAGTTATGCAGGGTCTCGGAACTCGAGTATTATGGTGGAGTGTGCTGAATGGTACTACATTCATCATGATATTAAGGTCTGCAATGCTTACATTTCATTTGCTTGGTGGTGTAATCATTTGGAGCACAACTTTGTCCAGGCCAAATTAGAAAATGCCAGTCATTCACATAATTACGGGGATAATTCAATCGGATCCGTAGGGTTTTGAACTAGTGGAGGTTGAAGAGACTTCAGCCTTCTCAGAAGTAACCATGCATCAGACTGAGGACAACCTTGACTCATCTCTAGAGCAAGTGGAAGGGGGTTTTTTTTATTGAACTCCACAAGAATTATTCCCTAGACAAAAAACGTGAAGATGATGATTAACAGAATAAAAAACGATGATTTGTAGTCAATCCATCTAACTGCGTAAAACTTGCAAGAATCTGTCAGATTCCCGTGTATCTACAGCTAGAGAACTTTTAGTTACCTCAAAGTTTGCTAAAAATGCTTGAAATTTACGCATTGTATCCTTCATTTGGTGGACAATCTTTGTGTCAGGGGAAGAAAGAGCTGCAGTTACCTCCTCAGGAGAATAACCAATTCCTTTCTCTACAACCTAAATATTTATATCAGTGATCAACTTCTTACAGTTAAAAGATAAAGACCATGGGATAAAAGCTTGAATTCTAGAGCAAACTCACATTATGATCGACAAGGATTTCAGAAATAAGGCTACCATCGTCTACATACGCCTGAAGTTCATATGTTGTCCTTTTCTTAAACTGGAATCCTTTTACACCAGTCAAAAAGCACTACAAAAAATATACACTTACACTTAGAAAGAATGAAGATTGCAAAAACTGACTTAAGCGTCAGTTGGAGATGAAGACATGCTCCGAAGAAAATTCCAGACAAGAGCCTATTTCACCACAGAACAGCAACAGATAGCTCATATTCAAATCTCAAACTCAAACGATATGACACATAATATAAAGAGGATAGAATACAAACAAGAGGATTCGGACCACAGAAATTAATATTGTAGTAAAACATGTTGGTAAGTAGTCATTCCAAGTTTCCAGCTACTCATACTCAAAAACCAAATCACCAGATAGTTTAACATCTTACCTTGATTTTCCCCTGAACGGAAGGAGCTTCCTCCTTCATTTTAGCCCACTTGACTGACAAACTAGCTATGTATGTGAAAGGAACCTCTTGGTCTCTAGACAGTATGAGTGGATGGTTAAGGGCATCAACCATCTGGACATCGCTAGTATTTAAAGCAGTGTATGAGGTTCTATGCAGAAGAGTAGTATCTGTAGCAACAGGAGTTCTATCTGTATCTGTCTCAACATTGTAAACAACAGGAGAGCACTCAATACCAACAGAATTTTCTGGTGTTATATTAACTGTGTCAATATGTGCAGCTGCAACATTTGAATCCATGTTAGAAGACTGATTGTCAATAGAACACTCCCTTGCATTAGAAGCATCTATGTGCATCTCCTTGGCCTTTGAGATTACAGAAGAGAGCCGGTTAGACATAGGACTAGCATGGGATACCGGATTGGTATCCCTAGGCGTATCCACATTCATGGCATTGGAATGTGATGACATGCAGTGTATTGAATTAGCAGGAGGACTGTGTGTATCCATGGATAAAGTATCTTCAGTTGTTAAGCTGTTAACAGTGCTAGGTATGCTTCGGCCAGCACCTGCAGTTAAAGCACTGTGTGCACCCATGGAATGTGATGACATGCAGTGTATTGAATTAGCAGGAGCACTGTGTGCACCCATGGACATAGTATCTTCAGTTGTTAAGCTGTTAATAGTGCCATGTATGCTTTGGCCAGCACCTGTAGTTAAAGCATTCGTGAAGAGACAAAGTTGGGAAATCGTCAACATCATAGATGTGAACTACCATCCACACATAAACACTTTTATTTGTAACGCAAAGTGAACCTTGGTTGTTTTCTTGGAAAGAAACAGTACTTTGCAGTGTGGGGCCATTGCACGCACGATTATCAACTCCACCTGGAGGCCACGCAGCAAGTGTTGCTCTAGTAGCTAAAGGAGGGAGCTCTCCATTTTTGTTTCTGCATGAGGACAATGAAGACCACCAAATCAGGGTTTACCTATATGCAGCAAAATTACATATGGTAATAGTATAAGGCAGCAAAAAAGTTTGCACCAATGTAGCTTCCACATTAAGACATCATACAACTTTCAATTGCACAGTTTGGTCCAAATAAACAAATTGCAATAATTGGTACCTTTTCCCCCTAGGTGGCTTGTTTATTTCTTCAACCAGTCGTTTTCGAGCAGCATCCAGCTCCTCAACCAATCCCCCCAAAACTTCAATGGTTTCAGGGACTAACATTAGAAGTCCACGACGCACATGTACATTAGAGATAGCAACCTACGAGTATCAAATAAACCCCTCTACATCACTATCAGTGACAAGTAACTTAACCAAAACACTTAAGCTAGTCAGACGTGTGGAAATGATAAACGAAGAGATTGCATATGGAAGTGAAAAACCCAAAGAGAAAAAACCAACCACACACAAAAACAAGAAAATTAAGAATAGACCGAATAGGAGTTTCATCCCGATAATACGCTACATGAAAGCATGCATCAATAGATCACATAGATTACCAAAGTTAAACTCCAATTCTAATCGAAAAATAGCACCACGCAGCCTAAAGAACTATATTTAAGATTTAACCCATCCAAATTAAAGGAAGGTATGCCACAACAGAAAGAAACCTTTAAACCAGAAGGGGCACAAACTTCAAGTGCTTTGATAGGCCTATACTCCATTCCAAAGACTCTCTGAACACCGTCAGTCATTGACAACTTGAGGCACCTCTTAGGTCCAGGAGGTGCTTGTTCGTATCTTCCTCGTAGGGGACAAGTGATATTAATTATTTCATCAACCTACAACCATGAATTGAACATTGCGGTGAAAATACACAGGTCTCCAAATCCCACGAATAAAAATTGACAGCACTTACGTATCAAATCAGCGGAAAATACATATCAACAAACCATCTAACTCCATTCAACATTGTACCAATAAGAAGAAAGTGCCCACCTGCAAAACGTAGGGACCAGGGAGAACGCGAAGGTGCATGGAATCGACGCCGGGAGGGAGAACGCCGGCGCCACATAAATTCATGTCGGCGAAGAGGAACTGCTCGAAACAACGTTTGGCTTTCGCGGCAACGTCGAGGTGTTCGAAGGACGTAAAAGAGACTTGGAGTTGGCGGAGACAGGAGGCGAGCCAGCCTCTCTTGAGAGACAGACCGAGGCGCCGGAGGAAGTCAAAGACTGGACAGGAAGGGGAGGGCGGAGAGAGGCTTTCAGCGACGTCGATGAAGTCGTCGTCGGAGATTTCAACGGGAACCTCCGGAAAATGTGGCTGCGGCTGCGGCTGTGGCTGTGGCTGTGGCCGTGGTTGGGATTGGGGTTGGAGTGGGTGTTGTTCTTCTTCGTCGGTGTCGGAATCCAGTCTGAGACGGCGTACGGGCATTTCTGCAGGAATTTTTGAAAATGTGAAGTGGCTCTCTCAGAATGAGGAGGGAATTGGGTCTCTCTACTCCACTCTTCAGCGCGCCAGGGATTGAAAACTGTGGTTTTTCGTTTTTGCTCCTAAAATTGGGCCTAACTCGTTCTTTCTCCACCCTCGTAATTTTTCAATCCACCTCCTATTTTTTTCAAAGATACCATTTTGTTTCCTTTTCTTCCTACCCTTCTTTTCCACTCTTAAGTGCCCAGCAATGGTTTTCCACTCAGATTATTATAAACACATTTTTTATTTAATTAAAATTTAAAAATAAAGTTATTTGTTCAAGTTTTTTTTATAAAAAAAAATATTAAATATGACATTATCTACATGTGTATGTGAACATCTCACATCATTATGTTATTTGAAGTATATAACAAAACATGAATGTGGTTATGTTTTATAGGAAGAGTTTTACTTTAATATTTATGATTATCTATAAATTTAATGTCAAATAATGATATTAAAATAAAGTCATTGTTAAACTTTCTAAATAATCTTCACTAACCATGTTTGTCGTTTACTTGTACCACAAATACGTGTAAAACAATACCTAAATAATTGAGATTTGTCAAATATCAAATTTGAATAAATTTAACATAATACAACATAAAAAAATATGATAAATACAAAAAAAAAATAAAGGTGAAAAGAGAGATGGACGAAGGATGGATTTGATATAATTTTTTTTATTTTATTGCTATTATTATTATTATTATTTAATCTTTATTGTAAGGTGAAATGTTATGTAACTTTGGATACTTCTTTTGTAAAATTGTGTACGTTTTCGTTTTTAAACGTTATATTTTCAACTTCACTGTACTCTTTCTTTTAAGATTGACTTTTTTTGTCAGTCCTCAAACTTTATTTCGATACATACACAAGTTTTTACGCGTGAAACTTTAAATTTAGAAGGGTGGATGAATGTTTTTATGCTAATGTTTAAAATATATTTGTATTTGTGAGATTTGGATCATAATGTTTTTTATATTAATGTGTAGTGATTTAATTCACAGAGATATTTGAATATTGAGTTTTGTAATATGTAATGAATAAAAAAAATCAACGTATATATATAAATTTATCTTGTGAAATTTGGTTTAACTTTAGATCAAATAATTAAAGGGGATTGCAATTATATATATTCTCACAGTGGATAAATTACGTAATATTTTTTGTTATTTTTTATTTAAAATATGAAAACGATACATCTAGTTATATAGTAGTTTATTTGTGTAGACATACGTGGGATAAATTACTTGATTGGGTTTTAGGCATTTTTCTTTGGCTTATTGTTATGTTGAATTAGAAAACAAATATAAGACCACAAAAATGTAAATGTGAAATCATTGATGCATTTAACTACACATAAAAAAATGGCTTTGGTCAATGTCCACTACCAAATATGCAATCGTTATGTATTCCAACTGACTATATTTAGAATGAAACATTTATGTAAAACGAGTTAATAATATGTATCTATGTAATAAGTTTTTGTTTATAACTGTGAAGAATGTGATTATTCGGTTTGTATGTGACTGGGAGGGTATAGGTGTGTTTGTTTGTGTGTGGGGAGGGTATATGTGTTTGCTTTGTGTGTATATTATGATATGTAGAAAATTGTGTTTTTTTTTTTACATTAGTTTAATTGAAGTTTAATTGTTTTATTGAAAATGATTATCTCCAAATTGAATATCACATAAACATAAACTTTGTCTTATTATTTAAGTCACATGTAATTAGTTTTAATATTATTCTTATTAATAACTTGAAAATTTACGGAAGTAGTTCAAGCTATAGTTTTTAAACAAAAGAGAGGTGATATAATTTTCTTTCGGATGATCCTAAATCAACATATTCATCACTCTAGTAAGATTTGTGGCAATGTGCACTATTTGTGTGATCTCAGGGATTCATGCAAATACATTTAAACTTTACTCAGAAAATTCTCTTGTATATGTATTGCCAAAGCATTGTAATAACATTAAAGTGTGACAATGTGCATTTAAGCAAAAAATAAACAAAATATATTTTGAACTCTAAAAGTGTTTCACTAACGTAACATTACAAGTGAAAACTTGCATGTAATTGAGGGGTGTGTGATCACTCGAGCAACGAGTTATATTGTGTTATGTTTGGTCAAAACAACAAATGCATAAGTCGTAACATAAAAAACACTCTCTCCTAAATAATTTGTGCAACACACGATTACTATTGCAATCCACAACTCAATTAAATAATAAATCACAAAAACAATATCAAACTTTTTTTTTTTGTATTTTATCACTTAGTTATTATGTGAGGGAAATTTAACATGGAGTATTCTCAATTGTCCATACTATATTTTATCCACTCCATTCTTATGCATTCACATATACACGATTATAATTTTAAATCAAATTTAACTTATAAATATACTCAAATCATATTTAAGGTAACTTTGAGCCTATCATACTCAAGTTCCAATTCTTTAAGATTGATAATGTAGGATTATTAATTCACCATATTCCTACATACAAATTTCATCATGTATTTAATTACAATTTTAGATTCAAAAGACATTTTCTAATACATCAAAAACCAACAATCAAGTCATAAGTAATGAAACCATAACAATATTAAGCATACAAATCAAATAAATACTAACTTTGAAATGAAAAACACAAGTATAAGTATCACAAAAATACACAAAAAAATAATTTATTATATATAATCTGAACAATAAATTTAGTTTTCCATAGTAGAGAACTCAGGGTTTACAAATTGAAAAGTTGGGGAAGAAATTAAAACCACAAAGAACAAGCAAGTCATGTCCCAAGATTCTTAGCATCTGTTAATGCTTGTATTGTGTCTCTCTTTCCTATCTCCATCTCCAATTCTCATCTCGTCTCATTTTCAACCCTAAAAGGGAAAACCAACCAAAGAAGAAAAAATGAGACCCACAAAAGACAAAAAAAGAGCTTATTCACACCTTTATCAACCTCTAAAGGTCTCTCACACATAATAAAGGTGATTCCTAGTAATGAAAACAAAAGAGAATGGAGAGAAGTGGCAAAAACCTCATAAAAACATGATTAAATACCCTTGTTTTGCACATCAGGTTCGATATTATTGTCCATCGACTAAATTATTACCCAAGAAAGCTTAAAAACACTAGTACAAAAATAGCGTATAACGTTGAATATTTTTTGCCTTTTACGTCGAATTCGAGAACGACGTCATATCAGGAGACGTTAAATTGATGTCAAATTTAAAAAATTACGTTAATTTAACGTCAAATTTTGTCAATATATGACGTTAATCAATTTTTTTTATTTTTTTAATTAATTGAAATCTTTTTCACAGCTCTACGAGACCTGAAAAGCAAAAAAAAAACAATAATTTTCAGTTTTTAGTATTTTATAAAGCATGAATTTTTGTGTTCTTGTCCTTTATAGGATCAATCAAAGAACAATAACAAACAACAAAGAAGTTAAATCAAATAAAAAAAAAGTTCAATCAAATAACAACAACAAACAAGTTCAACCAAACAACAACAACAAACAAGTTCAACAAAAAAAAATAACAAACAAGTTATCAACAAATAAGTTATCCAAAGCGAAAACGAAAATGAAAACTAATCTGGGTTCATCGGAATAAAGTGTTGCCATCAGTGAGAGCGAAAGATGAATGCGCCTATGAAGGACAAGAACACGAAAATAATCGGTGAAAACAAACGAAAAGCATACCTAAAGTAGTTAATTAACATGAATTTGTATCAAATGAAAGAAATATTACATGTGATGGTCGTCAAACTTCGTCAGAAAAAAATTTGAGCAGAGAAAAGGGTCTCACACGCTGAGATAAAGTGAATGAATTTTCAATCTCCCACTCAAATTTTTTTTGAATTCACTAACCTTTTAATGTCTAACGCTGGGACATTCAACGTTTTGTATTTTTTTACGTCAAATTACAATTCTAAATGTCGTTTAATAATTGCATTTATTTACAAAAATGTCACTAGTAATTTTTAACGTTGACTATTGAGTGGTTCGACATTAAACGCGTGACGTTATAAGTTGTTTTTACACTAGTAAAAATTATGTTATCTGTCTTACAACTTGTTGGATGAGCAATCTGATTGGCCAACGACCTGACCTCGATTGGGCCCAACCTAAAAAACCTGATCCTCAACCTTATCAACTTAGACTTAAAAAGTTGGTGCTCAATCACAACATGCTTAGCCTAAAAAAAGTTGTGCTCAATCTTATCTCCTTATAAACTTTCTAATTTTACCATTTTTTTCATGCTTCTATATTCCATCTTTTGTTAAATTAGAATGCTTTCTATTTGTTTATCATACACACTCAAAATAAATATTAAAGGTAAAACAAACATACAACAATTGAAATACAAAATAAATTTAAGGATTAATGAAGATAAAAATTATAAATGAATTAATTTAATTTACAAAACTTAACACAAATAAAATAACGTAGACAATAACATGTCATTATTAATGAATGTATGTTTATATACAAGACATACGTATCTAAATAAAAATTTAATGTGACTAAATTGATTTATGTATATAAATTGAGAGATTAGTAAGTCAATAATTTTAGTTTAACATTATGAATGAGGTGGAGGAATAATTATTTGAGTAATGTGAACATTGAGTTACTAAATGGCCAGGGAGAAATATACAAGAGACATAATTTTTATAAATAATTTAGGCTGTGTTTATTTTGAAAGATGGATTTGGGAGAGAAAGAATGAATGAATTTGAAAAGATATGATAATAAGTTGGTGGTTGTTTTTTTGAAGGGATTTTAAGGTGAATGGAAGTGAATTTGAAAGTAAAGTTTGTGAAAACTGTGTAACAGATAAAAAAATGGTTTAATTTTTGACACGGAAATAAATTATATTATTATTAGTATTAATATTATTATTATTATTATTATTATTATTAACTCTTTTGGTTTTTGATCTTAGATGGAATTGTAATTTTTAGTTGAACATAAAATCGAATAACACATTGTATGAATCGAATATGCTTTGTGGAAGAATCAATCACTATACGTAGAAACCTTACTGAAATCGAATACACTTACATTCTGTTTCGTTTCGTAGAGTTGGAATAGAATATGTTGTTCCCGAAATCGATTCCACTTACAACCTCCACCCTTTAAAGCTTCACTTTTGCAAAGTAAATATGAGGGTTATTTAGATATTTCATCCTAAATCACTCTAAATATGATTAAAATGGCAAAATTCAAAATCTCACTAATTTTTCAAATCACCTAAAAGGAACACATCAAATCTTACAGTTTCATCTTTGCATATTAACGTGGAACATTCACACAAAAAACACACCATGGTCAAAATTTATAAATATAACATATCTACGACCATTTTTTTTATATTTTTTAATAGAAAGAAAAGAAAATATGTGTAAGAAACTTATTTAATATTATATATATATATATATTAAAAGAAACATATTTAATTATATTAGAGCATATAATAAATTTATTTTCACCATTTAATTTTAGGTAAGAGAAACAAAACCAAATACATGTATTCATAAAAAATACAATAAAAACTGAAAAATTGTTCTAAATTAAACTGCACAAATTAATTTTATTTTAGATTTTATTTCAATCGAACCACGTATATAATTTTTACATTAATTTTAAATATATTTTTAACTAAAAATCAAATAAAAATGCACCACAAATACCTGTACAGCTAAGTACATAAGTGACTTAGTCAATTTTGTTTATTTTAAAATGGTTAAATTCAATTCACAAACACATTTAAAACTATGAAAATAACTAGTTCATACTCCATTTTGTCTTTCCCCTCCCCAATTTTTTTTTTAGTTTTTTTTTTAATCCGCCTATTCATTCACTCTTCTCTTTTAATCCTTCACTTTTCTCATGTCATTTTCTAGCATGATCAGTATCTTTTAAGTTTCATTCTTGAAAACTATATATTGTTTACATTAATATAAGTCAAAAGAATATTTTTTAATTTTACATACAACAATAAAATAAAAAAATTGTTTATACTGTATTGGAATGTAAATGTGGAAGAAAAGGTAAAAGAAGATTTTTAGAAGAAAAGGATGGTGTGTAGAGACAATTGTAATTGAGCAAGATTATCCTCATCAGGTTTTGTCGTATTTACTTTTGTTTTATTTGAATTACCTCGGAAAGTGAAAAAATACAAAATACAAATGAGATTAGAGTGAGTGACTTATTTTATATTTTTCTTCTGAAATAAACAATGAAAAAAAAATCCTGTTTTATATTAAATGATAGTAATGAAATTAAAATTCTTAATTAATGATAATAAAATTGTAACTTATTATTTAATTGAAATTAATTTATTATATCTAATTATTTTTAGGGTTAATTTATAGATATTTTGTTTTTCCAAGAAAAGAAGGTGAAAAAACGTGTGACCGCTCAGAAAATTGGCACAAAATTTGAAAAACTAAAGAGCGCGGTTTTGTTTCCCTCCAAATTCATTTCACCATTTCCCTCTCTATCTGTCTCTTCCAATCACAATCCTACCATTCTTTCCGATCTAATCATAACTCACCCTTCTCTCTCCACTGCTCAGAGATTCACTCTCTTCGCATTTCAACTTCTCTCAACAATGTCGTCTGAAAACGAGAGGCCTCAGGTGGAAGAAGTCCAAGATGAGGAAAATCACACCGACCAAGAAGATACTCCGATGAAGAACGACGTGAGCGAAAACAGCGACGTAAAAGAAAAGGATCAGCTAGAAGAAGAGACTGATGAGCGTGGCGAAGCGAAGTCTAGCAAGTCAGCAGAAGAAAGCGATTACGCTACGCCAACTAGTAAGAGACCAACTAGGGAGAGGAAAACGGTGGATAGGTACACTGCTTCTTCGACGGATAAGTTTCACAAGGCTTCCTCTCTCAAAGCTTCGTCAATTGAAAAGGTACATACAGCAATATATGGTCTGTTAATTTTTATGTTTTACTTTTGGAGTTTTCTTTAGAGTTCATGTTGCGCTTCTCTGCTGTGTCGAATTAATATAACGACTGTTGGATTTGATCGTGTGAATGAATCTCTTTGGGTTTGGGTTTCAGGGCAACGGTACGCAGCTCAAGGACATTCCAAATGGTAAGGCCTATTGTTGTTACATGGATTCGTGAGTTTATAGAGTCCGTAGTGTTAGACACCGCGTGCTCTGGTTGATGTGTTATTCTTTCTTCGTATTTATTTCGGCAATTGTATACTGCCCTGAGTTAGTGGATAGAGTAAGTTGTGAATGTTGTCTACAGCGTCTTTTGGACTAGGTTTGTGTTTTTAGGACCTGCGTGTTTAATTGGTCACACGGAGATTTTCTGGTCGAAGAGAAAGTTATCCATGAGAGATGTTAAGTCTTAATGTCTCAAGGGACGGGAGACAAGAAAGGGGTTAATATTATGAACAATATTACATAGCAAAAATCTCGACTTTTTCCTTCCAATTTTTAACTTAAATGACCCACTTAAGCATGTCATTCATGGTGACATGTTTAAGGTCTATATTCATCATATTGTGACTATAACTTGGTATCAATCACCGAAGACAGAAACCTCATGGCAATAACCGAGGTGAGAGAAATCTAAATATACCAGCAAAATGACCTGAAATTTTGATACCAAAACCACAAGGTTACATCCATGGAACGATGACTAGATTAGATTCCGTTAATTTTGTCAACTGTTCGTTCTCTCCATTAGGTTAATATTAATATCTTAAAAGTAGTTACGTGTCTCATCAAAATCAACATGTATTTCTTCAGTATCAAGATTCAAGAAATGACTTTGTGCTTGCTTATACCAACTTTGTTTGCATTAGGCTTTTGGCTTGTCTTGTTTCTTTACCTCCCTTTACTGCAATGGCTTCACGTGTGGCCATCTCCATGTCAATAATTAATAATGGCTACCATAGGATTTTAAATGTGCAGGATTTATTGACATTTGTTCAACACTCATCGTCTGACCTCTATGATTTTCCAAGATCTCCACAAACTACTTCCTTTCGTAAACTAGTTTGTTTGCAATTCCCCTGGGGCCTAAGCAAAGCTACTGCTAACAGCCCAAAATGCCTTCCATGCATGAATTCGTTTTAATGTTTGCTCTGGACAATTGGATATACAGTTTTGGAATTTAAATTCATGTTTTTCTGAACTCTGCTAAAGTTTGTGAAGTGTAAGTTTAAACCAGGAATATTCAGGTTGGGTGTAAATGAAAAATTAAACTCAATATAGCAAAAATTATAGTGTTCATTTAACAAAATTTGCTCAATGGATATCACCTCAACTTGTTAGATTTTAATGAAGACACTCCTATGGAAAAGTATGTGTTTCAACTTTCCCTTAGATTACGTTGCTAATTTTCAATGAGATGTTCTTCCGCTGTTTCATGCAATGCAAAATTGAATTTCCGTGCTGGCTTTTTTTTCTTTGTTTAAAGTACGCATTTTAACGTGTGAACGGTGAATTGAGGAATTGCATATTTCAATTCTGCTATGCATTCACTATCTCGGTGGTGGAGATGTTTAACAGATTTCCAAATTGGTAATGCTTTCTATTCTTTATGTCATATTTCTCTAAGCCGCGTGTTTATGTTATTTACATCTATACTTTTCAGTGGCTTTCAAGTTATCAAAGAGAAAAGCTGACGAGAACCTGCACGCGCTTCATAAAATACTCTTTGGGCAAAGGGGAAAGGTCTAACTAAGTTCTTCAGATGTTTTGCCATTGTTTATTTGACTTTTGTGTTTTTCATGCCTATGTTTTTTATATTAAGAGACGGGCAGTATAAGACTGGATATTGGCTGAAAATTGAATACTAGTTACATTTTTTGTTTTGTTTAGGCAAACGCAGTAAAGAGAAATATAGGATTGTTTTCTGGCTATGTGTGGACTGACAATGAGGTATGGTTGCATCATATATTGTACTTGTGTTTTATTTTTGATTGTGCAGATGAATCTTAATCCAATTTGTTATTGTATTGAAAATTTTGTTAGTTAATGTATTTTGGTCAATTGTGCATTTTGCCTTCAAATTTTGAAAGCCGGAGTCTGTTATTAACCTGCTTAAACTATGGTTACGTAAATTTTTTTGGCAGGAAAAACAGAAAGCAAAGACAAAGGAGAAGATTGAGAAATGTGCGAAAGAAAAGTTGGTGGACTTCTGTAATGTGCTTAATATTCCGATAAATAAGACCACTATGAAGAAAGTAAAAGTTTATCTAACATTTTCCCATCCTTGTATTGTAACAATTGCTCTTTATAAACAAGTTATGATCAATGTGGCATTTCAGGAGGAACTGTCTGCAAAGTTGTTTGAATTTTTGGTGTCCCCGCATGCTACAACTGATGTTCTTCTAGCCGACAAAAAAATGGTAATTTTGTTCAACATTATTGTATAAGGATAAGAATTAATTAAGGTTCTTGTAAGTCGTGATTGAATTTATCCTCTGTTATTAGTATATTGGTGTTATTTTAAATTGTTTATTCCAACCAAGTATCCTAAAATTAGCAAATTGAAGAACCAAGTGCCAGACCTGAGAAATTCAACCATGTGATTGAAAACTGATTTTGTCTGAATTTCGCCATATTCAACATGGGATCTCTGAAACCATAATTTAATTTCAACAGTTAAATCAATCAAAATAGCTAGTTAATGATGTCTGCCCTGTATTATTGTAATTGAGTCTTAATTCGTTGTAAAAATATGGTGTTATATGTTCGACTTTTTTTATATTGCCGTGAGTTTTTCAAGCTTGGTTTTATGTTTCAGAAAGGTAAAAAGCGAGGCAGAAAGCCAACCCCAAACAAATCCGAAACACCTGCCAAGGTGTGTTGTTATACTATTACTTGAAATTCATTCTGGCTTGCTGCATTAGTTATGACATGCTTAATAATGTTTTTTCTTTGTTTTATTTCCTTATATTTAATCTGGCTTTAGAAGCAAAAGAAAACCTCACTAGTTCGGAAAAGGCAAAAGCAGTCTTCTGATGTCGAGGAGAGTGATGTCTCTGAACCTTCCGAGGCAGAAGTTGATTCTGAGGAAGATGATGTTCCAAAAAGTGTAAGTGATCATGATGACGAAAACATGTCAGAGAAAGAGGAAGATAAAGAAAAGGTTCACAACGGGTCTTCGACGAAGACTCTGAATGAAGACCAAGACGAACCAGTAAAGAAGACTACTACAGTAGAGACAGCCAAGAGCAATGAAAAAACTCCAAAAAGATCTACTTCAAAAATAGCTCGTAATGACAATACTTCGAAGTCCAAGCAGTCTGCTTCCAATAAACAGAAAACAGTAAGGGAAAACCAGAATTCGAAAGGGAAGGTTGCAGACAAAAAACGAACCGACAAGTCTTCAAAGGCTTTAGTTAAGGATGGAGGTTGGGTCTTTTTCATTGTAGTTGATAACATCATCTGTACTAAATCTAATGCCAGTTTGTTAGTTGCTCAAAAGTGATTTTTGGAACCTATGATCATGTTTGCTCGAGTTTTCCCTGGAAAATTTTATGCTCTAATATAACTGTTTTATGTGTGGACAAATTACATAAAATATGTCAATTTTATATGACTGATAGTTTCATGATGTATACCTGTGCTGCCTTAGTTTTTCATTCTTACCATTGGATTCTTACGTCATTGACAGGAAAAGGTAGAAGTAGTGAGAAAGCTGAAGACGGACCTAGTAAGAATGAAATGCATCGAGTGGTAGTTGATATTTTAAAGAAAGTAGACTTCAATACGGTAAGTAATGTTTTTTTTTCCTGCCATTTCATGTTTTTTTTAGCATAATGATTTTTTGAATATTTTTTTTTATTTATATTTCTTGACGTAGGCAACTTTATCCGATATCCTGAAACAACTTGGTATGATCTGTTTCTCTAAATTCTCCCCTAACCTCAATTAAGAAGTGTGAAATGATTTTGTGAACTGGACTCTTCTGTAATGAAATGTTGGCAGGTACTCATTTTGACGTGGATTTAATGAATAGAAAAGCAGAGGTGAAGGATATAATTACAGATGTAATTAATAACATGTCAGATAACGATAGGGAGGAAGCATCAAATGTTGGAGATGATGACGGTGAAGACGAGGCATTGTAGTATCATAGTTTAATAAATAATCTGAAAATAGAGGTATGTGGTTCATTCCGCAGCTAAATTTTCTTACTATGGTTATGGTGGCAGACGTCTCTTTCTATAATAGGTATTGATGAATATTTGTTGAGTGGACCCTTTTCCATGATAGGTATTCTCAACTTGTTGGTATTTCCTAGTTTTAACCCCTTTCTGTTTATTATTGAGGTTACCTCAATTTTACTTTGTATACTGAATAGGTTTTATTTACATGGGTGTAAACAATATTGCCTTTTGAATCACAACACTGCAATATTTTAATAGCTCGAACCCAGATTACGAGTCTTTCATGAGACTCTTGTGAATTGTGAAGACTTTCCTAATTCATTGCTGATAAGCATTTGAGCCTTATATCTCTGGAAAATTGTCTTGATGAACAGCTATTTAGTGCTATGGATTATTTATTGTAGAAATTAAACATTAATATCGTTAAATATTTTGTGTAATTAGTATTTTTTGTTTTTCTAACGCAACATCATTAGAATTTGATATTATTTGGTTAAGAGGAATACATAATTTTTACTTACACTAATCAACCTAGTTATATTGATAGAAAACTCTGTTTTTATTGTAAACATTGATAATAAATGCAATTCTTTTTGTATAAAATTTGACTTGGCTTACAAATTTCTTTAAAACTATTTTTTTTAAAAAATTAAACGTTTATTCAACTTCATATTTTACTAGTTTAAATATAATTATTTTGCACTGTAATATTTTATTATATTATGTGCATTGTGTGTACAGAGTATTAAATTGCATATTTCAATCATAAAAATCGAAATTCAATCAGTATTTTGTTTTTACGTCTTCAGCTGCGATATTTGCTTTTAGTATGTTGTTCCAGAGTAATAATTGCATAAACTTGTTTACATAAACTTGGTTATCAAAGTTTCATTATTTTTTCTGAAAATAGAACTGGTGGTTGTATCAACTTAAGCTCAAATTTTTGTGTAAGAAAATAAATTATTTTAGTCTCTTAATTTTTTTTCTTTGTACTATATAAACAAGTAGTGTCATGATTAAATTAATATATAAAATTTCTAAAAAAATAACATAATTTGAGTACTTTATTTTTTAAATTATTCTTTTAGAATTAAGTTAGGTTGTGACATTCCAAAATATATAACAAATATATATAATTAGAATGTATCAGATTATAATAAAAGAAAACAGTTAAGAGTTATTAGATGATAGTATTAGACATACAGTCATCCAAAATATGGTTGAAATTTAAATTTTATTTACAAGTCAGCATTTCAAAATAAAGACAATAATTATGGAAAATCCTAAGAGCTAGGGGCAGTTGCATTTGACTCGTCCAGGGCCTGTTCTAAAGAAGCTTCATCACCCTCTGCTCATATCCAAATTTGGATGATCATCGCAAAGAGAAACAACACACACTATGCAACACAAACAAGAGTAAGGGTAAACTAATTTTTTAAAACATATAAGTCATCATACATCAGATAAAGAATGGAAAACAGGCACATACAAGTAATTAAACAATTGTCCTATCATATTAAGACACACTAGACTTGTCTGGACTTAGAATGAATGTCGATCTGGGGCGGGTTGTGCACTTGTGGCGGCCTCTATTGTCTTGCAAGGCCATTGCCAATGAGTTTCACCCTACCACACACAATGTTAGTCCGTTACCGCGCAATAGGCTTTCCAAGAAGTACCTACACTAGGACCTCCCACTACTCTCACCACATGCGTCAATCTTCTCTAAGTGAGAATGAAAGAGCATTAGAGTGTTGGGATAACCCCCGTATGGAAGCCTCTTACATTCATTCTAAACACTAAATGATCTCACCTAGAGATCTTACTTTCATATTCAATCTAACCACTTTTAATCACATGATATTCCTCTTGAATCAATAATGTACCATGTTAAAATTGTATAAGTACATCCAATGCTATACTAAGTCATATACACATCATACAACATCAACCATGTCATACAACATCCAATGCTATACCATGTTAAAAACAACTCACATATTTTCACAGAAATATCATTTATTAATACAAATTTCTTTATAGCATTATTATTACCAACACTTACTTAATTTAAAAAGCTTGGAGACCCTCACCAATGGATCTGGAAGGGTCAAAAAATCCCAGAACGACCTAAAGAACGTCCAAAACGGACGTCCGGAACTTCCAAAACGTCAAAAACATTAAAAACACTCAATCTGCTGCACATAATTCGCTCAACGCACACCCTGTGGTGCGCTGAGTGAATTTTTCCTGACAGCAACCCTTCGCATAGCGCACAGAGTGCATGCGATTCTACAACACCCTAAAACCTGCATAATGAAACAACTCTACCTTCCCATACCAATTCTAACCATTTTGATGAATTTCTAACACTCTTAACTTGATCTATATGATGAATTTAACTTTCCAAATCAATTCTAACACTTCTTAAACAAATTCTCTAGTGATTTCACATCAATTCACTGTCAAATTACTCACTTCCATTAATCTAGGTGCTAACTTTTAATTTTACCAATTTAGACTACTTTTGATCAGTCTAATACTCCCTACAGGTCATATTTGTCCTACCTGTGATATCCCAATTGTCTAAAACAGCTTCCAACCTATCTGGTTCAAATTGACTCTATCAGTTCCTCCTAATAGCCTTAAAATTTCTATTAACAGCAGGAAACTGACATTTTCTCCTATAAAACATACTCCACATATTGAAAGACATATTCCAACATTTCAACAATATTCAACCAAGAATTCATCAACATTAAACCATCTTCCCAATCAGGCAGTCACAGTTACAAAAATATATACATCAAGTACTCAGGTTCTAACATATTAGATGAAGTCCATTCAATTTAACAGGAGCTATTTTACCACCCAATGCAGACATGCATCAATGAAATTGTATACCCAACCTAATTAACACACATGCAAGAAATGAAACTTTGACAGAAAGCCCCAGCTTCCCTTACCTTGAATTTTCACAGCCCTCAAGATGATCCAGATAGGCACCTATAAATCCCCAAATTGAAGATAGAATCAGTCTTTAGAACATGATAGGAGCTAGAATTTGAGAGAAACACAGAGATATTTACATGCAACAAAATGGATTGCATGAATACAGCTTAAGAGGTATATGGAGAAAGGGAAATAAATCACCAGTAAAAGAACAACAAAAGGATCGGTAAGAATGTTGCCTTTGAAGCCTAGAAGACCTAGGAAGCTTCTGATCAAAAATTTGTTTGTCAAATTTTTGAAAAAAAGTGAAGAGATTGCAGAGTCAGGGAGAAAAAGGAGTTAGAATGGGTGTAACGTTTCTTCAGAAAAGAGAATGACTAAACTTGAAGTGATTTTATTTTGTAAAAAGTTCTTCAGCCCTTCATCTGCTGCCACATGTCAATTCTAAACCTTTTTCTTTCCTCAGGTTTTACATAGGTTCAAACTTAAATTTTAAACTAATATTGGAATTTACTTTAACTATTGTTAGAATAATTTTCAACAATTGACGTAATGATTTGATTAATCCAGATATAATATTAACTACATTATTACATAGATAATATAAAGTAAATCAAACTCACAACCTTAATCTTAATAAAAAAGAGATTATATATATATATATATATATATATATATATATATATATATATATATATATATATATATATATATATATATATATATATATATATATATATATATATATATATATATATATATATATATATAAGAAATAAGAAAACAAGTACTAAGAACTTCAAATTCCTACTTTATAAATATGATTTAAAATTGTTCAATCATATATTATTTTAAAACAATTATTTTCTAATTTTTTTCTTCAAAACACATGGCTAAGAAGTAAGAATATAAAGAGAGGATATTTTTATACATTAAAATATTAGAATGAAAAGAAGGGAAATACAAGAAAAACCTCAGAAACAATGGTACTTTACCAAACCCAAATTATAGAGAAAAATTAATTAAAAAAATGACGGGTCATACTGGATAGTCCTCACAGTTGACTATCTGGTTCCCGTGTATTTGGTCTGATTTAATTTAAAATGATTTATTTAATTCCAAATATATAACTAGATTAGACTGTTGGAATGTTCTGAAGATAAAATAAAACCTGAGTTAGTTCAAAATTATTTTATTTTCTTTCTGGAATCAATTTTATATTTGGAACAATCCAACCCTAGATCCTTTGCCAAGAACTGCTAACAAACATAAAAACTGATGAACTCACCAAAAAAATTTAAACTAAACAAGCATGTTCTAATCTACCATATATTCCTTTTTCATATTGTTGAATCTGTTTCAATAATCTTAATTCACAAGGTTTTCATAATAAGGATCAGAGAAAGACCCTGTCGCATATCTACATCTGGGATTAGAAACTGAACATGAGTTGTGCCTGTAACTATGAGAACCCATAACACCTTCTTCGGCGGTGCCGATTTCCATCTCCGTCAGTGCTTCACAGAACAAGTCAACGTGGCAAGGGAGGCACAAAGGACCATCGTTTCTATACCCATATTCTCTCTCAGCACCATCCAAAAGCTCTTTGAACAAAGGGTGATTCGCTATCTCGATCTTGATCACGAATCTCTCTCTCTCGGGTCCAACGTAGACACAAAGACAACCTTGTGGAACCACACAAGCCTTCTTCCTATCTTGCCTTTCTTTGCTTCTCAATCTGCCATAGCTTCCACTTAAGCTGTTCTCCGGATACAATTTCTTGCTTCTTCCCAGTACTCTCTTCCACTTCTTCACAAACTCCATTTTCTTACTCTTAAACTATTTCTATATATATACACAAGAAATGTGTTCAACTTTATGCAGAAATTATATATATATATGTAGAAGCTAGAGATGGAATACTGGGGTGGCAAGAGAATGATGATGAGTTTGTGTTTGTGGAAGTTAAGGTTGGTTTTCTTATATATAGAGAAGTTGGTTCCTTCAATGGCTGTCGGTCTTACTCTTTGTAATTCTTGTCAGTTTGCGCATGCTGTGGATTTTGATCCTTTTTTTTAGACTAAGTATAGCATGTGGCGGAAAGGGAAAGATACCCTTTTGTTTGGACTAATTAATTGCAAGTGCTATGTAAAAACAATCAGTCTGCGTGGAAAGAGTCAAATGTTTGATAAGCAAACTAGTTTAGTTTAGGATTTTGTATAATATGTGTTGGCTATCATTGTCTACCGTCAAAGGCGTTGAATTAGTATTTTATTAATATGGTATTTGGTGAAAGGAAATTAAGCTGTTAATAAATGAACACTGTGCTTTATATTGGGAATATAATATATAATATATAATATAGCAGTGAATTGTTCTACTGGTGTGAAATCGCTGATAGCAGTTTACAATGTAGAAAACTGGTAAGAGGAAAGTCAAGGCTGGTTGGTGGGTGAGAACTGTGAGAACAAGTTCTTACGCCGCAACGTAAGAATAATCAACCCAAAATAAAAAGTAAAAGCTTTCGGACAATAAGATTTTTCATAATATTTTCTGTTAAGAATTTTTTTTTATAATATTTAGAATGTTTTTTTATATGATATCTTAACAATTTTTTATAATAGGCTATGTATCAGTGTTTTATTAATTATATATTTAAAACGGACAAATAATATTAAAAAAATTGTTATTTTTTTTTTCATTTTTAACTTTCTAAATATAACATCAAGAAAAATTAAAGGTATATAATCACATTTTACGTCATTTCATCAAAGAGTTATAACATGAGAATTTAAATTGGCCATATGCAGAATGATAGGATGATTTACAAGTTCGTTGGGTTCAAATTTTCAATTCCTAGTACATTTTGTTATATCCTATTGGAATTAGAGATGACAAAAAAATTTGCAAATACGGATATCTGCTGATAAAATCCACGACGGGTAGTTACTATTTGCGGATATTTATTATCCGCGGATAACGGATAATGGGTATTTTAATACTCGTATCTAAACGGGTCAGGTACGAGTAGTATACTACCTGACTTGCAGGTACCCATTACCCGAAAAAATAAAAAAAAATAAATTAATTTATATATATTTTTAATTAAATTTAATTAAAAATTAAATTAAATTATATTTTATTAGGTTAAATTTAATTAAAATTAATTTTTAATTTATATTTAATTTAATTTACATTATATTATAAATATATTTTTTAATTTTATTTAAATTTTACTTTAAAATGTATAAATTTTATTTTTTGCGAGTATCCACGGATATCCACGGGTTTTAAAATATCCACGGGTATTTTTTAAACGAGTACCTGGCGGGTAGCGGATAGGATTTTATCCGACGGGTTGGGTTGCAGATAGGCACTATCCGTGCCCGACCCGACCCTTACCATCCCTAGTCGGAACCATTAAATTGACACATTAGAGATGGATGGAATAAGCTTGTTTCTTTAAGGTTAAACTCATTCGGAGGTCCCTATTTTCGTGTTTTTTTCCCACTTGCATCCCTGTCTTTTGTTTTTTGCCAATTAAATCCTTAAGATTGGAAAATTGAATGAATTTGACTCTTGTCATTACATCAAGTTAATGGGTTAACTATTTGCTTACATGTAAGGGTGAAGTGGATAAATATGATGATGTGGCATACACGGACATGTTACGTGGGTTTTATGTGCCAGTATCTTAAACAAATGATTAAAAAATTGGGGTTTCTTAACCTTATTATTATTATTATTATTATTAATTATTTGTATTATTTAAATTTTATTCTGAATAAATCTTTTAAAATAACTGGAGCTTCTTCCTTCCATAAACCTAGAACTTCCTCATTGTTTGTGCCGCACCACCTAGATCGCTGCCACACCGTCGCAGGCGGCCACCTCCTGCACCGAACACTCAATCATCAACTTTTGTCAGAACCCAGAAGAGCAAAAGCAATAGAGTAAACAGAGCGCAGCGAGGGCGATGAGTGCTGGTAAGGGCGGCAAGTGCTCTCTTCTTCCCTTCTTTCTTTTCCCGTTCAAACGCGGTTTTCACAGGGAGGGGAGACTCTCTTTCCCTTCTCGTTGCTGGTTCGATCTCGCAAGGAGGGAGGCGATTTCGTGGCAAGGGTTTTTGATTTTGGGATTCTGGGTTTCTGTTCTTCTCTGCAGGGTGGCCTAAAGTTGGGGTTTCTATGCTTGCAAATTGTTCTTGCAAGTTGAGGGTTAGGGTTTGCGAATTTTGGGTTTTTTCTCTGATTTCGAAATTGGATTGGGATTCTATTTCTTCTTTGCAGATTCGGGTACGGATTGGAGGCTTCTAGAGAGGTAGGGAGATGGGTGTTGTTGGGATTCTTGGGCTGTTGCGCGAATTTGTTTTTCTCTGGTCCCGATTTCTAATGCAGGTTGTGCGAAGGAGATGACGGCCATGCGAAGAGCTTCGCGTCTTTTGGTTCATCATGAAGATGGTCATTTTTTGTTGTTGCTGCGGAGGCGCAATTCTGGGTTTGATGATCTTGATGATGAACGCAGAGCAAAGATACTTCCATGGTTGATGTCCTGAATGCTTCAGATTTTCTCTTCGAAAAAACCCCAATTTTTAAAATGTTTCATTTAGAAAATGCCATTTCATTAATCCCAATTTCAATTTCAATAAATCCTAATTCCTAAATCTTCAAGAATAATGAACCCTAAATCTCTAAATTTTCATGTTTACAGTATATGCATATGTCACGTTTTAAAATCCATGAGGAAACCCAAATTTTTAAAATGTTTTTTTATTAAATACCACCTGTAAATGCTACGTCTAAAAAACTTCCACGTCAACATCACAGGTAAACTAAAACTTAACTCCGTTAGCTTGATTTAACGGTAGGAGTCAATTTCTTTCAATTTTGTATCTTTAGGAACTCAATTGGCAAAAAAATAAAACAGCAATGTAAATGGAAAAAAAAACTCGGGTTTCTTTAAATAAAAATTAAAACAAATGATGGTTTAATTTTTTTGTATTATATTATTTAAGGATGTAAATTAATGATATAGTAACTTAAATTATTAATATTTATAAATTAAATTTTAATTAATAATTATAATATGATAGTTTAATAAGTAAAAATAATAATTATTTTAATTTATTAAATTAAAGACATTAATTAATAAATTAAAATTTTAAAAATTTAAAATTAGAAAAAAGTTGATAGACAATCCATCCAGCTATCCTTTAATAATTGGGTTAGAATTTTTAACTTTCTTACGACAGTTTACCTTATTTTTAATGAAGAAAAACAAAAGAACTCGCCAATTTTATCACTTTTTCTTAAGTATATAAAATAATTGATACAATATTTAATTTTTTTATAGTAATATAATAATCTATAACTAAATAACGATGAGAATATGTTATATTATATATAAAATGAGTTGAAATTTTGCTTAGATAAAAACCCTTTTTTTTTCCTTTTAAAGTTTAAAATTAGTATATTTTATTTTTAGTTTCATATAATACTTGTTAGCTTATTGGAAAAAAAAAACTAAACTAATCATTCAAGACTTGACACTAACATGACAGCTTTAATTTAAAAAAAGTTATAAAATAAAAGTCCTTTATTTATATTCAAATAAAAAAAATAAATATAATTTAAAATTTTAAAATAGTTAAAACTAAAATAGTATATTTTGCGTAGACTAAAATTAGAAATTCAATACTTCATTTTACACTAAATCTGTTTCCGTGTATTCTTATTTAATTTTTAAAAAATATTGAAAGAAAGATAAAGTGGCCCGCGCAAGTTGTCATTTCTGACATGTGGTAAGCTTATTGTGATCTTATTCCTAACTTTCCATTTGTTTTATTGGAAAAACACATGACTTTTTAATAAGCCTTCGTTCGTGTCTATCTTTAGTCAACTGTCGATTTTATTTTATTCGCTTTCTTATAATACAATTTTAATCTTTACTTTACTTTAATTAATTATTAATGTAAAAATATATACACTGTTCTTATGATTAGATAGGCAATAATATATGTTTTTATATTATTACGTTCAAAAGTTTATGATCCAGTTTCATGAACTGATATGTTTATTCTGTAAATTTGTGAGTCTCTAAATACGATGAGAATTAGCTCATGTTAAGATAGGTTTTACATGTTATTCTATTTAGTTTGGTAGTTAAACCAGTTTAACTTACAATTTACATGTCAACTTATATACTTCAAGAAAAAAAACAACAATTTAATTGTTTATTTTAGCTAAAACTTAAGGCAATTTGGCCCTTTAATTATTATTGTTTTTTCCTTTTTCTTTTAAATATTTTTTTGGTTCCGTTAATTTTTCATGTTTTTTTTTTAATATTAACTTGCATGCCAGTGCGAACCACCTGGCATGTTGGCCCATTTATTTGTAGATAAGCTCAATCTTTCTCTTTTTTAAACTTGTATTTCCATTCATAAAATTTCTTATATAAAATCATGTGTTTATAAGAAAGACTGGTTTTGATAATATTTTAGAAAATAAATTGTATTTATTATGTACAATAATCTTAATTGAGAGTAGGGGTGATTATACTCTTTCAATATCCAACATAGATCCATTTTATATTTAATAAATATATCCAACGTATATTCATTTTATATTTAATAAAATAAATTAGATTTAAAATTTAAATTTTATTAATAGTATCTAAACTCAATTTTATATTTGTGTTAAGTCTTATCTAATTTAATATGAGTTTAAATTGACTTAAGTTTGACTTAAGTCAATATCAACTTAACGTGAATTATACTTAATCAAGTTCAATTTGACTTATCCTAATATAAATTAAATTTAACTTGGGTTTGGCCTTATTTAATTTAACATGTGTTTGATTAAAATAAGCCTAATATAGGTATTACTTGACTTAACTTGAATTTAGTTTGGTCTAACCTAACTTAACTAACTTAGGTATGAGCTAACTTAGCTTGACAAGGGTCCAATTTCCAAAATTAACTCAACTCGACTTGGCTTGATCTTTATCCAACTTTTAGGTCTGGGCCAATTGTCCGGTTTGAGACACAACTGACTCAACTCAACATGACTCTAACTTGACTTGGTCCAATTTAATATAAGCTTTACTCAACCTAACATGAGTTAAGCCAAACTTGATAAGCTTAACTTGATTCTGACTCAACCTAACTTGACTTAGATCCAACTTAACTATGCTAACATTGGTTTAGCCTAATCCATATTGAATTTGGCTCGTCTAAACTTGGCTTGATTTGTCATGAGTTTGGCTTAACTTAACTTAGTTTATGCTTGGCTTGTATTACTTTAACCTAGGTTTGCTCTAATCCAACTTGACTTGGATAAAATATGAATTTGCTTGAGTTTGACTAGTCAAATCATATGTTTTTTTTTATCAAGAAAAGCAAATAAAGTTAATAAGATAATTAGGTTACATCAATCCATATACATAACGTAAACAAAAGAAAAAAAGAGAGAGTATGAACGCTTTATGAACTCCTCCTACTTAATAAGTCAATTTATTACAAACATTACATTTCCATGTAACAAATAAAGAAGTGAAGAAAGATAATGTGTCTAAACTCTGTTAAAAGAAGAAGACATGAAAAAACGAGTTTAATATTCTAAATCTTAAACCACTTTTGATACAATATTGACAATAATATTATTCATATACTTGTTTTCCAACTCAAAAATATATATTAAAAGTGACTTCATTTATACTTGTTTTTTTTATCTATTGTTTTACCATGTTCTAATACATCCGGAAGTTACAACCTACAAATTACAACCAAACTGCAAACAAATTCATTATAAACGATTTGACTTTGAATCTAAAAACATAACATGTATGTGAACCCAATTTACTGGATTCAACAAACCGTCCCACAATAATATACTAACAACTTTTAGTCTACTCTTATATGATTCTATCATATCTTGTTTTAGACTCTCACTATCCTATTTTATATGGATGTAATCTAACTTAAGACTATATAACTTAAATCTTAAATTAATTTTGGATTTTCAAACTTAAAAAGAAAAAAAGCTATCCACATTATATCAATCCAAATTCAATTGAATTAAAAAAAAATACAATTTAAGATTTAAAATAAATGTATCTACTTTTAAAACAATGTGTATTTAATTATAAATTACATTGAGTGATATTAATTTTTTTAGCATAGCAATTATGAAAGTATTTATATTGTTTAACGAATTTACCTGTATCGAATGTGAAGAGTTACCACTTCAAAATTTCTGTCTGCCACGGGTATCTTTTTTCTAGAATCTCTTCATCCTATGTTTATGTTACTCAATGATGTGAAAAAACCTCGTGTCTATAAATCATTACAAGTGTCCATTTATTTTGAGGAAAAATATTTTTAACAAATTCTTTTATAATTTTTTATAACGTAGTAGATCGTGATGAGATTAGCTTAAAGTCTTAATATTTAATAGCATGTGAAAGAATAGAAGTGCAGATTAAAAAAATACTAATCAAATTAAAAACTAACAGTCAATTTTCACTAATCTTGTTTATATTTTGTTGTTAATTACTTCTCTATAGTAAATTTGAATTTAGTTGTTTATATAAAATATCCACTTATTTTAGTTGGACAAATTCCATATATGGTCATTTAATGACTCTACCTTTCTATATTTAAAACCTTTAATTAAAATATATTTATGACCTTATAATCATTTTCACTTCTAAAAATAGAGAGCTGGTCCCACTTTTAATTTAGATTTTAGTTTCATTAGTAATTACGGAATAAATGCAGTCCTAGTTGCTAACGCTGACCAAAAAGGAAAACAAAAGACATCTAGAAGCTTTTCATAATAAAATAATTATAAAGAAAAAAAAATCGTGTCTTTAACCCACAAATGGTTATTAAATAAAAAAAATTGTCTTTTGTATTTTAACACATAGTTTAGGAAAATATAAGGTGTAATCATAAACAATTGACTTTTCAGGTTAAGAAACCGAATTTGGAGGGGTTGGATGGATTGGTCAAAAAATTTCTTTCCTATAACTGGAATTCTCACACAATTTTGAAGGAATTAGGTCACATTATTGGGTCTTTCTACATATATTTTTGAATTCAATTTAAAAAAAAAATTACAAGTTATTTATATGTTATTACTTTTTTTTATTCAATATTAAACTTAGATCTAGACTTTAATTCCAAATAAATAATTACTAATTTTCACACACAAATTTTAAACTACTTGCAACATTTAAATTAATGGAGCGGTTCACTTGCCGAAATAATAATCTAGAAATAAAAGAGAAATTTATCAAATTAAAAGTTTTTTTTACTTTCCTTTCTAGTTATTGAGATAAATTTTCTTATACTAAAATTCTAAGAAACTAAAATTCGTAAAAAAAAAGAAAAATATAACAAATTATTTTTTTAACCAGGTAATTAATTATGTGAATTTTTTTCTAAAATAAAATGTTGCAAGGTCACTGAATTAATTCATGATTATGTACTCGTCTCCAACCACATTATATGTTCACACTCATCAGGTTTTGTGTTCAATATGCAATAATTTGAAGGAAGAGAGATCCAACACGTTATTGTGGGACATGAAGTTATGACCAACAGTTTTATATTGGTGTTGTTCAATATTGTTTAATGAGTATGTTTAATCTTGTTTTATTTATAATTATAGTTACCAAAACCATCTATAGCTTTATTTTATTTTATTATTTTATGTTATCTAATTAATAACGACACACTATTTAAATTTAATATAAAATAAATGTAAATACTCACATATTTTATTTTTACAATTAACTATTCATAAATTCAACAAAATTATATGTATTTTAATCTAATAAAAATGTAAATACACATACACTTTTATATATATATATATATATATATTATAGTTAAATAATTATTTTTTAACTTTAATCGCTTTTTAAAATTAAAATAATTATTCATAATAAAAAATAATCACACATATACATAATTTATATATTTTTATTGATTGGAGTTAATGTGACCATTTTTTTCATAAATTATTATTATTGTTATATTCTTATTATAATTCACACCAAATAATTAATAAAATTAATATTTATATAACTCTATATTATTGTATCATGTTTTATCATTTCCTTCCACTTTATGTTTTTCTATCTTACTGTGATTATAATTGAAATCTAAAATAATTTGTGTAGTTATGAAATTGACTTCCACTTTTTGATCAGTTATGGACAGGGTTGTCATGTAAATAAATCAACCGTGTAAATGCATGAGTGTTTTTATGGGTGTTTAATTTTGCACTCATGTCTAGACTACTTCAGAAAAAAATGTCAATTATATAATACAAATAAATATAAATATATTATATTATTCATTTTTTCCCTAATACACAATTCTTTTTCTTATTTTATTTATTAATTAAACATTTTGATATCAGAATATCATAATTTTATTTTGATTTCTAACTTACAATTATGTTTCTATGATATTATAAATGTGTAATTTTAATTCCTAAATTTTGATTGCGTCACTTAGAAATAAAATATTTTTGACATTTTTTTTTCATACTTTCCACTTTACAACTCATCGTAACAATATAATAATATATGTTATAACTTTATATTAAAAATAAAATAAATATATTTAAAAATATTATTTTGAGTTTTTAAATGTATTATTGTTATTATAAAATGGTAAATGCATCGGTTGCATGTAATAAATAATGAATACTATTTTCTTTTACGAAACTTATGTAATATATGATAACTCTTATCATTAATAACTTAATGAAATAACAAAATTCATAAAAAACACAATATAAACTCTTTTTTTTATTTTCATCAAATTAGTTAAATTGGTATATTAATTTAACAAAATCATATATATATATATATATATATATATATATTGAGAATTACATGATCATGATTTTTTTATTGTGAATGAAGATATTTAGTAGGAGTAAAATTAGTCTTTGTCCGGTTTATTTTGAAAAAAAACTCAAATTATTTTTTCAAAATCATTTTCAAATAGCTTTCCTCGTAATTTTGATTTTTCATTTTGAATGAAAATATGTAGAAACAATGTCAAACTTTGTTGGACACAATAAAAACCTATTTTTATTTATTTATGATTGTTATTTTCGAAAAAAAAATTAAAACATTTTGTAAATCACATCAATTTCATACATTTAGTATTGTCTTTAGGCAAACAAAACAGGATACTAATACTTTTCCTAAGCGTATCTGACTCTTCGATTCAAACTTTGGTTTTGTAGACCATGTGTTATTTTTCCTATTTTTCATAGTTTTATAAATTAAACTATAGTGATGACACCAAACTTTGTTTTCAAAATTGTTTATGTTTTTTTTTGTACGGTTTATCATTCCATCGCGACAACCTCTCACAAAATTTATACACGTATCACTTTCATGGATATTATGTTTCTTCAAGATATTAGGTAACACCCTTTTAAGATGTTACTGAAAACTTAGAATATTTTCGTGCATATGCTAAATATATTTATTTTTCATCATAGAATGAGGAAATGAAAATGGTCATTTATTTCATCAACCAAATTTGCCACTCACTAAATTCATTTCCAATACTAAGAAAACATTTAAGGATAGTCCGAGACGTAAATTTTATTCAAAATACATTTGAAATACAGAAAACAACATGTTCCTAAAATAATTCCCACACTTCTCATTATTGTGCATCTGAACCATCATCTACGACAATATTTATTCATGTATAACGTAAGTCATGCCATCATTATAGGTGGAAACCACAACTACAAATGTGCAAAATTGTGCTTACTTACAAGAAAACATAATAAGTAAAGATAATCGCATCATAACATGCCTCATTCAATATTTTGATATGCATATTCAAATAACATTTATTATGGTATCAACCAACAATCATAAATCCACATGCAGTTTCAGGCTAAGAGGTTTAACCTACAACATAGTCTCCAACACAAGTGTCACTTCCCACCACTCTCCTATAATGCTTCATTGGATAAGCACACCACTTCCCACCACTTTCCGAAAGAGCTTCATTGAGCAAGTACATTACTTCCCACCACTCTTTTAAGGAGCTTCACTAGGCAAGTGCACAATGTTACTCCCCACCACTCTTCTAGAAGGTTTCATTGGACAAATACACCTCTGGAACTACTACGTCAAGTATCCTTACCTCTCGTTCAGACACACATTTCTCATTACACACATACAATCCAACCATTCTAATCCATAAAGCAAAACCAACAACATCCAACTCAACCATGTTCAACCATAACTCGACACCCAACAAACATAACTTGACAACCATCATAAACAACTCAGTCAAACATCCCAACTCTATCAAATAGCCTAATTTAGCTAAATAGCACAACTCAGCCAAACAACCCAACTACACAGAAAACCCTTGATCAAATTGGATTGAAACTTAAACCATTATATTGCAACCATACACATCTTGGTTCACCACCTGAATAGTTAAAAATAAAGCCCAACAGTACTGATTGAAACTATTACAACTCATATATAACTTATATTAATCCGATTCATACCTATAACCATTGATTCAATCTTAAGAGAAACATTTACGGACTTAATATAATAACAATATGGAATAACCCACAAATAATATAGTTCAAGACTTAATCAACACGTACCAAAGCTTAATAGTACAACCATAGTTACATACAATTTGGTTCCAACCATCAACGTACTTTATTCAACATCTAAACATTACATATTTAAACTTAAACACTACTGTTCAAACTCAAAACAACCCGATACAACTATAAACCAGATCGCTCGAAAGCCTAAACAACACGGTACAACCCAAAAACATCACGGTTCAATCTATCAATAGCTCAATACATTTTAAAGACAACATGGTTTCAAGCATAACCAGCACGGTTCCACCGTTTACCCGCGCTTGGTTGAATTTCTTCACTTTGACATTCAGAGCACTGGACAGAAATCACATTGCGCCAACATCCGCAGGGACCATCGCAATGCTTTGTTTTAATTAAATAGTCGGATTTCCCTTGTCTGTACCAGTTCTGAGTCGACTGTTCGACGTTCGGGGAAGAGGCCCCGAAGGTAGTAGCAAATATTCAAATGAGAACTTTGAAGGCTGAAGAAGGGAAATATTCCATGTGAACAACACTTGCACATGGGTTAGTCGATCCTAAGGGACAGGGGAAGCTCGTCTGACAACGCTTGCAGCGCGTACTCCGAAAAGGAATCAGACTAAAATTCCTGAACTGAGATGTGGCGACTGATGACAATGTTAAGGAGTCCAAAGTCGTTGGCGGAAACCCAAGAAAGAATTATCTTTCCTGTTTAACAACTTGTCCAAATACTTTACTACACAAATCGACATTTACTACACAAATCGACACTTAAATTTTATGGTGCATAACTTACACTATGTTTTTAACCATAAAGACTTTCTTGTCAATTTTTTGACATCACAGATAATGCCAACCACTTGTTAAAATCATAAACCGCTCCGTATAAAAAGTATGACTCAAACTAAAACAACATGGTACCCTTTCATCTTGATTAACTAACCATTATACACTTTAAACAAAATATCACTTCACAAATTATCATTTGAACATGTAACATTATAACCAATATTGATAATATGCACGACAACAAAACCATAAATTATCACTATCATCACTGTGCATCGAAATAATAAGTATACCTTATACTTAGAGAGAAGTGCAACCAATTATGATATTGAGTTAGACTTCCACCAACACTCTGCATCAAAACAATAAGTATACTTTATACTTAAAGAGAAATGCAACAGATTATAATTGAGTTAGACTTTCACTAACATCCATCTTAACATAGATGAACCTTCCACTTCTATCAACCACGAATCACCATAATACTACAAAACAACCAAAATCATACATAAGGAAAGAAAGAAAGGTTAACATCATTTACTTCTATTAATAGAAACTGTAAACCCTCCTTAAAAATCGTACTCTTTTACTTTTATACACAATAGTAGTTCTATCTTCTTTCATACCAATATTGCGAGCTCCCGTTTCCTCTGCTGTAGTGAAGCCACGATAATGTATCGTCACATATATTGTACTGTTAACGTATCATTAATATATTCTCACACATATTTTATTAATGTATCCTCATACATATTTTACTGTTAATGTATTTTTAACGTATATTTTATCATAGTATTATTGTAACATGACACGTATTTCACCATTTACTTATATATTATTTATTTTTTTAATGTTAAAAATATTATTTTTTACAATTTAAATTACAAAATAACTTTATAATATTTTTTTAATTCCTATCCATTCATAAATAATTATCCTAAAAACTTAATCATAGAGTCCAGCTAAAATCAATTAAAAAAAGACAGAATTATTTCAAATCTTTACCTCTTTTAAGATAGAATTTTAAAATATTTATTTTAAATAACTTAAGTAATCTTTCAAAATTTTAAAATTTAAAATTTTAAGTTTTGCCTTAAAGAAAATATATATTTTATTATAAAATATTTTAAATCCTTCATAAAAATAATGTATTATATCTTTATAGTTATTTATCAAACATGTCAGTTATTTTAATTTTATATTGTTAGAATTATTTATTTTAATATAAATATATATCTTTTTCAATTTTATTTTTTTAGTAACTGTTCTTTTAATTAAAGTAACTATTTTATCAATTTTATTTTTTAAATAAAAATTATAGAGAATAAAATTATAAAATTTATTTATTTATAATAAAAAATATTAATAATAAAAAAATTACAAAACATTTTAATTTATTTTTATAAATTATAATAATAATTTAATAATTTTTTATTATTAAAAACATGAACAAAAATTCTCTACTATATAAATTAGGTTTGATAAAGAACATATTCTTGGGGTTTGCACGACCTAATCACATGTATTTTAAAAAAAGAAATTGAGGAGTTGGTGCACCAGAATTTCCTCCCAAGGCCCAGTATTGTATTTTCCTCCGTCTCTCCTCCCTCCGAAGAGCGAGACGAAACACCTTTTTGCTTAAAGATTTTCCTCAATCCTTTTTGGACCATAATCTTCAATTTTCAAATCTGCACAATAATCTTCTCTCATATATTTTGGGTATTACTAAATCTTTTGAATCTTTGTCCATTTAAGCGGTATGGATGTCCGTGTAAAAGAAGAAGAAGAAGTGTCGGAGACTCCAATTATAACTAAGAGGAAATCGCGATCCGGCGCGGTGCCTCCTCCTGACTCCGTCATCGAAGTCAGCAGCAGCGACAGCGATTCGGAGAACGACGTTAATTGGGAGAAAGGAGGAAGTCCTTCCAAAAAGCGAAGGACCGATGCTGAAACTGTTTTGCCTGTTGGATTCCTCAGCCCTCTCCCTCCGGAGGCCTCTCCACCGACTGATCTGCTGGCTTTGCCGGCGCCAGAGTGGGCTTCTAATTCCGCACGATCCAATTTGTATACGACACTGGGAGTGAATAGCTCCAAGCAGTTCTGGAAGGCTGGGGATTACGATGTTGACGGCTGCGGTGGTTCTGATCCTTCAACAGGTGCTTTTTGTTTTGGTCTATCTTATATGAATCTGTTACTTATTATAGGAGTTGTTGTGTTTCGAATTATTTTATATTTTTTTTTCTTGATTTTTTGGCCTTTAATCTGTACCTATCAGTGGTAAAGAGTAATGTTTTTATTTGTTTTTCATTATTTTCAATTCTTTATTTTTTAACCGTGGTTGGAAGCCATTCCACTGATATTTTACTACAACGTCCTGCTAGTTATTGAATAGAAAATCAAGAAAATGAAACCAACTATGTAAAGACTCCTGTTAGTTGTTTAATAGAAAGTCACGGAAATGACACCAACTATGTAAAGATAAACAATGATGATACACAATGCCTGTTTCTCCACTAATTTATAACTATGGTTATTCCAAACTGTAAGCAATTTACCACTTATGTTTCTAACACCAAAGGTTTGAATTAGAATGAGTATTAGATTCTTGGGATGCCTTTTAGATGTCAGGGTAGATATACCATTTCATAAATCTCTGTTGAACCTAAATATATAAATTTAGAAACTTTTGGTGTAACACTGACTCTTATTTAACTTATAGTTTTTGCCTACTTTTACTCTCCACAAAAATAAATGCAATTGGGGATGACATTTTGAATGTCAGTATATCTAGTACTAAATCAAATAGGTAATGACTAAAGATGGATCCTGACATAATCCTATATCTTATAAAGTAAAAGTTGAACTTTAAGTTTAATTTAATCTTACAAAACTAACCTATAAGATAAGAGTTGTATCCATTTATATAATATAATTTGGTTATATCTTTAATTAATGTGAGATTTCCAATGCATCACGTTTTGTTGAGGGCTAAACATTTTGAGCTTGGGAATAAAGGAGGGCTCAACAGTGGATGACATGAAAAATCCGACAAATCTTGATAAGATAAAGTGTGATACCATCTTATAAAGTGACCTTTAAGTCTAACTTAATCTCACAAAATAACTTGTGTTATTTACACCCACATATATATATATATATATATATATATATATATATATATATATATATTTCTAATCGACGTGATATCTCTAACACTATCCTTATATGAAAATCTTTAGCCTTGTCTCTCGGAGTTCTTGGTATTGTAGTTACTCTTTCACACATCTTATATAACATGCTTATAAGTGACAACACACCATTTTTTTTTCCGAAGTTTTTTGTAACACTTGTGATGAAAAACCCACTCATCTTTGGAAGGATCTTACAACATCAATTAGTTAAGCATCTACAAAACATCTATTAAGAAAGTAGGAGAACTCTATTATTCAGCCAAGAGTTCAAAGAAATTAAAGAAATAAAAACACGGAGGAGAAAAGGAGAGGTAGAACACAACACATTCATAGAAAATGATATGTGCAAGTGAGGATCGATAGTTTGAATTAAGCAATTAGAAGATGAGAAAGTTAAGAGTAAGTTTCAGTTGAATATAGTGAAAACTCCCTTGTGTTCAATATACACATTGGGTTCTCTATTTATAATAGAACAAATATGGACTAAGCCTAAAGTACAAATAATAACAAATTAACTAAAGATAAAATATAAAGATAATATATCTAACACCCCCCTCAAGTTGGAGCATACAAATTGTATGTACCAAGCTTGGAACAAATAAACTCAATCCGATGACTCCTTAATGACTTAGTCAATACATCTGCGAGTTGATTGTTTGACCCAACAAACTCAATACATATTTCTTTAGTCAACAACTTTTCACGAACAAAATGACAATCAACTTCTATATGTTTAGTCCTCTCGTGAAACACTGTATTTGATGCAATTTGGAGAGCAACTTGATTATCACAATACATCTTCATAGTATGGATGTTTCAGACGTGAAGCTCTTGAAGAAATTGTTTCACTTATATAAGTTCACAAGTGAGTGACACCATCGGCCTATACTCGGCTTCAGCTGTTGATCGAGCTACTACGTTCTATTTCTTACTTTTCCATGAAATAATGTTTCCTCCCAGAAAAACGCCATATCTTGTAATAGATCGTTTATCAATAGGCGAACCTGCCCAATCTGCATCACAATACCCAGAGACTTGAATGCTTCCTTTATCTTCATATAACAATCCTTGTTCGGGAGCCTTTTTGATATACCTTAGAATATGAATGAGAGCATTCCAATGGTCAACACATTGAGCCTGCATGAATTGACTAACCACTCAAACTACAAAGGATAGATCTGGCCTTGTAATAGTGAGATAAATCAGTTTTCCAACTAGCCTCCTATACCTCTCTAGATCGGAGAATAATTCACCGTCCTCTGTCCTTAATTTCTGGTTTGGGTCCATGGGACTGTCTATCGGTTTGCAATCAATCATGCTTGTTTCTTGTAATATGCCAAGAGCATACTTCCTTTGTATTGTACTACTTCAATGCCTAAGAAGTATTTGATACTTACAAGATCCTTGGTTTGAGTGTCTACACAAGTACTCTTTCAGTTGAGATATTCCAACTACATCATTTCCTATAATGACAATATCATCAACATATACTATTAAGTAAACACATTTCCCAAAAGAAGAATGATAGTAAAAAACGGAATGGTCTGCTTCACTGTGTTTTAGCCCAAATATTTGAACAATGGAACTAAACTTTCCAAACCAAGCACATGGTGATTGCTTGAGGCCATATAGAAATCGACGCAATTTGCATGCCATACCAGAGTCCCCGTGAGCAACAAACCCAGGAGGTTGCTCCATATAAGCTTCTTCCTCAAGATCACCATGTAGGAAGACATTCTTGATATCTAATTGATGAAGTGGCCAGTGAAGAATGGATGCCATGGCAAAGAAGAGTCGAATTGTAGTCATCTTGGCTACAGGAGAGAAAGTGTCACAATAATCAAGACCATAAACCTAAGTGTAACCTTTTGCAACAAGCCGAGCTTTGAGCCAATCAATTTCACCATCAGGGTTGACTTTATTTGCATACACCTATCGGTAACCAACCACCTTTTTGCCCGAGGGAAGGGGCACCGGCTCCCAAGTATTACCGTGGTCAAGAGCCTGCATTTATGCAATCATAGCTTGTTGCCATCCAGGATGATCAAGTGCTTCTTTAACATTCTTGGGTATAACAACAGAAGACACTGAGGATAAAAGAGAAAAATAGGAGGGCAACAATCGATGATAGCTAAGAAAATTATAGATAGGATGCGAGTTTCGAGTGGAATGAGTACCTTTTCTAAGGGCAATGGGCCATGCTGAATCATTTTCACCAAGAGGCGTGGGATGAGGTGTTGAAGGAGAAGAATTTGAAGGAGGAGATTCACCATTTTCTTGGGGAGGTGGACTATCCATTGGGATCAAGACTTGGAATGACAAAGACGAGTGTAGGAGGATTGGGATCAAAACTTGGAATGATAGAGACGGGTGCAGGAGGATTGAGATCAAGACTTGGAATGACAGAGACAGGAGAGTTATTTGACTCAGCCACTAGAATAGGAAGGACCTGCTGGAGGATAAAATCATCCTGAACTGATGGAGAGAAGTAAGGAGTCTGTTCACGGAATGTGACATTGGCAAATATGTAATATTTCTTAGTTTCAGAAGAGTAACACCGATATCCTTTTTGGATTCAAGAATAGTCTAAGAAGACACATTTGAGAGCGTGAGCTGAGAGTTTTTCTAGACCTAGAGACATGTCATGAACAAAACATACACGGCCAAACACTCGGGGAGATGTATGAAAGAGAGGATCGTTGGGAAACAGAATGGAGAAAGGGACTTCATTATCAAGAGAGGAGGAGGGCATCCTATTAATAAGATAACAGGCAGTTAAGATGGCATCCCCCAGTGATGGACTTGAATATGGGCACCAAGCAAAATGGTACGGGTGGTTTCAACCATGTGTCTATTTTTTCGTTATGCTATACCATTTTGTTGCGGTGTATGAGGACAAGTAGACTGATGTAAAATACCATGGGATCTCAAGATGGCAGAAAAGGAGGATGAGAAATACTCTCTTGCATTATCACTTCTTAATATTTTGATTACTTGACCAAATTGATTCTTGATTTCATTTAAAAAGGATGTAAATATATCTAACAATTCAAAATGATTTTTCATAAGATAAACCCAAGTACATCTTGAATATTCATCAATGAAAGTAACAAAATATCTAAAACCAAAGGAGGAGATACGACTAGGTCCCAATATATCAGAATGGATGATGGAAAAACTAGAATTACATATTGATTGAGACCTTTTAAGAAAGGAAGATCTAATTGACATGACTCACATTCTAAGGTCTGGAGACCATTAAGTTTAGGACACATCTTTTTTAATTTAGACAAATAAGGATGGCCAAGTCGATCATCTAGCACTTTAGGATTAGGAGCAGCAACATAGGACACCCTTGGACGAGATCCAAAATGGTATAATCTGCTAGCTTCATATCCTTCTCCAATCTGTCTCCTCGAACCACACTACTGTATAACAAAAGATTTGTGATCAAAGGTTATTGAACAATTTAACATTTTGGTGAACTTGCTTAGGGAAATTAAATTAAAAGGACAATTAGGGACAAAAAGGACAAAGTTGAGATTGAGGGAGGGAGACAAGGAAACATGACCAACTCCTTTGGAGGAAGTTTTAGATCCATTTGCAAGGGTTATGAAATGAGGTTTTTCTCGAAACGAAATAGATGAGAACAAAGAGGTATTACCAAAAATGTGATCAGAAGCACCTGAGTCAATTACCCATGAATTTTGACCTTCCATGGATTGAGAAATGCAGGCTGTTGATGTACTTGGAGATTGAGATGACTGTGCCAAGCGGTTAGACTTTAACCTTAGATACTCTTGATATTCATCCTTGGTGAACTTAGAAGTGGAAGTTTCAGACTTTGAAATATTGGCAGTTTTGGAAGGGAAACCATGTAAGGAGTAGCAGTTTTCTTGGGTGTGACCCATCCTTTTACAGTATGTGCATTGAGGACGTCCCCGACCTCCTCGTCCTCCTTCTCTAGTACCACATCCTCCTCTTCCTCGTGTGGCAACCATGACAAATGGCTCCACTAGTTCATGCACTTCCTGAGTTTGAGATACTGGGACACGTAGAAGGTGAGTGGTCAATGTTTCCATGGAGAGGACCTCATGACTAGTCAGAAGTTGACCTCTAAGATGATCAAAATCGGGATGTAGGACACGAAGGATCAAAACCATGTAAAATTTGTCTAGTTTCTTCTTGATATCCTCTAATGGATCCGCTTCCAAAAACATCCTGAGTTTTTCGACAGCAGATTGGGCTTCAGTCATGAAGGACACCATATCATGGTCTGCCATTTTAAGAGATGCAAGCTTGTTTGCAGTGTCATAGAGACGTTGAATATCGTTGGCATAGATGCGTTGAGCTTTCTTCCAAAAGGAAAGACAAGTTTTGAAAGCCCTTAGAGATATAAGAAGTTTGGGTTCCACTGATTGCCATAACAGGGCACATAACTGGAAATCTGCGTGTTTCCACTGATCAGCTTTTTCAGCAGGCACATGGCTTCCATCTTGCTCAAGATGGTCATAATGCCCTTGGCCAAGGAACTACATTTCAATGGCAGTAGACCATGATAAATAATTTTTTCCATTTAGCTTCTCGGAGGTAATTGATGGACTTCCGGAGAAGGAAAGAACACTGTCAGATGTCATCTTTGAAGAAGACAAATTGCACCAGTGAGGAACAAGAAAACCTTAAGGGTTTAGATGGACGAAACTATGATGGCGGTTGGCGGCGGATGACGGTCGGTAGCGGATGATGGTTGGTGGTTGCCGACGGTGGACGACTGCCGGTGTCCAGCGGACAGTGGCTGGCGGTGAATGACAGATGATATGAGACAGAAACCAGAGTGGGATCGACCTTCTCTGATACCAAGTTGAATATAGTGAAAACTCCCTTGTGTTTAATATACACATAGGGTTTTCTATTTATAATAGAACAAATATGGGCTAAGCCCAAAGTAAAAATAATAACAAACTAATTAAAGATAAAATATAAAGATAATATATCTAACCGTTTCAAACACAAGAAGAGAAAATCTTTCTCAAAAAAAATAACATACCTATAAAATTTAGTTGAACAAAAGTTGTCTACAAATGGTGGAGCAAGAAGAACTTATAGAAGCTTTGACTAACTAAACCATTCCTATCTACTAACTAGAGTTTTCTAACAAGGATCGTGGAAACTCCCTAGGCACACCAAACAAAATAAGGTTTGGTCATCATAAAGTGCTAGCTCCCTTTGCAAGTTTTGGTTCAAGAAGTGGATCCCCACTTCCTATCAGTGAGTTGTTTCCCACTTCATTATTGAGGATCTTTAATGAACATTAATGGTGTTTGCATTAGTGAGTCCTTCTTGCATTGATGAACAATTGCGTTCCCACTTGTGGGATTTGTGTTTGTTCCTTGGGAAACACCTATGGGACTTTTATAAACAATGCATCTTGATTTGTCTAATGCAACTATACTGTTGTTTACGAGCTCCGTTATTATCCTCGACTTTTTTAAGAGAAGTTTGATGGTCTTCATGATCTGGCTTTCTAAGTTTTAGCACTTGACATTGTAACAGTCCCTTGGGCTTCTTGACTAGTAGTTCTTTGTGCCTCTAGGTCTTCAACTTGTCTTTACGCTTGATATTTTTTGGGTTAAATATGTTTTTCGTCCCTTAAGTATCACACGATTTTGGGTTTAGTCCCTATTCGAAATTTTGATGGTTTTTAGTCATCTTAATTTTGAAACTCTTATAATTAGTCTTTAAAATTGGACGGCGTTAACTTTTGTTTAACGACGAGCCACCTTCTCTTTTTATTTTTTGTCACGTTGCTTTTCTTTTTATCTGGCCAATAAAAATCTGACACGTGTCAGCTCCCTTCCATCCCAAATTAGGGTTTTCCAGATTGGGGACCCCTGCACCTGCGCCACTGAAACTTGCCGCTTCTCACTTATATTGCCGTGTCGGAGAAGCACATGTTTCCGACCATGTTCACGTCGGCTTTCATAGCGGCGAAGGGTGGCGAAGGAAACACGAGTCACTGGAAAAAGACGGACAAAAATAAGAATGATGAATGGTGACGGCGGCATTCCACGTGAAACATCACCAAAGATCCTATGTGATTGCAAACTGGCAGTTGCGTGGAAGGGAAAATAGGAACATAGAAAAAAGGGTAATTTTTTCAAAAGTCAAATCAAAATAAGAAAACCCAAAATTCAATTCAGTTCAAAGGAAAACAGGTGTTTGTTCCTTCATCCACCCAACTCTCATATCACATACCCGTTTTCCTTTTCTCCTTTTCACCAAAGCAAGGGTTTTCTGTTCACCCTTTTATTTTCACGCCATTCAGATTCACGGGATTATGTTCTTTGGAGCACACAACCCCTTGTCTTTCGGTGTAAATTCCTCTTCATTGTTGCAATCGAAAAGGGTCCCTTTTCTCGATCTTGTCTGCTGTTGATGTCTCTTATTTTTGCGAAAGGGATTCACACAAGAAAGATTAGGAACAATGTCAATGTCATTGTTCTTTTGGCATTTCTGTTTCTGGAATCAAAGAACAATGCTTCATCGGAGGAGTTGAGGAAAAGTTGTTACAGAGAATGGAGTTATGGTGGCAGCTGTTATTGTGAACAAATTTTAAATTGTATCAACAATATACATTTTGGTTGCTCTGCCGGAGAAGATGAACAAAGTTCTTCGGCACAAGCAACGTGACAGGGAGTGAAGAGGCAAACTGGCATAAGACGTGGCTTCGCCGTTTGTCACATCAAACAAAAATTAACGCCGTCCAATTTTAAGGACTAATTATAAGAGTTTCAAAATTAAGAAGACTAAAAGCCATCAATGTTTCGAACAGAGACTAAACCCAAAAATCGTGTGATACTTAAGGGACTAAAAACATATTTAACCCATATTTTTTTTTCAAATAAAGAAAATAGAAAATAAGTGACATCTGTTGTTGACTTTTATCTTTCTTTTTTTTGCACGAGAAGGATTTTGAGAGTTGGAATCCAGTCATCTGGAAGAAAACACAGCTAGCCCATCTTATCCTCACAGCTTAGTATTCATTCAGCATGTTTTTCAACTACCCTACCTTGTCAGTATTCTGTCATGTTCTAAAAAACTCAGCAATCCATCCTATCCTCTCAGCCTTGTATTATTTTCGACATGGTTCAGGACTACATAACTCTCAGGGGCCCAACCAAGTATTTAGTGGGCGAAACCCTTTTCTTTTCTGTCCGTCCTAGGTTCTCATCTCAGGAGTTTGTTCACCTCTGTTCCACAAGTATGATTTGTTCCCAGCTTTTTCCTAGTTTGCATAGGTCTGTACTTTTTAAATTATAGTGCACAGGTCTTTTTTCTTTCTTCATCTCCTTTAGGCTTGTTGATGTTGTTACAGAGTAGTTTTTATGACTAAGATTGATGATGATGGTATATCTAGACTATGATTTTTTAATTATTAATGATGAATTGGTCTTTTTTTTTGTAGTTGTATTTGAAAATATTTATTTTGTACGCATAATCTTAGTATAGTACTCATCATTCTATCCACTTCTACATGCTTTTGAGGTTGACACTATGAGTAGCTATTGAATATGTAATATGATTCTCTTGATTATTATGTTGGGATTTGATTGATCAAGGATCATCGTTGTGAGCTTGTTAAGTTTTGATAGTCATTCATTGATTTGGACTCGATAGTTTAATCAAGGTCCAACAAGCAACCTTTTTTGAACCTTCTTTGTTATAGATAATTTATTTGCCCTTTTTTGTTTACTTTTTGGTGTCTGGCTGTCATAAAACTGTGGTTTTCTGAAGCAGCCTGTGTTGTTGGCAATGTAACTGTAACTTGATATTTCTTCTAAAATCTGCAGTTGGTATGGATCATGTCAGAGTTCACCCCAAGTTTTTACACTCTAATGCCACAAGCCACAAGTGGGCTCTTGGAGGTAAAGGGAGAAATGAGCAAATTTGTATTATTGGTTGATGATTATTTGTGATATTAACTATATTTTTGTTTTCATTCCCCTAATTCTTGGAGGTTTATTATTATTTAGCATACTTAGATTAGCTATCTTACGTTTCTGTAGCTTTTGCTGAGCTTTTGGACAATTCATTGGATGAGGTATGTGTTTTTTCCCATCCTTTTAATAAAGTACCGCTTGTGATTATTGCCCTGCCTTACTTCTTGAATTTGAGTTCAGGTTTGTAATGGGGCGACATACGTTAATGTAGATATGCTTATAAATAAGAAAGATGGCTCCAGGATGTTGCTGATTGAAGGTATTTCATTCATAAAATGTTTACTTAAAAGATATACGAGAGGAAAAAAGGAGCATATTCTTAGCTATGATGATTGATTTTGTTAGTAAAACAGAAGGAAGTAGGGTGTGCAAGAGTATCCTGTAAAATTTCGTAGAATATGTGGCCTTTATTCTTCCATGAAGAAAGCAAGTCTTAATTTATATTTCTGTTTTGTTCTGTTCTGAAATTCTTGCATACGACTTTACCCAACTTGTCTTAAACAAGTGCATGCTAAGGTTGAATCGGTTATTTGGAGAATACATTATTATTATTCCTTTAAATATTTAGGCCTACCACTATTTCATCAATAGTCTCTTTATTTCTTTAAGTTGATATGCCAGGTACAAATACCCCTGCACCTTTTTACATTGTGACAAAACGAGTTCAACCCATTTTCAAAATATTCAAGCAACCCTAGGTATGTCTGGGTTGGGTGTAATTGACTATAACTTAAAAAAAAGGTTATGAAAGAGTGACCTACTAAATAAATAAAAAGTTTACCTAATATAAAAAGTTGTACTTAGACAACTATTATGACATAAATACATAATGTTAGGAAGTAGGTTTATGCTTAACTCATTCTCATAGAATTGGCTTGTAAGGTGAAGATCAATGAAAAGTTGTACTTAGACAACTATAAAAAGTTGTACTTAGACAACTATTATGACATAAATACATAATGTTAGGAAGTAGGTTTATGCTTAACTCATTCTCATAGAATTGGCTTGTAAGGTGAAGATCAATGAATTAATATCTTGAATGTGTGATTAGATATTTATAGGTAGTCTACCAGGAGCCTAATAATGGTGGCATAATGACTCCAAAGAACTTGACTAGGTTAGTCTTAAGATGAATGCATAAACATATATTTCTTGAGGGCTTAATTCCCTCAATAGCTTAAGTTACATTTATAGGAAAAGAGAGAGTGCTTTCTAGCTAACCCAACTCACACACAGCTCATACACACTCACACACAACTCATAATTCTAACACTCCCCCTCAAGCTGGAGCATATAGATTGTATGTACCAAGCTTGGAACAAATGAACTCAATTCGAGGTCCCCTCAAAGATTTAGTTAACATATCTGCAAGTTGATCATTTGACCCAACAAACTCAGTACAAATTTCTTTGGACACCAATTTTTCTCGAACAAAATGACAGTCAATTTCTATGTGTTTGGTTCTTTCGTGAAATACTGGATTTGATGCAATGTGGAGAGCAGCTTGGTTATCGCAATACATCTTCATAGTCAGACCGTTACAGAAGTTGAGCTCTTGAAGAAACTGTTTCACCCATATAAGTTCACTTGTTAGTGATGCCATAGCCCCATATTCAGCTTCAGCGGTTGATCGAGCTACTATATTTTGTTTCTTACTCTTCCATGAAATGATGTTTCCTCCAAGGAGAACACAATACCCAGTAGTGGACCGTCTATCAGTAGGTGAGCCTGCCTAATCTGCATCACAGTATCCAGAGACTTGAATGTTTCCTTTATCTTCATATAACAACCCTTATCCGGGAGCCTTTTTGAGGTATCTTAGAATACGAATGATAGCATTCCAATGGCTAAGACATGGAGCTTGCATGAATTGACTAACCACTCCAACTGCAAAAGATAGATCTGGCCTTGTAATAGTGAGATAAATCAGTTTTCCAACCAGTCTTCTGTATCTCTCCGGATCGGGAAATAATTCACCTTCGTTTATAGTTAATTTCTGATTTGGGTCCATAGGACTGTCTACTGGTCTACAATCAATCATACCTGTCTCTTGTAATATATCAAGAGCATACTTTCTTTGAGAAACTACAATTCCATCTTTTGACCGCGCTACTTCAATGCCCAAGAAGTATTTGAGGCTTCCAAGATCTTTGGTTTGGAAATGTCTACATAGGTGTTTCTTTAGTTGAGATATTCCATCAATATCATTTCCTGTGATGACAATATCATCAACATATACTATTAGGTAAACACATTTCCCAAGAGATGTCTGACGGTAAAAAACTGAATGATCTGCTTCACTTCTTTTTAGGCCAATCAGTTGAACAATAGAGCTGAATTTTCCAAACCAAGCACGTGGCTTGAGGCCATAGAGCGAGCGACGCAATTTGCATACTAGTCCAGACTCCCCCTGAGCAACAAACCCTGGAGGTTGCTCCATATAAACTTCTTCCTCAAGATCACCATGTAGGAAAGCATTTTTGATATCTAGTTGGTGAAGTGGCCAATGACAAATTGCTGCCATTGCAAAGAATAGACGAATTGTAGTCATCTTGGCCACGGGGGAGAATGTGTAACAATAATCAAGGCCATAAACTTGAGTATACCCTTTAGCAACTAATCGAGCTTTGAGACGATCAATGTGACCGTTGGAGTTAACTTTAACTGCATACACCCATCGACAACCAACTGCCTTTTTGCCTTGTGGAAGAGGCATCAACTCCCAGGTTTTATTTTGTTCAAGAGCTTGGATCTCTGCAATCATGGCTTGTCTCCAACCAGGATGATCAAGTGCTTCTTTCACGTTTTTGGGTATATCAATTGAAGATACTAAAGATACAAGAGTACAATAGGAAGGAGATAATCTGTGATAGCTAAGAAAGTTATAAATGGGATGAGGGATGAGGGTTGCGAGTGGAACGTGTACCTTTCCGGAGAGCAATGGGCCAACCTGAATCATCTTCAGAAGTCGTGGGAGGAAGTGACGGTGAAGAAGAATCTGAAGGAGAGGATTCACCATTTTCTGGAGAAGCTGGATTCTCAACGGGTGTAACGTTTGGGGATGATGGTTCAGGGAACTTTGGTCAATACTCGGAGTTGTGGACATAATGGGAGTATTATACTCAATTACTGGTAGAGGAAGGACTTGTTGGATGTCCTCAATCTCTTGAGCAGATGAAGCGAAGAAAGGAGTGTGTTCAAAGAATGTAACATTTGCAGACATGTAGTACTTCTTAGTTTCAGGAGAGTAACATCTATAACCTTTTTGATGCCTGGAATAGCCTAAGAAGACACACTTGATCGCACGGGCAGAAAGCTTGTCTAGTCCGGGAGACATGTCATGAACAAAACATACACAACCAAATACTCGAGGTGATGTGTGAAAAAGAGGTTGATTGGGAAAAAGAATGGAAAAAGGAGTCTTATGGTCAAGAGAAGAAGAGGGCATCCTGTTAATAAGATAACATGCAGTCAGGATGGCATCTCCCAGTGATGGATGGGAATATTTGCATTAAGCAAAAGAGTACAGGCAGTTTCAACCAAATGTCTGTTTTTTCTTTCTGCTATACCATTTTGTTGTGGTGTGTGAGGGCAGGTGGACTGATGTAGGATACCATGGGTACTTAAAAGTGCAGAAAAGTTCGATGAGAAGTATTCTTTGGCATTATCACTTCGTAGAATTTTGATGACTTGACCAAATTGATTCTTGATTTCATTTAAAAAGGAGGTGAAGAGGGATAACAATTCAGAACGATCTTTCATCAAATAAACCCAAGTGCATCTAGAATATTCATCAATGAATGTAACAAAATACCTAAATCCAAAGGATGAGACGTGACTAGGTCCCCAGATGTCAGAATGAATAACAGAAAAACTAGAATCACATGTTGATTGTGACTTTTTAGGAAAGGAAGATCGAACATGTTTGTCGAGTTGACATGACTCACATTCTAAATGATTGATATTACCAAGTTCAGGGAACATTTTTTTTTAATTTGAACAAGTGTGGATGACCAAACCGATCATGTAACAGTTTTGGATTAGGAGCTGCAACACATGACACATGGGAATGAGATCCAAAATAGTATAATCCTCCAACTTCATATCCTTCTCCAATCCGTCTCTTGGTCCCACGCTCTTGTATAACAAAAGATTTGTCATCAAAAGTTATTGAACAGTTTAATGATTTGGTTAACTGACTTAAGGAGATCAAATTGAAAGGATAGTTGGGGACAAATAGAACAAATTTGAGATTTAGAGAGGGGGAGAGGGAGACATGACCAATTCCCTTTGAGGAAACTTTAGAACCATTTGCAAGGGTTATTAAATGGGATTTTTCTCGAAAAGAAAGGTTGGAGAATAAAGAGGTATTACCAGATATATGATCAGAAGCACCTGAATCAATTACCCATGAATTTTGATCTTTTGAGGTTTGAGAAATGAAAGCGGTTGGTGTATTTGAAGATGAAGTTGCTTGTGCAATGCTACTGGATTTCAATAGTAAATACTCTTGATATTCATCCTCAGTAAACTTGGAATTTGAAGAGGTAGCCTGAGAGACATTAGCTGTTTTGGGAGGAAAACCATGCAAGAGATAACAATTTTCTTGGGTATGACCCATCTTTTTGCAGTATGTGCATGGACCTCGCCCTTGACCTCCACGTCTTCCTCCTCTAGTGCCACGTCCTCTTCCGCGTGTGGCAACCATGGAGGATGGTGCTACGACTTCATGAGCTTCTTGAGCGTGAGGCATAGGGATCGGAAGAAGGCGTGTGGTTAAGGTTTCCATGGAGGGGACTTCATGGCTGGTTAGAAGTTGATCGCGGATATGATTCAAATCGGGATGTAGAGCTCGAAGAATCATTACCATATAATATTTGTCCAACTTTGTCTTGATATCTCCCAATGATCCTATTTCTAGAAACATCCTTAGTTCTTCAACAGCAGATTGGGCTTCAGCCATAAAAGATATCATATCATGGTTTACCATTTTAAGAGATGCAAGTTTGTTGGCTGTGTCATAAAGACGCTGAATGTCGTTGGCATAAATGCTTTGAGCTTTCTTCCAAAAAGAATGACAAGTTCTGAAAGCTCTAAGGGATATAAAAATTTGTGGTTCTACTGACTGCTATAACAGGGCACATAACTGGAAATCTGCATGTTTCCACTGGTCTACTTTTTCAAGTGGTATATGACTTCCATCTTGCTCAAGATGGTCATAATATCCTTGGCCAAGAAACCACATTTCGACAGCAGCCGACCAAGATAAATAATTTTTCCCATTTAGTTTTTCCGAAGTGATGTTGGGACTTCCTGATAAGGTAATACCGCTGCCCGTTGCCATTGGTGACTTTTTAGCAAATAACCACAAAAAAAAATAGAAAGAGAAAAACAATGATCTTTCACAGGGGTGGCTACTGCATTTTGCAAAATAAGGTTAGAAGATGTTCTAAGAACCTGGATTAGCCACCGGAAGTCCACCGAGGAAACAGCAAAAGATGACACGGTGAGGTCCAAAAGAAGGAGACCCAAGAGGTCAAATAAGCTCAGGAGAGTGAGGCGATCAGAACGCCAGTGGTCCGGTGATCTTCCGGCCAGGGAAGGGCGGCGCGTGAACAGTACGCGCTCAAGATCTCATGGGAAGAGGAGGCATGTGACGGCGCGTGCGGTGGAGAAAGAGACGGCGACCACCAGGGTTAGGTTGCGCTTGAGGAGGCGATCCATATTTGCTAGTCGCCGCCAAAACTGCGGACGACGGCGAACAGCGGTGGATGGAAGCGGATGGTAGTGGGCACAGTGGATACTGCAAATAACTAAAGATAAAGTTTTGACAGTGTTTGATATGGGTGAATATTGGTGTTTGATAATGATGGAGCTATGTCCAACTGATAATTCTAGCTAAGGGAAAGAAAAACCAGAGCAGGATCAACCTGCTCTGATACCATCTTAAGATGAATGCATAAACATATATTTCTTGAGGGCTTAATTCCCTCAATAGCTTAAGTTACATTTATAGGAAAAGAGAGAGTGCTTTCTAGCTAACCCAACCCACACACAGCTCATACACACTCACACACAGCTCATAATTCTAACAGTTAGGCTCCATATAGCTTTGATACTATGTTAGTAAATGAGTTTATGACTAACTCAACTCTATAATACTGACTTGTAATGTGAGGATTGCACTTTACTTGTATATTATAATTTGGTCTTATTTTTAGTCAATGTGGGATCTCTAATAGTGAGTTTATACCTAACCTAATCTTACAAAACCGACTTGCTAAGACATAACATAATACATTTAGAACAACAATAATTCAACTTTTGAACTTAATAATAAGGAAAAGTAGCAAGCCTTATATTACAAGCGAGGTTTGTAGTGTTGAATTAAGATTTAATCCACTTAAGATCTTATAAGAGCCTATTGTAGTAACATTTGTGAGTGATAGCATATTGTCTAGAGATATAGCAAAAATTAAGAGTGTGATATCTTTGTCTTGTGTACCTGTTTTGTATGATTTCAAACACATTGACCCACTACTTGACTTGAAAGTTTACATGAGTTTAAAGAGTTTGATCGAGATTTAAATCGTTTCCACTACCTATGATAGTGAACTCTTTAGAGTTTAAGCTAACTTAACTTGAGTTTGACAACCTTTACCACCACCACACACAAAACCCTTAAACTAATTTTACATGATAAGTAGCTTTCAAAGTGAGTTTATTTCAAAATTTGAAATTAAAAAAAGAGTCGTGATGAGTAGTTCTTTAAAATTTTCAGACTTTCAACCATAAACCATTCCATACTGGTCTGTTGCACATTTACATCAACAAGTTCACAACCAAAAAAAAAGTCCTGATGGGTTACTGTATATATAAGAGAAAATGAAAACAAGTTAATTTGATGCTACCAAACGTGTTCAACTCTTAGAGATAACATAAGATCGTTTTGCCATCTCCACTGAAAAAGGTTTAGAAATTTGATTTTCTCATATTAGTAGAATCACAATAGAAGTGCTATATGCTCTCTTCTTTTTACCACTCTTGTTTTCTTTTTATTGTCAAAAGTCTAAAATGTTTGATCTTTAATTTCTATTTCAGATAATGGTGGTGGGATGGATCCTGAAAAAATGCGTCAATGCATGTCACTGGGGTATTCTGTGAAAAGCAAATTGGCAAACACAATTGGACAATGTAAACCTTTGCTCGGGGTAGAATGTAAATCTTGTTGAATATTCTTGTCAAATGGAGTATGCTTATCTTTTTGTGTTCATGTGATAGATGGAAATGGCTTTAAGACAAGTACCATGAGGCTAGGGGCTGATGTAATTGTTTTCTCCCGTTTTCCAGGGAAAGATGGGACAAGGTTTGTTTAGATCCCTTCTTGCTTCATTCAAATTTGTTTCCTAGTTTGAGATATGTTTTGCATATAGGGGATACTTGCTGTGAGGCAATCTAGTTATGATTAAGTATTTGTTGGATTTATAATGCTTGTTTTCATACACAATGATATATTATTACCTTTTACCAAATTTATAACAGCAGTTGAATGTATTATGTGAGGTAGTTCTTCATTTATCACATTAAAAAAGAACTATTCAGTGTAAGGTTATCCTACTATTGCAGTTAAGTGATATTATTTTCTTTTAGGATCAAATATGTTTTTAATCTTTGAACTTTGACATGAAATTGAAATTCGTCTTTGTTCCAAACTTTGATATGTTTTGGTCTCTAAACTTTAAAAATGAATGGATATAATCTTTTAACCCAATTACGTTAAATTTTTTGACGTGTCAAACGTGTTTTAGGTTAGCATTTGAGTTGTTTACATTCTTTGACTTGTTCCCGCTTCAATGTCAGTCGGGAATGTCGTTTAACAAGCCCAAAAAAATTTATATCATTGGGTTAAAAGGACTATATCCATTCATTTTTAAAGTATGAGGACCAAAATATACCAAAGTTTGGACATGGACGAATTTCAATTTCGTGACAAAGTTTAGGGACTAGAAACATATTTAACCTTCTCTTTTATCACATTGAAAAGCTAAATGATTTGCTTATCTTTTATCATTTGTGAATTTTAGTTGATGAAGTTTCTGTAGTTGTCGTCTTGAGGAGCATGTTTACATTAAGTGTGGAGCTTAAAACACACCCATATGAAGTGTTCCTTGTTTGTTGGGGTTCAATGATTTTGTTCCACAGGAATAAATATATATTTAGCATTTTAGTTACCTGGTCTACTACTGTCAACCACTGTCCGTTGCCGTTATTCATTGCCATTGCTACCGTTATCCGCTGCTGCCACTGCTGTCCGCTGTTCAGTGCCGCTGTCTGTCACCGCTGTCTGCCACCGCCTTCGCCAACTTCCGCCGTCGCCGCCGTCGCTGTCCCAGCTTTTTTCTTCGGTGAAGTCAAGGGTTAGGTGTGCCTCGACGAGCGTGACCCATCACTGGTGGTTGCCACTTCATTCTTCTCTCGACGCGCCGTCACGCGCCGCTTCTTTCCGGCCACTCTCGGGTGCGTGGGCTTCACGCACCGCCTTTCCGTGCCGAAACATCACCGTGCCACTACAGGTCGTTTCTTGGTCAAGGATAACATGATCATCTTGAACAAGATATTTCCACCGTACTCGATGAAGAGAAATCTTAATGGCAGAAGCTTGATTTTCAATTATGCACTGTCCTATGGCAATTTGTCGAACAAGAGGTCTTAGAAATTTTAAGACTTTACAAAACGTGCTCCTCTTTTTGGAAAAAAGCACAGAATATCTTTGCTAATGATGTGCAACGTCTCTTTGATGCAACTCAAAGAGTGACTTCCCTCAAACAAGCCAATCATGATATGGTCGCTCGCATAGGAAAGGCTCGTGCTGCTGTAGAAGAATTGAAGAATTTCTTTGTGGCTGATTCTTTAGAAGGCATAAACAAGAAGCTTGATAAGTTTTACATGGTCTTAATTTTAAGAAGTTTACACTCAGATTTTGATCATGTTCGTGATCAAATGTTAGCTGGTGATCAAGTCCCATCAATGGACAACCTAGTTACTCGACTCCTTCGGGTACCTTCATTAGTTAAAGGCGAAAGTTCAATTGATGGTATTGAAACATCAGCTATGGTAGCACCACAAGGAAGTGGAGGAGGCAGAAGCAACCGAGGAGGACGTGGTGGTCGTAGTATGCATCCTCAATGCATATATTGTAAGAGAATAGGCCATACTCGAGAGAAATGTTATGCCTTACATGGACATCCAGACAAAGCTGCTCACGTTTCTAAATCTGATGATCTAGAATCCAAAATTTCAAATGAAGAGTACCAAGAATTTTTGAGGTACAAGTCTGGAAAATCTTCTAATCCTGACCAATCCTCCTCCATGTCCAATGTGTCAACTGCCTACATATCTCAATCTGTGGAAGGTCACAACCCGTGGATCCTTGACTCAGGTGCCTTAGATCATATCTCTAGTAATTTTCTACCATGTCCTCTCAGAAAATCCCTCATTTCATTACTGTTGCCAATGGATCCAAAGTTGCATCTCAGGGAATTGGCAGAGTTTCCTTATCTCCTTCACTAAATTTAAATTCTGTTTTGTATATTCCTCATTGTCCTTACAATTTAATCTCCTTGAGTCAATTGACTCGTTCCTTAAATTGTTCTGTAACCTTTACTGCTAATTCCTTTGTTATACAGGAACATGGTACGGGTCGTCTGATTGGATAAGGACATGAGTCTCGAGGACTTTATTTCTTAAAACATAGCTCTTCAGTTTCCTGTTTTACAACTTCATCCCCAAAACTTTTGCATGATCGTTTGGGCCATCCAAGTTTGTCCAAGTTGAAGATGATGGTTCCGAGTCTCAAGAACATTGAAGTCTTAGATTGTGAGTCTTGTCAGTTAGGAAAACATGTTAGATCTTCTTATCCTAAAAGGTCTGAGATACGATGTGATTTTCCTTTCTCAACTATTCACTCTGATATTTGGGGACCAAGTCGTGTTACCTCGTTTGGTTTTAATTATTTTGTAACCTTCATTGATGAATTCTCTCGATGTACTTGGATTTATTTAATGAAAGAGATATTTTAACTTTTGTCCATATTTATGTCCTTTTTTAATGAAATTAAGAACCAATTTGGGAAGACAATTAAAATCCTCCGTAGTGATAATGCTAAGGAATATTTTTCTACAGTGTTTTCTTCATTCTTATCTTCCCAAGGAATTTTACATCAGTCAACATGTCCTCACACTCCACAACAAAGTGGTATTGCAGAGAGAAAGAATAGACATCTCATTGAAACTGTACGCTCCCTGATGTTGAATACTAATATTCCTATGCATCATTGGGGCGATGCAGTCCTCACTGCCTGTTTTCTAATCAATAGGATGCCTTCTTCCTCTCTTAAGAATAAAATTCCTCATTCTATCATTTTTACAAACGACACTCTATACCATGTCTCCCCACGTGTATTTGGGTGTACGTGTTTTGTCCATAATGTTTCTCTAGGTCTTGATAAGCTCTCCGCAAAAGCTATTAAGTGTGTCTTCTTGGGATATTCTCGTCTTCAGAAAGGGTATAAATGTTATTCTCCTTCCACCAAGAGATATTATATATCTGCTGATGTTACATTCTTTGAGGATATACCTTTTTTCTTGTCCTCCGTGGAGGATCGTTCATTTGTTCAACAAATGTTTCCTCTACCATCATGTGATCCCTTGGATATTCCTGCATTTGTACCTCAAACTCAAAATGTGAATGACATTGTTCCTCCACCTCTTCTCACATATCAGCGTCGGAGACAATCTCAAATTCAGAACACTGAAGATCCTCGAGACTCATCTCCTCCTCCATGAGCTCCCCAGACCATGGATCCTTCATCCTCCTCGCCTTCTCTCGACTCAGATAATAATTTGCCCATTGCCCTTCGAAAAGGTATTCGCTCTACTCGTAATCCATATCTCGTTTATAATTTTGAGTTATCATCCTTTGTCTCCTCCCTATTTCTCTTTTGTTTCCTCCTTATCCTCCCTTAAGATTCCTAATAATATTCATAAGGCACTTGATCATCCTGGATGGCGACAAGCCATGGTTGATGAAATGCAGGCCTTGACCACAATGGTACTTGGGACCTTGTCCCTCTTCCTCCTGGTAAGAAGCCTGTTGGTTGTAGATGGGTTTATGATATTAAAGTTGGTCCTATTGGTGAAATTGATCGTCTAAAAGCTCGTCTAGTAGTTAAGGGATATACTCTTGTTTATGGCGTTGACTATTGTGATACTTTTTCTCCTGTGGCTAAAACCAGTACAGTTCGTATTTTTCTTGCTATGGCTGCCATTCATCAGTGGCCACTTTACCAGTTGGACATTAAAAATGCCTTTCTTCATGGTGATGTAGAAGAGGAGATATACATGGAGCAACCTCCTGGGTTTGTTGCTCAGGGGGAGTCTGGGTTAGTTTGTAAATTACACCGTTCCCTCTATGGCTTGAAGCAATCACCTCGAGCTTGGTTTGGTAAATTTAGTCGGGTTGTGCAAAATTTTGGATTGAAAAGATGTGAGACGGATCATTCAGTGTTTTATGGTCATTCTTCTCCTGACAAATGTGTTTATCTCATGGTGTATGTTGATGATATTATTATTACAGGGAATGATGTCACTAGAATTATTCAATTAAAGAATCATTTGTTCAACCACTTTCAGACTAAAGATCTGGGTCGTCTAAAATATTTTCTTGGTATTGAAGTGGCACAATCAAAAGAAGGTGTCATCATTTCACAAAGGAAATATGCTCTTGATATTTTAGAGGAAACAGGCTTGACAAATTGCAAGCCCATTGATACTCCTATGTGCTCAAATCAAAAGTTAACGAGAGATCAAGGTGAACCTTTCTCAGACCTAGAGAGATATAGAAGGCTGGTTTGAAAACTCATCTATCTTACAATAACAAGACCTGATCTTTCTTATCCAGTGGGAGTTGTGAGTCAATTTATGCAAAATCCACATGTTGACCATTGGAATAACAAAGGAAATATGCTCTTGATATTTTAGAGGAAACAGGCCTGACAAATTGCAAGCCCATTGATACTCCCATGTACTCAAATCAAAAGTTAATGAGAGATCAAGGTGAACCTTTCTCAGACCTAGAGAGATATAGAAGGCTGGTTTGAAAACTCATCTATCTTACAATAACAAGACCTGATATTTCTTATCCAGTGGGAGTTGTGAGTCAATTTATGCAAAATCCACATGTTGACCATTGGAATGGAGTGATTCGCATTCTCAGATACATAAAAGGAAACCCAGGACAGAGATTGTTGTATGAGAACAAGGGAAGCACTCAGATTGAAGGATATTGTGATGTAGATTGGGCTGGTTCTCCAATTGATCGACGATTTACTACAGGGATATTGTGTTCTACTTGGAGGGAACCTTGTATCTTGGAAAAGTAAGAAACAAAGTGTTGTTGCTTGATCTAGTGCTGAAGCTGAATACTGATCTGGCTTTAACTGCATGCAAACTTGTGTGGATCAAACAACTTCTTCAAGAATTGAAATTTTGTGAAAATGAGCCGTTGAAACTGTACTGTGACAACCAAGCAGCCCTTCATAGGCTCCAATCCAGTATTTCATGAGAAAACAAAACATATAGAAATTGATTGTCATTTTATTCGAGAGAAGTTATTGTCCAAGGAACATGTTACTGAGTTTGTCAACTCTAATGAACAACTCAGAGACATTCTGACCAAATCTCTAAGGGGGCCTAGAATTCAATTTATACGTTTCAAGTTTGGTGCATATGATCTATATGCTCCAGCTTGAGAGGGAGTGTTGAAATATAATGTATTTTCTAATAGGCTTTTTAGAGTGGGCTTTTTAGGAGCTTTCTGTTTTTCCTTTTTTATGTTGATCTACTATCCCTTAAATAGGGTAATATGTGTATAAGGAAAAAGTGAGCAGTAATAATAAAAAATATTCAGTTTCTCTCCCAATTTTAAGTAGTAAAACAACCCTTTTTTTTTGTTTATGTAAGACATACATAACATAATAGAGTTATCTAAATGATAATAATAAAACTATGATAATTATTGTTCTTATAAATTTATCGTTTTTCATGACTTGCTTATACATCTAATGGGTGATTTGGATGTTTTATTAGCTCTACTCAAAGCATAGGCTTGCTGTCTTACACATTTTTGAGGAGTACGGGAAAAGAAGACATTGTAGTACCCATGGTAATTTGTTTTCTTTACTTGTAGATTTTAGTTTTTTTGAGTATATTTTATTATTAGGAGTGAAACTGAAGCATTTATGTTGATTTTTGTCTTACATATTCTCCTATGATACACAAAAGCCTTTTTCGTGGTGCTGTATAATTGGAGTTTATACTATGTATTGGAATTCTCTGATGGTGATATAATTTGTGTGCTTGAAGATGGATGAATTCCCGTGCTCTCAATATACATTGCATCTTTGACCTTTGTCATTATTGGCTCAATCTTGCAATGATTATCTGAATTTTCTGCTGTGAGGGCCACTAGGTTTTCAAAACATTATTTATGGATTGGAAAGCATGGGATGGGTCAGGATGTTTGTGGACTAAAATTAGACATTTAGGGATGAATTGTGGTTTTGAAACATAATTCATGAACTGATAGAGTGTTAAGAGTGTATGAGAGGAGGAAGAGAAATTAAGAGGGTGGTTAGGCGGTTAGGAAGAGTGTCTAACTGTTAGAGACATTGTTAACAGTTGGGGAACCTTATAAAAAGGTTGTGGGCTGTTGTAAAGGGGTTAGCTTTTGATATTCTTATATAGACAGGAGGTTGTTCATGTGGATGGAGAGTGCTCCCTTGAGAGTGAGTGTTGTTCTTGTAATATTGAATACAAGAATATACAATTTTGTCTCTCTGTTGCCTCGCATGTTCGTGTTGTGTGAGTGTTAGATAGATTCGTGTACTAAAAGAACTATCATGGACTGCGAAACATGGGATAGGGTTTGTGGACTGGATGAATTATTTAATTTTAATTTCATTGTTTAAATATGTTCTTCTAATTATGCATCTAACTATTGATTGCTGAAACTAAAGTTGGACTATGAAAGAAGAGGACAACAATGGAATAAGATAATACGAACTACTCTGGATGATTGGAATAAAAATGTTGAAACAATGGTACAGTGGTCACCATTTTCTGATGAGGCTGATCTTCTTCGTCAGGTAATCGCTTATTGTTTGAAGAGCATAGTAATCTGATATTTTTCTTTTCTTACATTACGTCTGCTCTTCTTGGTGCTAATATCGTAATTCTATGAATCATGGTTTCATGTCTATATTGTTGATAAACTGTTATTGTCTTAATTTTTAGTTCAACTTGGTGAAAGATCATGGTACAAGAGTGATTATATACAATCTTTGGGAAGATGACCAAGGTCAACTGGAACTTGATTTCGATGCTGATCCACATGTATGCTTGATGACTGAAGAATGTCATCCTCCCTCGAGAAAAATTCTTTGTACGAGCAAATATCACAAATTTTGATACGTTTATGGTTTTGTGTCAGGATATCCAAATAAGAGGTGTTAATCGAGATGAGAAAAACATACAGATGGCTAAAGAATTTCCAAATTCTCGACATTTTTTGACCTATCGGCATTCACTAAGGGTAAATCAAGATGATTATTATTACTACTAATATTTGTGTAGAAAAAAAGCATATTTGGCTGCTCTCTGCATGGTGTTCCTGCTTCACTGTGCATTTAATATGTAGTGAAATATTTATATGTAATATAGGGTATATTTGGTAGAAAGGGAAGAAACAAGTTAGAAATAGTGAATGCGAATAACTATGAAATAAAGTGGAAATTAAGTGTTTGGTTTAAGAGTAAAAGGTATGAGAGAAATAAGAAATAAAATAAAAGATTGCCACATAATCAACTTTTACATATAATAATTGATCATGTGTATTCTGCAAGGCTACATGCTCAGCCAATTATATTTCATTTTGCCTGTCTTGATCAATTGTACCTTCATGCAAATTGATTATAAGATGCAGTAACTGATGGTTAATAAAGAACAAAATGTAAACTGGTGTGCATTTCTGCTCCATTTCTCACAATTTTTGCATGAAAATAAATTGGAGTGGTACTCGTTTTTTATCTCTTTCCTTCGTATTTCATGTATACAAATGAAGTGGCTTTTGTTGTTCTCTCCTATTTCCATACCCCCTTCCTTTTAATGCCATCTATTAGCCTCTGAACACCTCAGTTCTGTTCTATATTTAGAATAGACATGTATCTGATTTATGATTTGTGTTTATAATCATACTTATAACTTTGTTGCCTATCCAGAGTTATGCTTCAATTTTATATCTGAGGCTTCCTTCTGCCTTCCGAATTATTCTTCGCGGGGAAGATATTTTGCATCACAACATAGTGAATGATATGATGATGTCTCAGGAGGTGACCTATAAGCCTCAAGCTGGAGTTGATGGGCTTCTTCCCAAGGACTCAAATGTAATGTCTTTGTGTTTGGTATTTCCCAACTTGTACAGAAATCTGATTTCATCTAGATCTTGTGACAGATGGTTGCTGTTGTTACCATTGGATTTGTGAAGGATGCAGTTCACCATGTTGATGTTTCAGGTTTTAATGTTTATCATAAGAATCGACTTATTAAGGTAGGGTTTGTTATGATGAACAAATCAGAAAGTCATATGTGATGCTTATCCTCTTTCTCCCTTTCAAAGTTTTTGTGGGGATAGTGATTCTGGGACAATGAAGAATATCTTTCAGTTTTTTTAACTTGGGTTTGTTGATTTCAATCTGCAAGACTTTTAGTTGGTCTTTTGAAGTATACTTTCTGTTTTTGCATGCCAGCTAAAATCACAATCAGCCGAACCTTTATAATTGTTATTATTTATTTGCGTAATGTCACCCTTTTGTCTTCCTTATTTCATTCTTAGAAATTATTAGAGAATTTGAGAGAAATTAGAACGTGTTGGTTCTGATATAAACGTACACAATGGTCTGTGTTTTTTTACACCTGCTATGCATAGCTTCTGTGCAAGCTAAAAGGAGACATTATAACTCCTTGCTAATTTAATAACCAGTAAGGGGAATAGTCAACAGTAAGCTATGAATAGCAACAGTAGCTAAGAAATAGTATCCTCTAACAGAAAGGAGAAAGTTTGCAATTTATCCCCGGGCTATTGAGGTTTAATAATTAGATGCATCTATTGGGTATTGTTCTGAAAATAATCTTGCTTTATCTGTGCTGAAATTGTCCTTGTTGTAAGGAGTTTCTTTTGAATTAAATTCAATTATTGTCTGTGGAACTTTCATATCAAGTGAAGCACTCTAGATGTTAAGGAGTCATAAGCGGTTCCATGATAAAACAATCAATATGGACTTTGCCACTTGGTGGAGTTGTTCTATTTTTTTGTAGGATCCAAAAACATTGTCACAATTTTTACGGATTGTTTTCTTGATTGTCAGCCTTTCTGGAGGATCTGGAATCCAGCTGGAAGTGGAGGACGTGGGGTCATTGGTTGAACCTTTTTCTATGTTCATTGAGTTCTGAGTTCCCTTTATCAAGTCCAGTGTATTCATTTAACATAAGGTTCATTTCTATTTGCAGGTGTCTTGGAAGCCAATTTTGTTGAACCTGCTCATGATAAACAAGGCTTTGAGCGTACATTAGTTTTATCAAGACTGGAGTCTAAATTGATACAAATGCAGAAAAAATACTGGTAATGGTTTATTCTTCATTGGACTATTGTTTATTCTTCATTGGACTATTGTGAGTAATATTATGTATTTTATTTAGGGGCGCTAACTCCCATAAAATTGGTTATTCCAATCGAAATAAAATACAAATAAGAGATTCTGGTGATAAAGGTATGATTTGAGGCCATGCTGTTGTTGTTTGATGCTATGCTCTGCTCACTCGGTGATTGAAATTATGTTGTGGATGACCATATGGTATCCTACAAATGGATCTTTTTTTGTAGACACATCTCCTGCATATGTTCCAGAACCATCAAAATCAAAAAGGAAACATTCTACCATGGATGGCAAGGTAACGCCGTTGACATCAGACAAATTGCATTCACAACCAAATCAGAAACGGATGCAAAAACAAACAGAAAAAGATAGTGCATTTATTAATGGCCGATCTCCTGTTTCTCCTCCTAAACATATAATACAAAGTTCATCCGAAGAATCATCCTCTGATGATGATGTCAGTGAGGATCTCTTGCCTAAAGGAAAAATTCAGAAGGCATCTACCGCTGAGAAATCAAAAGTTCAGAAGGCATCTACCGCTGAGAAATCATTTGAAAATGAGAATGGAGACACTACATCAAATAGAAAAGCCTCGCCGTACACACGGGCAGCTGCATCCAAGATAAAGGTGGTAAATACGATCACCTTTATTTCATTTTGTTTTCATTCTCGTTTTTTAAGCTAGTATATATGTAGGCATTAGAACTTGAATTATTAACATGTAAGGGCTAGAAAAGGTGGAATTGGAAATTTATTGCTTCTGTGCTTTTATTGATAGTTATGAATGAAAAATAAGAGAAAAATTTGGAATATGTGAATGTCCAATGCGGCAAAGCTTGTCTTATTTTTGAGGGAGCATGGAGGTCATAGGTGCCAACTATCTGGTCAAAGATAGTGTTTGATAGTTTTTAGTAGATTAAAAATATTGTATGACTGGCCTTTAACTGGTGCCAGTTAGCCAGATTACTATGGTACCAATAAGCTGATATTTTATTACCGTCTTCCAAGAATTCTTTAAATAGTAATCATGGCACATAATTCAATCTGCTGATCATTTTAGTGTTTTGTTTCTAACCTCTAAGTTAAATTGGCTATAACGTAAACACAATATACTATGTTCAATACTATCAATGGTTCAAAATGAGTTTTTTCATATAATTCAATTCAATTGAGAAAAATTTCCTTTAAAATCTGAGTTATTGTGAAGATGACTAAGTCTAAAGTGCTTTTTAACTAGAAATTCTTGTTTTTTGTCTGAAGATGTCTCTTAAAAAAGAGTTGATGTTTGAGTGCAGGGAAAGGATGTAAATAATAGCGACCAACCACTCCCTGACAATGATTTACTGACAGCTGAGGAATTGAGAAAAGAGAACCGTGAGTTGAAGGAAAGGTATATTTTAAGTTTCGAACATTCACTGTATATATTGCTTTCTTTTGTGAACTTTATTCGTTGGGGCTTATCCTTCTTTTTTTGTTATAGATTACAGGGGAAGGAAGAGGAAATTTTAGAATTGTCTCAAGCTTTGCAGCATGACAAAGACAAGTGTAACTCTCTCGAAACTCAGGTTTGGACCATGATCTTTGCACTTTAAGCTAATATTTGGTGTCATTGAATGATGTATATTGGTTTACTAGTTTCTATTATTTATTTAGCACTTTTACTCTTTTAAGTACTTATTTTATTTTATATCTTGGATTATTTGTGTTAACCATTTTTTTTCTCTCGGAATTTGAATTGCTCAATTAGAATAGAGCTATTTTCGTGCTTTTGGTTGATTATTGTCTGGATTTAGTTAGTTGTTTTATTCATTCTACACTAGGAGTCCGCTGGGGTAAGTTTTTCCATAAGCCCTTTCAGACTGAAAAAATAAGAAGAAAAAAAAATGAAATGATCTTCTTCACAAGTTAAATTTAAGAATTTAGAAAAATTATGAGAGAACTTTTACAAATCAGTTTATGGAGAAACTCATTTTATTATCTCTTCGTATGTCTATCCTAGAAGTTTGGGGAATAAGAGAACCCTTCAATAGCTATGCATCAAAACTGCCAAGGATAAGACCCCATTTCTTCACGTACAAGATGCACAAACATTTTCTATTATAACTGAAAACATGACAATTACTGTTACTTCTAATGGGTCCTGAATCTTCAATTCCCAACTACCAACATGTCAGTTATCAGGGTCAATTATTTCTCCATCCTTGTTTAATGCTTTATTATCTCCCAAAACTAAGTACCTTAATTTTTTCTTCTTGCATTGATCGGAATATGGAAATTTTCGGAATTCCTAAAACATAGACCCTTTCTTTTTGGTACTTTTTAATTCCTCTGTTCACCCTCTGGCTTCCTCTTAGTCAACACTGAAGCATTAATATTGGTTCGGGTTTGAGAAAGTCCCCAATGGACTGAACCATCACTACCTTGCATTTGGTTAGGTACTTTTGTCAATTTCTACGATATTCAATTTCATTGAATTTGAATTTTTTTCATTTCAAATTATTTTATTTTTCAAATGTTTTGTTTGGATATGACAATCATAATGAGGGGAAGGATTATGATTGGAGCATGTACCCTTGCAAGGGACGGTAGGAAGATCTGCTCAGGAGGTAAAACAAGAGGAGGTGGCATCTGATATAGTTAATAGGTGTCACAATAGCAAGGCATGAATGTTAGCTGCAATGATAAACATGTAGAGGAGGTAAGGTTGTGGGTGTGGTGGTACATTGGATATGTTTGCAAGGTCAAAGACATGAGTAGTAGTGGAGGTTTGGAGAAGGGAATTAAATCAATACAAAGTAGGGAGAAGACTCAGAAGTTGACATCAATTGCAATCAAGGAGGGTGAAAAGCACTTATACCTCTTTCGAGACTGAGGGTTAAGAAGTCACACTCATGAGACTTGGCTAATAGTTTATCAAAACTAAGGACCAAGAGTGTTTACAAAAAAGGTGGACCAGAAGACATGAGAAGTTAAAGCTTGGTGAGATTGATGAGAGGAAACAAGATAGAGTGAGATATTTGTTTGTTGATAATGGACGATGACATGCAATTGATAAGATAGCATGTTGTGAAAACAACCCCCTAAAATTGTTGAGGAACACAACCATGAGGTAAAATGGTTCAAATTGTTTCAGTTAGTTGTCTATTATTGCTCTCTACCACCACATTTTGTTGTGGGGTATATACACAAGGTTTGATGATCAACACCATGGAAGGTCATGAATGTCTGAAAAGAATGGGAGAGATATTCACAAGTGTTATCAGAATGGAAAGTATAAAAGAAATACCTAACTGGTTTACGCTACATTATACAAAGATTAAAGTATGGAAAACAACTCAATGATTTTTAAATATAAGAACAACTGAGTACATAGAAAATAACTATCGATGAATGTTTCAAAATATTGAAATCCCAAATGTAACATTACTCGAGCCCAAATATTCAAGTGAATTGATGTAAAAGGAGACAAATCTTTATTGGGGACACTCCTTGGAAAAGAACAATTGTGTTTGTTTATTTTAAATATAATGAAAATTATATATTGGAATTAATCTCGTGTTAAATACACACATAAGGTTATCTATTTATAATAAAAGAAATATGGGCTAAGCCCAAATACAAATAAGAAATAATAATAAACTAACTAAAGATAAAAGATAAATATAAAATAAAGATAATATATCTAATAGTTTAATTTACACGACTCACATGACAAGGTGGATAACATAGATAGATGAGTACAAGATATTATAGTTATGCAAAGATAGGATGACTTAATTGAGCATGGATAAGAGAAGGGAATTTACCATTGAGCAAGCATGAGCATCAGTACAAAATTGATAGAGATGCTGAGACCACATCCTATGCCAATCATTTATTCTAAACTCCAGTCTTGTAATTGTTTAGTAAATAAATAATACAATCAAGGGAGCGAATAAGACTATAAGAGATAATAAATTAAACAAAGATCCAAGGGCATGAAGTTCATTGTCAATGGATAGAGAAGGGAGAAGGTAAACAATACCAACACCATGAGACAAGACTTAGTAGTCATTATCCATAGTGACAAAAGCTAAATTATCATTAGAGGAAAGAAAAGACAAAAGAAACTCATTACTAGAGATATGATTAGCGGGATTGGAGTCGAGGATCCAAGGACCAAGCAGGTGGAGTGAGTGAGACCAACAAACGACATGCATATATGTGCAATGCATATATGTGCAATATAAGTAATGGAACTAGAGGTTTAATGTTCCTCATAGCATTTGAGAAAGTTGTGGAAAAAGGCAAAGGTTTGGAAGCCTCAAATGGGGTTGTCACAAGTAGGGGGAACATATGGAGTTATTTGGGCAATAACTGCAAACCGAGTGGGTGATTATGAAATGCATAACACCATTTAGTTGTGTGAGTAAGCTTGTTGCGATGGTTGCACTTGGGATGACCCATGTTTGGCTTGTGAGAGTTATTACGATCATTACATTGAGATATAAAAGTTGAGGAATCACCAGGAGATATAGTTGGAGGTATGTCAATAGGTAATTTGGTTTGAAACGCAACAAAGTGGACCAAATAGAGTTCAATATGGGTACTATAGATAAACCCACTATATGGTCAAGAATTGACGCATAGTCGTTAGGAAGCCCATACAAGGCCATCGTCACAAAGAAGGTTTGGTGTTGCTTGAGTTGCTAGGCAAGAGTGGAAGCAAGAGGCAGTAGTTTGTTGAAGTCATGTGTGCCTAAGTACTTGGTCATTGAGCCATCAATATATTTAGGTGTGATGATACTCAAGAAATTTTGACAAAAGTCATAAAGTTGTTTAGTGTCGTTGGTGTACAACAATCAAGTCTGTTCCTTAACCCCAACACACGTCTGATAGGTGCAAAATATTTGCTCTGGGAAGGATGAAGAGTCTACTTTAGAACACTACAAACTTGGGTATCACACGAGTTCAGTACCTTGAATGTCTCCAAATTTTTATTGTTGGAAGAGTTTCCTTAGCCATGTAATCTCATATATAAATAGGTATACCCATGACTCGACACTCAACTTCATTGGATTTGGAAACTATTTTTATGCTTCTTGCTCCTCTAGGACATCAAGTTTCCTCCTATGAGAATGCAAATCAAAGAAGTGGACGTCTTTTTTAATGTAATCCTACCCAATTAGCGTCAAGTAATAGACATTTGGAATTGTCTTTATCCTCATATATTTATTAGTGACTTAGTGTATTTGAGGTATCGAAAGTGACACAAGACAAATTTTGAATGACTATCCCAAGGATCCAACAAGAATTGACTAACCCCACCCCACTAACTGGAAATTTGATGTTTGGCCTGGTGATACAGTGGTAATTAAGTTTCCTCACTAGATGGTGTTATCTTTCAAGGGTCTTTCATTGGCTCCCCTTGACTTGAATGAAGCTTTACCTTATGGCCCATCAAAGTATTGCATGGCCATCAATCAAGCACACACTGGATTTAGGTTAAGGTATACTTTTTCTAGGAAATGATAATGTTAATGGATGATCGGGCAACTTCAATGTTGAGGAAGTAGCTTAGTGAACCCAAGTCCTTGATTTGGTTTGAAATTGATTGTGGGGATGAGATGAGATGGAGGATTCCTAATAATTATTGGCATTGATGACATCAACATACATAACGTGATAGATGCAAAGTCCATTTGGTGAGTGGAGGTGAAAGACTTAGTGATTAGCTTCACAATGAGTGAAACCAAACTCAAGCATAGCAAAGGTAAAGGGACTAAACCATGCCTGAGGAGATTACTTTAAACTATAAAGGGTGCAACAAAGTGTAAGGTGTGAGACGTTGGAGACTGTAACACACTAAGAAATTATGGGAAAAAAGATGGTTGAGCAAGAAGGATTAAGAGAAGAGATTACAATTATTGAGGACACCTCAGATTTATGTCATGAAGGTCTACAAGAAAAACTTCATATCTTACATGGGATTTGATGGAAAGGTACTAAATCAAAGGAAGATATTGATATGGTTTTTTTTGTCAACTTTGACAATGTATATGAAAAAGTGTCAAGTTATAAGATCAGGGGTTTGGACTTTAGACATGTGTGTATGAAATTATTTTGAAAAATTATTTTTTGACTCCTAACTAGGGGATACTCGGTTCACCTAAAGAAAATAAACTGTGAAAGGCTTGGGAAAACGTGTTCAAGTGGCTTCCTTCTTGGCTATACTGTACCTTTATAATGGAATAACTACTATTGGGAGAACCTTTAAAAGTGATACTAAGGACTTCCCAATAGGGAAAGATGTACACTTAAGCTCAACTTTTTTATTCCTAGGCTTGTTTAAAATATAGTCTTTGATTTGCTTATGATTGAGTGTTATGGGACACTGAAGCTCCACGCTGTGTAATATGAGATGTTTGATAAAGTATTTAAGTTTTTGGATAAGCTTGGAGGGTGTACTTTATAGTGCTTGGACTTGTTAATTAGTAACAGAGCTGGTTGTGGATATGTTGAACACGACTACCTAGGGAAGGTTGACTGGTGAGGTTAACCCAAGAAAAAGTGAAGTGTCCCCCGTAGTGAATTTACAATTTAATATAATGTTGGCTATGTTGTCGAACTTGCATTTTCGAAGTCTATCCTCATGCAAATTTAGTTTACTTTTACAATTTATGATATTGCTCAACCCTTTGGGATTATCTTATTCGCACATGTCATGCTGAAACGAATTAAAAAAAAGAAAAGTCGTGGATTATGATAGTTGATGAATTTGTACAACCTATAAAACTTCTTTTGTCCTTTTCTGAATTCAGTTGAAAAATTCTTATTTCATTTCTTGGTCAGCTAAACGAGTCAGTAAAAAAGATTGAAGAGTTGAACCATGATCAAGAAACTCTCGTTGATATATTCTCTGAAGAGAGGGAAAGACGTGATGCTGAAGAGAAAAATCTAAGAAAGAAGCTTCAGGTTTTATTCTTATCTAATGCTCTGCTAATCCCCCTCCATCTCTTCCCTGAATATATATAAAAATGAAAGAATGTGCTATGTTTTTCTTTTTGTTTTATTTTAATCCAAAACAAGTTGCAATTACAGTACCTGTTTTTGGTCCTGTAGGAGGCATCGAATACTATCCAAGAGCTGCTTGACAAGATACGGGTACTTGAAAAGAAGTCTAGAAGTGGCAAACTAGAACGATAATGATGGCCTTGTTATTGCATTTTCTGTTGAGTGTTGTATCTACCTGCCCCTGGGAACCAATGTTTTTCTGCGATGCTGCTTTTATCATTTACTGGAATCTTCTAACTTAGGGTGTAGGGTGATACTGTAAATTGATTGTATAGTTTCGCGTCTAACACCTCATTGATATTAAAATTTCTGTCCAGTACGGAGGAGTGAATTAGAGACTAACTGAACAATGTTCTTTACCATGGAATTTGGAGCAATTTTCGTGCAATAGTATCGTTCTCAAATAACTAGTTCAATTTTAATTGAGGCACTTGCTAGTTGCTTCTACATCATTGAAACTTTTCCCTGTGTTTAGTTCGAACTCTCACCGTTCATAGCATGAGTGTCGTACTAGGCTAAAGAACTCGTACCAGGTGAGATTCTTGGGGCAGATTTTGCCTGGTTTTTTGGGGGAGAAGTTGATAGGCGGTTAGACGAAGTTGATTATTATACGAAGGTTGTTAAACATTGATGTGTGATGTCGAACAGTTGGGTCTACTTAATTTAAAATTGACTAAAACTGATTCTAGTATAACTAAGTTTGAATGAAAACTGTAGAACATAGTTTAGTTTACTTGTTTTTATATTAATTTCAATATAAGATTTCACATTGAAATGTGTTATGGTAATGAGTTCTTAATTATGATAATCAATTATAATCTACTTATAGTAATATGTTATGAATATAGAATAATTGATTATCTTTTAAGTGCAATATTCTTATGAATATGATAAATTCATGTCCTTTAATTCATTAAATGGTTTTTCATTTTTTAAAATTATAAATTTTGACCTAACAAAAATCAAGTATTAGAGGCATTAAAGTGTTTTAAATAATATACTTTATTATTTTAATTCAAAAAATATCATAAGTATAAATAAAATTTTCTAATAAGGAGTTTCATTATCTAAAAAGTTGTCTTTCTAAAATTCCTTTCTTTAAAATTTCTTTGTTTTCTCTCTAGAATTTCTAACTTCCTACTCATTTATTTGAAGATTAGAGATCGTCTGAGGGATTTTTGAGCTTGATCTTCATTTCTAGTAGATTGATTTCAACTCAAGAGTAAGTTGATTTCTACCTTTATTAAAAAAATTGGTGTTTTTGCATGTAGGTGTTTTCTACACTCTTTTGGAGTCTGAGTTTTTTTTAAGACTTTCTGTTGATTAGTGATACTGAGAGTATACAATGATCAATTTTTTATGAATTGTAGAAGTAAATAGAGATCTTGAAGCCATAAAAGGAATTCTAGAGTTCTTAGAATGTCTAAGCGTCAATCAGGTAAGGGAAACTAGTTTGTTTTTTTTTAATTGATAGTCAAGTTTTATTTGATGTTTGTATGACTGTTTGGTGGTTGATTTGTGAAAATAAATTAATTTGTGAGATTTGGTATGTTAAGTTGCTTTTTAGAATTTGGTATGTAAGTTGAATCTCATGAATCCTTGTGTGCAAATGAAATTTTGATATTGTATTTGATTTTTAATGAATTTGGGAATGTTAGATTGACTATGTTATTTTGGTAGATGGTTTTAGAACCTTTGTCTGATCATAGGTTAGAAGAATGATTCGGTTTTGGGAAAAAAATGGGAGTTTTAACAGGTGAAATTCTATAGGAGTGGTTATTAGAGTAAGTTTGAAGTTTGTGGACTATTTTTAGGTAATTTAAGACTTGGTAGGCTTCTAATTTTGTTGAAATTTGGTTTATGTAGAGTGAAAATTGTCATGTACATTTTTGGGTAGTTAGATTGAGCTAATGAACTGAATTCTTGTTCAAATGGGTGATATTTGTATTCAATCAAAGATATAAATATGCTTGTTAAGAAGTGGACTTTAAGCCTAACTCAACCTCACAAAATCAGCTTGTAAGGTGAGGTTTGTACCCACTTATATATTATAAATTGACCTTATCTCTAGTCGATATGAGACTTTCAACAACCTCCCTAACGCCGAAGTATATACATCTTGAGCGTGAGACTAAACATTAATTAGTAGTTCGATAACGACCCGATGGCGGTTGGAACAACATGCCCACAAAACTTTGGTACCATGTTAAGAAGTAGACTTTAAGCCTAATTCAAGCCCACAAAACTGGCTTGTAAGTTGAGGTTTGCACCCACTTATATATTATAAACTGATCTTATCTCTAGTCAATGTGGAACTTTCAACAATGTTTGCTAATCAATTGTAGTGTTAAGAATACCAATTTGACCTTTTGAATAGGTCTTGTGTCCATTTAGATCAAATTTTAGAGTTGTTGTCATCTGGTATAGCACTGAGCATCCCTGTAGGGCGCTAAACGCTATAAAACCTGAGAGCTTCTGAGTTTGAGGACGCTAGCGCTAGGAAGTCGAAGAGCTCACTGACTTGTGAGCATTGAGCGGTGGACTTTGGCGTTGAGCGCCTCTTCTTCATTACAGCTGATCGTCCGGTGCCAAAATCTAGCGTTGGGCATTGACATTCTTTTAGTTGTGTTAATTTATTTGAAAGCTTCTAATGTAGGTATTGTTTGAATTGGTTTAAAGTGCATATATTTTGATAGCTATTAATGCTTTTGGAATGGTATAAACATGTGTGAGAATCAAAGATATGTGTTGTGAGAAGAATCTCCAGGAGAGATTCTATATTCAAGAAATTTGTGGTAAATGCTTGATAGTGAGATTTCAGAGAGAAGATATCCTAGTATTCTATCAACGACTCAACTTATATGGAGATGAATGAGGTGGTGGAGAGAATGGTAGGAGGTCTACTCTAGCCTTTTAGGTCCAAAGAGTGGAAGATTAACCTCATGTGTACTTGGTCGAGTTACCCTATTTATAACTCTGCAAAGTATAAATATTACCATGGGTGCATATCTTCAGTGAAGTCTGTGTCAGCATCATATCCAGATAATTGAGTATAGAGGTCATTTGTTGTATGTCAGCACCCTATTTATAACTCTGCAAAGTTTATAGATTTTTGTGAAATTTTGATTCAAGTTTGATATATTAAGTTATGATATGATAATTTCTTTGTACTTGCTTGCTTGGTTTTCTATTCTTTGTATGTTTTGTTTAAATTTTTGGCAATGATCACCATTTGGTGTGAGTAGAGGATGCTATAGGTGATAGCCTGCCTTTGATCGAGTAAGAGGATACAATCAAGTGATATGCAAAATTTAATGTGTGTGTGTGTGTATTTGTTTTAAAGAATTTTGTGAATTGTTGAGTTAAGTTTGATATATTAAGTTATGATATGATAATTTCTTTGTAGGCTAGGTTATCCTGCTTTTTTGGTTTTCCATTCTCTGTGCATTTTGTTTAAATATTTCGCAATGATCATCATTTGGTTTGAGCAGAAGATGTTATAGGTGATATCTTGCCTTTGATGGAGTCGAAGGATATAGTCAAGTGAGATCGGACTAGCTAGAGTTCAATCTCAACAGCCTCAGGCTTCAGGTTGACTTTATGCTATGACGGGTATAGAGGTGGTTGATTAAGGTAATTTGGTTAATGGAAGTTGTGTTATATCTAGTAGAAGTTTATGTGTGTTGTTTGATTTTGGAGCAATACACTCGTTTGTGTCAGAAAATTGTGTTAAAGATTTGAGTTTGCATGTGGTGGAGTTTAGGTATGATTTTTTTGTATCTACCCCAACTTTGGGTTTGGTGAAGACATCTACAGTATGTGTTAAATGTTCAATGATGGTAGAGGGTCATGTCTTCAAAGTTAATATGATATGTTTACCCCTGCAAGGGTTAAATGTAATCTTAAGGAAGGATTGATTATCCGCCAATCATATTCTTTTTGATTGCAACTAGAAGATGTTGAGTTGGTGTCTTTGCGTCAGTTTGTTAAGGAGGTTAAAAACGGTTCTTTATGCTTTGTAATCTTAACTCATCTGGTGGTGGAGGAAAGTGAAAAAAATACAGAGATCCCTTATGTGAAGGATTTTGCAGATGTTTTTCCTGATGAAGTGCCTGGTTTGCCTCCTAAGAGAGAGGTGAAGTTTTCAATTGATTTAGTGTCGGGAGTAGGACCAGTATCAATCGCTCCTTACCATATGGCTCCAGCTGAGCTAGCTGAGTTAAATAAGCAAATAAACGAGTTATTGAAGAAACTGTTTATCCGTCCCAGTGTGTCGCGTTGGGGAGCACCAATTTTGTTGATGAAGAAAGATGTCGGTAGTTCAAGACTATGTGTAGACTACAACCAATTAAATAAGTTGACCATCAATAATAAATATCTTTTGTTGTGAATAAATGATCTAATGGATCAACTGCATATGGTAGTGGTATTTTCTAAGATCGACTTGAGATTAGGGTATCATCAGATATTGGTCAAATCTGAAGATGTGTAGAAAACCGCCTTTAGGTCTTGGTAGGGGCATTATAAGTATGTGGTTATGCCATTTGGTGTGACTAACGCTCCTGCCTTATTCATGGATTATATGAACAAGATCTTTATGCCCTTTCTAGATAAGTTTGTGGTGGTCTTCATAGACGACATTCTTATCTACTCCAAATCTTATGAAGAGCGTGAGGAGCATCAAAGGACATTGCTAAGCATCTTAAGGGAGAAACAGTTGTATGCTAAGTTGTCTAAGTGTGAATTCTGGATGGAAGAAGTGCAGTTCTTAGACTATATTATATCAGCCCAAGGATCTAAATCTTACAAAAGTGAATGTAGTGTTGGAGTGGGAGCGTCCAAAGTATGTGATTGTGATAAGGAATTTCATGGGTTTGGCTGGTTATTATAGAAGGTTCATTGAAAGATTTTCCAAGATAGTAACGCTTTTGATATAGTTAACCCGTAAAGATAAGCCTTTTTGCATGGACAGATAGATGTGAGGAGAATTTCCAGAAGTTAAAGAAAAGGTTGACTAGTGCACCAATGTTAGTGATTCCTGACACAAGTAAAAGAAAGTGGTGGCATATGCTTCAAGGCAATTAAAGGTTCATGAGAAGAATTACCCCACTCATGATATAAAGTTAGTAGCGGTGATGTTCGCCTTGAAGATATGGAGACACTACTTGCATGGTGCTCAGTTTTAGATACTTGTTTGATCAAAAGGATTTAAACATGAGGTAGAGGCGATAGTTATAATTTTTAAAAGATTATGATTTTGAGCTTCTATATCATCCGAGAAAAGCTAGTGTGGTTGCAGATGCTTTAAGAAGAAAGACAATGCATGTGTCTCATATGATGGTCAGACAACTTGAGCTAGTGGAGAAGTTTAGAGGCATGCAATTGCAGGTGGTTATGGGAAAAAAAATGTCATTAGATGTAGTCACATGACAATATTTAGTGATTTCTTGAGTCTGGTTAAAGATAAACAATTGTTAAATCCTGGTTTACAAAAGATTATGAAGTTGATTAGATTTGAGTAGGCTAAAGATTTTGTGATGAGTATTGATGAGGTTTTGAAGTTTAAAAATAGAGTTCGTATTCCTAAAGATGTTAAATTAAAGAGGTTGGTTTTAAAAGAAAGGCACATAAGTCGTCTGAGTATTCATCCTGGTATGAATAAGATGTATCAAGATCTAAAGGATTCTTTCTGGTGGTTGGACATGAAGCATGATGTGGCTCAGTTTGTAGCATCATGTTTAAAGTGTCAGGGGGCAAAGGTTGAACATCAAAGACCTGAAGGGATGTTACAACAATTGGAGGTGCCATAGTGGAAATGGGATAACATAGTTATGGACTTTGTTACCCATCTGCCACGATCAATGGGAGGTCATGATGCAGTTTGGGTGATAATGGATCGGTTATCAAAGAGTGCACATTTTCTAGCGGTTACGGTTAATCTACAAATGTCAATGGTCAAATTAGCACAGCTGAACATTAAGGAAATAATAATATTGCATGATGTACCTTCAAGTATTGTGTCAGACAAAGATCCTAGATTTACTTCTAGATTTTGGCAAACGTTGCAGCAGTCTTTGGGTAGTAGACTGAGGATGAGTTTTGCCTATCATCCTCAAACTGATGGACAATAAAAAAGAACGATTCAGTCACTTGACGATTTGTTGAGAACTTGTGTACTTGATCATATGGGTGGATGGAATGAAGTGTTACCTTTAATGGAGTTTACCTATAATAACAGTTATCATGCTAGCATCAATATGGCTCCATATGAGGCACTATATGACAGAAGGTGTAAAACCCCTTTATGTTGGTATAAAGATGGTGAGGCAGTTTTGGTCAAGCCAAAATTGTTGAAGCAAACTACAGGTAAGGTGAGGAAGATACAAAAGAGGATGAATGCCTCTTAGAGTCGACAAAAGTCTTATGCGATCAGAAGAGGAAACCTTTGGAGTTTGTAGTGGGGGAGCAAGTTGAGGATAACCCTAACCACTGGTGTGGGAGGGGCTATTCACTCGAGGAAACTATCTCCTAAGTTCATTGGTCCATATCTAATTTTGAGAAGAATTGGATTGGTAGCTTATGAAATTACTTTGCCTCCTCAATTAGCTAATCTTCATCCAGTTTTCCATGTCTCTCAATTGAGAAAGTACATGCCTAGTTCATTTCATGTATTGGATGTTGAGAATTTGCAAGTTAAGGAAAATCTTTCGTTAGAAGTGTTGCCTGTTAGTGTTGTGGATCGCGAAACGAAATCTCTTAGAGGCAAATCCATAAGTTTAGAGGAGGATATGAGGAAGTTATATCCACATTTATTTTTTGGTAAGTTCAATTTTTGAGGTCGAATATTTTTGTTGTTGGGGAGAATGTAACACCCTAAAATTTTCGAGGTCGAGTATTAGATGCAGTAGAAAAAAATCGAGTATTAGATGCAGTAGAGTGTTTTAAATAATGATACTCTATTATTTAATTCAAAAATATCAAAAGTATAAATATAATTTTCTAATAAGGAGTTTCATTATCTAAAAAGATTTATCTCTCTAAAACTCCTTTCTTTAAAATTCTTCTGCCTTCTATCTAGAAATTCTAACTTCCTACTCATTTATCTAAAAGATCAGAGACTGCCTGAGGGATCTTTTAGGAGAGATCTTCATTCCTAGCCGATTTATTTCAACTAAAGAGTAAGTTGATTTTTACCTATTTCCTTGAAATTTGGTGTCTTTGCATGTAGGTGTTTTCTCCACTCTTTTGGGGTCTGAGTATCCTCTAAGACTCTTTGTTGATCAGTGGTACTGATGATATATTTTGTTCAAATTGTTATGTAGGAGCAAATAGAGATCTTGGAGTCATAGGTGAAATTCTAGAGTTCTTGGAATTGTTTGAGCATCAACCAAATAAGAGAAGCTAGATTTCTTTGATTTTAATTGATAGACAAGTTTTATTTGATGTTTACATGATTGTTTGGTGGTTGATTTGTGAAAATAAATTGATTCATGACATTTAGTATGTTAAGTTACTTGTTGGAGTTTGCTATATGAGTTGAATTTCATGAATCCTAGTGTGTAGATGAAATTTTGATATTGTAATTGATTTTTAATGAATTTGGGAATGTTAGATGGACTATGTTGTTTTGAAAGATGGTTGTAGAACCTTGGTCTGATTATAGGTTAGAAGAATGATGCAATTTTTTTTTACCTAAAATGGCAGTTTTAACAGGTGAAATTCTATAGGAGTGGTTATTAGAGCAAGTTTGAAGTTTGTTGATTATTTTTAGGTGATTTAAGACTTGGTGGGCTTGATTTTGTAGAAATCTGGTTTGTATAGAGTGAAAATTGTCATGTGCAATTTGGGGAGTTAGATTAAGTAATTGAATTGAACTGGGATATAAATATGATTACTAATCAATTGTAGTGTTAAGAATACAAATTTGACCATTTAAATAAGTCTTGAGTCCATTTAGATCAAATTTTAGACTTGTTATCATTTCGTATAGGGCGTTGAGCGTCAGGAAGTTAGAGAGCTCACTGACTTGTGAGCATTGAGCGGTGGACTTTGGCATGAATTTCCACTTCTACATTGTAGTTGATTGTTGGGAACTAGAGTCTGGCGCTGCATGTTGGCATTCTTTTAGTTGTGTTAATGTTTTTGATGTAGGTATTGATTGAATTGGTTTAAAGTGCATATATTATGATATCTATTAATGCTTTTGGAATGGTATAAACATGTGTGAGAATGAAAAATATGTGTTGTGAGAAGAATCTCAAGGAAAGATTCTACCAACCATTCAACTTATGTAGATATGAATTGAATGGCTGAGAGAATGACGGGAGGTCTTTACCCTAACCATTTGGGTCCTAGGAATGGAAGATTAACCTCATGTGTAGTAGGTCGAGTTATCCTTTTTATAACTCTACAAAGTATATATACTACCATAGGTGCATACCTTCAGTGAAGTCTATGTGAGCATCCTATATAGATAATTTAGTATTAGAGGTCATTTGTTGTATGATTATATGTTTATAGAATTTTGTGAATTGTTGATTTAAGTTTGGTATATTAAGTTATGGTATGTTAATTTCTTTGTACATTAGTTTACCCTGCTTTCTTGGTTTTCTATTCTTTGTGTGTTTTATTTAAA